>BPTQ01000006.1:141098005-141817930 GCA_019973895.1 Chrysanthemum seticuspe
TACAACTGTATCATGTCTTGTGTTTGTGACTACCATATAGACTTTGGGGCCAATCATTAAAACATTGGTGACTACAACAAAGTCTAAACCAATCACTAAGAGTATGACAGTATGGTTGACGATAATGTTGATGAAGATGATAACAATGGTGAGAAAGACGTAATGGTAGATTCGGATTTCTTCATCTCTTTCTCCGACGTTCGTGTAACTAATTAAACTCATTTTGTAATAGTAATGGATGTAGTTAATAACGTGGACGAAATAGATAAGTCAGATGACGATGATTTAGTTTTCCATTTGGTTTTCCATTTTCAAACCAATAACCACTTGGACACTTCTTCTTTTACCAGTTTAGATTACAACCTTTTCCGTTTCTTCATCATGACTTCAAGTTTTTATTTCTTCTTGTTCTCCGAATACGCTTGCAGCCTCTTTCTCTACTTCTTTAGGCTTAGATGGTAATGCAGAAAGAGTGGTAACAATAGTAGAAGTAGTTGTAATAGCAGTTGGTATGACAGTATGAGAATCACTAACCAAATCTGAAACAACATCAGTGGTTACAAAATTACTAACCGGGGTTTCAGATATACCATCAGTGTTTGTGTTCTGTACTATGTCAACATTCCTCAATTCTTCAAGAACAACAGCATTCCCAGCTTTATCAGAAACTACAAAGTCGAGATCACCACTGTCAACATCTTCTTCCATAGTAACACCAACAGATACATTCCCAGCCTCCCCTGAAGTCATGCCATCACTCCTCCCCTGTTTGGATACATCATCCACATTCAGAGTAGGGGAAGAGGTCACCTTCTTTTTCAGACGCCTCAAAGCTTTCAAAACTGCAAGACCAGGTCTTTTCACTCTTTCCAAAACCAAGACCCTATGCTTTAATCTCCGAATAGTTTTGCCCTGAAGCACAGTTAACTCCTGAAGACCAGAAATCTTATCCGCCATCTTAGCACACTGATCCGTCAATTCATTTACACGTTCAAGTATATCCTCCCCACTTCGACCTGTGTTAACTGGTCCGAGAGGTGGATCATCGAAAAAGTCATTATGTACATAATCATCAACCGTCAATTCATTATCAGGTTCCAACCTATCCTCATCACTTCGAGCTGTGTTAACTGCTCCGAGCGGTGAATCCTTGGATACAAAATACATAGCACCAGACCGAGCCTGATCATCTATGCACCCTATAGCAGCCAGTTGGCTAGGGATACCTCCACCTGTGTTAAGGTCTAAAGAACTTTCCACATTAGGAGTTGCCAAAGGTTGGGTCTTATTGATGTTCCCACTATCCTGACCAGCATCTAAGCATGAATCAGTAGTGGAAGCCCTTCCAATCATGTCACCTCCACACCGTGTGACAGCCTCATTAACCAAACCACTAGCACTAGCCTGAGGAAGCTGAGTGCCCTCTGTTCTGCGAACTTCATGAACCTCAGAATCAGTAGGAAAATTTAACATGTGAGGAAACAAAGGAACATCTAGAATAACAACGTTCTGTGGCGGAGTCCTCATATATGCAAACACTCGAGGAATCATACGATTAACTTCATACACTCTAACGTGTTCAATAGGATCCTGGATTTGTCGTTCCACAAGCAATTGAACAAATCGAGGATACAAATAATACTTTCCCTTCTTCCTAATATTCTGCACTAACCCCTCATAAATCATCCTAGACCAATTAAATTTCCTTCCATCTGACAAACAAATAATAGCAGTAGCAATCTTGGAAGGAAAATCATTAAAGCCTGTGGTCTTATTGCTCATACACATCAATAAAGTATGAATCAAAAACTTCCATTGTTGAGAAAACATACTCTTAAAAAATTGTACCTTATTACCCCTGTGTGTGTAACCTAAGCGCTCTAAACCAGTAACAATCTCACCATCGGGAAGATTATCCACACCATCAGCATCATCAAGCCTCAAAACCTCTCTAATAAGTTCCTCAGAAACAGAAATATCATGCTCATCCACCCTAGTACGAAAAACCTCCAACCCATTAACCTCTTCAAGAGTAGCATTCTTCCAAAACTGGCGTATATAGGTTTTGAAAATGGTAGGTTCAACCGTTAAAGCAAAGTGAATGGGACTATGAACAAGGAAATCAATCATTTGATGAAACCCTTCAGAGCGAGCATCTTTGGTAAGAAGAGCAACAAGATTATGTGAAGTGGAGTACGTCTCAGGCATTTTTATCCGTGCTTCCACAATATCTGTCCGTAGTTGAAAGACCCCATCAGTGGATGCAGAGAACCACTCCTTCCAACTGCACAACATCATTAGAGCAAGCAAATCCAGGCCAATGGGAATGGTATCTCACAAGATAAGAAGGAGTACAATAGACACAAAACTACCCTAAATTTTTTTTTTTTTTTATTATTATTTTTTTTTTTTTTTTTTTTTTTTTTTTTTTTTTTTAACTTTGAACACAAACATAAGCAGCAAACACACTAGCTCCTTATGCAAAGACATCCTTCGTTCCTGCAAGACATCACAAAACAAACACAAAGACAAAGATTATAATTGTCAGTGGTTAGAAATATCCAGAAGTGGTTACAAATGACCTATCCGAGGTTAGAACAGTAAAGTCAACATAGTCAACTTCTAGAATATATCTCAGTCCAAACCCCAAGAACCTCATTAACTTTCCAACCACATTTAACCTGCCCCTTAGTTACTTCAGTAACCCTAATCCTCACTTATAAAAAGCACCCAAAGAACATAGAACGCCCAAACCAATCAAGAAATAAAATCCTAATTGCTCCAAAATTCCCAATCAGTCAAAATGTGGAACCCTAGTTGGAACAAACCAGAAGTGGTTGATCTAACCACCTCCTCATCCTCTTCATCATCTTCATCATCAAGTGAAGATGGAAACCCATGGCTAACCTATTTGCCTCCACTAGAACCAAGACCAAGAAAATCTCCATTTCTCCCATCATCAGAAGATGATAGTGTGGTGGATCCAAGTGATGCTTCAGAAGACTCTGATGACTCTTCTAAGAAGAGAACTGCAAACTCCCAACCTTCATCTTCTAACCCCCAACCAAGACCTCGAGCAAGAAACCCACCACTCCCTAGTAACAGAGAGGTGGTTCTTGGTTTGAGAGTACCAAGTCATGGTACTTCTTCACATATCGTAACCAGGAAGGGAAAAGGGAAGATGGAGTAAGTTGCTGAATGATGGTAGAAGTAGATGGAGCACAAGAAGATTATCATATCAGCCATCTATCTGCCAATATCAGCTTCAGCTTCTTCGTTTTCATCAATCCATCCTTTCCATTTTGATCCTTAGCTGCTTTGTTTGCATATGATAAATGCATATCCAGCATTCAAACGATATCAGCAAGGATAGTAGTAGTAGAAATATTAGGAGAAAATCATGTATAGTTGTAGTCGTTATTCAGCACTTGAAGTTTCATTGTAAGCTGTAAGCTGTAAACTGTTTTGTTGAATGAACAATGAAATTTCAGTACTTCTTGCATCTCTGTAATGATTTAGCATTTTCCTGCATAATTATTAGAGAAAACACTGAACAACTAGCAGAGGATAGACCAACTCTATCAGAGGTTAGAAGCAACACTATCAGTTGTTAGAAGCAACACTATCAGTGGTTATAACAGAGAAAGCAATACTTAAGATTACATAATAACAGTCCAATACTTTTACAATCTTGTACAAAACAATTTGAGAAATTTAGAGAATAAGCATTCCAATACTAACAACAAGATACTGAAACCTCCCCACATCAAAAGCTTTTGTGAGAAGATCAGCAACATTGAAATCAGTATGGATTTTTACCATTTGAATCAACCTTTTTTCATTACAATCTCTAATAAAATGATGTCTTATCTCAATATGTTTAGTTCTAGAATGTAAAACAGGATTTTTGATAATGCAAATTGTACTGTTATTATCAATGTAAATCTTAGTATGCATAAAATTGTACCCAAAATCCAGCAATTGATTCTGAATCCATAAAACTTGACCACAGCAACTAGCAGCAGCCACATATTCAGCTTCAGTTGTAGAATTTGCCACAATAGTTTGCTTTTTACACTGCCAAGAGATTAATCTGCTTCCCAAGAACTGACATCCTCCAGTGGTAGACTTCCTATCCAGACTAGCTCCAGCATAGTCACTGTCAGTGTAGGCCACCAAATCAAAAGGAGAATCCTTAGAGTACCAAAGGCCCAATTTAGGATGACCTTTCAAATACCTAAAGATCCTCTTAACAGCATTCATGTGTGATGTATTGGGTGTTACTTGAAATCTTGCACACACACATACTGAGAACATAATATCTGGCCTAGATGCAGTCAGATACATCAAAGATCCAATCATGGATCTATACAACTTCAGATCAACTTTGGGACTCCCATCATCAGGTAGTATAGGTTTCTGAGTCTCCATAGGTGTACTAGCACTTTTGACATCTTGAAACCCAAATTTCTTCAACACATCTGCTACATATTTGTCTTGACTAATGAAAATACCATCAGTCCTTTGTTGAACCTGTAGCCCCAAAAAGAAAGTGAGTTCTCCCATAGAACTCATCTGAAACTTATCATGCATAAGTTTCTCAAAATCTCTGCATAGCTCCTTGTTGGTAGACCCAAAGATGATGTCATCTACATATACCTGAACAAGTAAAATATCATCTTTGTGCTTTCTAATGAACAAAGTTTTGTCAATCAGTCCTCTCTTAAACCCATTGTCCATCAAATAAGTAGATAGGCATTCATACCATGCCCTAGGAGCCTGATGCAGTCCATACATAGCCTTCTTCACCCTGTAAACCTTGTCAGGATGATCAGGATCTTCAAAACCAGGAGGTTGACAAACATATACCTCCTCATCAATAGTGCCATATAAAAATGCACTTTTAACATCCATCTGATACACAACAAAATTCTTGAATGAAGCATAAGCCAAAAACAATCTAATAGCTTCAATCCTTGCAACTGGTGCAAATACTTCATCATAGTCCAAACCTTCAGTTTGTGTGTATCCTTGAGCAACCAATCTTGACTTGTTCCTCACTACAATTCCTCTTTCATCCCTTTTGTTTCTGAATACCCATTTAGTTCCAATAGCCCTCTTCCCATTTGGAAGATCAACCAATGTCCAAACTTCTTGAAGTTTGAACTGAAGAAGCTCCTCTTGCATTGATTCTACCCATCCTTCTTCTGTTATAGCTTCTTCTATTCTCTTGGGCTCCTTTTGAGATAGAAAACAAGCAAACAAGCAATTTTGCAGATCTTTATGACTGTTTCTTTTGTGAAGAGATCCTGCAAAGAACCCATGTTCAGGAAAGGGTTCTGAATTCTTAACTCTGCTTCTTGTTTGAACTGGAGTATTCAAATTTCCAAGAATCTGTTCCTTGGGATGAATTTTGTGAATTCTGGTAGAGGTAATTGGACTTTCATTAATAACAGTGTCCAAATTAGTCAAATTAGCATTGAAGAATTCATCCAAGTCTTCATCATCAGTAGGAGTATCCATCTCAATCAAGTCAGGCATATTAGGATCATGTGGATACTCCTCATCAGCATATAGTGGCTTTGGATAAGGTCCAAAGAAAATACTATCATCAGTGCTTGTAGCCGGAATAGCACTTGAACTATCAGTGGGAGAAGATTGCTTGTCAGCATTTACAGATGGCCTATCAGCACTTACAGTAGGCTTAGCAGTGCTTGCAGACTGCTTTTTCTTCTTTTCAATTTCTTCTACCGACATTGAGTTATCTTGCACCAACTCATCTTTATCTTGATGATGATCAACTTTGCTTCCAGTATTATGGATATCATCATCAGAGGGACCTTGTTTGTGAATGATGGAAGGAACAGTACCAGTTTTCCACTTTTCAACCAAATAGAACTCTGTTGGAGAATCAGCTTCCTTTGAAGATTTATCTACTTCAGAATCCTTCTGTAAACCTGCATCAGCATTAGTGGATGTTCCTGCAATGATAGGCTCATAATTCATAGATTTGGTTAGCATATCAATGTTAAACAACCAGTCTGGTCCTTTGGTCTCAACACTAGGAGTCTTTTCACTGAATTGAACATGTAGGTTCTCTTCAACAATTCTAGTCCTCCTATTGTATACTCTAAAGGCTTTACTATTAGTGGAATAGCCTAAAAAGTATCCATCATCTGCTTTTTCTGAAAACTTGCCTAGGTAGTCTATGGTATTCAAAATGGTAACAGTACACCCAAAAGGTTTTAGGAATGCAATCATTGGCTTCCTACCATGTAACAGCTCATAGGGGGTCTTGTTATGAGGCTTCACTACCTTACTTCTATTTTGCACATAACATGCAATTCCTACAGCTTCAACCCAAAAGGTAGTTGGTAATTTAGAATCTGACAACATAGTCCTTGCAGCCTCAATTAGTGTTCTATTTTTCCTCTCAGCTACACCATTCTGTTGTGGTGTTCTAGCAACACTAAACTGTCTTTCAATACCTTTATCTACACAGAACTGATTCATCACATTATTCTTAAACTCAGTTCCATTATCACATCTGATTACTTTGACCTTATGACTTACTAGATTTTCTATCTTAGTAATGAAACTCTTAAGAATCTCACTAGTCTCACTCTTAGTAGCCAAAAAGTATACCCAAGAAAATCTACTATAATCATCAGTGATAACTAGGCAATACTGCTTATGGTTCAAGCTTTTAACAAAGGTTGGTCCAAATAAGTCCATATGAAGCATAAACAGTGGTTGTGTTATGGTGTTTACAGTTTTGGTCTTACAAGAGGCTCTATGTTGTTTTCCTTTTTGACAGGCCACACACAGTTCCTTACACTCAAAAACCGTTGAAGGTAACCCTCTCACTAAGTTTCCTTTTACCAGTTTATTGATTGTTTTGAAATTTAGATGACCTAGCCTTCTATGCCATAATTTTGACTCATCAACAGATGCTTTAGCAAATAAGCATAAGGACCTATTAGGAAGAACATTTTTAAGATCAAAACAGTATATATTTTCCTTCCTAGGTACCCTAAGTTGTATAAACTTCTCATCAGGCATCTTAAACTCAGGAGATAACACCACACACTCAGTTTCCCCAAAAAGTACCCAGTTTTTCTTATCACACATTTGAGAAACACTGAATAAATTGTACTTTAGTCCCTGTACCAAATAGACCTTCTCAAAGTCTAGCTTCCCTGTTCTGATTGTGCCTCTGCCAAGAATCTTTCCTCCCTTTGGATCATTGCCAAATGCCACATATCCTCCATCATAAGCTTCAAAATCTTCCAAATTGCTTCCATCCCAAGTCATGTGCCCAGAGCAACCACTATCAAATACTCCTTTATCTTTTAGCTCAGTTTGAAGATTGCCCTGCACATAAGATTTCAAAGATTAGTTCCTCTTTTGGACCCAAGTCAGTACTGACTTGGGTCTGCCCTGTGCATCAAAATATTCAAATTTTGTTAGATCCATTGATGCACAGTTGACATATGGTAAAACCTTTGTCTTAGGCTTCCATTGCCAACTTGCTGAGGCCTTAACAGCATAAAAATGATTTCCAACCACTGTATCAGTTATCACCTTTGGAATTTTCAAAACTTCTTTTAAATCAGTGGTGATTTTTGGCTTATCAGTGGTTTGACACTGCTTAGCCGCGTTTACATTTTGCTTAGCCGTGGTTGGAATCCATTTTGGTGTAGCAGTGACAATAGTTTTTGCATTCCCATTCCTCATCAGCACTGCTCTTGGAATCATGTTTCTTTTAGGATGAGGGTGTGTTTTATTTGAAAAGTTTTTATGATTCACCCTCCTCCATTGATTCCAAACTTGTGGTCTGTTTTTATCACAATTCCTCTGTAAATGGTCAAAACTACCACACACAAAACAAGCCTTATTTACACATTGAAACTCATCACCTAATCTGTTAGAGATTAAACCATTTAAGTTTCTTTGATTTCCCCTAGGTTTAAATTGTTTCATATGTTCCCTAGGAATTTCTCTGTACTCTACAACTCTTTTGGTAACTTTAGCTCCAAATCTAGGTACAGAATTGACTTGCTTAGAATCAACTTTCTTAACTGGCTCTATCTTTTCAGACTTAGTTGATTCAGTACTAACATCCTCAGAATCTGATTCCCAATCTTCAATTATGGGAGCACCAGATAACTTATCAGAACTTATCTTAGGTAATTCAGTCTTATTTACTTCTTCAACAGGTTTATTGAAACTGAATTCACTACTAAATGACAGTTCTTTAACTGGTGGTGCATGTTTCATTAAAGGGGGTGGTGGCATATCATTATATCCTAAACCAGTACCATCTCTAAACAGTTTTTGACCAATTGGTTTCTGTACAAGATCAGAAGCATATTGTATTTTAGCAACCCTAACAACATGTTTTTCTTTTTCCTCTAGGGCCTGAACTTTTACACTTTCTGCTTCTGCTAGTCTATCTTTAAGCATTTTAATCTCTCTGTCTTTAAGGTCAATTTCACCTCCTAGTATATTGATCTTTTCTACATACTCAAATTCACATTTAATACAGAATTTTAGCCTCTCTTCCACACCCTCTAAACCAACTCTATATCCTAAGTTATCTAGAGTCAATCTCTCTACTTCTTTTCTCATACTCTCAGTGATAGCCTTTTGAGACTCTAAGCTATCAGCACATGATTTAAAAGAACAAGTAGATGATTTAGAATCATTGGATACCTCAGAATCTGAACCAGAAGATGAAGCATAGGCCATTAGAGCAAAGTTATGCTCTTTTGAAGCTTCACTAGCAAGAAAAGCTGCATTTGGACCTTCTTCAATCTGATCACTCCAATCATAATCACCAAGTCCATCCTGAGCCACCAAAGCTGAAGAACTAGTAGGTTCTTCTGTTGTCTTCTTAATACCTTCAAGTCTTTTAGGAGCTCGACATTCCTTAGCAAAATGACCTTTCTTCTTGCAGTTAAAGCACTCCATCTTGCTTTTGTCGAATCCTGCTCTCCTTTGACCATCATACTTAACCTGTCTTCCAGTCCTCCTCAGGAACTTCCTTGCTTGAAGAGTCAACATTGCCATTTGCCATTGAAGATTAATCTCTTCAAGATCATCAGGATCAATTTCATCCAGATCTTGATTCAACACAGTAACACTGGTAGTTAAATCAGCCAGAAAAGCACAGATTGCACTATCACTGACATTATCACTAACAGTGGTGTTGTTTGTAATAGCCGTGGTTATACCATAGGCAGCAGTGGATGCATCTTGTGGGCTTTTGTTATTAGTGGAGACAAAAGCAATGTTCTGATTAGAAGAAGACGAATTAGAAAAGGTATTCTCAGACTCATAGACCTTCAAGTTATTGAAGAGATTGTCAAGAGTCATAGTAGGAAAGTCCGTCTTGTTTCTCCACACAATGGTATGAATAGCCCAATCAGATGATAAGCTCCTTATGAACTTCAAATTAATGTCTTCTTGAAGGAACTTGTAACCCACAGCCTTCAATTGACTGATGAGTTTTTGAAGCCTATTATATGTACCATCAATCTTTTCTCCACTTTGAGCAGTGAAGGTTTCAAACTGATGCTTAAGCATGTTCATTCTTGACTTCTTGGTGGCTTCATTACCAGCAAACCTTAATTCCAGAGCATCCAATAGTTCTTTAGCTGAATCATACTGATCAAAGTCTAATGCATACTCATTAGGTATTCCCATGGAGAGAATACTGTGAGCTTTTATCTCCATCTTCCTCTTAGCTTTATCAGGTTCACTGACAATAGTAATTTCCTTACCATCCTCACCCTTCTTGGGTAGAGAATCCCCCTTTTCAACAACATCCCATAGAGCATAATCAATCATGCGAATGTACTGCCTCATTCGCATCCTCCAGATTTGATATTCACCATGTTTGAGCATGGGAACCTTAGAAGCAGTCACCATATGAGTTTCTTCAGACATCTTAACTTCCTTAAGAACAAATTAACAGAATTCTTCTTGATAACAGTTTCTAGATCACAAGCTCTGATACCACTTGTTGATCCCAGTTGAGCAAACGATCTAATATAGAAACTGACTAGTAACAAAAGCTTATCAAGTATTACGCGGAATTTAACACTTGATCTTAAGAAGAAGAACAGTTAACTTTCAACACCTCAATATTATTAATACGAATACTCTTACAGTATTAGGGTTTTGCAACCTTGAAGTGAAAACGACTTTAGATATCTAACACACACGTATCTAACCTAGCCTAGGACCTCCTTTTATAGGTTAAGGAGTCCTATACAATATACAATACGTAACCTACAAGATAAATATCTTTTCCATATTTATCTGATACAATAAACTAACCGACACTATATAACTAGCAGTGCTTACAATACTATCAGCAGTTACTTCATACTACTAGCCGCGGTTATCATCATCAGTAGTTACTCTTCTTCTGTCCGTGGTTATCTTCAAGCTTGTCCGCGGTTCCATCACTTAAAGTAATTCATCATACAAGGAACCTAAAACCCAACACCCTAAAATACTGTACAAGACAGCCTTGGTTCGGTTTAGGTTTTTACTCCAAAAGACTACACACTGAAAACTAAAAAATTCGGATTCTATATATAAGATTACACATGCGCGGCGTCACCCTTTGATTTGTGACGCCGTCGGGTCGTCGTTATTAGGGTTTCGTCTTGGCCACGTGTCTTGCGACGGCGTCACCTTATGCTTGTGACGCCGTCCCCTTCAGTCTCTGACGTCGTCTGGATCAAATCTAGGCCGTCTGAGATGCGACGCCCTACTCTTTTAAAACCTAAAGCCGTCACTTGTAAATGAGCAATTTGGCTACTGAGTCGTTACAAAACTTGTCCGACGGCGTCTCCAGTAGAACCTGACGCCGTCACTTGTAAATCCTGACGCCGTCCCCTTTAGTTCCAACAGCCTGAGTGTCTCGATTCTTGACTTTGGCAATTTTCTTCGTATATTCGCGCCTTTTCGTCCGAATAAGTGTCATTCCAGCATTTTGCCTTCAAGATACCTAAAAAGTGAAAAGGAACGATATTAAGTAATAACGGATACAAAAGTGATCAAATAAGGGCTTAAACGACCCCTCAAAAAGGTACATTTTAAAACCTTATAAAATATCCCTACACTTGGTATTTGCTTGTCTTCAAGCAAATGTGCTTTTAGCCAATTGATTTATAAGCCAGGGGTCATGAAGCATTAGTTTAGAATGATCCACAACACATATAAGCCCCGCAAAAGTCATAACAAGCACCTCACATGGAGTGTTTGGATACTCACATCTCTCGGGTGTATATGAAATATAACAAGTTGGAAACGGAAGATAAACACTCATTAACCGGTCCTAGTACATAGATTACCATAGGCTTGAAACTAGATCAAACCTCCATCGCTTTGGCGTAAGCACCTAGGAAAGACTATCCAAGAGGTCTTTTAAAGGGTTGTAATGTTAGGCTTACGGTAGGGAAACAAAGGGTTTGGTGGGATAGGCGATTTAGTGGTGGCAAGTCAAAAATCTTTATGTTACAAGCATGCGAAGAATGGCGTTGCTAAGCCAAGACTTGACACTCTAAACTCTAGATAACTGAAACAAACAAACATAAATTGAAAGATAGATGTAGGATGGTAGCCCGTATGTTTTTTTCAATTTTTTTTAACACTCAATTTTTTTTTTCTTTTTTTCTTTTTCTATTTTTTTTTTCAATACACTTTTACTCTACCATCTTCTACGATAACATCAAAATGATAGGGATTTATAGGCACATCCCTACACTTGAGTTTTTATTACTCTAACACTAATTTGACCCGAATTGAAAAGATCAAAATACTTGGAGTACATTATTATGCAAATAAAGAGAATTTGAATTTAACGTTCCCTTCCCGTCATCTCATAAAATTTAACTTTTCCCATGAGTCCCAATCGTCCCAAAACTGTGTACAAATGATATGACTCAACTTAGCAACTTATGCAAGCAACAAGATAATTGAACTAAGGGTTAAGTGTGATAACAATAATGCACTAAAAGTGAGTGCATACAAGGTAGGCTAAGGCGATTTTGGTATACATTTGGGGGTGGATTGTAAACAATGCTCTTCATTGATATTTCGGAAAACCGAAACATCACGAGAACCGCGAAAAGGATAGGCTCTGAGGGGTTAACTAAGGGTATCGTGTACTAAAGATGAGTACAACGCAAGGGTGTGGGGGAATTACTCAACCGATGTGGAAGAAGTAATTATATTACGGGTATCAAACAAGGGTTATCCTAATGCCTCTTATCATTTAGTTATTCCTAACTACACAAGTGTAGTCTTACTAGCGATCTTGGAATGCATCACAAAACAAGTTCTAGAATCTATTATACTACCGGTTCACACTCTAAGCATTAAAGATGAATGCTTTAATTCCTACAAATCTAAGGGCGATACATTTTGGGTGGAATTTAAGTGGTAAAGGGTTTTTGTGCTAGTCATATAACTTCCTATCTATGAGACGCTTTATTAAAACTAATGGCCCACTCCTACATGTCATGAAAAGTTTTAAATTTGGTGCCAAAATTACCCTAACCGATATTTCTCATGGTTTATTACACAAATGAAATTGGACAAGGCAAATAATCAAGGATAAGCATAGTTTCAAAGTTCCCGTTTTATTTTCCCTCCCTACACTTAAACTGAACATTGTCCCAATGTTCCCCGAAAGTATCAAAGTTATGATAATGGAAGGTAATTAAAAACGAAAGAAACTAATACTCCCCTGATTAGCTCGGTAGGATCCGTGTAAAGTGGTGGTTACATCTTTCTTCAAGAAGAATGTTTGCGTGAAAAGCTCATTCTCATCTTATGTATCTTCTTCTTGGTAAATTAAACCTGCACACTTGAAGAAAACAAACGAAACCTTCGCGTAAAATCGGCGGTAACAATATATATAGGACTCTACTAAACTAGGATATAATGCTTGTGGAATGGATGTTTACAGATTTTCTGGAAAATTAAGACCTGGAAAATTCCAAAAATTTATAAGTAGCTCAGAAAACGAGAAAAAGTAATCAGTTGTTTCTGCTCCTTTCTGACGGCCGTAGGTTGCGATCCTGACGCCGTCAGGTTATCCTGACAGAAACTGGTCTGTGATTTTCTGGAAAATTTACATCTTTAGAATCTGGAAAAATTTCCTGCAAAACATCCATTATGACTCGATACAAGCATTTGACTCGAACAAACACACATGTATATCTTTTAATTAATTGAAATTCTCATGTTTACGTCTCTTTTGAAAACGTGTGTAATCCTCCCTACACTTATCCCTTATGTAAAATACCTTTATATGTAATTAAGACGAGGTTACAGACAAAATAAAGCATTTTTACAAATTTAAACATGAGAATAAACAATCAATAAAAGATACACGACACAAACAAGCAAACAATTAAGCATGGGTTGCCTCCCACGAAGCGCTTTTCTTTATTTATGAGTCTTGTAGCTAGACTCGAAGTCGTACCCCTACGTGATCTCGTTACCGTCACCTTCTTCCTTCTGACGGTCCCAATTGGGGGATTCCATGTTGTAAATTAGCCGGACATGGGGAACATGCAAGCATACACACAATCATATGAAGACATAATTAAATTAATGAAGTAAAACACTTATCTTGATGTAAGATAGGGTATGGAACCCTAAAATACTGTACAAGACAACCTTGGTTCGGTTTAGGTTTTTACTCCAAAAGACTACACACTGAAAACTAAAAAATTCAGATTCTATATATAAGATTACACATGCGACGGCGTCACCCTTTGATTTGTGACGCCGTCGGGTCGCCGTTATTAGGGTTTCGTCTTGGACACGTTAGTCTTGCGACGGCGTCACCTTATGCTTGTGACGCCGTCCCCTTCAGTCTCTGACGTCGTCTGGATCAAATCTAGGCCGTCTGAGATGCGACGCCCTACTCTTTTAAAACCTGAAGCCGTCACTTGTAAATGAGCAATTTAGCTACTGAGTCGTCACAAAACTTGTCCGATGGCATCTCCAGTAGAACCTGACGCCGTCACTTGTAAATCCTGACGCCGTCCCCTTTAGTTCCAGCAGCCTGAGTGTCTCGATTATTGACTTTGGCCATTTTCTTTGTATATTGGCGCCTTTTCGTCCGAATAAGTGTCATTCCAGCATTTTGCCTTCAAGATACCTAAAAAGTGAAAAGGAACGATATTAAGTAATAACGGATATAAAAGTGATTAAATAAGGGCTTAAACGAACCCTCAAAAAGGTACATTTTAAAACCTTATCACCTTTGCAATGCAATTTGTAAATATGTCATTTTCAAAAAACCAAACACGAGCAAACAAACAACATATCTAAATTTTGCTCATGAACGACTCAACACTCAAAATCACATGTATTCTTAGTATCTAAAGATTGACAAAGGATAATTTATATCTCATGCATTTCATTCTCTTTGTAACATGAATTGTTATGTTACAATAAAATACATTATATCTTGTTTGAAAAAGATAGGATATTAGATTTTGAACGTATCATAATACAACGTGTGTCATTGCATAAACAAGTAAAAATTCGTTCATCACATTATAACTGAAATGCTTGTTTTAATAAGCAATTCATAAGAATAAAAAGTTTATCCTCTTAAATAAGCATATTTGTTAAAAGATATAATTTGTTTTCTCTCAATGACACATCGTAAAACATTACAAGATCTATTAAGATAAGTAACCTTAATTAGACTCTTTCTCTCAAGATATACTAAGGAGTATTTTTGAAACACTTTCTATAGATCTATTAAGGTAAGTAACCTTAATTAGACTCTTTCTCTCAAGATATACTAAGGAGTATTCTTAAAACACTTTCTATAGAACATATTATCCTTCTTTTTACATGAGCACATTTTTTGAAAACCAAATCATGTTAAAATAAACCTCTAATAATATCTAAACAAAGATGTCATCCATAAGATTGTGTAATGCACCAACTAAACCAAATAACCTCCAAATCTCAAACGCATGATTGAACTACCGTGCTTGCCTTTGTTAGGATTTTGTGTGAGACATGTTATCTTCATTAACCGGCTTTTAAAATATGATTAGTTGAGTCGTATTAGGACATGTACTAGCGATATTTGCTAAAATCATCTTTGGTACACTTCAATAGGAAAATATAGGAATTCAACTTTTTCTAGCATGAGAATGACTACTAGAGAACTTGTCCTACTAGAAATCCAGTTTGACCTAACGGTTGAATTACTTCCATGGGTGAAGTTCGGTTTGTGAAAAACCCGTAAAAATGGCCGTGTTTAGCCTTAATTGAGCACCACCAGTGATAGTCTCATATTCACTCTCTAACTTGAAAAACTTCCATTCCTATATTTGATTAAAATAGTCTACATCGGTGAACCTTTTCTCCCATTTGGCTTGCACCTTGAGCAAGTAGTAATTAGGATTCCTCCTAGCAAACCTAGATTACTTGCATCTCACATATGTGTTTTTGATGTTTCAAAATAACTATTTGTTTTCGTGATATATGATTAAATGTCTTCATGCTTTCTTAAATGCTTTATGATTATTTGCTTAATTATTGAATGCATGTTTATTAGAAATGTTTTGTTTAGCTATTCTAATATTATATCTCTTGATATATATCCATGATACATACTCTTATGTGCTAAATGTCAACATGTTTTACTTAATATTTTAATTTAAAGTAATCATGCATCGTATACATTTCTTTACATGACTTACGTGTTACTTGTGCACCCACACTATGTCAGTTTGTTATATAACGGATTAGGTATGTCTATCATGATAGCCTCTTAGATGTCATATAGTCTCGCATGTTAATACCTTTGATTACTATGTGATGCATGCTTAAACCCTTGAGTATTATGCACCTAGGAAATATCTCCTCATACTAGAATATCTCTCCTAGGGTCTCTAGTGCCATAAAAGGTCATAATAGTCGAAAAATGATCTTAAATAACCCCTCTTTCTTAGGGTCTCCCAAAGTCTTTGTGTACACATTTCCTTCATCATCTAGCTCTATTCAAAATATTACATCTCTCTCATTTCTAAACATTCTCCAATAATTTGTAAATTCTCTTCTTACCCAACAAATGATTATTCACACCTTGCAACATAATCCCAATATCATATAAACATTCTCCACCAAATACCTAAATCATTCTTTAATCATTGTTGCCCAATTCTTTTCTTTCTTAATGGAAATATGATTCTCACATAATCAATCCTTTGATTATTTCTGGGAAAACATAGAAAACTGGAAAGAGTCTACACCCTACTAGAGATGGTCCCAAAAACATACAGGAGATCCTTTATATATGGGACCGTCCCCTATTTACAGGATCATCCCTAGTAAAGGTGTCACAAACTGGTTCACTGTTTTTTTCTTGTTCTACATCTTTGAACAATATTTTGAACCTTCCTATACCATGCTTCGTCCAAAATTACAATCATTTTGTTTCTCTAATTACCTCCTTCCTCACCGTACTCATAATTCACACTACCACCACTTCTCTTGTCTCACATCGACTACCTCTTCTGTTTTCCTACAAACACTTCCTCTTATTAACACACCTAACAAAACTAGGACCGCATGCACATTCTTTTATCATGCCATATAATTGTAAGTGAAAACGTTCCTTTCATGGTTTCCTCACAATCATTTCTTCTCATCTTTACTCATTGTTAGTGCAAATGATGTACTAATCCATACCGTCTCTTCCAATCTTAGTTCAACATCTTCCCTCTTCATTTTTGTTCATTTTTTCCCACTCCTTAAGCATACGTCTTGATTTTAGGTTGTCATTATAGAATCAATGACTATATATGTCTAGTTTCAATTCTTCTGTGTCATATAGTAATCATATCTAATCATGCATATCTTGTTCACTGATAGACTGATAGTATATTGGTATATATATCTATCATCATTGTATACGGGCATTTGTCTACTAAGTCTGTTTTGCATAAATTTTCTATGATGATATCAAATAATAACATATTATTAGCATAATTTATCCTATGAATATTGGTTGTGTTATATTACTTTGTATGAGAATTGATACTTAATTGTTTACTTTTGTATTTCTCAGTTGAAACAAGCATTTTGTGAAAGTTAGCTATTTTAGACGTAAAATAGAGCAAAATTGATCAAGTTGGAAAAGTCTACTAAACTGAAGGTAGATACGCCGTATCATTCTAGACAGATACGCCGTACATCAATACTTAGACGACTATGAAGACCATTACCTGACTTTGAAGAATACGCCGAATGGGTTTCCCCCATACGCCGTATATGAAACCTTGGTCAACATAGGAGATCTGACTTATTCTATTCCAGATACGCCGCATGACATCCAAGAGATACGACGTATTAACTTGAATACTTTACCAAGACATTCCAAGATTACGAAGAGGTGATGCGCCGTATAAGCATTGAAGATCCGCCGTATCCTATGACGGTGTGTGAATATCCCAGAATATAATAATCTTAGACCCCACGCGAAGTTACCTAGATACGGTGTATCGAGTAAACTGATACGCCGTATCGATGCAGTTTCCAGAAACTATAAATAGAGGTCAACTACTCTCATTCCAAAGACATAATATACCCTACGAAATCAGAAGACCAAGCACCACAAGAAACACCAGAAGAACGAATTCAGAAGCATAAGAAGGCCTCGCAAGTGCATAATTACATAGGGAGATTCGCTTAATTGTAGTAGTACTCTTTAATCGTTTGGTTAGTGTGCTCTTTCTTTTATTAAATTCGCATTAAAAATATTACCTGCATTATTGATTATATGATATTTTATTTAGCTGTAATGTTTGGTGTGTAAGAATTAATACCTCTTGTTTATCATGGCTTGTTTGCGCCGTCATACGCCTCCCACAATTACTTCATTAACACCGTTTGCATTGTTGATGTAAGCCCGAAAGGGATACATAATTTAAACTAAGTATTATTAAGGAAAGATTAAGACAGATTTCTAGTTAGTCGTGACAGGGCTTTTACAAGAGATCTAGGTAATTTAGTACGCTACACAACAAGCAGCCATAGAGTAAGTACCTATTTAGTACTAATCATATATAACTAAACGATTAGCGAGCATATTTTCAGCATTATCGGCTTGACCTCTTATTGCTATTTGTTTTCTATCTGTGTACGTGTGTGTCTTGTTGTCTTCAACCTTTTATTATTTTTACTTAATTAGCAAATCATGCCAGTCTCTCAAGCTGAAAACCCCCTGCATTAGATTAGGTTTAATTAGACTAACTCTAGGATTAAGATACTGATAGATATTTAAGTGTTAACGTTCCACTCTTAGTGATCGACACTCTACTTACCAACTAGGCTACATTGATCGTGTATACTGCTCATTAGTGTTTGTTATAGGCTAAGGTCGGCTAAATATAAATATTAAAACTTGAATTCACAAATAGACCTATACTAAACGACACGTCAAGTTTTTGGCGCCGCTGTTGGGGTGTGAATTTATTAATACTTACATATTTGTTACTATTTTAATTTAGGGTTTTAACATTATATTTATTAGACTAACTTTGTTATATATTTGCATTGCTTGTATGTTTGTGTTTTTTGCTTTTTTTTTCCTTGTTTTTATGTTTGTTTGATTTCTGTATAATAGAGTGCGTAATTACATAGGGAGATTCGCTTAATTGTAGTAGTTTTCTTTAATCGTTTGGTTAGAGTGATTTTTCTTTCATTATATTCGAAGTAAACATACCACCTGCATTATTGATTATATGATGTTTTATTTGGCTTTAATGTTTGGTGTGTAAGAATTAATGCCTCTTGTTTATCGTGGCTTTTTTGCGCCGTCATACGCCTCTCACAATTACTTCATTAACATCGTTTTCATTGTTGATGTAAGCCTGAAAGGGATAAATAATTTAAACTAAGTATTATTAAGGAAAGATTAATACGGATTTCTAGTTAGTCGTGACAGGGCTTTTACAAAAGATCTAGGTAATTTAGTACGCTACACAACAAGTAGCCATAAAGTAAGTACCTATTTAGTACTCATCTATAACTAAACGATTAGCGAGCATATCTTACTTACTATCGGATTGACCTCTTTTTGCTATCTATTTTCTATCTGTGTACATGCGTATCTTGTTGTCTTCAACCTTTTATTAGTTTACTTAATCAACACATCGTGCTAGTCTCTCAGGCTAAAAACCCCTTTGAATTAGATTAGGTTTAATTAGACTAACTCTAGGATTAAAATACTAAGAGATATTTAATTGTTAATGTTCCACTCTTAGTGATCGACACTCTACTTACAACTAGGCTACATTGATCGGGTATACCACTCGTTAGTGTTTGTTATAGGTTAAGTCGGCTATATATATATATATATATATATATATATATATATATATATATATATATATATATATATATATATATATATATATATATATATGTATTGAAACTTGAATTAAAAAATAGACCTATACTAAATGACACATCACTCTACTAACTCTAATTTGTATCATTCCTTTATCACTCGATTCCTTGGTAGCTCAAACAAGGGGGAGCATTTGAAAATGTTAAGCTTTTGCAACTAATTTTATCCATGGATGTGCTAGAGTCAATATACAAAAGACATAAGAATTGTGGGGATGCAATGAGCTAGGAAGAGCTCAGAGGTATTGGAGTAAATGACACAGTGTTTGTTAAACCGTGATGATAGAAGGCTTCACTAGGATGATGCAAGCTTACTTCTTTGAATGATGGGATTTGGGATCGTCAAATACATTAAGGGATCATTCACAATCAACTAGGAAATTTTTAATCACCTTTAACTATCCTCTCAAGTCTTCTTTTAGTGCAAGCAACGTAATTTTCCTCTCAAGTCTTCTTCTATTTACGCCGATCTACATTGGCGATACCTTTTCTCTTTGACAAAATGGGAAGAAAGGAGTGTAAATGAGTAACTTTTACATCTTACCAAGTGTCACGGTTTACATATTTGTCATTATAAAAAAGGTGAAGATTGTTAGTGCAAATATTACGATATTTAAACTAGACGTCTCTTCGGTTTTAATGATAACAAATATGTAACTTGTGAATACATAACGTAAAGTGCACAAGTTACTCGTAAACACAAATCATCAATGCATGCACGCATCAACATCTCTCGACGTCTCAAGTCTGAATCACTTCAGGTATGTACAAACAATACTTCAAACTTGTTAAGTGATCAGCGAAGTATTTTTGTCCTTAAACCTCACATTTTTATAAGTGTGACAAAACCTTTTTACAAAAATAAATTATAAAAATTATTTTTTAATTATAAACAAATGTTTTAATAGGAAAAATAAATTTGAATTTCGAAATCCCCCAACAGCTATTTTTCTCGCCCAAATTAGATAAATTTTCACCACATAACATTTCACCACTAAAGGAAAAAAACTATAGCGGAGGTCCCTTAAATAGGTGACGGTCCCATATATATATGGGACCGTCCCAGAATTAAAGAACTGTCCCCCGCTCCTCGAGCTGGCTATAAATACTGAACTATTTTCAAACAGAAAAACTGATCCTCTTTAGGACAAAACTTTATGTTCTTTCCCAATCTCTCTTTTCACCTTCTTTGATCACATTAACTTGTTTGAATCTTGTTTAAATGTGCTTCTTTCTTCCTCCCCTCAAGTGCAAAGAGATGAACCTTCGTTATCATCTAGATACAAAACTATGTAGTCGAGTAGTCCACGTGTAACATTGGTTACATATAGATCGAGTCTATATCCTTCAATCATGTGTTATTGGGTAGATCTGACTTGTGTGTAAGTTCGGAGTTGTGTAATGTGTAGATCCGGACGATGTGTAAGTCCGTACGGTGTTGTATGTAGATCGGGTAGATTGGGTAGATCGTGTTGATCATGTAGATTGAGTTGATCGTGTAGATCGAGTAGATCATGTTGATCGTGTAGATCAGGTAGATCGAAGGTGGATTGGTTCTAGCAAAGATTAGAATTTGACATTCCGCTTAGTGTCGTAAATTGGTGTAAGCGTTGTTGTGTGGTTTTCTCCGCCTAAAGGGAGCTTGTTGATTAGTGAAGTAACTCTCTAGTTGGGTACTCGAGGATGGAGTAAGTCGAATAGGTGCTTCGTGACTGAACCACTATAAATCATTGTGTTCGATTTGCGTTTTATCTACTTATCTATTTACATCTAATTCTTGCATTTATCTCTTTACACTTTATACTTGCATTGTACTTAGGTTTGTGTGGTTTGTTGCTTGTATTGTGATTATGCTTGTGTATTAACTAGCTAACTTGAAAATGCAAAATATAAGAAAACACCATTACCAGTCTCGAGCAAGCTACTGGTGGTGGTCCCGTAAATAGACTGGCGGTCCCAATTATATATGGGCCGTCCACACATATAAGGGACCGTCCACAATATGATCAACATGAACTCTAAATTTCTTCTATGTGTTTTGTGTGATTAGTTCTTTATATTTTGTTGATGACATGTGTGTCTTGGCTTGGTTAATATATTGTAATTATGTTCGTGATATAATCTACAATATATAGTTGTTATAAACACTATAACCACTATTCATATTTATCCATGCTAGATCCGAAATTTGATGCGAAAGATTTTTAGATTTTAAACAGAAATGTATTCACCCCTCCCCTCTACGTTTCTACATAACTATTATTCCTAATTCATACTGGTTATGTCTATAATCGTGCTATCATGGTATTTCTAATAATATATTTCTACTCTTACGACATTCTTAACATGCTAAACATAATTATAATTCATTTCTACACCTAAAGCATAAAACTCTAAAGTCAATATAAAGTTATAGTTCAAGTCTAAGTACCTGTATATACCGATTAAGATTACCTACAGGTTTATTTAAGGGTACATGCACTCATATTGAAATCCTTTCTCGTGATTATCTGAACTCTGAAATTTATTTTCACTCTATTTCCATAATCATTTTCTCGTAAGCTGATTGACTCTGAAACTCATGATCTGTATTTCTTCTATCATATTATGTTTCATTTCAATACCTTAATATTTCTGAATACTGATTCAATTCTGAACATTCTGAAACATATAATTATCATGCAACATATAAACATTAAACACATAACCATTAAAGCTTCTTGAGACATCTCATGATCTCAATAACTTCATGTCATATAATGCAAATATTATTACGTTGATTAGACATCATAATAATCGAATCATATAACCATGAACACATTGCTATCATAATCTACCCCAAGTTACAAAACTAAAACGTATCACATAACTACACATGATCTGATCTGAAGGCTAACTACATGCTGCAATGCTATCAATTCATACTGATTCTATATGTTTTATATATCGTGAATATCTTATTCATGATCTAAATCCTTATATGATATCTGAAAACATGCTATGCATTACATGACCATACATGATTCACATAATCTGGTATGCATCGCTAAACATAAACTATGTGACTAATAAACATGAACTATATATAGATAAACATATAAACAAGTGATGCAACTAATTCTACATGCAATATCGAGCAATCAGTTCAAGTTTAAGAATTCCCTAATAATGGTGAATACTTAAATTTCTCAAACCATCGCTCCGATACCAACTTAAATGACCAAACTCGTACTAGATTTTTTTAACACTTGCTTGGTATCAATATAAAATAGACCATTTTTGTACCTTGAAAAAGACTCATTTTCAGAAGACCCTTTTAAGGTGGGTTTTACTGTAAAACAGACCTATTTTGCATCTAAAATAGACCCATTTTTTGCACTTGATAAAAACTTATAAAGTCTAGAAATACATATATTCATAATCGTCCTGTAAGCACATTATTCTTTTAAAAGTTGCGAAAGCGTAAGTTTCTATAGAAAACGGACTTATACCAAACGCCCCTTTATTGAATCATAACTATGAAAAATACACAGATTGACTCTTTAAACTTGGTACAAAAGTTGATCCTTGCTTTAGGGGCTTACCAAAATGATAACAAATGATGGGAATGAGAAGCTCATTACCTAACCCGCAAGCTACACCAATTTAACCCATTACGCCCCACTTCACATATAACTCGGTCTCATCTTACAAACCTTCAAAGCATGAAACTAAGAATGGCAAGTCTTTGTGACTCAATGAGTTAACAAAACTAATTTGAAATAATAATTGCAATTATGAACATGAACATATTAATTTATAGTATGCTATAATTGGTACGACTTTTTGTCGTCTTGCTACTTGTACATGGCATATAAGCAATTCTGGTTCTTAAAACATAATCATGACATAATACTTAAGCACGTGCATTATGAGTAGACGATACTTAATCGTCCTGCTATGGGTGAGAACTTCCCTAACCGACGAGTACTCTTCTTAGGGTTCTAACTATGATTGTGTTTTTTTTAATATTCGGGTCATACATAATGGATGCTTGATCATATATACTTGACATGTTAGTTCTAGACATAAATCATCCACATCAGATGTAAACATTATAATAAGCATGAGTCATCCAAAAAGGATGCTTCTATAGGAGTTCTATATTGTGCACTTCTTAGGCATGCTACATGACTTTTGGTGCTATTCTTGGGCACCCTTGATTTGAAAAACTATATTGCTACCTAAAGCTATATCCGAACCTATGCATGTGTTCTAACATCATCTTAAATCTTATAACATGAAGCTAATAATCCGTTACTCACTTGGGCCGTATAATGCAAGATGAATGATTCTGAAAACACCTTAAGCACCTATATCATGATAGATGCACACATAGTCTATCAAAACATATCTAACACGTAAACATGAATACATACACTAGAAACATACTTTATAACCCACATGAACTTTCATAAACACATAGAAACTCATAAACATTAAAGCACATAACTAAACCAAGTTGTCATTTCTATAATAGCCTGCACTATAACCTTGTTGTCTGACTTAAAATCTGAACCAACTCATGAGGCTAATTTTCAATGATAGTAGACTCTTTTGGTTTTTAGAAAATGTATTGCACGATCCAAACGGATCTACGGTTGATCCGATATGAGTTCTTAAAATTCTGCTTGCTGCATCTTTCTAGAATATGACCTTGTTGCACTAAATCGTATTTTAGACTAATTTAACGACCGAATTAGCCAAAGCTTTCTACAAAACAACTGAAGTAGACTCAGATGACTACAAGTTTGGTTTTGACATCAACTTAATCCGACAAACAATTTATTGTTTATGATCCTCCAAAGTTGAATAAAGGTCTGTAACACTTGTTGTCCTAAATTCATACATCACCAAAACGACCTAAAATCAATATAAGCCAATTATAATCACTTGTACAATTATACCTCAGCTTATTAAACATTTAAGATAATTTTCTAACAGGTCTACAAGCAATTTCACTAGTTTAAGCATTATTTTGGCCTTGTGCCAAACACTCCCTTTAAAGTATAATCTAAATCTTAGCATCATCTTTAACATTATTTAGCTCCATACACCTAAACATAAAGTCTATTATATAATCTAAAAATCATGTCAACTTGGTCTATGAACATTAAACATGAGAAAACTTGATAATCTTTAATTAAATCATTAGTAACTTAAACACTAAAATCTCCAATTTCTATCATGAACATGAAATCAAGACTTGTAAACAATTCATACCTTTGATGGGTATCATGTTTAGGAAGCTTAAAAGATCACAAGGTTAGCATAAACACTCCAAAATCCATCCAAAATAATCTTATGGTGATTTCTTCATGTAAAGGAAACTAGTTTAGTTCCATCACTTTTTTTTCTCTAGATATGACACGTACCAAACACCTCATCTTTGAGAAGATTCTAAGTATTTAGAGACTAATAAGTCATAAGTGAAATTTCGTAATTTCTGACCCAAAACATGTTTTGCATCGTTAGTCCCTTTTGTCAAGTATTTTGCACTGTTAGTCCTTTTTTGTTAACTCTTTCCATGACAAGTCATTGTTTCTACTAAAAACTAACGGAATGACTTTTCTAATATGCCAAAAGCATAATAATATATTTTTAACTAAAACCATAAAAATTGGGGTGTTACAGTTTTCGAATTTCTTAGAAGCAATATATGAAATAGATAAAGATGAAATTGACAAAAGGGTGTCAATTTGCCACCATGCCCAAACTTGTCTCCAAAGAAGAAGCATCCGAGGATAGTCAATAAGACAATACTCAAGAGTTTCCTCCATGATATGACATAAATGAATAAGAGAAGAGTTAAGAATAACCGCACGAGCAACCAAATTAACCCAAGAAGGAAGTCTGTTGATCGGCACCCTCTAAACACATACATTTACCTTTCTTGAGACCCACAGGTTCCAGAAATAATGGGGAAAGGTTGTCATCAATAAGCATGTTATCTTGAATTCAATTTGAAAGAATTTTACCTTGAAAGAACCTGAAGCGTCCCACGACTAACTTTACTTATTAGAAATTCCCGGACGATGAGTAGAGTTACCAATGGTTGAAATTAGAAAAGAAAGGTCACTTAACGACCTTCCTTTGGGAGAGGATCTCCAACTCCAATCCCCCGACTGCACCATCAGAAAGAATCAATCTATCACAAATTTAACAGTCCTTGTTGGTTTCTAGAGCATACAAACAAGGAAAAATGTCAAGTAGCCATTTGAGTATAACAATAACTCGTGCTTTCATTTTGATATTTATAATATCGTCCAAATACGTTATTTTGGTATTATGATTAATTTACAGTCGAACAATGATGCTAACAACAACAACAAAAGTTGTTTTCTAAAAGAATACACGATATAAAGTCTATGGCGTTTGTTTTATTTCTATACTTCGTAAAAATTATAATAACCAAGAATTTAATATTTAAGTCCATAAAATTAAATTTAAAATCACTTATTTTTTTCTATTTTTTTAAAGTTAATTGTAAATTCAAGTGACTAACCATAATTTAACGTTACTTTACAATTTAACTATTAAAATTTATAAAATCACCTCCTATTTAAAATTTTTTTTATTTCAATTTAAACACGTGTTTTTATACATTTTTTCATCTTCTAATCTATAAATAAAAATGAGCCAAAGTTTCAATAACTCAAAGGCCTATTTTTAACTTTTAATGGCCTAACAATTGCTCACGTGGCGGAATCGACCACTCATATATTAGTGTAATTTGGTTTTCCTCATAAATTCTTTTATTCGAAATGCTTTAACTTTGTGTTTTCCTTAGTATTATATAAAAGACTAGCCTAAGGCCCAGTCGTTGGCCGGCTAGCTAAAATTTTTATTATTAAAAACAAAAATGTAGTACAAACATGACGTAAAAACTTAATACATAATGTTGCATTTCAAAATATAGTCAGTAGATTATAATGGAAAAAATAATTGATCGCATTACGTGAACATATATTTCGTGTGGTTCTTGAATACACTGCATAATAGAGTAGGGTCTCTGATTAAAAAAAAACATACATAATGTTGTATTTCACAAACAAACGACTACACAAATGCAATCGTTATATAAAGAGCTACAAACTTATGCAAGGAATGATTTACAATACTTTAGGTTGTATGGAGTTGAGGTCTTCCACAGCTCTAGGCTCATGTCGATAATTTGCATATGTTCCTCCATAATCCTCATTTTGAAGAGCCATTCTTCTTGTTGTTGATTCGTCAAGCTCCATGTTTTTGCATAAGCCGCCACGTCTAGTTTTTCCTACAACCGGCAACCAATATATACTAAGCTGTGGATCAGACATATACTATATGATTTAGTCTATGAAGTAGATAGTCATTTTCATAATATCAAATTTTGTAAAAAAATATTGTTAGAACTTGTTACGCAACGTATAAAAATTTTCAACTCGCATCAGTTTCAAACAACTTTCTTTTTATTAAAAATACTAAAATATACTAAAATATAAAAAAGAAAGTAAATATAGTTGTATGATGAGTAACAAAATTAAAAACACATTATACATTAAAATGAGATAAAAACGTTTTTTCCCGGACTTATGTTCTTTATAGCTATATAAAATATACGGAATTATCCATTTAAGTACACCGATTAAATTATTGTTAAAATGATATTGAAAATTTTTAACTACCCCTACACTAATACACACACCTACATAGATTACCTAAACTTAACAATGTTTTTACGTTTATATATGTCTATGTATCTTCATATTAAAGTCATAACTCCGCAATCATATTGATAATTACTTGTTATTGGTTTTAAAATACCTTTACCCAACCCTCATGATATCACCTGAAGGTTTAACTATAAGGTACAAACCTTGTAGACGTTACGAAATCCTCCTTGCCCGAGCTTATTTAACTCATCCCAAGATCCAGTAGCTTAAGATCATAGGAGCCTGAATATTTCGACATAATAGGCTCGTCACACGAATTTACTCAAAACTTTTAGAAAAACAATAAGCAATCCTAAATCCCTATCCACTGCAACAACCATCTGCAACTGAATATCAAACAGTATGTAGCAACCAAATGCCCTTTGCTGCAGTAGTACATAGGATCCAAAAACAAGCCCATATCCAACCACCCTTAAAGATCGCAGAACCCTGGTTACTTTTTATACAATACATATTAATAAGAAAATGTAATTTTTGCCCATTCACTGTTTCAAGTTTTATGCTTCCACTCCAACCAGTTTTATTTGTTATCATCGTCTACTTTTTTGTACGTGCGACTATCATTTAGTACCATCATTCTAACCTATTTATAAAGTGATTGTGTTAAAGAAGCTCTTTCACTTATGCAGAAGTGACAATAGTTTGTTGTGAAGGGTCATTCATACCGCTTGCTAATTTAGCCAGCATTTGCAAGATTACCCGAACATAGGTGCTATGTAATTGCTGTATTTCTATTTATGTTGCCGAAAAAGTAAAGAAAATAAAAAAAACATAAATAATAATAATAATTTGTTATGAGCAACGCCTTCAAAACATGTAAACTCAGTATCCCATAGAACTTGAAACCTAAGTTCAACATCAATAATGGCTCCACATTCTAACAGCTTATCACGGTGATCAGCAACTTTGCGCTGCAACCATTCCCTCACAGTTTCTTTGCATCCTTTCCATCCTGAACCATTTACGTACACGTGCTATTACAAATCTAGAGGCTTTGTTTTTAGTTACAAATTAAGATTTTATTCACAATATCATTGCAGAATACTATTGAAATAAATACAATAACGTTGGACATTCAAACCAAAACTTAAAAACAAAAACGTTAGAGGTAAAGTTTAGTCTATTGATCTTTGCAAAACAGTCAAGTCTAAAAGACTTAAAACAGCTCAGACACAAATACAATTAAGATCAGAGAATACAGGGGATTCCCGGGTCGTTTAGTCCCAAGGAGACTCAATGGTGTGTTAAACAAACTCAGAAGATAGAATGATCACTAAGGATAGTGATCTGTAAAGGTTATGATTAGAAATTACACTACTGATTGATTGGAAAGGAATTGAGTACAGATTTGGAAAGCACAACAATCAGATGAGAAAAACGTAAACGTAAGTTTTAAAAACTACGTATACGCACAAAATAAAAAGTGAAAACTAAAAAGTAAAAGACCTAAAAATATAAAAATGACATTTTTGGAATCCTAAAAATAAAAGAAAATTATTAGAAAAAGAAAATTATTTTTAACACTATTTAATTAATTATTAATAATTAAAAACTATTTTAACTATTTAATAAATACTCTAAATTAAAAGAAAATAGGAAATAAGACTAGAAAAATAAACTTATGATTCTGAAAAATCTAAAATACTATAAAACTAATTTTAAAACTAAAAATATATTTTTCACACTTTTTATCTAATTATTATTAATTAATAACTATTTAAAATACACTTAAATACTAGAAAATACAAAATAAACTTGGAAAAATAAAATTTTAACTTGGAAAAATCTAAAATATGATAAAACTAATTTCAAAACAGAAATTATATTTTTTAGACTTTTTAAATATTTATTACTAATTAATTACTATTTATTAACTATTTATAATTATAATAAATACTAAAAAGATAGAGAAAAATATGAAACTTTTTCTAAAAATCCTATATGATGACAGAAACCTAAGAAAACTATAAAAACAAGATTTGCTTATTAAAAAGTTGAAAAGAAAAATCAAAAAGCTAAAAAATCTTAAATAAACGCTATCACTATTTTTATAATGATGTTTTTATGATTTTTATTTTTGAAAACTACTTATATAACAATAATATGAAACTTTAATAAAGACAAAAAATTTATAAAACACAAATAAGCTGATTTGAAAGCTTAAAAGTCCAACAGTTAGCTAAATTAGCTTATTAGGTGGAAATAAGCTCAAACAAGCTCAATACTTGAAACAGAAGCTATATTAAGATGACAATAAGCTAGAACAACTAACTTGAGGGTAAAAGACACAAACAATCAAACTGCAAAGCTCAAATAAGCCAATAAGCACTTTAGCTATTTGAAATGAAAAACAGAAAATGGGACAGACTTTAAGCCCTTAGCAGCCCTAGCTAATAAGCTCAAAAGTGAAAACTGAGACTTGATACTTCAAGAGGACTAGGTTGGCTTTCCAAAGAAACAAGAATTACAAGATTTGGACAAGTAATGAGCTTAATGCAAGCTTATCAAATTGGGATCAATTTCTGTGCACAGGGCAGTTTCCAAAACAGGTACCCAAAATAAGCAGTTAAATAAGCACCAAACAAGCTGATAATCAGAGAACTAATATTTTTGTATTTTTCTTTACCAACTAGACTACAAATCCCCAAGAGCTTATAAACTGAAACTCACTAATAAGCCCACAGTGAAATTCCAAGTTTTATTCAAAAACGACCTTTTTGACAATTTGACTTTTTGAGAAAAACCAAAAATTTGACCAAAGTGACTTTTGATCTGATCTAGAGCACTTAATATGTTGTTTTAAAGTGTAATGAAACTAACTTGATCAAGATTAACCACTTTTGAACACAAATCAATGATCCTACTTTTGAAAAATCCAACAGTGGACTGCTCAAATGAGGATTTGAAGAATTTTTGACTTTGTGCTATTAAGAACTTGATTTTATGATTGAACTAAGTTGTTTAAACAGAGATAAACATATTTCCAACAAATCCAAAGTCCAAAGTACTTTCAAACTCAAATATCCAAACACCCCTATAAGCTTACTGTTATGAGGATTTTTAAAGCAAAATACAAATTAAAACCATGAACTTGATTTTAGACCTTATATAATCTATTTATATAACTAATGAATCATTAAACAACACCTTATTACCACAGTAACTAACAAATGATTAAGAAGCAGTTTTTACTGTTATAACTAAGATTTTATAAACTTAAACTTTTGAAAGAACAACCACTAGATTTCAATGTTTAAACACACTTAACTATGGCTAATTAACATAAAGATACAGAAATTAGAACTATAGAACACTTGCAACACTAAAAAGCCAAATTAGACAAAAAGCTTACAAATGGTTTTGAGGCACAAACTGAGAACTAGGCAATGAGAACCAATCCTAAATGCTCTCCACAGAGCTCTAAACCAAGGCCATCCAAGATAAACCCTGCTCCAGCTTCTTGATCTTCTTCACCATGGATTTTTAATTTTTTAAGTATTTAATTGGTATTTTTGTGATTTTTCTATTTTTGACTCTAAACTGAATTTTAAGATAACTAAAAGCTTTAATGAGCTTTCTAGGAGCTTAAGTGACTTATTCTAGTCCATACAAACTACTGAAAACAACATTGATCCAACTTGAGATTTTGCATAAATATGAAAAATTTGCATAAACTGAGATACAATATGATACTTGAATTTAAGGTTCACAAAAGCTTTCTTATAACAAAAGGACTTGAAATACAGAGTTTGAAGATAAAAACATACACTTAAACTTGAAAATGCTCAAAAACGACAATAAAAAGCTAAATTATACTAGATAGATCTTTTACAATGCATATCTCTCTCCTTTATAGGCTTTTCCACATTCCTTGATGTACTCTGAATCTTTCCCACCAAACTAGAGCCCTTGGATCACTCAAATTAATCATAATCGTCCAAGTTGCTTTTTGGCGCCAATTATTTCAATGAGCAGGTTTTTAGCTTTAATGAATTTGGTTAAGTTAATTAAAGCTTTTGGAGTGTAGAGGGGTTGGAGGGGACATGGTATGGGAGGGGAAGTTGAAAAAGTGGTGAAAACCACCTCTGGTTTTGAATATCTGGTGGGGAAGAGAAGAAGCTACCGTGCTTCTAGTATTTGAGCGCGAGGGTGGGATTTGACTTCTTTGACCGGGGATAAATAATAACAAAGGGGGGGTCATAAAGGGTTGTGACTGGGGCCAAATTGGATTGTGACCTGGGGCTCAAAGGCAAAGGGTCAAGGCAGTATTGGATTGGGCTTGGATTATGGGCTTTTGATATTATAAGGATCCGGTTTGGTTTAAGTAATAAACAAGGACCAATTTTGTAATTTGACCAAACTTCAAGGGCTGAAAGTGCCATGTTTCCAAACTTCTCACAAGGACTAAATTTGCCAACTTTTGATAGAACAAGAACCCTTTTTGCATAAAATCCATTTTTTAAAGGTCCAAGGACTATTTTTGTAATTTTCCAAAGTTTAGGGACCTTTCTTGCCAATTGACCAAAGAATCATTCAAGGATCATTTTAAACAATTTAGAATACTTCAGGGACCTTGAATGATAAATTTCCACATTTTTGAATTCCAGGGACTAGATTTGACAACTTTTAAAACTTGGGGGATTAAAACTGCCAATTTTGCAAACTTGAATCATTTTTCATCTGATTTTGATATTTTTGCAATTAAAACACATAAAACACTGATTTGTGATAATTTGATCATTTTGATGTGTTTTTGAGCGTTTTCAGATGAATTTGCAGTTTAGATTATGTAAAAATGATGAGTATTTGGACACTCATCATCTATCAACTGGTTGATGTCTGTCTTTGGGTTCAAGACACAATATCATCTTTGTTGACATTTCGTTGGATCTTTAAAATACCATCGTAGATGAAATATCAAAAATTACTCATGAAGTATAGTATATATGAATAATATATGCAAGTATTTTCTTGTGCAAGCTCTTTAAGATAAGATAGAGTAACAAAGGAAAAATGAAGACATTTAAATTGAAAGTGTTGTAAATCAAAGTTCCTAATTAGAAGGATTCGTAAACATCACAAGAATATAAAAAATTCAATTTTCATTGAAGGAAGAAGCAATAATATCGAAGAAAGTTTTACCTTGATAACGGTCCAATGCTCGTATGCACCAAGAAACCACGGGTTTCGGCTAAAAAGACGTCGTGGGATTCCCTTCTAGACACTCACAACTTGTACATATAACACATCATATAATTTATTAGATGCAGTGTTTAACCTTAACTCGTTTTGTGCTCACACATATAGTTCATTAGATGCACATGAGTCAATAATGACATTGGTTTGTTGGTATCTTGTTACAGGCTTTAGTTGAAGCCAATTGCATTCCAAGAGATGTTTTATACTTGCCATATATAACTGAGTATAATGTTTGGTTTTGTTATGTTTGTAAACGAGTAAAGCAATGAAACATTAATAATAATAGGACTTAACATTACATTGAATTAATCCTAGAGTTTATATACTATGTGAAACGACACAACCTTTCAAGGTCAACCATTGTGTCAATTCACAATAGTAACTGTTTATAACCGTCAACCAATAACTGTCAACTAATAAAACTAAATGTTTAAAGGACTGTTTGGGTTAACAGTTTTGTCCCAAACGTATTGTAGCCCTTTTGACCCATATTGACCCATACATACATAAAACAAATAAATTGTCTGTAAAAGCATTATAAGCATTAATAAGTTTCACATTCTCCCTCCTAATGCTTTAATGCCAAGTTCCACTTGTTTCCTGGTTCCATCTTCAAGTAATGATTTCAAAATCATCACTGCTACTTGCATCCATTCCTTTTACTGCATTTGCATACTTGCTTCCATTGTTGGCATCTTCCTAGAATGTATCTCCTTTAGCAGCCTTGCTCCCTTTCTTTGGAGTTTCTTTTAGCATCTCTGGTACTCCAACATTAACCTGTGCATCAACCTGTGGCCACTAAATGTCTGCAGCACCTCTGCCATTCCCTGCCACATCATCTGGTTCTCCTTGCACCCTCTTTGCCTCTTCATAGTATACTTTAACCATGCCAATGTATTCTTTTTACACCTCTTTCACTGCCTCATGATGTTCATATGCCAATCCTAGTATTTTTGCAACTTGATGCCAATTTCCATTGAATGTAACATTCATATACCCACCCAGTGCATCAAAAAATTTATATAAGGCTAATAAGTCAACCTTAATTGGCCCTATAGATGGTGGTAATTCTCCTAATTCTTGTTGCCTCAAAAATCCTATGTAGAACCAGTCTAGCAACTCCATGAATTTCCCTTTTAACACTTCCCAGTTTCCATATACTAATTTATCTGATTTCAATAAGTCTAGAAATGCAATAAATCTGTTGAAAGTGTTTACCTTCATGAAGTACAAAGTCCCATTTATGCTTAGATACTCATTATCTATATAATCATGATCACCTTTACTATCCATTTTCAATTCTTTCATGCCTTTAATTAAAGGACATCCTTCATCAAGGTCCAAAGATCTAAAGTAGCCATCCAAGAAACTGTTATGACTTTCTTTGATGCTTTCTTCATTTTCTCCTTCTATGGTGTTGTCATGTTCGAAATCTTCTTCCATGTTATTGAACATGTACCCAATCTTGCATCTATTGCCTTCATAACTTACCATGAATCCTTGGTTTTCCAATTGATCTAAACTCAGAATGTTCAATGTAACTTCTGGTGTGAAAGTTACATTTGGTATCACCAATCTCCCTTCTTTTGTTTCCACATATGCCTCTCCTATGCCATATGAAACTATGAACTTCTTTTCCCTTTCTTCTGTCCTCTCAACTTTGAATCTCTGTATCATTCTCTTGAACAAGTGCTTCATGGGACACATGTGCTTCTTGTATACAGTGCTGACATACCATATGTCATCCCAGTTCTTCAAATCAGAACCCTCAACCATGTAATCTGATGTTACATGCACATTTTCTGGTTCATACTTGAATGGTTCTTGGTCTTCTGGGTTCGCAGTGTTCATAATGTTTGATTCCATGTTTTTTGTGTCACACGCCTTCTTCTCCTTTATACATTTCCAATAAACGTGCCCTCTTTTCTTGCAAATGTAGCAACATGCACGCTTGTCTTTTCTGGACAACCCACTTGGTTCTCCAATTAGTTTGTAACTACTTCCCACTGGGTGTTTTGTTTTCGAGGAGTTGAATTGCACAACTTCTTCCATTTTCTTTTTAAGCAGTTGTTTTCCCTCAGGGGATATGTGTTTCTTGTGTTTAGGCCACTTTGGGGTATTGGGTTGGGCTTCCTTTTGTAAATAACGTGTGTAGAGAGGTGCTTTGTTTTTCCTTTGCAATTGCTTCCCCCAAGGATCAGAACATGCGCTCTGATACCATTATTGGTATCTTGTTACAGGCTTTGGTTGAAGCCAATTGCATTCCAAGAGTTGTTTTATACTTGCCATATATAACTGAGTATAATGTTTGGTTTTGTAATGTTTGTAAACGAGTAAAGCAATGAAACAATAATAATAATAGGACTTAACATTACATTGAATTAATCCTAGAGTTTATATACTATGTGAAACGACACAACCTTTCAAGGTCAACCATTGTGTCGATTCACAATAGTAACCGTTTATAACCGTCAACCAATAACTGTCAACTAATAAAACTAAATGTTTAAAGGACTGTTTGGGTTAACAGTTTTGTCCCAAACGTATTGTAGCCCTTTTGACCCATATTGACCCATACATACATAAAACAAATAAATTGTCTATAAAAGCATTATAAGCATTAATAAGGTTCACATGGTTCACTTTCTGTGCTAATATTAAAGCCTCCTTCTTGCAGAAACTTTTCGGATTCTTCACCCAAAGTAACTTCTCTTCAAGTTAAAATGATAGTAACCAATTGCTGAGATCATATTCATATTATACAAATTTTAGTACCATCATATTCCTTTATTAGCCATTGTCGAAACTTAGTGTTGTCAATTGCCATCTCAAGCCTATGTACCTGAAGATTAACATACCAACAACTTAGTGCACCAATAGTCTAATAATAAGGTTATTTACTTAATGATAATGTAAAAAGGAGCTTTTTTCTAGAATGAGAAACTACAATTACTTTACATGATCATCTATCATGCAACATTTGTGAATCGAATCTCTAAAAGTATAGTTTCTTAAAGATCATATATTCACTTATCCACCTCCTTTTTAGCAACTGCATTCTCTAAATAAAGTCGTAGTAAGAAATGTGATTTAGTGATGAATGAAATAAAGCCGTTGAATGATTTATTGTTGTTGAGTGAATATGATTATGAGTGAAAGTTTTGATTACTGTATTGAATGATCAATCTGAGTAACATGAATTTACCAACTTAACCTTTTGTAATCAAGCGAAATATTTTGTTTGATAAATGTTAGGGAGTATTTAACGAGAGAAATTTATAACTTATGCAAAATAAATGTTGGATTAAAAAATTTAGAGTAAAGAGTGTTAAAAAAAATTATTAAATCGGTATAGGACACGTAAATCTTAGTTTCAAGTGTATAATAACGTGAGGGACTCATGGAGGTTAATGTGATTGTCTTGATTCTATGCCTTCATTTTAGTATATTATATTCATGCAATAGTCCATTTATAAATTTTGTTACAAAGGAGTGACTTAAAAGACTGAGAGTAATAATTGAGGCTAGTGCCTATGACACAAAAGAGTTAACAGGATATTTAAGTCAAAGGTAGGCTACTTAATGGGAGGGCTAGTCTAGGGATCATGGCCCACTCAGAACTGATTTGGATCACACAACATCAGATTTTACTCTACCAAACAATATGGCCTTTGACCGATTCAGATTTGGCTGTTGAGTCATTTCATTAAGTGACAATCAAACACACCTTTATATATGTTACACACAATTAGTAAATCTATATATGCGTGGGATCAAACTTAGACTCATGTTTTGAAAGTCGGACCAGGTTGCTAATCAAGCGTCATGGAAAGTTGACTTGGAGATGATCAACATGAGTTTTTAATAATCAGATTGTCGGTATTTCTATAGCATGTGCATATCAATTTCTCAATTTTTAATAGGGTGAAAACTAAAAATCCGCAACATATTTATTCAAAACAGACGATCTACGCAACAAACTTTAAAAATTACCATTCAAAGCAATATACTTTCAAATTTGGAACAATCTATGTAATATGACCGGGAACTAGTACGTTACCAGATTACAAATTTTGAAAAATTATAGAAATGGTCCCTGTGACTTGCGTTGACTTTTACCGGTCATCCATTGACTTTTGTTTCACTTAAAAAAGTTACAGTAATGGTCCTTATGGTTTGCATTAACTTTCACTTTTAGTCCGTTTTTATACTTTTTCACCCGTTCTCTTTATCCGTTTTCATCCATTTTTTACGTTTTCGTCAATTTTTATACGTTTTAGTCTGGTTTCTTACGTTTTTATATTTTTTTTATATGTTTTCATCCATTTTTTATACATTTTCGTTCATATTTATACATTTTCATCTGGTTTTATTATGTTTTCGTCCGATTTCATACGTTTTATTACTTTTATTTTATCCGTTTACGTCTGTTTTTATACGTTTTCATTCGTTTTTATACATTTTCATTCGTTTTCATTCGTTTTTATACATTTTCATCCGTTTTCATATGATTTTATATGTTTTCATCCGTTTTCATACGATTATCTATTTTCATCAATTTTTATATGTTTTCGTCTATTTTTATACATATCCATACGTTTTTATACGTTTTCATCTGTTTTTATATGTTTTCTTATGTTTTTATCCGTTTTTTACATTTTTATCCGTCTGTATGCATTTTCATCCGTTTTTATACCTTTCATCCGATTTTATACGTTCTCGTCTATTTAATACGTTTTTATATGTTTTCATCCATTTTTTATGTTTTCGTTCGTTTTTATACATATTTATCCGTTTTTATACGTTCTCGTCCGTTTTTATACGCTTTCATACGTTTTATTTGTTTGTCTATTTTTATACGTTGTCATCCGTTTTTATATGTTTTCATATGTTTTTATTCGTTTTCGTCTATTTTTATATGTTTTAGTACATTTTCTTATGTTTACATACATTTTTATCCGTTGTTATCCGTTTTTATACATTTCATCTGTTTTTATACGTATTCATCCGTTTTTCTTATGTTTTTATCCGTTTTGGTACATTATTATTCGTTTTTGTACATTTTATACGCTTTATACACTTTTGTATGTTTTAGTACATTTCTATACTTTTTTTATGCTTTTATGTGTTTTGTATGGTTTCATACGTTTTTATCCATTATTAATCATTTTTATCTGTTTTCATACGTACAAAAATGTAAGAAAACGCACAAAGATGGACGAAACATAGAAAAACGAAGAAAACTTATAGAAATGGATGAAAACGTATGAAACGTGTAAAACGTATAAAAAATTGTATGAGAATGTAAGAAGACGGATAAAAACGTATGATATCGGACGAAAACGTAAAAAAAGGATGAAAATGTATTCAAACGAAAGAAAACGTATAAAAACAGATGAAAATGTATAAAAACGGACGAAAACGTATAAAAAAGTAAGAAACCAGGCTAAAATGTATAAAAAATGACGAAAACGTAAAAAACGGATGAAAACGGATAAAAACGTAAAAGAACGGGTGAAAAATAATAAAAACGGACTAAAAGTGAAAGTCAATGCAAACCATAAGGACCATTACTGTAACTTTTTTAAGTGAAACAAAAGTCAATGGATGACCGGTAAAAGTCAACGCAAGCCACAAGGACCATTTCTGTAATTTTTCAAAGTTTGTAATCTGGTAACGTACTAGTTCGCGGTCATATTACATAGATCGTTCTAAATTTGAGAGTATATTGCGTAGAATGGTAATTTTGAAAGTTCGTTGCGTAGATGTTTGTTTTGAATAAATATGTTGCGTATTTTTAGCTTTCATCCTTCTTAATAACACCTCCAAATAATTAAATGTCACATAGTTGATTGCATATTTTGTTTACCTTCCGATGAAGGTTCAAGTTTGTATCTACCAGTCCGATATTTCTGCAAACAAAACATATAATTGTAATCTTAACCAGAACACAACTTCAAACAATTCAAATTTGACCATTAATCATCAACAAAATTTTACCTTTCTATCATCAGTGGACTAATAAATCCCCAATTTGAGGTGAAAAGAACCCTCAACCATTTTTAATATTCAAAATAAAAACACCCTTATTAGAAATCACAGTTTCAATCGTGGTCTAGTTGTGGGTATGTCATCGGTAGTTATCGGGATGATCAACAAAAAATGTATTGATTTATTCATAACGACCCGTCCTTTATTTTTCCTCGGTTTTCTGATTTATTGGATGTATTAGTGCGGGGTATGATCAGTTGAAGTTAGAAACGGTTTTTGATTCCTTCGTTGGTTGTGGATCTGATTTTAGTTGGGGACTTTTATTAGGGTTAATTGATTTGGTGAAGAACTGTTTCGGGTATTAATGATTTAGGGGAAAACTGATTTCGGTTATGAATTGAATTTTGATAAAACTGAATTGATTTGTTGTAAGCGATATTGTTGGAGGTATATTTGTTCTGGACCATTGAATGAGGGAAAATGTCAGGTGTCTTTTTTTTAGAATTTTGAGGGGAGACTTGCCCTTATTTCAAGCTTGTTTTATATAGTGTGATATCTGATATTCAAGTGTAATTGTGCTTCCATTTAATTACTTTAACAACAACACTTGATACCGCTCAACCAAAGTTGTGCATGAAAAGTGTTTTTGTCGTCGCATAAACGTATGCATATGCTTTGTAACTTGCTAATGATCGAGCTGGAAGCTAAAAGCTAGTGCTTAAAGTAATTAGCTTAATGCTGTAAAATTTAGATTTCGTTACACTTCAAGGATATTATCCCAAATGTGGGGGTTTAACTACAATCTAGTTGCAACTTATAAATGGGGTAGTAGCTACAAAATTTCCTTGTGCGTTTTTGCAGTAAGCAAAATCACCGTCACCAATGATTCCAACTTCGTTTGTATTGATTCCAGTACAGTTAAACTTCTCGCTACAACTGAAAGTAATTGCTTGCTTTGATGCTGATGTCCCATTTATATTTATATACGTCACATCACTCACTTGTACGGCTGGTTCCGATGGCTAATTCAAATAAAAAAAGAGTAAACATAACATGTTAGATACGAAAAATGCATCTTGGGTACAAAATAATGAGATAAATTGTTGCTAAGGAACATGAGACAAACCGGTGCCGGGCATTCAGAATTTTTTGAATTACTGCAGTAATGTTGATCAATTATAATTGGATTTTTAACATTCAATAGATTGATGTCCTGAAATGTGATCCCCCTAGCGTACCCGGTTCCACCCTATGGTACATAAACACATGAAATAGTTAAATAATGTTTATAGATGTAACCTAAAAAATTTGTGTTACATAAACTTGATTAAATTTAGGTGTACCGGTACTGTCTTGATTCGTAATCCATTTTCTGTTCCTGTGATAGTACAATTTTGTACGCGTACTAGTTCTACTGTGTCATTACCACCGTTTTCTCCAAGGCTCCCAATACTGAAAACGCATCAATGGAGTTATTTTTAGTTTTTGTAAGTGTGATAGTTAAAATCTAAAGATCAATGCCATGCAGTACTATATATACCTTATGCCATGACCAGGTCCACAAAACACCCTTGTTACGTTGATATCGTATATGCCACCGTTAATAGCCACACAATCATCACCTGTTGAATGTATCAAAACTATTAAAGAACGCATCATAAAAAATACATTAGCAAGTATGATTTGTGTTTCCTCGGATACCAGTTTGGATGCTCGAGTCATGAATATTAATACGTGTGGAAGCACTGACGTCAATCCCATCAGTATTGGGGCTGTTTCCAGGTGCTACAATATTTATATTTCCGATATCTACATCTTCGCAATTAACAATGCTTATATGAAGCTTTGGGCTGTTAATATGTGTGGTGCCACTCAGCCGAAGGTCGTTGCATTCGTGAAAATGTAAAGCCTAAATGATTTACATTCATGAACATGTTAGTTTTTGATTCTTTATTAATCAAGTTGACATGCATTCTAATCATCAGAATTAAAGAGTAGGCATTTATTATAATTACCGTCGGGCGATCACAAGGTTCGTCTGTCACCTACAACAAAACAAACTCAACTGCTGTTAGGCTCTTTACAAATGTTTGACATTGAACTCAAGCTCGATTCCAGAATTAACTTACCTGGTAGTCCCACCAGATCGAGCCCTGGCCATCAAGTGTGCCAGTTCCGTCAATGGTGAGCCCTCGCACCGATGTGAAATATATCCAAAAGCGTGTCTTTACACAGTCTTTCCATCCATCACGTGTTTTGGGTGCAATAATGTTGCCCAAAAGCTACACATACAAACACAAATGCCACAGTGTTAATTAAAAAAATTATAAACTTAATTTACATGTAGATATGTAATCAAGACTTTGTAACATAACATCATGAAATAATTAAGCCTTCAAGTATTGTTTTACCTGAATATTTATCGTAGAGGATTTGCAGGGACCGTTGAATGACACCGGGCTTAGTAAAAAGTTCATATCTGGTGGTATGATCAACGTTGGATATTGTGTATCATCTCCACATACATCAGACCATGCTTTAATGAAAGCCTGTATTGATGAACATAATTAGATTACCGTAATACTAGCTGGTTCATAGTTCTTTTGGCATAGAACCACATTTCATTTGATTAAAACTTTTGAAAATGGTTTACCTGAGAGTCGTCTGTATTCCCATCTCCTACTGCACCATAAGATGTTACATCAAACGTGTTTGCACTTGCAGTTTTTGGGCTAGAAGAAACATAGCACAGACTCAACATGACTGCCATTAAGAAACCCTACAAACAGAAGAAGGTTATTAACGACCATCAAATACAGGTAGATCACGAAAAAGTTTATTGGGGAGCCATAGAATTCATTATACCAACGACCACAACGGATTGTGGTCGTTGGTAGTCTTCTATACGCACGCACATACACACACACCCACCATTCCGCCTCTTTTATACAAATAAACTTGTTTGTATAAATGAAAACTCGGTGTGGAGTTGGGTAATCTTACCATTCTTATGAATGAAAACTTAAGCTGGTAACTATTTTGTGTATTTTTTTTTCCTGCAATCTGATCTCTTTCTGCTGCTTTTGAGTATATATACTATGGGAAACTCTTTGATGATATGTATGAACATGAAGATTAATTAGATGATCTTGTTTTAAATTAAATGATAATTTGACTATCATTTATGTGTTTGGCATTCTTCGTATAAATGCAATAGTTTATGGACTTACCGAAAATGTGATGTTAAAGCATTAAGACTATTATAAGCTGTATAGTTAATGTGTAGTCTTATGTGTTATATAGGATAATCTCATAATCTATTCATTAAGAATTTTACTCTGTCATTAACAAATCAAATGAGACAAAAATAATTTTAATGGTATAATTTGGTGCTGTAAAGTAACTTATCTTCCTTTTCTCTATGTACAAGGCCGGGTTAAAAGCTCACTGTGTTTTCTAAATGTATAAACTGTAATCAAATTAACACTTTCACACTAAGGGTGTCACAAATTTTTAAGTGTAAACAAAATCTATTTATATCTGTATCTATAATTGAAAATGACAGAGTGTGGAGTTTCTTATGACTAGCTTTATATAGTACAATTAAAAATAGAAACACTTTTTTCACTTTTAAAAGCATGAACAAGCTGATAGAAAAAGGTTTATAGTTTTGAAAAGGCAGGACATGCATTTAGGGAAACAATTGAGGCTGATAATCATTCAAATTGCTGTTAAACAAAGAGAGTCATCAATATTGACCAAAATTCAACCTTTACTGACTGTTCATGTTAAGTTTTTCTTTGGCTGTTCTTTATCTGGCAATCAAATTCATTCAAAGTTAATTAATTCTTTTGAAATGAAGGATTCTGGTCAATCATATTCTATATAATGATTCCGTTTATGGCTCAGGTACTTCAAGTTTTGAAACTTACGACACAACGTTAAAATCCTTTGTAAACTTTACCCTTAAAATGAATTTGTGACACAAAACTGAATTTCTACATGACTTTTAAAGAGATGCAAATTAGATACTAATAGTAATATGTCAATAGCTAAAGGTATGTATTACGGTATTAACAAAAATATTAATTCCGACCCATCGATAAACATATGAAAGATTTATTGATCTTTTAGTCACCTTAGTGTGCTCACAATTTTCAACCATTGAAATGGTTAGTGACCGAACTTCTGTGACTATACTACTTTCAGATGTTTTACCGATTGGAATTTTCACTTGGTACTAAAGATATATCTTCAATGGTTTTGCTTTAGTGCTCACACTATAGGTGTAATTAATGGACATTAAATTTGTATCCATACATATATCGAATAGAACATTAATTAAACCTATCATTTCTTCAAATAGTATAACTTTTAATTTTGTGAGTTTAAAATTTCTTTTTGAAATAAATGATAAACTTTGTGCTCATTTCCACAAACTTCAAAACCTTCAGGTTGGTGAGTTACAGCTACTACTGTTACAGAGGCAGTAGTTACTATCTTTTATTATGTCTTTCATGAGTTTATCAGTTAGGAATTAGAGAGTAATGTCTGCAATAAGTTTGCTTTATGTTTCCTACTTTCAGTTATGTTTCTTGTCTTAGCTGTAAGCCTATATAATGAGGCATTGTTTCTGTGTTTTAGGATTAACTGAAATAATAAGAGTATCCTCTGTTTTCTCTTTAATCTCTACCCAATTCATACACTTCCTCTTTTACCAACAAATTTGGTATCAGAGCCAACTTACCATGTTCCCCCCGCATCAATATTCTGTTCTTACCCTCATTTTTGCACTAATATCCGTCATGGCAATGAACGGTACTTCCGCCTCTTCACAGCCCCTTATCTCAATATTCAGAGGTGAAAACTATCACTTTTGGAGCCTAAAAATGATGACGATGTTCAAGTCTCAGGAGTTATGGGACTTGATTGAGAATGGGTTCGAGGACACGCATCCAGAACAACCTAACCAGCAGCTACGGGACAACCGAAAAAAAGACGCCAAGGCTCTTTTCTTCATCCAACAAGCAGTGGATGATCTGATTTTCCAGCTACAACATCAACAGAGGCATGGGAGACTCTAAAGCAAGAGTTTATGGGTGACAAGAAGGTAATTGCTGTGAAAATGCAAACTCACAGGCGGAATTTTGAAACCTTGGGCATGCAAAAGAATGAGAAAGTGCAGGAGTTATCTCGAGTGTCCGGGATTGTGAATCACATGAAGTCGTTTGGTGAAAGCTTAAGTAATGAAACTATTGTTTGCAAAGTTTTGAGAAGCTTACCACCAAAGTTTGATCATGTGGTCGCTGCAATTGAAGAGTCTAAGGACTTATCTGCTTACACCTTTGATGAATTGATGGGCTCTCTTTTGGCCCATGAAGACCGACTATCGAGACCACATGAAAATGTGGATGAGAAGGTTTTTCAAGTGAAAGGTGACTCCTCTCATAAGGGAAAGGCAAAATCTTCAGGTGGACGAGAGTACAATAGAAACTCTAACCGTGGTCGAGGCCATGGTAGAGGAAGAGGATGTGGTCCAAGAGATCAAAGGGACTTCAAAAGTACCATCCAATGTCGCCATTGCAACAAACCAGGGTATAAGGATGTCGATTGTTGGTTTAAACCAAAAGATGAGCAGAAACATGCGAAGTTTGCTGAAAAGTCGCAAGAGGAAAGCTACTTGTTTATGGTGCAATCCACTAAACAAGGTGTACTCAATGATGTGTGGTACGTAGACAGTGGTTGCTCTAATCACATGTCAGGTATAAAGTCTATCTTCAAGGATATTGATGAATCGCAAAAGTCAGAGGTTGCTCTTGGTAATGACAAGCTCATAAAGGTCGAAGGTAGAGGTACGGTCGCAATTAAAACCTCACTTGGTCATACGAAGCTTGTTCATGATGTGCAATATGCCCCACTTCCGGCGCATAACCTGTTAAGTGTTGGCCAATTGATGGAGAATGGATACTCTTTATTGTTTGATGACGGTTATTGTAGCATCAAAGAAAAAGTTTCTGGCACAACACTGTTTGATGTTCCAATGATGTCAAATAGAATGTTCCCGCTTGATGTGTCAAGTCAAGAAGGAAATGGTGCTATGGTTGCAAGAGAAAACGCATAAGCAAATAAGTGGCATCTAAGATATGGTCACTTAAGTGTCAGCAGACTGAAATTGTTGGGAAGTAAAAATATGGTTCATGGGCTACCTAAGATTGATAATGTTGATTTCTGTGAAGGGTGTGTATATGGAAAACAAAGCAGGGCTGCATTCCCTGTTGGAAAGTCTCGAAGGGCTTCAATTTGTCTTGAGCTCATACACTCAGATTTGTGCAGTCCAATGTCGGTTGAATCCTTAGGAGGAAGTCGATATTTTATGTTGTTTGTTGATGATTATAGCCATATGAGCTGGGTACATTTCTTGAAGTCGAAGTCTGAAGCTTTTGACAACTTCAAGCACTTTAAAGCTCTGGTGGAGAAGCAAAGTGAGTGTCACATAAAGACTCTCCGAACAGATCGAGGCGGTGAGTATCTCTCAAAAGAGTTCAATACTTTCTGTGAGGATAACGGAATCCACAGAGAGCTCACAACACCCTATACGCCGCAACAAAATGGTGTCGCGGAACGTAAGAACCATACTATTGTCGAAATGGGAAGGAGTATGATGAATGCACGAGGTGTTCCAAAACATTCTTGGGCCGAGGCAGTAGCTACCGCTGTGTACATCTTGAATATTTCTCCAACAAAGGCTGTTTATAACATGACTCCTTATGAAGCATGGAGAGGTACTAAACCCAAGGTAAGCCATTTACGTATTTTCGGATGTGTAGCTTATGCTTTGGTAAACTCGAGTTCTCGAAAGAAACTTGATGAAAAATCTCAAAAATGTGTTTTTGTCGGGTATAGCACACAATCCAAAGGTTATAAGCTATATGATCATGTGAATGGTAAATATTTGATTAGCAGAGACGTTGTTTTTAACGAAGAAGAAAGTTGGAATTTCACGTCCATGGAAACTAATAGCAGCTCTAAAATTCCATATGCTAGTCAAGATGATATTTTTGATACACCCGTTGTTCACTCTTCACCTGAAAGTTCTCCACCCGGTTCAATCCCATCTTCCCCTACAACAAACACTAATGCTAATGGTTCAGGTTCATCAAGTACTTATGATGATGAAGCGGAACCACGATACAAGTCACTTCACGACATCTATGCATCATTTTCATTTGCCCTCTTTGTAACGGAGCCTGCATGTTTTAAAGAGGCAAATGAAGTGGCTGAATGGAAAGAAGCAATGCTCGATGAACTAAAAGCAATCAAGCATAATCACACTTGGGAATTGGTTACTCTACCAGAAGGGAAAACACCTATTGGTCTCAAGTGGGTGTTCAAAATCAAACATAATGCAGATGGGAGTGTAAAGAGGTACAAAGCGAGGCTTGTGGCTAAGGGATATTCTCAACATCAAGGTATAGACTACGACGAGACTTTCTCACCTGTAGCTCGTTTTGAAACGATGCGTATTCTATTGTCTATAGCTGCTATGTTAAATTGTCCCATTTATCAGTTTGATGTGAAGTGAGCCTTTTTGAATGGTGAGTTACAAGAAGAGGTATATGTCTCCCAACCTGAAGGTTTTGAAGTTTGTGGAAATGAGCACAAAGTTTATAAGCTTAAAAAGGCTCTCTATGGGATAAAGCAAGCACCACGCGCATGGTACAAAATAGTTGATTCATACTTTCTGAAAAATGGTTTTCTGAGAAGTGAAATGAGCCCACTTTATATGTGAAAAGGGCTGGAAAAAATGATTTTCTAGTAGTTGTTATCTATGTAGATGACATGATTTATATGGGCTCAAATGAATCATTAATTGATGACTTCAAATCGAGCATGCAAAGTGAGTTTGAAATGACAAACTTGGGAAAATTGCAATACTTTCTTGGTCTTGAAGTGAAACAGGAGACAAGTGGGATATTTCTTTCACAATCAAAGTATGCAAAAGACTTACTTGTGAAGTTCAATATGCACAATTGCAAGGCAGTAGGTACACCTATGATTACGAATGAAAAGTTGTAGGTTGAAGATAGTACAGAAGCTGTTAATCTAAGTCTTTATCGAAGTATAATAGGTGGACTAAACTATCTGACACATACACGCCCATATACTATGTATTCTGTTAATGTGTTGTCCAGGTTTATGCATAAACCTACAAGACTACATTTGGGTGCAGCTAAAAGGGTACTACGCTATGTTGCTAGAACGATTGATTTTGGACTTTGGTATTCAAAGACAACAAATAGTACTATGTATGGGTACAGTGAGAGTGATTGGGGAGGCTGCGTAGATAATAGAAAGAGCACTTCTGGTCAAGTTTTCTACTTGGGTTCTACAACAGTTTCTTGGAGCTCGAAGAAGCAAGATGTGGTCGCTTTATCATCATCTGAGGCCGAATATATTGTTGTAGCATCTGCAGCATCTCAAGCAATATGGCTGCGAAGAATGCTAGTTGATTTTCACAATGAACAATATGGTCCAACAACAATATTTTGTGACAACAAAGCAACAATAGCAATGACGAGGAATCCAGCTTTTCATAGTCGTACGAAGCATATAGATATTCGCTTTCACTTTATTCGTGATCTTACATCAGAAGGAATAATTGAGCTGAAGTATTGTCCTACAAATGAACAAGTTGCTGATGTGTTCACCAAGGCACTCTCTCAAGCGAAACATGACTATTTTCGACAAGAGCTCGGAGTATGCAAATTTCGAGCAAGGGGGTGTATTGAGTAATGGTGCTCTAAATTAGCTCATTACAGCTACTACTGTTACAGAGGCAGTAGTTACTATCTTTTATTATGTCTTTCATGATTTTATCAGTTAGGAATTAGAGAGTAATGTCTGCAATAAGTTTGCTTTATGTTTCCTACTTTCAGTTATGTTTCTTGTCTTAGCTGTAAGCCTATATAATGAGGCCTTGTTTCTGTGTTTTAGGATTAACTGAAATAATAAGAGTATCCTCTGTTTTCTCTTTAATCTCTACCCAATTCATACACTTCCTCTTTTACCAACAGCAAAGTAACGACCGTATGAACATGTCCTCGAATGATGTGGATTTCTCTTGTACTTAACTCTATGCAAAGACACATCCATTAGTAACTAGCTTGTTAATGAGTTAGTATCGAATTAAGGAAGTGCTTAAGATAATCTATTAGATCCGTTAAAAGAAGACAGTACTATTACAATATCCCAGATATTATCCCCAAATGGCCAAACGTGGCGTGCTACATAAATCTAACTGCATATAACACTTGGGGTGGTGGAAACAAACTTTCCTTGGGCATTTTTACAATAAGAAAAATCATCTTGTCCCGTAATTCCAACATCGTATGTATTGATGCCAGTACAGTTATACTTCCCGCTGCAATTGAATGTAATCGCTTGCTTTGTTGCTGAAGACCCATATATATTTGTATATGTCACATCACTCACTTTAACTGCAGGTAAGTTTGGCTAATCGGAATACAAACAAGTGATCGACTTTAGTACATGGAGGTTTATATGATTTAGAATCTAAAATATGGTAAAAACCTATATAATGTCACTTACTGGTGCTGGACAAATAGCATCTTCATAATTATTACAGTAATGTTGTTCAATTATGATCGGATTTTCAACGTCTACGAGTTGAATGTCCTGAAATAGGATCCCTCTAGCGTACCCCGTTCCACCCTATAGTACACAGAATCAAATTAATTATCAAATTGTGCTTTAAAGGGTAGGAAAATAGTCAAATACTATCGATTTATATTAATTTTACCGGCATTGTTTTGATTCGCAATCCATTTTGTGTTCCTGTGATATTACAACTTTCTACACGTACTTTTTCGACTGTGTCATTACCACCATTTTCTCCAAGGCTTCCAATACTGCAAAAACACATCCATGAGCAAAGCAAATATCTAGCCGTATTTGTTTTTCCCCGGCATTTGGTTATATATGTATAAAGAAAGAGGTTGCCTAGAAAGATACTAGCAGTATTTTACTTTTATTGAAAGTCTAGCGGTATTCAAAGTATATGATATTGCCCAATCAACTAAAGTGTTTGTTGTCCGTTAAAGAAAAAACTAGGCGTTTGTTGCTACAAGTCCTAACGAAACAAGATGTGTAACTGTGTAAGTTTTATGTTCAATAAATAATTAACCGACACCACAATCAAAAAAGAGCATCATTTGGTACCTGATGCCATGACCAGGTCCGCAAAAGACCCTTGTTACGTTGATATCATATATACCACCGTTAATAGCTACACAATCATCACCTGTTTAAGCGTATCGAGTTGAAATAACTGATATACATAGTTAGAATAAATAAATTACTACGTACTAACAAGTATATATCTGATACCTGTTTGAATATTCGAGTCGTAGATATTAATACGCGATGAAGCACTGAGGTCGATGCCATCAGTATTGGGGCTGTCTCCAGGTGCACTAATTTGTAGATTCCCGATATTGACATCATCGCAATTGACAATGCTAATATGAAGCATCGGGCTATTAATATGTGTTGTGCCATTAAGCCTAAGGCCGTTGCATGCATTGAAATGTAAGGCCTAAATGACGCACATTCACATATTAGTTTTCCAGATTCATCATGTATATCTATTCAAACAATAATCTATCATAAAAAGAAGACATCTCACCGTTGGGCGCTCACAATTTTCGGATAGTGCCTGCAGACAAAATATTATCCATTATTCATAAGATGTTTATGTCGTTGTTTGATAATAAAACACATGTTCATTCAGAAGCCTAACCTCGTTTCCCCACCATATCCGGCCCTGGCCGTCAAATTGGCCAGGTCCATTAATGGTGAGGCCATGCACCATAGAGAATTCTATCCAAAAGCGTTTATTTATACAATCTTTCCATCCCCCGGGAGTCTTGGGTGCAGTGATGTTGCCATAAAGCTACTCATCAAAACACAAATCATAATATTAATCATAATTGCATAGATTTCTTATAAATTAGTTTATAATGAAAATTTAAACTAACTATATTGCACTTAATAAAATCAGAAAATTAGCCTAAGAGTATATATTTATTTACTAATTAGCTAGCTATTATACAAAGCAAAAACCAACTAATAAGAATTCTTGTGACATTTAGTATTGGTCATATTCATATTTATAATATTTAAATTAGATTAATGTAAAGACATAATTTGTATTTTTATAATTAATATCCAAAATAAAAAGAGGAAATAAATTACAATAATAAAAAAAGTTTAGACACTTATAGTAGAAAAGGAAAAAAAAATTGAATTTTGTGAAAAGATAGTAATTAATTTTTAATTTCTCAATCATATTAATTCAATAAAAAAAACACTTTTACTCAATCACAATGCAATAATGATATGAAAATAAGTCATATATACCATTATATATAGAGAAGAAGATTTGCATGGACCGCTAAATGCAACCGGGCTTATTAGAAACGTCTTCCATGGTGGTATGTGCAACGTCGGGTATGGTGACTTATCGTTACATAAAGTGGTCCAAGCTTGAAGGAAAGCCTGCAAACGTGAGCATAAGTAGAAACAAGTTGGTTACATATTTTGAAAGAACCACGTTCTCTTTTTCGAAAACCTGACGATAGACTTGGTTTACCTTGGTATCGTCTGTCATGCCATCTCCTTTTGCACCAAAAGATGTTACATCATAAATGAATGCACTAGCAGTTGTTGGACCAAATGATACGTAACAAAAGCTCAAAAAGACCAACATTAAGAAACCCTGCACAAAGGAAAAAAGTAATATGTAAGTGTATGGAACTCCATTTATGTTTGTGGAACTGGTTTTCTTACCATTTCTCTGGAACTCTGATATTGTGTAGCTCCCTTCAATTCTAATTTATATTGTTAAAATGTTAAATGTATGCATTGAATATCTAGATGTTGATATTTTAAAATAAATGCACTTTTTGACTATAATTTATGTATTTAGAATTATTTGTATTACGAAATAGATGTGGTAATATTTGATTTAATATATGATTAATTATAGGGGCAATTGCATATATACTCACTAAAACTTGCATATTTGCATATTAATAATGCTTAAATTGCATTATACATCATGCATTAAAAACTTGTATTATGGGATTAGTGTTCACTGTAATTCTATATGAAAAATACAAATAAACGCACATGGTTATGTCTTAAAGTTTATGCTCGTTTATCTCCTTAAAAATGAGATTAGTGTATTATCTTTATTTTTTTAGTTTGCTACAAAAAAACTGATACCTATTAACTACTTAATGACCAACAAAAAATGCGATTTATTTTATTTTATTTTATTTTATTTTAATTTAATTTAGTACTAGTATTATCTAACTAGAAATAATGAAGTTTATCTTTTGATCGTGTTTAGGGATGATAATCGAGTCGTGTTCGGGTTGACCTATTTAGTTTCGCGGGTTAGCGGGTTAGTATAACCTCAACCCAGTTATGACCCATTTATTAATCTGTCAAGAAACTCAACTCTAAACTAGAGCTGCATAACACGTGTAACCCATTTATGTCCCGTTTAACCTGTTTAAGTAATTAGGTCAAAATGTGAATAAGGTTGTGGTTTGTCGATTCAACTAGTTTAAATGCAACCGTGAATTAAAGATCTAAAATATGATAAAAAAAAATTAAATAACACACAAATAATTATATGACAATTTCAATAATATGTGAGTTATAAACGTCACTTTCAATGATATCTACGTTATAATTGCAATGCAAACATATTTAAGTATATAACAAAAAACATTAAGGATTATATATTTAAAAAATAAATAAAAACTAAACAGTAAAAGTTCGACTTTCATGTTACGAATGTAACTTTTTATTATTTAAATCTTATATATCTATATAACAGTTGAGTTTCATGTTATTAATGCAAAATATTTATGATTTATATTTTTATTTTATATATGTACAAACAGATAAAAACTAAACACTAAGAAATTCATATCACAAATATAAGTGTTAATGATTATACCTGTTTTTCTATATAAAAGTTGAGTTTCATGCTATTAATGCAAAGTATTAATGATTGTATTTTTATTTTGTTTACAAATAAATAAAACTAAACAATAAGAGTTTCATATCACAAATATAAGTATTAATGATTATATTTATTTTTTATAATAAATAATTGCTATATAATAATAAGTTTAATGTAAGAAATGTAACATTTTATGATTTAGATCTTAATTATAAATTATTAATTAATAAGCTAAAGTTTGAGTTTCACGAAAAAAAAAGTAAATATCAAATACTTTAAACTCATTTATAAGGTTAGAATGTTAAGTTTATGTAATGGATGCTAATATTAAAGAAATAGTGTTTTATTATAAGCAATTATTTAATATGTTAAAAGTTGACTTGCGATGAATGTGAACTATTAAATACTCAAAATTCTGATAAAACTTCAATAAGCAAACTTACATAATATATTTAATTGGAATTTCCAATAACTCTACGAACCACCAAATTTATCAAAAACAAATTAAAACTAAGCCATAAATTGAGTTTCATGTTATTAATGAAAAGTATTATTTTTATTTTATTTTTTTACAAACAAATAAAAAGTAAACAGAATAATTTTATATCACAAATATAAGTAATAATGATTATATACACACACAAGCGCGCGCGCACACACACACACACACACATATATATATATATATATATATATATATATATATATATATATATATATATATGTATATACATATATATATGTATATACATATATATATGTATATGTATATATATATATATATATATATATATATATATATATATATATATATATATATATATATATATATATATATATATATATATATATATGTATATACATATATATATGTATATACATATAGGGGAGAGTTAACGTGAGATCAACTTAAAGTTGTAAAAATAAGATCAAGTCTAAAAAAACTACTAAAACATTTATAAATAACAATTTTAGCAAAAATACACATAAAGATAATATTTTAATACAAATTAACCTTTTAGCAACTAATAACCAAATGATACATGAGTTTGGATTAGTGATACACCTGATACACATTACACTAATAAATATTCCAAAATCTGATACACATACAAAAACCTGATACACATTACATTTCTAATCAAAGTGTATCACCTAGGTTTCGTAAATTTTAAAAAGAAATCTATCGAAACTTTAACAATTTTAGTTGTAGTTAATAAAAAAATTATTTTGTTGTAAGGAGAGTGTCGCTTGTCAAATTTTAGTTGGATCTCATTTTAACAACTTTAAGTTTGATCTTATTTGATCTAGATTATATATATATATATATATATATATATATATATATATATATATATATATATATATATATATATATATATATATATATATATATATATATATATATGAAAATAAGTAAAAGCTATAAAGTAATAAAAGTTTACTAATGCATAAATATAATAATAAAAGTTTGAGTTTTATGTAGTAAATGTAACTTTTTATGATTTAAATATTTACAAAAAGATATTATTTAATTAGTTATAGTTAGAGTTTCAAGATAAAAAGTAAATATGAAATACCTTAAACTCTTTGATAAATTTGAAATGTTAAATTTATTTAATATATGTTAGTATTAAAGAAGTAATGTTCCATTATAAGCTTTTATTTAATATGTTAAAAAGTTGACATTAAAGACTCAAAAATCTTTTAAAACTTCATTAAGAAAAGCTACATATGGTAATATATTTAATTGGAATTTCCGATAACACATTAACACCACGAGCCACCAATTTTATCGAAAACAAATAAAACTAAACGATATGTTGAGTTTCAATTTATTAATGCAAAGAATTAATGATTATATTTTAATTTTATTTACAAACAAATTAAAACTAAACAATAAGAGTTTCATATCACGAATATAAGTATTAATGATTATATATATTTTTTACAGATAAATATTAGCTATATAGTAATACAAGTTTATTAATACATCAAAAAAAAATAAAAGTTTGAGTTTCATGTAACAAATGTAACTTTTAATAATTTAAATGTTTATTCTTATTTAATCAGTTAAAGTTAGATTTATAAATATCAAATAATTCAAACTCTTTCATAAATTTAAAATGTTATGTTTATGTAATAGATGGTAGTATTAAAGAAATAATGTTCTATTATAAGCTATTATTAAATATAATAAAAAGTTAATATTAGAGCGACGAATGTGAGCTTTTAAATACTCGAAACTCTTTTAAAACTTTAATAACCAAAGTTACATAATATATATAATTGGAATTTCCAATAACCCCACGAACCATCAAATTTATCAAAAATAACTTATATATAATGAAGTACATCACACGGGTCAGCTTGACCAGATAAAGAATATTTTCAACTAAGTATTTGTTGGTTCAAAGTTCATTTATGACATGCGTGATATTTTAATGTTTATAGTAACAAGTTTTGAAACTTAAAACAATATATCTCTATTATATTGTTTTGGCCTAATCTTGAAAACATAAAAAGTCTTATAAATGAGTAAAGTTGTTTCTCTAAAATACCCCTTATTAATACTCTTTAACTTCTATAATGAAAATTTAAAATGATAAATTTGACAATTAATGTAAACTTAAAAAGACACGGGTGATAGTTTTTAAGTTTTCACTTTTTATAAATAAAATGATTTATTTTGATTGTAGTATATTGTAATCATTTGCTTCATATTCGACGTAATACATATATAGAAGAGAGTAACAATCACGTAAACCATTTTAGTTACACAACGGCATAGTGAGAAAAGTTCTTTATAGACCCCATTTTTTCTAGACCCAATAAACCAATCACATCCCTTCATTTTTTTTATCAAAACAAAAAAACCCACTTTTATCTTAAAAAGAAATAAATATCTCACAAACCGTTAATCTTTACGTGAAAAGAATCATATCATCACGACGAAAATTAAATTGTCTTTCGATAGAGGGACACTTTTATATACTTTCGACGAACTTGTTTTTCAAATTTTTTTTTACTAAGTATTGAAATTTACGTCTAAAAAAATCACATGTGATTTATAAAATCACATGTAATTTCTAACATACAAATCACATGTGATTTGTGAAATCACACGTGATTCCAAACATATAAATCACATGTGATTATTCCAGACGTAAATTTTAACATTAAAACAAAGTTCGAAAAAAAGTTGGTCAAAAGTATATCGAAGTGCCCGTCCACTGAAAGATAAAAAAATTCTCGTCGCGATAGTATATTTTTGTTGCATAAGGATTTATCATTTGTAAGATATTTTATTTTTAGAAAATGGTGAAATGTGGTTTTTTTGAATTTTGATAAAAACAATTAGATGACTAAGATTGATTCATTGTGTTTATAAAACAAATGCTGGGTCTATACTCTATAATGATCGCAACTTTACATATATAGGAGAGACTGACAATGAGGTCCTTACAAATACAACTATTTATAATTGGTTGCTTGTCAAACAAGATATTTCGAAATAAAAAATTTGAGATGAAACACAAGTATCAATATGCATTCATAAGTGTTGTATCAAAAGTCATATCAAAATACAAGTTCGAAAGTATATTAGTTGTCTCTATACACCGTCGCTTTGTGTGGGTATTCGTCTACCATCTAACAAAACCAAAAATGTGCATTGATTAATATGCATAATTTGTGTGCCTAATTTTATACGTCATCATGCTATTGGTAAAATAGATGGACACTCTTCATTACAAACCAATAAAACGCTCTCACATCCATTTAGACAAACAATTAGTCACACATAAAGACCCCCTAATCATTTTCCATATCAAATGAGTGTAAATCATACGTGAGAACAACATGTTGGGTCTGAAATCGACCCAAATTGTCTCTGATAAAATATTTAAACATAAAATACCCTAATACACTATCTGAAGGTTAGGAGCATAAAAGTCTCTGATAAAGATCAAAGAGAATGTCACTTCATAACTATCAATATGAACCTGATAGTTATCAGAAGTTATATACTCCTTGATAGTTATCAGAGAACATGCCTTCTTGATTATTATTCGGAAGGTGTTACTCGCTGATAAAATCAGTGAGTGTTGTATAAAGCTCAACCAACTGTCTAGCTTTAGAGACGTCAAAGACCAGCTGAAAAAACGCTTCACAAACTTATGCGGTGTTAGGGAGTGATGTACAATGAGCTACAAGCAACACCAGGGTCACTGATATCTGAAAAATGTTTCTCTGACTTTGAAGACTTAATTCAGTTTAAAAACCTCAACCTCTAAATGTATGGGCGGGAACTTCTTGAAGAAGATAAGTTCAAATACTTATCGATATACGAGAAAAAGGCATTGGGACTATAAGTTGTCAAATCGAGTAAGCCGAAAGTACTCCCAAGAATAGCTTACTAGACACGTGCCTATCTATTGCAACTTGACAAGTTACTATGCACCCATGTGCGTCCACTGTTTCCCTTCTTATATAAACCAAATGTTGTAACCGAGGTAAGTAGAGATTTAAACTTAGAAAATAATACAAAGTATTATAGTTAGGATCCTCCTCTCCTATGAACAACAAAGCAAAGCTAGCTGCCTCTTGTTATTTTATTTTGGAGAGTTAATCTGTCATCAACCGGGATAGTTTTCCGTCGGCTATCCCTTGTAAATATTTGATTTATTTCAAATAATATTTATAAATTTGAAAAGTACACATGGTGTTATTAGCGTGTAAGAGTCATTTTCATGAAAACCCAACTTCAATGTTGATGTTCATCAGTTTTTGTCACTTGCTTAAAATTTTGTTCATTTCTTTTATGGTTTGCGTGAATATGCCGGACCCAACAAGTGGTATCAGAGCTGGTGGGTTTTTCTTAATCCAGATCCATTCTTGATTGACCACCAATATTATATAGCCGTTCTTGAATGACGGCTAATAACACAAATTCATAACCATCCTCTTCAAACCCCACCCTCAATATATCCTTCCCAACAATGGTCCTGCTTCATTTCTACAAGATCTGGTAATATCACGATGATCTTGATTATAATGAAGCTTCATCTACCTAGTCTCCAGCTATCCTTAGTACTACATGCTTGCAAGTCTATTCGTTCAAGAACAAAGGTACTAGGACATATCATCCTTTTCATCCTGAACTCCCTGTTTAGAGGTACTTGGGAAAATATAGGTGTGTTTATCTCACAATCTGAGAAGAGTGGTTATGATAGATGAAGAATGGTTACTCACATTAGTAATCAAGATAAGGTTAGAGATACTTCAAGGGCTATTAATTAGTCATCTGAGGCTTTTGTAGAGAGGGAACACTAGAGAAAGGATGGTATTGTCTTCAGAATATGCTCAAAACGACATCAGGGAATCCTCAGTGGATGGAGTATCCCCTATGGAACTTTACTGAAGACTAGAGCGACAAACTATCAAGCCTTCTTGATTTCTTTAATTCTTTGTTGTATATGAGTTTGTAAGTAGAAGCCGTTATGCTTACTTACAAATCAATTTAATTTAGGCTATTACCATATTTTAACGGTAGAAGACTGTTGGATAAGAAAAATGACCAAATAGTCTCTAATTTACTAAGAATAGCTTATTATTAAAATACTAAACCACAAATCTATGACAAATGAAGTTCAAGACCTAAGAGCCAATGACACGGTCAGTTACAACAAGGATTTAGAAGATAATTCATTGTTATTTTTCCTTGTTGTAAACTCAGTATGTAAGAAAAAGCCGTTATGCTCACTTACTACTGCTAATTAGTCTATTTGTATATTTAAATAGGGGGAGATTGTTGGGTCTGAAATTGACCCAAATTGTCTGGACAAAATATTTAAACATGAAATAGCCTAATACACCTTCTGGAGGTCAGGAGCATAAAAGTCTCTGATAAAGATTAGAGAGAATGTCACTTCATAACTATCAATATGAATCTAATAGTTATCAGAAGTGGGATACTCCCTGATAGTTATCAGAGAACATGTCTCCCAGATTACTATTCAAAAGGTGTTACTCGCTGATAAAATCAGCGAGTGTTGTATAAAGCCCAACCAAATGTCTAGCTTCAGGGATGTTAAAGACCAGCTGAAGAAGACGCTTCACAAACTAAGGCGGTGTCAGGGAGTGACGTATAAAATGCTACAAGCAACACCAGGGTCACTAAGATCTGACAAATGTTTCTTTGAATCTGAAGACTTAATTCAGTTTACCAACCTCAACCTCTGAATGTATGGGCGGGAAACTTCTTGAAGAAGATAAGTTCAAGTACTTATCGATATTTGAGAAAAAAAGGTATTGGGACTATAAGTTGTCAAATCAGGTAAGCCAAAAGTACGCTCAAGACTAGCCTACTAGGCACGTGCCTATCTATTGCAAGTTGACAAGTTACTATGCATCCATGTGCATCCACTGTTTCCCCTCCTATATAATTCAAAGGTTGTAACCGAGTTAAGTAGAGATTCAAACTTAGAAAATGATATGGAGTATTATAGTTAGGATCCTCCTATCCTAGGAAAAACAAAGCAAAGCTAGCTGCCTCTTGTTATTTGATTTTGGAGAGTTAATTTGTCATCAACTAGGATAGTTTCTCGTATGCCATCCCTTATAAATATTTGATTCATTTCTAATAAGATTTATAAAGTTGAAAAGTACAAATGGTGTTATTAGTGTGTAAGAGTCGTTCTCATAAAAACCCAACCTCAATGTTGATGTTCATCAGTTTTCGTCACTTACTTAAATAGTTATTCATTTTTTTCATGGTTTGCGTGAACGTGTGGGACCCAACACAACACTTACATACATTCAATACATTGAAAATGTGATACTATCCTTTACATACCAAACTTTATTTGGATACCAAGGGACCAATTCTCACCCTCCATCTTCATTTGATCAAATGGATGGGATTAAACCCAACATTTAAAAAATAAAATTTTACTTTCATCATTTTTTTAAACTATTAATATCTCTTAAACCGTTAATCGTTAAGCGAAAAAAAATATATCATCACGACGAACATTTAATTATCTTTCTATAAATGGACACTTTGATATACTTTCAACAAAAAAATCATTTTTTCACCTTTTTTTTCATTTTTTTTACGTTTTTTTCGTTACTGAAGCTTGCATGAAGCAATCACATGTGATTAAACACTAATTTGAATATAGTAATAAAATCACATGTGATATTGGTGTTAAACCACATATGATTTTATTGCATATCATATGTGATTTAATACTAATATGATATGTGATTTTATTAGAATATTCAAATTAGTGTTTAATTACACGTGATTTATCATGCACGTTTCAATAACGAAGAAAAAGTACGAGAAATGTGAAAAAAACGAAAAAAGGTGAAAAAAATTGATAAAAAAGTTTCTCGAAAGTATATCAAAGTGCCCGTCTATAGAAAGATAACTAAACATTGATCGTGACGGTATAATTTGTGTTGAAACTACGAGCGTGAGCTCGAGGTTGTTTAGACCTCATATTATCTAGGAAACACAATAACGAAAGCGGAATATTCAACAATGAATTAACGTTATTATGAACAAGGTTTTTCTTCATAACACTCCAAATGTATACATGCTCTAAACAGTCCAAGGAGTCTATCATCAGATATTTGTGGTTGTTTTGTTACCATCAAATAGGGAAAGTTTTCTTAACCTGCAAATGTTAGTAGACACCAAGAAAAATACAATCCAAGATGTTTTCACATATTAACTTATCATGTTATAGTACTAAAATTTATACTAACAGTACAAACTGCTTTTATGAGAAAACTTAAGATAGCAGTAGAAACATACTTTGACCTCAATAACAATACAAATCCTTTACAAAACTTTACAAAAACACAAATAGATAAGATTTTTTATTAGAGATTCATCATACCAATACTTGCAATTAAAAACTGAAATCTACCCACATCAAAACTTTTTGTGAGCAAATCTGCAACATTGTTATTAGTATGAATTTTAACAATTTGACTAAGTTTCTTTTCATAACAGTCTCTTATAAAATGATGTCTTATCTCAATATGTTTTGTTTTTGAATGAAAAATAGGATTTTTAATTATACACATTGTACTACTATTGTCAATATAAAGCTTGGTGTTCATGAAATCGTACCCATAGTCCAGTAATTGATTCTGAATCCATAGCACTTGACCACAACAACTTGAAGCAGCAATGTACTCTGCTTCAGTAGTTGTATTTGCCACCACTATCTATTTCTTACACTGCCATGAAATCAACCTATGTCCAAGATACTGACATCCTCCACTAGTTGATTTCCTATCTAAACATGCTCCAGCATAATCACTATCTGAGTATGCCACCAGATCAAAAGATGAATCCTTAGGATACCAAAGGCCCAACCTAGGTTAACTCCTTAAGTACCTAAAAATCCTCTTTACAGCATTCAAGTGAGACAGTAAAGATGTACATCAACCTCTTCACCATCTTCATCTTTGACCAGAGGCTTGTTTGGATCCATAGTAGTCTTAGCAGGCTTCACATCATTAAACCCAAACTTCTTCAAGATATCAGTCACATACTTTTCTTGACTGATGAAAATGCCTTCATTTTTCTGCTTGACTTGAAGGCCTAAGAGAAAAGTCAGGTCACCCATGGAACTCATTTGGAACCTGTTGTGCATTAACTTCTCAAACTCATTACACAACACCTTATTTGTTGAACCAAAAATAATGTCATCTACATAAACTTGAACCAGTAAGATGTCACTTTGTGTCCTTTTTATGAACAAGGTTTTATCAATTTGCCTCTGACAAACCCATTGGTCAACAAATACTTGGATAAGGTGTCATACCAAGCTCTTGAAGCCTGATGTAGTCCATGCAGTGCCTTTTCCAACTTATAAACTTTATCTGGAAACTTAGGATCTTCAAAACCAGGTGGTTGGGAGACATATAATTCTTCTTCAATTGTCCCATATAAGAAAGCACTTTTCACATCCATCTGATACACTGTGAAGTTCTTGAATGAAGCATAAGCCAAGAACAGTCTGAAAGCCTCTATTCTTTCCACTGGTGCAAAAACTTCTTCATAATCAATGCCTTCTTCTTGAGTGTATCCCTGAGCCACTAACCTTGCCTTGTTTCTGACAACTATACCTCTTTCATCTCTCTTGCATCTGAATACCCATTTTGTCCCTATTTCCTTCTTTCCACTAGGAAAATCTACCAAGGTCCAAACCTCCTGAAGCTTAAATTGTAACAACTCCTCCTGCATAGCTTCCACCCAGCTTGAATCTTGTAATGCCTTATAAGCATTTTTGGGTTCCATTTGTGACAGAAAACAAGCAAACATGCAATTTTGTAGATCTTTGTGGCTATTCCTCTGATGAAGGGTTTGAGCAAATAACCCTTGATTCTTCAATCCTTTAAGTTTACTTCTTGTTTGAACAGTAGACTGAGAATCTCCAAGAATTTGATCTTTTGGATGATCTTTGTGAATTCTTGTAGTGTGTGTAGGACTGGTAGCATAAGAAGACTCCATATTATGCAGATCATCCTCTATAGTAAAACAATCCACAACCTCATCATCAGTATCTTCATAAATATGCTCCAAACCATGCCTATTTGGATCATCTGGATAATCAACATCAACATAGGACTTCCAATCTTTGTCCACTATGGGAAACCTTGGATATGGAGAACTGTTAGGGTGAGCAGTAGAAACTGCTGGCCTAAAGATTTGCGTATCAGTAGCAACTGGTGAGCTAATGACAAACGTATCAGTAGGAACTTGTGGACTAGTGCCAGTTTTCCTTCCTCCATTTGCACAATTTCTGATGGACTATCCTTAACTTCATCTTCAAATTATGGTCCTTCGGTAACCACCTTATGCACATCAGAAGGTTTAGCCCCACCTTCTGTATCACCCTTTGCCCTACTTTACAAAGGATCATTATCTAGGCTCTTTTTCTTCAATTATTTGGGCTTGAGAAGCTTGACCAGCTTCCACTTTTCAACCAGCACAAACTCCTCTGCAGATCCATCCTTCTTGTCTTATGTACCTGCATTTGAATCTCCTTGTGTACCTGCAGACCTATTAGTTGTACCTGTAGATAAGTCATGGTTCTGGTTAAGGAATCAATGTTAAAAAACCAGTCAGGCCCACTTCCTGCAACATTAGGTGAACTTTCACTAAACCTAACATGCAAGTTTTCTTCCACATGCCTAGTTCTACTGTTGAACACCCTAAAGGCCTTGCTATTAGTAGAGTACCCAACAAAGAACTCTTTGTCTGCCTTTTCATCAAACTTGCCTAGGTGGTCTATGGTATTTAAGATAGTAACAGGACACCCAAATGGTTTTAAGAAGTCTATCATGGGCTTCCTACCATGCAAAAGTTCATAAGGGGTCTTGTTATAAGGCTTAACTACTTTACTCCTATTTTTCACAAAGCAAGCAGTACTAACTGCTTCAGCCCAAAAAGTAGTAGGTAATTTAGATTCAGACAACATAGTCCTTGCAGCCTCAATTAATGTCCTATTTATCCTCTCAGCCACTCCATTTTGTTGAGGAGTTCTAGCTACACTAAACTGTCTTACAATACCTTTTTCCACACAGAACTGATTCATCACACTATTCTTAAATTCAGTTCCATTGTTACATCTGATTATCTTTACCTTGTGATTTACTAAGTTTTCTATCCTAACAATAAAAGCCTTAAGGATTTTTGATGTTTCATCCTTAGTTCCTAGGAAGAAAACCCAAGTGAATCCAATGTAAACATTAGTGACCACTAAGCAATACATCTTCTTATTCAAACTTCTCACAAAGGTTGGCCCAAACAGATCCATATGCAATATATAAAGGGGCTCAGAAATAGTATTTACAGCTTTGGTTTTACAAGATGCTCTGTGTTGTTTCCCCATCTAACATGCAACACAGGTTTTAGGATTTTCAAAAACTTTTGAAGGTAACCCTCTTACAAGGTTCCCTTTTACAAATTTATTCATTGTTTTGAAATTAAGGTGACCAAGTCTCCTATGCCAAAGCTTGGATTCATCAACAATGGCTTTTGCAAATAGACAAGTTAAAGCTCTTTTGGGAATTATGTTCTTTATGTCAACACTGTATATGTTGTCTGTTCTAGGGATTCTAAGAATCACAAATTTGTCATGAGGCATCTTATAATCAGGAGAAAGGACAAGACATTCAGTGTTGGTAAAAAGGAAATAATTCTTTTTGTCACACATTTGTGAGACACTAAAGAGGTTAAACTTAAGTCCATTTACAAGATACACTTTTTCCAAATCCAATTTTCCAGTTTTTATTGTACCTCTGCCAACAATCTCTCCTGCTTTGGGGTCATTCCCAAAAGCAACATATCCACCATCTATAGCTTCAAAATCTTCCAGATTGGACATGTCACCAGTCATATGTCCAGAGCAACCACTATCAAAAATTGCTTTATTCTTTAGTTCCACCTGTAAGTTTCCCTGCACATAAAAGAAGAGAATCAGTTTCTCTTGGGGACCCAAGCCATTACTGACTTGGGTCTGCCTTGTGCATCAACATATTCAAAGCGTTTTAAGTCCATTGATGCACTACTGTTTCTAGAATCATGATCTAAAACTTTTATTTTTGGTTTCTAGACCCAACAAGCTGAGGCCTTTACAGCATAAAAATGATTGCCCAATACAGTGTCTGTTATCACTTTTGGCTCAGCAATAGAAACTGCTTTTGCCTTAGCAGTACAAACATCTGTTCATTTTTGAAAAGACCTTTGCTTATTTGGAAGAACAGTAGTAATGGTTCTAGTAGCACCAGATCTCATTAACACTGTCGTTGGAACCATTTTCTTGTTATCATGAGGGTGAGAGTGTTTTGAAATTTTTTTATGATTCACCCTGCTGTTATGGTTCCGTGAGGTTTTCTTGTGGTAAAAACAATTTTCCTGTAAATTTTCAAAGCTACCACAATTATAACAAGCCTTTTTAACTAGTTTAAAATCATCACCTAATTTTTGAGATATTAGGTAGTTCCAGTATCTTTGGTTACCTCTTGGCCTATTATTTTGCCTTCTAGGCATCTCTCTAGGTTTTTCATCATACTCAGCTATCTTCCTAGAGATTCTTGCACATAACACTGGTTTTTAAACCTAACATGTTTAACTGTTTTGCTTAGGTGTTGACTCAACATTCTCCTCATCATTGTCTGATGTCCATTCTTCAATAATTGGGGCATCAGATGACTGTGTTTCAACTTTAGGTGTGACATGGCTATTCTCACTAGTCTCTCCTATAGTTGTGCTTCCTACTGCTCCTATTACGGAGATTTCTTTCTTGGGGGGGGGCATAAGCACTCAAAAGTGGAGGAGATACTTCATTATATCATAAGCCATTACCTTTTCTCATTAAATGACTCTCAATAGACTTGTTCACAAGATCATATGCAAACTGAAGTTTATCTACTGTGACTATTTTTTTTTCAGCTAAGGAAACATCTTTTTCCTGTGAAGCTTCTACAAGTTTTTGATTGAGAAAATTAATTTCACAGTCATTCTAGAAAATATGACCCTCTAGAACACCTATCTTATCAACATATTCTAGTTCATTCTGTTTAAGATATTCTAGTTTTTCTCCAACTGATTTTAGACCAACTTTATACCCTAGGTTATCTAATTTTAGTTTCTCTACTACATCTCTTAAACACTCATTCCTAGCTTTAAGTTATTCTAAAGTATCTACACATGATTTATAAGAGCAACCAGATTCATTAGATACCTCAGAGTCAGAACCAGGTGATGAAGAAGCATAGGCCATCAAAGCAAAGTTGTGTCCATCTTCAATCTGATCGCTCCAGTCATACTCACCTAGACCATCACATGACACCAAAGTTGTAGTGGTATTAGAATCTTCAATAGGAATTCTCCTTGGAGTGTCACCAATCTTCTTAGGGGCCCTACACTCTCTGGCAAAGTCTCCCTTCCTTTTACAGTTGTAGCACTCAATCTTTGATTTGTCAAACCCTGCAGTGTTCTGTGCTTTGAACTTGAGCTCTCTTCCAGTCTTCTTCAAAAATCTCCTTGCCCTCATAGTCAACATATCCATCTGCCACTTGATATCAATTTCTTCCAGATCATCAGGGTCTATCTGTTCCAAATCCTGATTTACTACATGTGTACTTGTAGTAAGATCAGCCAAGAAAGCATAAATAGCAGCATCACTTATGTTATCACTAGCAGTGGAAACTATTGTGATAGAAGTAGAAACTCCACAAGCAGTAGAATGTGTTTCCTGAGGACACAAATGCTAGGTTTTGTGTGCCAATGGTTGAACTGGATGTTCCCTTCACTTTTGATTCATACACTTTGAGATTATTGTATAAATCATCTAAGGTCAGCTTATCAAGACCTTCTTTGTTCCTCCAGACCACAATATGCATGCTCCATTTAGGTGCTAGACTTCTTAGGAACCTAAGATTCACATCTTCTTGAGGAATTGCAGCTTTCATGAGTACCAGTTGACTCACAAGTTTCTACAATCTGTCACGCATCTGACCAATACCTTCATTACTTAGAGCAGCAAAGTTTTCAAACTGATGCTTCAAAAGATTCTTCCTTGATTTCTTTGTTGCATCATTCCCACCAAACCTTTGTTCAATGGCTTCCCACAAAGACTTGGCATCTTCATTCACACAGAAGCTTAATTGATACTCATTAGGTAATCCCATCAGAAGGATACTATGAGTCTTGATCTCCAATCTTCTCTGAGCTTTGTCTTCATTACTTTTGATGGGTAGATCCTTCCCATCAACACCCTTAGCAGGCAGAGAATCACCCTTCAGGATGATTTCCCACATAGAGTAGTCTAACATCTTGAGGTACTGCTGCATTCTTAACCTCCACAGTTCATATGCTCTTGTCTTCAACATAGGCACCTTTGATGCAGTAACCATGTGTGTTGAATCTTCCATAACTTCAATAGTAGTTTTGAACACAAATTCTCTTATATCATAGCTTCTAGATCACAAGCTCTGATACCACTTGTTGATCCCAGTTGAGCAATTGATCAAGTTGATTAAGTTAGATAAGTCAAACACAAAAAACAATATAGCAAGCTGCCTTGTATCAAAGATTAAACAATATGCGGAATCTAAAGTTGAATGAATAAGAGAATACTTAAACACAATTTATTTCTCACAAAACACTTCAATATATTAATACGAATACTCAGAAGTATTAGGGTTACAAGAACCTTGAAGTGATCGACTCTAGAATAACTCGTACTCTAAATCTAACCTATTACCTCCTTTTATAGACTAAGGAGACCTACTAGGGTTACAATAACTTTCTACACAAGATACATATTATAGAATCTTTTCTATAATTATCTAACCGACTATACAAAATTTGATAAGCAGTACTAACTAAATGTACTAGCAGTTTGTACTGCTCACAGTCCACAGTTAAGGCTACCAGTACTAACCATTAACCTTGGCAGTACAAACTGTCTTTGCTAAATTCCCAACAATACCTAGTTGTTAATTATTGTTAGGTTGTCTCTTGTCTTGATTGGTAGACGCTAGAGTAAGGAAAACTGGCTTCTTCTTTAACTGTTGCGAGCTTGAACGTCCTAAATAGCAATAAGCTTAGGAGTGCACATAGGCCATCGTTGTGTTTATTGTGTGAGTTGTAGCTTTAGGATAATAGAGTATTCGGGGGAGATACTTAGGTACTTGGCGATCCCGGATAGTCTAGAGGAGAGTTACGATTCATAGAATTGGAGAATTTAGCACCGCCCTATGACCAAACGGAATACAACGCACCAATTAAGATGAGGATGTGACAATTCAACCGACCAATAAGAGATAACTAGGGAGTAAGAACATCTAAGTAAACACATTTTTAATCATCATAAGAGCACACGTACATTAGCATAACCTATCTTTACTTTTTCATTGTTCAAGTAGTTAATTAGTTTAATTAAAAGTAGTTAAAAATCAATAAAAGTACCACCCCCCACTCCTATACCCCGAGATATTTACCTTGCTTTCAAAAAAAATATAAAAGACTAAAAGGAATCTCCTTCAACCTTACCTTCTCGTCATACATCTCTTCCTAGCATATCTATTCCCCTAGAGAATGATCAACCCCTTGGGCTTACCCCATACTACACTACAACGGTTATGTACACTTCCTAGTGGGTTGCAAAGCTTGCTCGTAGGAAAGGAAGTCTTTCGACCCCGAACCCGCTATCACATGATTACACCTGTTGACCAAGCTGCTACTATCCCACCACCCACTCGTATAGATAATGAGATCCTACCGTATACTGAGTGGGTTCCTATTGGCAAGAGTAACTGTATGTAGATATGGAAAAATCTCAACCAAATCCTATCTCCAAGATTGCGGTGGATATCCTGAAGCACACGAACTTCTTCAGTGCATTCACGTCATGCTCCACGATTCCCTCAATCTACCTTCAGCAGTTTTGGGATACAGTAAAGTGGGGCAAGATCACAGCGATATACCGTTGTCAGCGGAATGAAGAATGGTATGAACTCTCAAAGGACACCATCAAAGACGCTCTACAAATCACACCAGTGGATGAAAACAACCCTTTCACCTCTCCACCAACTACATACGAGTTAATCAATTTTGCCAATGACTTAGGGTATCCTTCAGTAGTCAAAGACGTATCCTTAATAATCACTAATGAAATGTATCAGCCATGAAGGGCAATCATCACCATCTTAAACTTGTGCCTCACAGGAAAGACTTCTGGGTTTGAGAGACCAAGGGTTCCAGTGCTGCAAATCTTGTAGGGAGTTGTAAATCAAGCCAATATGGATTATGCTGAGAGCATTTGGGAGATATTCATGCAATCAATTCACACTTTCATCTGTGACAAAGAAAAGAAAGTGCAAAACATCAAAGGCAAGAAGAAAGTGCATGTGCGTGTGATCCCAAGTATCATATTCTCCAAGCTAATTATCAAAAACCTTCAGCCAAGCACCAGTTCCACCCAAGAACTGACTCTGCACTTCACCTGGCCACAGAAGAGCATGTACTCGGAAATCTCAAATTTGCAGCCAAAGGTTCGAAACATGAGATCTTTGGCAAGGCTATACCTGATGCTCTTCTCTCAGATGATGTTGTCACTACCACATATTATGAAGAATATCTGAACAAGGTGACCAAGTCTCTCACCGGTGAATCACCATCTCCTACCCTAACCAAATCAATAAGTAAATCAAAACCAACATCCAATACCTTCAAATCATCTGATGCTACTCTTCCCAAGAAACGTCAAGACAAGCCTACTACCGATGACTCATCTAATCAAGGCAAAAAAAAGAGAAAAGGGGACAAGGGAAAGGGAAGAGTGTCTAAGAAGCCAGGCACATAACCTACCCTAAAAGATGTTGATGATCTTAACCTTCAAAAGGGCGTAGAAGCAAGTTTAATGGAACTCGAGGAGTCTGCAAGACGTCCGAGGAAGAGTGTGACCATACAAGAACCAGACTACGGGAAACGTCATTCTCTTCCAACAGTTGAAGGAAAGGGTAAGGGCCTTGAGGAAGTTGAGCAGGTTGCTCAGACGTTGTTGAACATTTCCTCTCCAGCTCACAAGACCACATGCATATACATACTCCAGAAGTGGAGCACAAAATCATCACAAGCTACAGAGTTAATTGAAGCTGAAGAGAAACATTCTCCAAATCCTGAACTCAATGTCGAGTCTAGTGACACTGAGTCATAATTTCAGGATACCGAGGGTGGTAATTTAGACTTGAGTGAGTCAGAAGTCCAGACCGAGACTCACACTGAAGCTGGTACTTGTGAAGAGTCAAATTTAGGGAATAAGGAAACCGAAATTGTCTCTTAAGATAGTGGGTTTGCTGCTGATGAGTTCGTGTCACAAGCTTATCCAAGTATCCAGGAAAACCTCAAACATAGAACTGACAACCAAGCTCGCCTGGATGAACCAAATAGCTCTACAGGAACCTTATCATCGTTTCAAAACCTTGAACAAGATCTCACTTTTGGAGACCATTTCATTAAAGATTGACCTGCTGATGTTGAAGTTGAAAAGACCAATGAAGAGAAAGAGGTCGTCTCCATGGTTTCGGTCACGATTCAACAAGATTCATCTACAGTTCCAACTACACCAACAATCTCAACAACAATTCCACCATCTACAGCAACAACCTCAGCAACAACAACCATAACTACAACCGCACTTCCACCACCACCATTTACTAACTCGAAGGTAGAGCTGCAACTGGAAGAAGCTCTAAAACAGATTGAAACCCTGGAAAAGCATAACCTGCCAAAAGTTGTTAAACATCATGGCTCTCGTCTGTCCAAGCTCGAAAATCTCAATTTCAACTATCAGGTGACGAATGCAATTGAAGAACATGTTAAAGAGGCAGTTGAATGGGCAATGAAAGCGCCCCTGCATGCACGGTTCAGAGATCTTCCTACCTCTGACATGAAAGAGATTGTCCTGCAACGTATGTATGAGACAGACGAATATAAGGAACATGATGAACACAATCAGATGTATGAAGGTCTGCAAAAGTCGATTGATTGTGATAACTACGCTTAGTTTTTGAAGGATATGGCTGAAAGCAAATGAAAGAAGAGGAGGAGACAAGATTCCCCAAAGTCACCACCTGGGTCTCCTCCACCGCCACCTCCTCCTCCACCATCTGGTGCTGCAGGTTCTTTGGGAGCAGCTGGAACTTCTTGTACCCTAGTTGCTCCCAAGGAAAATCCATCGTCTTCTCCTCCACCATCATCTAGTCAACCTGGATCTTCCACTGGTCCTAACTCCTCAAAGCATGCCAGTTCTACTGAACATACAGCGTGTACTACATTCGACACTAGATACAAGCCTTTAGTTTCTTCCATTCCTGAAGATCTTGTAATGAATGAGGAGTCCACTCTTAACCAGGATTCTGATTCAGATGAAGAAATATCACTAACAAACATATTTCAAAGGTAAATCTAAACAGAGACTGGTGGAAGACTTTTGTGGGAGAAGACAGAGTTGAAACTTCAGGATCAACCTGGTCTGGTGCTACGAAAGCGATAACTCAAGAGTGGTGGAAGAAAGAAAGACCTGCTACTCCAGAACCAACCCGGTCCATCCCTGCATCTGATTTGAATACTCCTGACCACAACTGGGCAAGTGCATTGCTTCTAACCATGTAACTCTACCAGAGAACTTTCTTCTTGGAATAACCGGTGACATAGGAAGCTTCATCAAATGGTACTGTGAGCAGAAAGGAATCACAATGCTTACACCAAAATATCTGAAGGGTCCTGCTTATGAAATTGTCAAGGATTTCCATCTGGACGTGGTTCACTTGCAATACCAGATAGAAGAATGCTACAAGTTTTTGACTGATTAGGTGGACGACAACGTGCTTCAATACGACATCAGAAAACCTCTCCCACTAGGAGGTCCACCGGGTGAAGTCACAATACGATCAGAATTCTTCTTCAAAAAGAATCTAGAATATTTGTGTTTCATCAACAAGGGTATCAGACCTGCACTATTAATTTCCAAGATGAAAGCTGCACAATATCCTGATGTTAGGTTAGAGCAAATGGTTCCGGATTAGTTTTGGGCAGAAAAAGAGTATGAGTACGATGTTGCTGCTTCTTATGGTATCTCACACTGGTGGTTTCACAAGAAATGCTTTTACATTGACAACCACGGTGCAAAAGTAAGTCGTAGGGCTGCATGCACGCACATGCAAATCTTAAGTGTTCTCAGTGTACAGATCTTCCACATGTATGGGTATGACTACTTGAAGAAGATTGTCCTCCGAATAGCAGACCTTAAAGAACACGTCATAGAGGAAAACATATTCAAGAGCGTGTAACCCAATGATTTTGAAGATCTGTACTTGTTGAATCTCCAAGGTCAACTGAATCATTTGACTCCACGTGATAAGAAGACTCTAGATGCACCAGTCAACTTATGGACAAGAGGTTTAGTCATCAGGCAAAGAGTTGGAGACTTTCAGCTTGGGATTAAGAGCTACCAGACTCAATTCAACCTTACTAAGCCTCGGTGGGAAGCAAAAGGATTTGAATTCAAACATGACTACTCAGTGATCGAGTCTTCAAGAGCTGTTATTTTTAGTGAAAAGTACGGGGTTAGGATGATCATGGGGTTTAATGAGTTACACAAGTTCAACGACGGTCCTCTGTGACAGATTGAAGAAGCTTTGGATTCCAGGGTGAAAGAGTATAAGATCAGAATGAGACCAGGGAGGAACACCATGTTTTGGACTGACAAGGATCTGGAAATGAGCAAGGCATTCGTATTTGCAATCCGGAAGAGGCTCAAGACTAGGAGAATCTTCCGCAGCCTGGAAAGTTTTATGGGTGGAAGAGTTCGTGATGGTGATTATCGACTAGTACAGAGAACCGAATGATAATATGATCTTTGCAATAATTATAACTCTTGTGGTGTGCTGTTTTAATGTGTGTATATAAAAACTTTGCAGTGAATAGTAGTGTAATGATTGCGACTTGTTATCTCCCTCTCAAATTAAGGGGGAGCACAGTAATGTTTCTTATCAAAAAATATTGAATCAAACCACATTTTCTCCTAATTTTTTTAACATATTTAAATCACTTGGGATCCAAAATCTCAAAGGATTTGAAATTTTTGATCGGGGTAGAGAATGTGATATAAATATGAAATCTGATAAAATGTGATCTTTTATAACTCAAAGTGTAAGCTGCTCTCCCATATGTGCTAAACGTTTTCATATAACGATGCACATATTGAGGGCGAGCATTTCAAAATCTTCAAAACTATCGAGGTACAAATGCATCAATATTTTTATCATAAGCACCTCGATTGATTTTCAAATGATTTTCTATGGAGATTGTGATTGTGGAAGTAATTCAAAGACTGACCTTGTATTTAATTTACCAAAGGTATAAGGATGATAAGGTTAGGAAATCGTTCCCATGATCCCGCCAGAGCCAGAGGGATCTACCCAGAGACAATCTACTAGATAGTGTAGAAGTCCTTAGGTATGATGAAAAAAGGAGACAAGTGAGAATAAGGGAAGAGTGCTGCATGAGATGGAGCTAGGACTGGAACAAACCCAACGAGGTTTTAGTGATGATGTCTCGGTAAGCACTGAAGGGGATGAAGAATGAAAAAGAAATGAATGGTGAAAGGGTGAAAAGAAATAGCCCTCCACTAATTCAACCTTAGGGCAGAAACTGAGTTCAATAGATATGCTACTGGTGGTTACCAAGGTAACACCGGTATTGAAGTCAAGACGTCATGGACCCAGTAACGCATTGCACTAAACTTCCTGGCTACTCAAGTTCTCTTACAAGAACTTGTTTCATTCTCCCGGGGAACCGATATTATCTATCGACTCTCTCTTAGAGATGGTTGATATTAAAAAAGGAGACCCTCTCCTTACTCTCCGTATAGGAAAACCAAAGTGCACTATTGAGTCTAGAGCCAAGAGATCATCCACAAAATCTCATTAGGACACACGTTCATGAAGACTTGCTTTTTCACATAATGTGAAAAGTAAGAATATATATATATTGAGTGTCCTACGCATTATCCTTGTGGTATTGCCAGAACATCCGAGTGATACGTAAAGTATTCACAATGAAGATGAAAATCTTTCTAGAGCCAACATCAAACAAGTTCTTGGTGCGTGACATATGAGATCCTTCATTGATCAAACTTGTGACAACTGGAAAGTAACGATGGGGCGATTCATTTTTGAATCAACCTTGTTCCAGGATATGAATTGATATTTACTTTTGGAAAAACCTTTGGATGTTCTCAACAATTGTTTTTTTAGCATATCGAATGAGCATTAATTTTTTCAAACAAAAGTATTTTTGATTGAATCTTGATTTTGTTTATAAAACTTTTGTCGTATTGCAAAAACTATTTATTCAGTAATACGCGATTGTTTGTCAAATTAATTTATCATCAATCAGTGAATTTCAATCCAGTGACTCACTCACTCCGTGTTGTCTACTTTGAGATGCTCCGGTTTGAGAACGGCTAGTACAGCTGCGAATCCCTGTCAAGGAGATTCTTCAGAATTTTACCTAATCACAAGCAGTACTTATACTGATCAACGTGGAACCGTGGTTCTTGCAAACCTATTCAACGAAAGTGAACAAAGACACTTTCGTGTGTTTATTGCTAACTATTGTTTGCAAGAACTCCTGACGGTTGCAGCTGATGGCAAATGTAATATCAATTCATAGCCGCATGCTCACACTTCGCACTCGCATTTAAATAAATCATGATGACCAATGTCATATCACATCGCTTCCGCAACTCTAATGAAGAATATCATGATCCAGAAAGGTGTGAGCTTGTTGGTCCAAAAGTCACAACCTCACATGGTGGCAATACTGCAAAGGATGACCTGGAGATTCACTGTGGTTGACGATCTCAAAGAAAGCTCGTGATCACAAAACAATGAAACATTTATGTCAAGAAACACTACTAAAGATGCAAAGTTGTCTATCTTGAAGAATCAAAGTTTACGAGCTCGGATATGAATCTATTGATAGAATGCTAGGATTCAAAATGTAATTTATGGGGTGACCTCCCTTAGGGGGAGATTGTTAGGATTTAGTAAATCCATATAGAAGAGTCGGTCACCGCAGCTATAGTCTAGTATATGTTAGCTCGTAGACTTAACGTTATTTAGTAGTTATAGATTAGCGTAAGTAACATCGTGGAAGAAGGACGAGTCTTTACCCACTTTATGCCTGATCCACAGCCCGAAAGAGGGCGTAAGTAAGTTGTATAAATAGCCATCTCCCCACAAGGGAGAGGGTTGGCTGTTCATTTGGAATCTAACCTTCCACATTTTGTTTCTCTCTCTAGCATTCCATTCTCTCATCTCTTTCTCTCTCTACCTCACGAATTTCACACAAATCTCATATGGTGTTATGATATCAATAATCTTACATTTGTGTTTTCCTTAGTTATTATATAAAGACTAGCCTAAGGCCCACCCAATGGTCGACAAGCTAAAAGTGTTATTATTAAAAATAAAAATGTAGCACAAACATGATGTAAAAGCTTAATACATAATGTTACATCTCAAAATAAAGCACAGTCAGTAGATTATAATGGAAAAAATAATTGACCGCATTACCTGAACATATATTTCCTGTGGTTCTTGAATGCACTTCATAATAGAGTAGGGTCTCTGATCAACCCCCCTTAACCCATTCTCAACATACAGCCATATAAAAAAAAGCATACATAATGTTTCATTTCATAAACAAACGACCATACAAATAAAATCGCTATATAAAGAGCTACAAACTTATGCAACTCGCATATGTTTCAAACAATTTTCTTTTTATTCAAAATCCTAAAATATATAATAGTAAGTAAATATAGCTGTATGGTGAGTAACAAAATCAAAAACACATTATACATTAAAATGAAGTAAAAACCATTTTTATACCAAGAAATTATTGACTTTGAGTGCCATGTTCCAAAAAAAGCCTTGAAGCGATTGAATTCCCAAGTGCCCCTCTTTGCACCACCCCCTTTGGAATCCATGTCCTGGCACATCAACCATTTTCGTCCAAGACTATGGGTACAACCATGGATGGAACCAAATATTATAGTACCACCAATCAACAACGTTATACACACATTCTTTAAATAATTGCACGTTCATGTTTTTAGGATTTTTTTTTCTGGTCATGTGTTCTTTATAGCTATATAAAACATACCGAATTATCCATTTAAGTACACCGATTCAATTAATGTTAAAATGATATTGAAAAAGCTTAACTAACCCTACACTAATACACATACCTACATAGATTACCTAAACTTAACAATGTTTTTACGTTTATGTATGCATGTGTATCTTCATATTAAAGTCATAACTCCATAATCATATTGATAATTACTTGTTATTGGTTTTATAATGCCTTTACCCAACCCTCATGATATCACTCGAAGGTTTAACTATAAGGTACAAACCTTGTAGACGTTACCAAATCCTCCCTGCTCGAGCTTATTTGACTCATCTTAAGATCCGTTCACTTTCTCAGAAGCAAGATATTTGAAGTTGAAGCTATTATCCGTAAGCGCCTTGGCCAATATTTTGACATCATAAGACATAATGGGCTCGTCACACGAATTTACTCAAAACCTTTAGAAAAACAATAAACAATCCTAAATCCCTATCCACTGCAACAACCTGCTGCAACTGAATATCAAATGGTTTGCAGCAACCAAATTCCCTTTGCTGCAGCAATACATAGGATCCAAACGCAAGTCCATATCCAACCACCCTTAAATATCGCATAACCCTTTTTACTTTTTATACAATACCTATTAATAAGAAAATGTAATTTTTCCCATTCACTATTTCAATTTTATGTTTCCACTCCAACCCATTTTATTTGTTATAACCGTCTAATTTTTTGTACGTGCGACTATCATTCAATACCATCATTCTAACCTATTTATAAAGTGATTGTGTTAAAGAAGGTCTTTCACTGATGCAGAAGTGAAAATAATTTGTTGTACTTTGTTATGAGCAACGCCTTCTAACATGTAAACTCAGTATCCTGTAGAACTTGCAACCTGAGTTCAACAACAATGATGGCTCCACATGCTAACTGCTTATCACGGTGATCAGCAACTTTGCGCAACAACCATTCCCTCACAGTTTCTTTGTCATCCTTTCCATCCTGAACCGTTTACGTACACGTGTTATTACAAATCTAGAGGCTTTGTTTTCAATTACAAAGTAGAATTTTATTCACAATATCACTGCAGAATACCATTGAAATAAAGAGAATAACATGGGATATTCAAACCAAAACTTAAAAACAAAAACGTTAGAGGTAAAGTTTAGTCTCTCAACTGATTGATGTTCGACTTTGGGTTCAAGACACGATATCATCTTTGTTGACATTTCGTTTGATCCTTAAAATACCATCATAGATGAAATATCAAATAATTACTCATGAAGTAAAGTATATATGAATAATATATGCAAGTATTTTTCTTGTGCAAGCTCTTCTAGATACGATAGAGTAACAAAGGGAAAATGAAAACATTTAAATTTCAAGTGTTGTAAATCAAAATTCCTAATTAGAAGGATTCATAAACATCACAAGAATATAACAAATTCAATTTTCATTGAAGGAAGAAGCAATAATATCGAAGAAAGTATTACCTTGATAACGGTCCAGTGCTCGTATGCACCAAGATACCACGGGTTTCTGCTAAAAAGACGTCGTGGGATTCCCTTCAAGACACTTCCAACTGGTGCATAGGATACGACATATTGTTTATTAGATGCACTGTTTAACCTTAACTCGTTTTGTGCTCACACATATAGTTCATTAGATTCACATGAGTCAATACTGACCTTGGTTCACTTTCCGTGCCGATATTGATGCCTCCTTGCAGAACCTTTTTCGATTCTTTACCCACAGTAACTTCTCTTCAAGTTAAAATGATAGTAACCAATTGCTGAGATCATATTCATATTATACAAATTTTAAGACCATCATATTCTTTTATTACCCATTGTCAAAACTTAGTGGTGTCAATTGCCATCTCAAGCTTATGTACCTAAAGATTAACATACCAACAACTTGATCCACCAATAGTCTAATAATAAGGTTATGTACTTAATGATGATGCAGAAAGGAACTTTTTCTAGAATCAGAAACTACTATTACTTTACATGATCATCTACCATGCAACATTTCTGAATTGAATCTCTAAAAGCATAGTTTTTTAAAGATCATATATTCACGTATTCACCTCCTTTTTAGCAACTACATTCTCTAAATAAATTCTTATATTTGTTACACACAATTAGTAAATATATATAGAGTTAATTACATAAATCGTCATTATGGTTTGGCAAAAATTAAGGATCTTGTCCCTGTGGTTTCTCCATAACTAAAGGACTGACTTTTTAATTTTGGTTTTCACTCTAAAAAAAACCACAAGGATGATTTATGTAATTTAATCTTTAAAAAAAAGAAAAAGAAAAAAACTTTTTTAAATTTTATTAAACGAAATGTTTTTAATTTTATCATAATAATTTTAAATAAAATAAACTTTTTTAAAATTTTGTTTCTTAATTTTGTTAAAAAAGTTTATAATTTTACGTTTTCGTAAGTTTTTATACCTTTTTTTCATCCGTTTTTATGCGTCTTCTTTGTTTATATACGTTTTCATCCGTTTTTTACATGTTTTCATCTATTTTTTTACATTTCTATACGTTTTAATATCTGTTCATCCATTTTTATACGTTTATTTTCATTTTTTGTACGTTTTCGTCCATTTTTATACGTTCTTATACGATATTTGTACATTTTCATCTATTTTTATACTTTTTTTTTCGTTTTTGGACGTTACTATACGTTTTTATCCGTTTTTGTATGTTTTTGTTCGTTTTTACTACGTTTTTTTTTTTTTTTTTTTTCTGTTTTATGCGTTTTCGTAAAAAACGTATAAAGAAGAACAAAACATATGAAAACTTATAAAACTTGCAAAAACGTGTAAAAACGGATAAAATCATAAGAAAATGTATGAAAAAAAACGTATAAAGACGTCCAAAAATGAAAAAAATTGTAGAAAAACGTCTAAAAGTCTTATACAAACATACAAAACCGTATAAAATGTATAAACAAATTTTGTAATAAAATTCAAAAAAAAATTAAAAAGTTTCTTTAAAAAAGATTCATTTTAATAAAAATAAAAAATATATTTTTTAAATTTATTTATATTTTTTTAAAATAAAATTTATTGTTTTTTAAAAGGGTTTTTTATATATACATATATACATACATACATATATATATATATATATATATATATATATATATATATATATATATATATATATATATATATATATATATATATATATATATATATATATATATATATAGGGAAGGGATCCGGTAAGAAGAAAAACTAAAATGAGAAGAATAAGAAGAATTTATAGCCACATATTTCAAATAATGGAGAGATTTTCAAGGGGAGATGCATCTATTTTAATAGGTGCATCTGAAATGTGTGGTTGTGGTTTCTTCTTATCCTTCTCATTTTATTTTTTCTTCTTATTTGATCCTAACTCTATATATATATATATATATATATATATATATATATATATATATATATATATATATATATATATATATATATATATATATATATATATATATATATATATATATATATATATATAGGGTAGGGTTAAAATGAAAAGTTTCTTATAATGAAAAGAATGAGAAGGCATGTGGAGGTGACATGTGTCACCTTTGCCACATCACCATGCCATGTCATGTGACATGTGTCACCCCCACCCCCACCCCACCCACCCCCCCCCCCCCCCCCGCAAAAAAAAAATTTTTTTTCCCGCAAAAAAAAAATTTTTTTTTGGGCAAAAAAAAAAATTCCCGCTAAAAATTTCCCGCCAAAATTTATTACTGCATCACAGTTATAGAAATACTGCATCACAATTATAATTGTGATGCAGTAATTTATAACCTTAATGCACTAAAATCATGATTATGATGCAGTAAATTTATAACCGTGATGCAGTAACTTATAATCTTAATGCACTAATAAGTTTTGGTGCATCTTTATTATAAGTTAATAGTTCAGTGCATCAACTATGATGCACTAAAATCAAGGTTATAACCTTAAATGCACTAAAATCATGATTGTGATGCAATAACTTTATAACTGTGATGCAGTAATTTATAACCTTAATGAGACTAAAATCATAATTGTGATGCAGTAACTTATAACTTTAATGCACTAATAAGTCTTGGTGCATCTTTATTATAAGTTATTGCATCATAGTTAATAGTTAAGTGAATCATCTATGATGCACTAAAATCAATGTTATAACATTAATGCACTAAAATCATGATTGTGATGCAGTAACTTTATAACTGTGATGCAGTAATTTATAACCTTAATGCACTAAAATTATGATTTGTGATGCAGTAACTTTATAACTGTGATGCAGTAAAAAAATTTGGCGGGAAATTTTTTGGCGGAAAAAAAAAATTTTTGCCCAAAAAAAAAAATTTTTTTTTTGCGGGAAAAAAATTTTTTTTTCGGGGGGGGGGGGGGTTAGGGGGGGTGGGGTGGGTGGGTGGGGGTGGGGTATGGTGATGTGGCATGATGATGTGGCAAAGGTGACACATGTCACCTTCACATGCCTTTTCATTCTTTTCATTCTAAGAAACTTTTCATAATAACCCAAACCTATATATATATATATATATATATATATATATATATATATATATATATATATATATATACATATATATATATAGACAACGACTTGCATTAGATGCAAATTTATTCATATAGATGCAACGACTCATGGTTTGAAAGTCGGACCAGGTTGCTAATCAAGCGTCATGGAAAGATGACTTGTTAGAGATGATCATCATGAGTTGTTAATAATCATATTGTCGTTCTTCATTCTTAATAACACCTCCGAATAACTAAATGTCACATAGTTGATTGCATATTTTGTTTACCTTCCGATGAAGGTTCAGGTTTGTATCTACTAGTACAATATTTCTGCAAACAAAACATATAATTGTAATCTTTACCAGAATACAACTTCAAATAATTCAAATTAGACCATTAATCATTAACAAAATTTTACCTTTCTATCATAAGTGGATTAATAAATCCTCAATTTTGAGGTGAAAAGAACCCTCAACCATTTTCAACATTCAAAATAAAAATACCCTTATTAGAAATCATATTTCAAGGTTTAATGAATTGCGTGTATAAAGTAATTGAGACTTGAATTGGATATCCAACATACCTTCACAAATTGGGGATTAAAAAAGCTCAACTCTGTCATAAGAAAACTAACAGTTTCAATCGTGGTCTGGTTGTGGGTATGTCATCGGTAGTTGTCGGCATGATCAACAAAAAATGTATTGATTTATTCATAACTATCCGACATTTTTTCTTCCAATTTTTTTTTGGTTTTTTTATTTACTGGATGTATTAGTGCGGGGTATGATCAATTGAAGTTAGAAACGTTTTTTGATTCCTTTGTTGGTTGTGGACCTGATTTTTATTTGAGGATTTTTTATTAGGGTTAATTGATTTAGTGAAGAACTGTTTCGGGTATTAATGATTTAGGTGTATTTTATTTAGAAATTTGGGGGGAGACTTGCCTTATTTTAAGCTTGTTTTATATAGTGTGGGATATCTGATTTTCAAGTGTAATTGTGCTTCCATTTAATTACTTTAACAATAACACTTGATACCGCTCAACCAAAGTTGTGCATGAAAAGTGATTCTGTCATCGCATAAACGTATGCATATATATGCTTTGTAACTTGCTATTGATCGAGCTGGGAGCTAAAAGCTAGTGCTTAAAGTAATTAGCTTAATGCTGTAAAATTTAGACTTCGTTATACTTCAAGGATATTATCCCAAATGTGGGGGTTTAACTACAATCTAGTTGCAATATATATAAATATATGGGGTGGTAGCTACAAAGTTTCCTTGAGCGTTTTTGCGGTAACCGAAGTCGCCGCCACGAATGATTCCAAGTGCGTTTGTATTGATTCCAGTACAGTTAAACTTCTCGCTACAACTGAAAGTAATTGCTAGCTTTGATGCTGATTGTTGATGCAAAAGTTGGACGTTCCTTGTTTGGAGCTCCGGATCCTACACCAATTGAGGATTGTTGCTTGGGACCTGCGCACTAAAAGACAAAAGACACCGTTAGGCTTATCGTTGGATTGTTTCCCACGATTATCCTCCGACGTGAGAGTAAGTAATCGATTTAGGGTTTTAGGAGAGTTAGGGTTTGTAGATCGTCCCTTAAACGAGGGATGTGATTCCCTTTATATACGTACGGAATCCTTGTTGGTTCCGTGTTCCTCAACCTTCGGCGTATCCCGCCTAAATCGGTTGAGGAATGATTATCTCCTTGATTAGAAGATATCCCATATCCATTCCGTAAATAGATTCGTATTTGGGCCTTCGTGGGCCTAAACGCTTATCAGCGTAGCCCATATCGTGCTGGGCTTTATCAGTATTGGGTTTTGGGGCGGGTTCGTGACCCGGATGTAGAGTATACGTCATCATGTCCCCCCAGTCTAGTATGCGCAGTGCGTAACTGCGGATGCTAGACTAATAACCATAGGCACTGAAAAATATACCAAACGTAACAAAGAAGCCAAAGAAATATGTGCTGGATACATTGTATCCAGCCGTAATAATAAAAAATGAGCGCCTCGTAAACCGGGGGAAAGTTACTGCCCGGGTGTCCCATCAAGCAATCTCAACCACACAGTTATGGTCAGTGGAGTCCACGTGTCAGCCATCGTGAGGAGGAAGAAGGTTATATAACTCCTTCACTTCATTTTCACCGTCTCCACACACAGTAAAAACAATCCGCCATTAGCAAAGCTTCCAACCTAACCAAGCCCTCAGACTGAAATACCCCTAAGGTAACCACGTCTGCGCCTTTGTTTTTGATTATAATAATACCATGGTGAAAGAATTATCTGATTTTACATCCGACATAACGGAAGAAGAACTACAACAGTTTGCATCAGATTATTATATCCCTAGCGCGGTACATCCGGAAGTTCCGGCTGCGAATGCATCAATCCTGGATTTCCCAAATGGGAAAATTGGTGTATACACGCGATTTTTTGAATTCGCAAATCAGCGCATACCCATATCATTATTCTTAAGCGATGTATTAAATTATTACCGCATTCACTTGTCCCAGCTGCACTGTATAGGTGCGGCGAAATTAATCAATTTCGAGGTGAACTGTCACTTATTGGCCATAAATCCGACCATCCATTTATTCCGGGCATTTTACCACACCACGTGGTCAAATGGGTGGGTTTCATTCGCGAAACGCCCTGGATCCCTCCAATGCTACACAGATAAGTTAGACGCACTCCGAAATTGGAGGGAAACCTTTTTCTGGATTGACAACACCTGTTTTCCATCTCAATTCGATTTTTACGCTAAGGGGACACTGCCAAAGGATGAGCGCCCCCTCCCTGGATCATATAATGCAGAGGATGCGGAAACAATAAACGCGAACCGCATCCCTAAAAGCTCCTACCCCGAGGATTTCTTGGTGCATATAGGCCTGAGCCACAATTATTTTGGCAGCTCAGAAGAAGTTCCTATCTTCTTAGACGCCGATGGTCAGGGTGGGTGCTCATGCTTTCGTACCCCGTTGAATTACATTTCTGTAAGTTATGTACTTTTTGTGCTTCGTAATTGTTATGAACTATGTGTGTTTTTGGTGGTGCACAGAGATGGATCTGTTCAGCGTGGTGCACCTGACAAAGCCAACAGAGGTAAAGGTGGGGACCCGAGCCCTGAAGGAGGGAGAAGAACCCGTGCTAGCTGCGGTGATCGGGCGTACCGTAGCTATGGACCTAGGCGAGGCGGGTGAAAGTTCATCCGTGGCGCTCCAAGCAACTCCCTTACAAAGTATGCCGAGTACAATAGTACAGACACCTCCCGTGCAACCAGCGCCCATAACGGCGGAGCACGTGGAAGAAACAGAGGAGGCCGAAGAAAGCCCTGAATTGGAGCGCAAAAGGAAGCGCAGCGGCGATGGCGCTGCCACCTCCCGAAAGAAGCGCCCAGTTGTTTTTAGTGTGGAGTCATCGTCCAGTGATGTTGCGTCGCGCCCCCCATCACCTGACACCTCCATACCTGCGTAAGTATCCTTGAAAGTTTATATATCAAAATATTGCTAGGTAGCACTGAATAACTGTGATTATCTCGTCATGCGTGTAGGGTTGAACAATCCGCAGAGTCGCCCCCCCAAGCAAGTCCAATTCGCGCTGAATCATCTGGGCTGAAGGGCCAAAGCGCGGAGCCTGAGATCGCTGAGAAAGCACCCATGGAACAACTTGTTGATGACCTGGTCTTACTTGCGACGAGGATAAAGGTAAAGCACTCGGGCGATACTAGCCAAGGTGCGGAGAAAGACAAACGCATTGCATCACTCGAGGCTCAATTGGCTAATGCTAGAGGCGAAGCAGAGACTCTTGGGTCGTATGCTACAAAACTAGCCGAGGAAAAAATGGCACTGATGTGTCAAATCAATCAAGAGCGCGCAGAGACCGCGAGCTATAAGTCTTCTTGTCTATGGGCGATCAAATACTTGGAAAATGGCAAAGACGCACTGACTACCCAGCTTGAAGGCTTCGGCACTACTGTGAAAAGTGCTTTAGAGACGCAGGAGGAGAAGTTGCGTAAACTAAGCATAGAGTACGACGAGGAGTTATATCCGCAACTTCTCTCCACCATAGCTGAGCGCAGATGGCTCATAAGCCATGGGCTCCGCTTAGCGGCATTAAGTGTCCTGGAGTCGCAAGAAGTTCGTGACTCCTTTGGAGATGTGGTGAAGTGTGCACTGGAGCGTGGAAAGTCAGAGGCCATTGAAAAGCTGCAAGAGGCTGAGCTGCTAAAGGTACCCGTTGAGCAGGTACCTACTTATGATGCAAAGGCTTATGACAATTTAGACGCTGCTATGGAGAAGATGAAGGACTTGGAACTCCCCAAGATCGCTGAACTGGAGCGTGATCAGGACTATCCAATAAACGTAATTTTTGCAGGTCTGACCCTAGCCCGGCATCTCGGTGGAGAGGCTGTTGCGCAGCCAGACTATTATCTTAGGCCCGATGCATCCCAACTGCAGGTTCCTGTTTTCGCGCGCCCCAGAGATATCCTGAATCCTTTTGTCCTTGACAGGGAAGTCCCCCTGAAACAAGTGTTGGAGGCGCATGCAGCGAGGCTTACTGAAAGGAAAGGTATTAAGGGCAAGGCTGTAATGTGTGGTATTGGCGCTGCGCACCTCCCTCGGTCTGATGGGGTGCCTGTGAGTGTTGCCACCGTAGCTCGTCGAGATGCAGATTTGTTACAGGAGCTAAATAGGATTGGGGATGATATTAACCGCGTGGGTAGTTCCTCCTTGAAACGTAGTCATAGCTTTTAGTTTATTTCTGGTGCTGTAACTATCTGTGAGAAATAACTCGTAGTTCATTAATGGATCTTCTTTTGTGAAGGGTGTTGTAAGGATATTATTCATTTTGTGATGTACACATTTATCGTATTTACCTTTGCGTAAAAGAAATATACGTTGTTTTATCGATGATGTACACCCTTATATTGTGTATCTTTGCGTAAAAGAAGTATGCGTTGTGATCTGTATAAGCAAGTGTGAATAATACAAGGATTTCATAATCATGTATGAGGATCCGAAAAAAAATGTCAAGTATAATCGTGTATAATAATGGTACGCAGCGTACTGTAAATACCAATTTAAGGAATCAAGTGTCTTGGTTCCAGATTTGTTAAACGTGCACATGTGCATGGTCGCGCATCCGTCGTGGGGTGCGCACAAAGCTTATTCCAACGTCTTGAGAACAAGGTGTTTAACAAGGATACGTAATCCATCGTTGATGGGTTTGCAACCCTCTTACTCAACAAGTTGTTTATTAGGTTAACTTATCCTTTTGACCATCGTGGGTGTATATATTGCATGCGCGCCATGTTTGCAAAAATGTGAAAAAATTGTTAAGACATATAGTATATGGAAGTAACAAATTAAAGTGTGTCACGGAGTTAGCTAGAAACCGCAACGTTTTATTAATACTTGCAAGTGTTTATGGAAAAATAAAAAACATGATACTAAGGAAATTAAAAAGAAAAATACATAGTTATCTATTGAGTACTTTAGTAAAATGCCTGAGCGTCTGTGCGCTTGGCCATAGCCAGTCCTATAGGTAGCATCTTTTGAGATTGCAGATGTTCCATATGCGTGGCAGTTCACGACCATCCAAGCCCCGTAGCTTGTACGCGCCGGTTCTTAGTGCTTCAGTAACCTCATAGGGTCCTTCCCACTTTGGTCCAAGCTTACCTGTGTCCTCTGCGTGGCTCGCATCATTAGCGCGGTAGACGAAGTCACCTGGTCTGAATGAGACACCTCTTACCTTAGCGTCATAGTATCCCTTCATTCTTGACTTCGATTTTTCTTCACGTATAGTTGCGCGTTCACGCCTTTCTTCTAGCAGGTCTAGGTCAAGACGCCGATCTTCGTCATTAGTCGCCACATTTATCTCAGCAGTGCGGATAGTTGGCATACCAATTTCCGCTGGTATGACGGCTTCGGTCCCGTAGACTAGAGAAAAGGGGGTGTCTCCTGTACTGGTTTTGATCGAGGTGCGATGCGCCCACAAAACATGTGATAGTTCTTCCACCCATCTCCCTTTGTGCTTTTCCAGGCGTGTCTTAATTCCTTCTCCTAAGCTTCTATTCGCCCGTTCCACTAGGCCATTGGTTTGTGGGTGTTTAACTGACGCAAAGTGCTGTGTGATGCGTAGCTTCTCACACCAGTCCCTGAAGGGGTTGTCACAGAATTGTTTTCCATTGTCTGAGATGATTTCTCCAGGAAGACCAAAACGGCATACAATGTTATCCCACACGAAGCGCTTCACCTGGTTGCCAGTGATTGTTACCACCGCCTTTGCTTCAATCCACTTGGTGAAGTAGTCTATAGCGACTATGAGGAATTTTAATCCCCCCGCTGCGACGGGAAAAGGGCCTGCGATGTCAATACCCCATTTGTAGAATGGCCATGGTGATGTTATTGGCGTTAGCTCGTGCTGTGGTTGGCGTGGGACGGGCCTATGCACTTGGCAATCGTTACACTTCCGTATTAAGTCCCGCGCGTCTCGGTGCATGGTAGGCCAGTAGTATCCTGATCTCATGGCGCGTGCTACAACGGATCGTGGTCCGGAATGCATACTGCATGAACCTTCATGGATTTCTCGCAGCACATAATTTGCCTGTAATGGGCCCACGCAGCGGAGCCATGGTTGCAGAAAGGAGCGTCGGTACAAGATGTTGTCTCGGACTTCAAATCGCTGCGCCATGCGCCGTATCCTGCGAGCTTCCTTCTGCTCCTGGGGTAGCATTCCCTTGTTCAGGAAGTCCATTATCGGTGTCATCCATGTAGGTCCGTCCTCCTCTATGATTGTGGAGACTTCCATCTCTGAGATAGACTTGCTTTTCAAATTTTCTACCAGAACTTGCTTTGATAGGTGTGCAAAACTTGTCGAGGCAATCTTGCTCAGTGCGTCCGCCTTGCGGTTTTCCCCTCTAGGAACTTGTTTGATGGTGAACCTGTCAAAACCTTTGATTAGCGTCTTGGTCTTGGCAAGATATTGGATCATGTTATCCTCCTTAGCCACGTATTCGCCCAACACGTGGTTGGCTACTAGCCGGGAATCCACGTTTGCTTCTAGGTTCTGTACGCCCATTCGAGCTGCAATGCGCAGTCCAGCAAGTAGAGCTTCGTACTCTGCCTCGTTGTTTGTCGCTGTAAATTCAAAGCGCAGTACATAGGTGAATTCCATACCCTCTGGATTGGTAAGGATAAGGCCTGCTCCTGAACCATCAATGCAAGAGGATCCATCTGTAAACAAGATCCATGGATCATGTTGTTCCGTCTTATTTGGTATAGGTACCTCATCGGTGTCTGGCTTCTCAATTATGAAATCTGCCAGATGCTGTCCTTTAATTGCCGTGCGTGGTCTGTATGAGATATTGTGTTCGCCCAGCAATACACTCCACTTCTGGAGTCGGCCTGAGGCATCAGGTTTAGAGATGATCTGCTTGATTGGTTGATCGGTGATGACTGCAATCGGGTGCGCCTGGAAATACCTGCGTAGCCGTTTAGCAGCAAATACCAATGCAAGAACCAACTTTTCCATGGCCGTGTAGTTCACCTCCGTCTTCTTTAGCACTTTGCTTACAAAGTAGATAGGAGTTTGCACTGAATCCCTATCTGTTAGTAGTACTGCGCTGACTGCTCCCTCCGTTGCGGACAAATACATGATCAGTTCTTCCCCTGGTCGAGGTGCAACGAGCGTTGGGAGTGTTGCCAGATGCTGTTTAAGCTGAGTGAAGGCTTCCTCTGCCTCCGTAGTCCACTTAAAATCACCCTTCTTTATGCACTTCTTGAGTGTTTTGAAAAGTGGTAACGATTTTTCTGCTGACTTGGATAGGAACCTGTTCAGGCCGGCCAACTTTCCGTTAAGAGATTGGAATTCCTTCAACGTGCGTGGTGAAGGAAGTTCGATGACCGCTTTTGTTTTTTCTGGACATGGTTTTATGCCGTCAGGTTCAATCAGGTATCCAAGGAACATGCCTTCAGTAGCGCCGAATGTGCACTTTTTGGGATTCAGCTTCATGTTTATCTCTCGTAGAGTTTTAAACGTCTCCTCAATGTCGTGTATTAGCTCATCTTCAGTATGGCTCTTGATGACTAGATCATCGACATAGACTTCTAGGTTGCGGCCCACCTGTTTTTCGAAAACGTTATCCACCAACCGCTGATAGGTGGCACCCGCGTTTTTCAAGCCGAAGGGCATTTTTGTGTAACAGTAAACACCTTGGCCTGTGTGGAAGGCCGTCTTTTCTTCATCCTCTTTAGCCATCTGAATTTGATGGTACCCTTTGTACGCATCTAGGAAACACTTCAATGGATACCCGCACAGAGACTCTATTTTCCAGTCTATCTCTGGTAATGGGTAGCAGTCCTGTGGGCACGCTTTGTTAAGATCCGTAAAGTCAACACACATTCGCCAGCTACCGTCGCTCTTTTTGACCATTACTGGATTCGAAAGCCAGTCGTGGTAGTAGACTTCGCGCATAATTCCCGCGTCAACCAACTTGTGTACTTCTGCCAGGATCGCTTGCGCGCGCTCTGGGGCTTGGCCGCGTTTCTTCTGGCGGACAGGCGAGTACCCTTGTCGGATTCGCAGGTTATGTTCTGTGATTGAGCGCGGTACCCCAGTCATGTGTTTTGGCTCCCATGCAAAAATGTCTAAGTTCTTTTGCAGGAGCGCACACACAGCTGATTTGCCGTTGTCTGATAGTGACCCTCCGATGGCGATTTCCTGTTCTGGGTATTCTGGGTGGATTGCTACTTTCAGATGTGGAATTCTGGTAGTCCGCTGTGCTGGGGTTGGTGCGGTCTCGCATGCAACCGTGTTGCATTCTCTATGTGGTATAGTGGCATTGTAAAGAGTAACAATACCACCTTCCACTGGGAACTTAAGCATCCCATGCGTTGTTGACGGCACTGCTCGCATAGCTGAAATTCCTGGTCTCCCAATAATGCCATTGTATGGCGAGGGAGATTTAATCACCATAAATTCCATCCATGCCGTTGCGGAGTGTTCTTCATTTCCAATGCTGACAGGTAATCTTATTTGTCCCATAGGCCATATCTTCTCACCTGTAAAACCAGTCAACGCTGTTCTGACTGGGGTTAACTGGTTGCGTATTTCGGGACGCAGTCGCTGAAAACAGTGCTCATACATGATTTCAGCAGAATCTCCACCATCAACATACATGCGGTGGATGTCGTGACCCCCCGCGCTTATCTCTATAGTAAGTGGTTCTACCACTGCGTTGTTCGCTGTTAAGGTGGGGAACGAGATTTCTTTTCCCCGCGAAAAATCCTGGCTTACCTTCTGCTTTGTGACACGCTGCCATGATTGTATCATGTAAATGGTGTCGGGCTTATCTTTAGGCGTTTCTTTCTTATTGCCATTCTTTTGCTTGTCCTTCCCTTCCTTGATATTCTTGACCAGATGGTCCAATCTACCATCTTTGACCATCTTGTCAATGAGTTGGCGCAGTTGGACACATTCGTTAGTAGTGTGGCCCTTCTGCGCGTGGTAATCACAGTATCCACTGCCGACACGCCTATCCTCTGGAGTGCGCATTTGTGGTGGTCTTGGGAAGTTAGCGCCCTCTGTTGCGAGTATTTCCTTTGGTGATTTGGTAAGCGGGGTATATTTGTCATTGTCGCGTCCATTCCCTTGGTTGCGATAGTTCCTGTTACGGTTACTATTCCGATCTGTGGATTGTCTCCCAGGTTGTTCCTGTGACCGGTAGTTGGAGTAGCTTCTCTTGCTATCCGCTGCGGCAGCTTCTCCTTGTACGAAGGACCGTGTACGCTTCATAACCTCATCGAAGGATTGGGGAACCCTGTCATTCAACCTTTTAATAAGTTCCGGGTTGCTGATTCCATTCATGAACCCTGAGATTTTGAGTACTTCGGGACATGCTTTGACTTGCATGCACTCATCCTTGAAGCGCTCCATGAAAGCGCTTGTGGATTCCCTTTGGCGCTGTTTGACTCTAGCAAGTTCAATGGGATTTTTGGCACACTTTTTTCGTTGAGTAAAGTTTAGGCGGAATGCCTTCCTCAACTCTTCAAAGCCATTGATGCTTCTGCGTGGAAGCTTGTTGAACCAGTTCCGCGCATTTCCCACCAGTGTGGAATTGAACATGTGGCACCATACAGGTTGTGGCCAGTTTTCAATGGTTGCTGCTGATTCGAAAATTTTTAGAAGATCATCAGGGTCACCTGCTCCATCATAGGTTTTAACATTAGTAGGCATGCGCCTCTTTTTGTTCTCCGAAAAATCACTGATACGTCTAGTGAACGCATCTACCTTTTGACGGCGCCATGGGAGAGACATATCCTCCTCTTCTTGGTCACGGTTTTTTCTTCTGGATTTCCAATGTCCAGTCTCACTGTCCTCGTTGTCCGAGGAATTACTAGAGGATAGTTCCTCTCCCCTTCGGCGTTTACGCCGGTTGTCCTCAGAATTCGTGCTTGGGGGGCTTTCACTTGGGGAATATCGCTCCCCCAATCTATCTTGTAGTCTGCGGCCACCAAGTCTAGTGTGGACACTGGTGCGCTTCCCATCTTCCTCACTTTCAGTCATAGGCTGTGAGTCAGATGTATTATCTTCCTCGACTCTCCTTCCAATTCTATTGAACACTGGGGGTCGGCGATTACCCTTCCCGCGTTTCTCCTTATGACGACGCGGTGGAGATATCCCAAACTCTGGGCCAAAGTCTAGTCGAGCATGCATGCTCCGACTTGGTCTTTTCTTTGCTTCCTCTTGCATGAGGATAGCTAGGGCTTCGTAATTTTGAGAGACAAAACTACTTGGCTCTAATTCCGGAACGACTCCCTCTAGAACAGGGGTATCCGTTTCTATCAACACGCCCTTGTTCCTGTCGGGTGCGTCGGGTGCTTTTGTGAAGTTAGCTTCTAGCACCGATTGGAGTGGAGTAAAAGGAGTGCGCGGCGGGTCTCTGGTACTGGTGGTAGTAGTTGTTGTCTGGGTTGTCCCCGAGAGTGGTTCCACCAAAGGGAAGACCGAATCCTGGCCTGATCCCTGATTCTTAGCAGCGCTGGTTGTTCCAGAGATCTGCTTGGGGGTTGCCCCGCTGTGCACCTTCTTTCCAGTAAAATCTGATTGCTTTGTCATCCTAGTTCTTGGTTCTTAGTGAATGGTCCCACGGATGGCGCCACTTGTTGATGCAAAAGTTGGACGTTCCTTGTTTGGAGCTCCGGATCCTACACCAATTGAGGATTGTTGCTTGGGACCTGCGCACTAAAAGACAAAAGACACCGTTAGGCTTATCGTGGGATTGTTTCCCACGATTATCCTCCGGCGTGAGAGTAAGTAATCGATTTAGGGTTTTAGGAGAGTTAGGGTTTGTAGATCGCCCCTTAAACGAGGGATGTGATTCCCTTTATATACGTACGGAATCCTTGTTGGTTCCGTGTTCCTCAACCTTCGGCGTATCCCGCCTAAATCGGTTGAGGAATGATTATCTCCTTGATTAGAAGATATCCCATATCCATTCCGTAAATAGATTCGTATTTGGGCCTTCGTGGGCCTAAACGCTTATTAGCGTAGCCCATATCGTGCTGGGCTTTATCAGTATTGGGCTTTGGGGCGGGTTCGTGACCCGGATGTAGAGTATACGTCATCACTGATGTCCCATTTATATTTATATATGTCACATCACTCACTTGTACGGCTGGTTCTGATGGCTAATTCAAATAAAAAAGGAGTAAACATGACATGTTAGATACGAAAAATGCATCTTGGGTACAAAATAATGAGATAAATTGTTGCGAAGGAAAACGAAACTGACCAGTGCCGGGCATTCAAAATTTTCTGTATAACTGCAGTAATGTTGATCAATTATGATTGGATTTTTTTTTTGGTAAAAGGTCACAACGACCCGGTAAAATTCATTACTCCAAAAAACCGTTTAAGTACAACGGATATGGGTGATATCCCATACCACAGCCCGTTACATAGGCAATCTTGCATATCAATGCACTTCCTATCTTCTAGAAAAGAAACAAACCACAAATCACAAGATATTAAGTAAACACATTAGACACCACAAGAATTACTTCCTACAACGCCCTTGGATCTTGAAATCAACATTATAGTACTCATCCATAGCTTGAGGCAAATCGTAGATTTGATTCATGTAGTCATCATAGTCATCTTCAAGGTCATAACCGCCACATGCAGATGAAATATATTGCGCCTTGGGGTTATCATCTGGAAGTACCTCGGCATCACTATCAGAAACATCAATTTCACCCACTTTAGAGAAAGGATTAACCCTCTTGGTGGGTAAAGTGTCAGGAGAAGAAGAAGAAGCCTTAGAGGCAGCACCCACAGCCATCTTAGGCTCCTTCCTTTGATCATCTACCACACTTGGTCTTGTGATACACTACCCGTCGGTTGGGATCCCTCCTTATTAGCAACCATTGTAGAACTAGACTCAGGTGGAGTCCCTCCCTTAGTATCAACCTTAGTAGGCACAGAACAATCAACATCAACCGTATTAAAAGCTTCAAAAGCATTTGCTGTAGGAACCGTAGTTCCGCTAATACTAGGCATATCCGATGCCTATGATGATTGGATTTTTAACATCAAATAGATTGATGTCCTGAAATGTGATCCCCCTAGCGTACCCGGTTCCACCATGCATATGGTACATAAACACATGAAATAGTTAAATGGTGTTTATAGATGTAACCTAAAAAAGTTGTGTTACCGAAACTTGATTAAATTTAGGTGTACCGGTACTGTCTTGATTCATAATCCATTGATCTGTTCCTGTGATAGTACAATTTTGTACGCATACTAGTTCTATTGTGTCATTACGACCATTTTCTCCCAGGCTCCTAATACTGAAAACGCATGAATGGAGTTATTTTAAATTTTTGTAAGTGTGATAGTTAAAACTAAAGATCAATGCCATGTGGTACTATATATACCTTATGCCATGACAAGGTCCACAAAACACCCTTGTTACGTTGATATCGTATATGCCACCGTTAATAGCCACACAATCATCACCTGTTCAATGTATCAAATCGATTAAAGACCGCATTATAAAAAACACATTAGCAAGTATGATTTGTGTTTTCTCAGATACCAGTTTGGATGCTCGACTCATGAATATTAATACGTGTGGAAGCACTGACGTCAATCCCATCAGTATTGGGGTTGTCTCCCGGTGCTACAATATTTATATTTCCGATCATCTTCGCAATTAACAATGCTCATATGAAGCTTTGGGCTGTTAATATGCGTGGTGCCACTCAGCTGAAGGTCGTTGCATTCATGAAAATGTAAAGCCTAAATGATTTACATTCATGAACATGTTAGTTTTTGATTCTTTTTAAATAAGTTGACATGCATTCTAATCATTAGAATTATAGAGTAGGCATTTATTATAATTACCGTCGGGCGATCAAAAAGTTCGTCTGTCACCTACAACAAAACAAACTCAACTGCTGTTAGGCTCTTTACAAATGTTTGATATTGAAATCAAGCTCGATTCCAGAACTTACATGCTCGTCCCACCAGATCGAGCCCTGGCCATCAAGTTTTCCAGTTCCGTCAATGGTGAGCCCTCGCACCGATGTGAAATATATCCAAAAGCGTGTCTTTACACAATCTTTCATCCATCACGTGTTTTGGGTGCAATAATGTTGCCCAAAAGCTACACATACAAACGCAAATGCCACAGTGTTAGATAAAAAATTATAAACTCAATTTACATGTAGATATGTAATCAAGATTTTGTAACATAACATCATGAAATAATTAAGCCTTCAAGTATTGTTTTACCTGAATATTTACCGTAGAGGATTTGCATGGACCGTTGAATGACACCGGGCTTAGTAAAAAGTTCATGTATGGTGGTATGATCAACATTGGATATTGTGAATCATCTCCACATACATCAGACCATGCTTTAATGAAAGCCTGTATTGATGAACATAATTAGATTGCCATAGTACTAGCTGGTTCACAGTTCTTTTGGCATAGAACCACATTTCATTTGATTAAAAATTTTGAAAATGGTTTACCTGAGAGTCATCTGTATTCCCATCTCCTACTGCACCATAAGATGTTACATTAAACGTGTTTGCACTTGCGGTTTTTGGGCTAAAAGAAACATAGCACAGACTCAACACGACTGCCATTAAGAAACCCTATAAACAGAAGAAGGTTACTAATGACCATCAAATACAGGTAGTGTTGGTTTGTGGGAGTTATAAACACGACAAAACGACTAGAAGTGTGTGAGCCGATGGGGGCACACACGATAAACACGAGTATACGTGTCGAACGTATATTATAAATACTTGAATAATACCCGATATGCAATAACTTGACCCGATAAAATTTGACCCATGGGCTGTTCTTGGACATGAACTTGGGTAGAATTTGATTGGCAGCCTTGGGCCTTGAGTTCCATCTGATCGGGCAGAAGTGAGGGCATGGGAAGAAGCTTGGGCTTGTTGCTTGTTGATCAAGCCAAGACCCAAGGCATGGACGTTTGTTTTTGTATATAAACAAACACAAACCACTTTATGCCATGCGTAATATATACACATCCACATATACGATTGTTTGATATACTAAATCAGTAATCATGCATGTACAATATATTAATATACCCTAACTAAACCTTACAACCAATCTAGTGTTTCCACTACAAATTCCTATTCGACTTATTCAAGTCATTAGAGTTTTGATTGGTTCAAATTATTCCTATACTTACATTGTATATTTGATCCAAGAGATATTAGGAAATTGGTTATTGTTTTGCACTCCTTGTCGACATGCTGCAGCAACAACAAGGGTACTTCTACGTTCGAAGTTCTCGGATAAAGAAGCAAATTATATGGAACGACTCTTGTCCGATATCGGGTAACATATAAATCTGCTTCTCGGGCAGATTACTTATTGGGCAGAAAAAGAAGACTTGGTCTTTGAGGTTCTTCTTGTTCGTGTGCTATTCAAGTTATCCAGGGGTTGATTATGTTATTACGTTCTCCACTAGCCATATATCGAACGTATATGTTATCGGGTTTGTGTGTGATACTCATTGAGGCATCTATTTTAGGTGTTTAGTTTCGTATTGGTTTTATTGTCCGTTACTAAAGATCAATTGCCAAGCAAGGTTAGGGTTTCTTTTATCCCTTTTATTAATTATTTGTTTATTAATTACGTGGTTAACCTAATTGCGATTACTAGATCCTTATCCGCTGCGTACTCGTAGAGGTTAATTGGTTAACTTCTAAAATCCCAACAGTGGCATCACGAGTCATCTAGTTTTTGCGATTATGTTTAAAAGGCTACATGAAACCTAATTTAGTTATTCGTTTTATTTTGCTTTGACAACTATATGCAATACTTGTCAATTTTTAATAAAAAATAACTAGTCACACACAAATTAAATTATATTGATAATTAGAATTAATTTGTTAATTTAAGTTACATGTTAATTAGAATTACTTTGTTAATTGGAATTAAATTGTAAATTAGAATTACATGTTAATCAAAATTACTTGCTAATTAGAATTAAAATGTTAATTAGAATTAATTATTTGTTAATTAGAATTATAATGATAATTAGAATTACATATTGTTTATTAAATACATAAAATTGCGTAATAACTTGTTAATTGAGATTGCCATGCGTTTTTATGTGTTTTTCAGCCACAAGAACCACTCAATTGCTTTAGCGATGTATTGGGCGATCTAGGTATTGTATCCTAGTGACGGTCTTATGGTTCTCCGTTTGGGGAAGACTCGCAAGAGTACTCGGAACAATATGTGGTTATATATTGATGTTTATGTTTATATGTTTGTGATTCCATTATGTGCATTAATGTTACTTGCTTTAACACCTAATTGTATGCAATATGGAATAATACATATCATAACCATAACATTAATATTGGTCTTTATTTACACGCCTAAATAACATGCTCAATTGTGACCTGCTATTTGATTCGTGGAAAATCGTTTTTGTAAACTAAAGTGACCTAATATATGAAACACGTTTTCAAGAATTTAAAAACTAGACGCTATGGTCACTTGGGATGTACGGCTCACCCACTAGAACAAACTCAAAAGGGGGTTCAAAGAGGTGCGCACAGTCGCACCAAAAGGATGTCTAGGTTATTGCTTCAGCACTTACCTGGTCATCTGCCTCCTTGTGCGTTCGATTGGAGCTACCGTGAACCATGATGATCACTACAGTGTCATTACCAAAGTTTTTAAAATTAGTGTTACAAAGTTGTTTTGCATCCTTCTTTATACACGACTTTTACCACATTTATATGTGCATACCTATTTGTTAATTTTAAGTCTATGCCTTCCAACTATGAACACGTGCATTTGGATTGACTTCTCTGGTCAGACCTAAGGGCCTTTCCAACCCATGGTAATTATTTCTCACTAGTCAGACCTATGGTTATTTTTACATGTTCATACTTGGTCGACTTATCTCGAGTTAGCTTGGTCAGACCTTGAACCCGAGGCATAAGATGAGAACTAAACATGCTTTTGACATTATTACTTGATACTAATGCCTTAAACAGTCTCATAAATCTAAGAGTTGCATTTTGCAATTAAACTCTCGTCGCTTACCTCTTGTCCTATTTTTTTATGCACTGGTCAGACCTATGGTAATTAAGTGGGGTTGCAAGATGGATCTTAGTCTTATTAGTAATTAATTGGGTAGTTAATTCTTTTAAGAATGTAATTATCGAAAATACTAGAATTGAACTTTTTATGTTCTGATTAATTGTGTTATTGCAACATAATTCACAAACAAAGTTGTTTTTCTTCGAAAGACTAACTTAGTCTCTTTTCCTAGTAAGAAAAGTGAGACTTATACATATCTTTTCTCCTTAGTTGACAAACTAAGATAGGATATACAAAGATAAACTCATTTGTGATCTTTCATTACCCTTTTGTGGTCTAGAGTTAATTGAAAGATAGAATATTTTGTGTAATTGGAAACATTGTATTTAGAGCTACCAAAATAAATAACATCCTGCACTTGTCATGATGTATGAGTTTAAACCATCAAAGAGTAAAGGAATTACTAGCATATTTGCTAGGTAATCTTCTTGGACTCTTATTATTCCTAAAGTGCCAATTACCCTTGGGGGTATGTAGACGATAAAGGAGGAATTGCATGCTAAAGATTCAAGTTAATTGAATAATGGCTAGTCCATTGTCTACATAAGTAGAACTTCATATACTCTGTTCAATACCTAAGTACAAGCTACTCGTAGGCATTTGAAGAGAATAGGAAAGTATATAAAACTACTATATGCTTTCTACTGGAAATGTAACACTTACAATGTTGACAAATCCAGTGGGAGCAGTTGCATTTTATTACTGAAATATCATTCATGTAATGTTATCAATTTCAGTGGGAGCTACCGGATTTTTTTTTTCTTGTTAGTCACCCATATCATTTCAAACTTGCTTTGAAATAATCCATTACTTTCCGAATATGAACAAGCATTGCTTAAAGGAAAATTTCATTTTATTTTATAAGATAACACGTTGCCTTCCTGTTGTCGCTTCCTGAAGCGTTATCTATAGAATAATAATCCACAATTCCTTATTAAATGTTATGGTTCTAAAACTACTTATGATATCTATGACATTATCATATCGTTTGAACAATCAATCACGTGTTGTTTGTTTTCATAATATGATGTTGTACCTTACACAAGTGGGAGAAATCTCAAAGTGTGTGCAAGGAACAACAATATTATTGGTATCTCTTGACCGCAAGGAAAAGGAAACTAATAATTCTACTAGGACTTAAACACGCTAGATGTTTATTGCCCTACTACATGCAAACAAGAATTCTATTAGGACTTAAACACGTGAGATGTTTATTGCCCTACTACATTCTAATAATGATTCTACTAGGACTTGAACACGCTAGATGTTTGTTGCCCTACTACATTCAAATGTCATGATATAGTGTAAAGATACTTCAACATTTGACTACATGTTTTAGTCAACATAATTATGGTTATATGATAATGATCATAATTATGAAGTATAAAATTAACTTGAAATTACTATAGAACTCAAGTGTTTGCGTTTGTTATTACTTTTTTTAGTATAATTATACTTACATGTTAAGACATAATTATAAAGTCCTTGAATTAATCAATGACTTATAACATAAAGTATATATAGTAAAGTGTTATGTCTTCTAGTTAACACATAAACATAAGGCCTTTGAATTATTCAAAGACTTATAATGTATTATTGAAATGTTCTGTTTTCTTGTTAACACATGAACATATAATCCTTGAACAGTTATGTCTTCTTGTGAACACGTGAACATAAGTTTCTTGTATTGTTCAATGAATATACATTATTGCATGCACTTGGTTCGTAAATACTTTATTTTCAATTTGGCTTGACCCAATTGACAAATATTTGATCAAAAGAGAATTAAGTTATCTATAGAATTCTGATATAGTTTCACAACTCTAATAACTCATAGGATACCACTTCATTATGCTATGACTAATGTGTTGGATCAAACCTTATTCATATTGTTTGGTTCATGATAGCTTTAATTGCTCTACCTCCAAATATATATATATATATATATATATATATATATATATATATATATATATATATATATATATATATATATATATATATATATATATATATATATATATATATATATATATATATATATATATATATATCAAGGTTAGAAATTGAGTGTGTCATGGATACACTAAATATAGTTCAAACCTAGAAGGTATTCAAGACAACACATAACTGAAAACCCTAATTCATTAGGGATTTGAGGTTTTACCACTCAAACTAATTGAATCATAAACCTTTTTGGATTTTTGATTTTCTACACTTCCTAGCTTGAAGATTGTAGTTTTGGTGTTCTTCCTAGCTTGACGAAACGCAAAACTGTTGTTAGAACTTTTGGTTAAAGAGTGATACTAAATTAGAGTTTTTCTATAAACCCTAATTTGAGTTGTTGGAAGGAATTTCATTATGTCTTGATTTAAGTTCTGAATTTGTTAAAATCTTATGAAGCATTTTATTAACAAATCTAGAGATGAGAACTTAAAATCTATTTTGTAAAGAACAATTTATTGTTGCTTAAATACTTAGTATTTAGAGAATTGTCTCTACTTACAAAAGTAAGTGGGAGTATATACATATCTCAAAGTTTTTGAGAACAAAATAATTAACCTTCTAAAATCCACTTATTAATGTCATACTAAGGTTAAACATGAAAATGTCGACCGAAGTATAATGATTACTCTCATTCATAAATTCGAAAGGATACCTCATCACTTGAGTGATATTTTATATCAATGCTGAGGAATATAACTTAGAAGATTGTTGTAAATCAAATAACTACTAAAATATATTATCACATCTTGAATCTGATAAATGTTTTAGAACTATGAATGTTAAGATGCAATCCTTAAAAGGCAAATCGAGTTTTGAGCTTGATGGTTATTTTGCCTAACAGTTAACCTATGAGGTTGGAATGAGTTTCTTTTGAAGAAAGACTCGCAAGGACGAAATTGTATACATGTTAATGCATGACATTTTATAAGAAGTTTTTAATCATACTTAAGTAATTGACTGTGATTAAAAAAATTTATATATACACGCATTAATTATATAAAGATATTGAATTGTCATAAATGCTCCTTGTTTGAAGAATATGACAATTAAGATTTTATAACTCTTTCTTTATGATTACCTTTTGCGAGGACGGTGTGTAATCAAAAGGGTTACGAATCTACATAATCTTTATGTAATATACAAATTTAAGCAATCCAAGTTTGGATTGTATTGTGCATCTAAGAGCTGAGATCTTGAATTTAATTACAATATAGTTATGATTGAATTAAGATATCTTTTGAGTATATCTGACATTGAGTGGGAGCATTGTGTTTATCCTTAAAATTTACATGTTGAAGATATCATTCTATTTAAGCTAGATATTGATCCTTAAGCTTGGAATGAAACTTCACTTGAAATTTAGGGAATAAAACAAACAACCTTGGAATAGATGTTTATATGGAATAAACAAATGCGAAAAATTAAGTCTGACACAAATGCAATATATCATTCGAGCAAGTCTTAAATGATATATTTCACTTGGAGTAATTTATTACATGGATGGAAACCTTATGTTGTTTTAACTAAGGATTCATCATGTATATATTATATTGTGTATAAGACTAGTTGTTGCTTTTGTATAAGAACAAAATGAGCCGACAACAACAACATCTAATTGAAAGAGTTTAGATTATTGTTAATATAGATGTTTACGAATTATAAAGCATAGTGTTGTATAAGTACAAATGATGCTAGAGGATTATTTATACTAGTTGTAGTAGGAGTTTATCATTTATAATAAATCTGCTAACTAGGTGTGCTCAACATAGAGCATTGTTGCATTACACATTAATGAATGAAAATACTTTACACTTTTAGAAACTGTAAAGATGATTGTCAGTATGTCGTTGATTTCTAATACCTCATGCAAGGTAGGACGACATCTCTATACTATAACTCTTGCAATAGTATGAGCATATGAGATAAGACACTCATCTTATATTTTCAAATCACTCACTATATGTGAAATTTGAAACAAGTATTCGGGAAGTTTACTCAGATGACTATTTAGTTTTTATTTTAAAGAAAGGTTGAAAATGTTGAAAACATTAGGGTTCAACTTACTAAATGAGTTTCATGCATATCTGTTTTAGTATTTCGATAATTGGGATTGAAAGACAATTTTTACTTTATGATAAATAAATATACTTGGTATTTGTTATTCATTCATATAATAATTGTTATCCTATATTTGCATGTTTAATCCTTGAATAATTTTATTATTCTAAATATGTGTATTGTCGGTTAACAATATGGGAATATTGTTATGATAAGGCAAATGTAAGTGTTTGTTATAATTCTAACGAGAATTCGGATTGTTCCTGCCAAACTCATATGTATTCACTAGAGATGCATATTGGATTCCCCAACTTTCAAACATTTACTTTTGGATCCTTGTCATAAGTAAAATATTGAAAATGGTTTGTTATATTCATCCTTAGACTTGAGATACAAGCAAGTTCTGTTATGTGTGGATATCATTTTTGTAAGTATACGCAAAACGCTATCTGAACAAGGTAGTTATAAAAGCTATATTTCGGAGTGATGTGAAGCAGCATCCACAACACTTGTAGTCAATAAAGGATTTGTTACTCCACTTGATATGTGCAGAAAGATACCATGGCGCCTCTCCAGATTTAATCAGATAATTGTTTGGCCAAACCCAAAGGGTAATGCAAGATGATTCTTGATTACATTTGGTATATCTGAATTAAAATCTATAACGAGATTTTAAATGGTTAAACTATATGGAATGATTTAAGATCCATAATCCATGGTTTAACGGTATCTATAACAAAGGATGATTAGAGCAAGACATTGAATGACCATGCTACTGAGAAACTTTTACGAAACTATTCTCTCAGACACTTTTAGTTAAAAAGCGAGTGAGAGCGTTTGCTAGGCGTTTCCGTCGTTAGTTTTGTGTGCCATTCGACACACTAACTACCAAGTGGGAGCTGTTGGTTTGTGGGAGTTATAAACACGACAAAACGACTAGAAGTGTTTGAGCCGATTGGGGCACACATGATAAACACGAGTATACATGTCGAACTTATATTATAAATACTTGAATAATACCCGATATGCAATAACTTGACCCGATAAAATTTGACCCATGGGCTGTTCTTGGACATGAACTTGGGTCAAATTTGATTGGCAGCCTTAGGCCTTGAGTTCCATCTGATCGGGCAGAAGTGAGGGCATGGGAAGAAGCTTGGGCTTGTAGCTTGTTGATCAAGCCAAGACCCAAGGCATGGACGCTTGTTTTTGTATATAAACTAACACATACCACTTTATGCCATGCGTAATATATACACATCCACATATACGATTGTTTGATATACTAAATCAGTAATCATGCATGTACAATATATTAATATACCCTAACTAAACCTTACAACCAATCTAGTGTTTCCACTACAAATTCCTATTCGACTTATTCAAGTCATTATAGTTTTGATTGGTTCAAATTATTCCTATACTTGCATTGTATATTTGATCCAAGAGATATTAGGAAATTGGTTATTGTTTTGCACTCCTTGTCGACATGCTGCAGCAACAACAAGGGTACTTCTACGTTCGAAGTTCTCGGATAAAGAAGCAAATTATATCGGACGACTCTTGTCCGATATCGGGTAACATATAAATCTGCTTCTCGGGCAGATTACTTATTGGGCAGAAAAAGAAGACTTGGTCTTTGAGGTTCTTCTTGTTCGTGTGCTATTCAAGTTATCAAGGGGTTGATTGTGTTATTACGTTCTCGACTAGCCATATATCGAACGTATACGTTATCGGGTTTGTGTGTGATACTCATTGAGGCATCTATTTTAGGTGCTTAGTTTCGTATTGGTTTTATTGTCCGTTACTAAAGATCAATTGCCAAGCAAGGTTAGGGTTTCTTTTATCCCTTTTATTAATTAATTGTTTATTAATTATTTGTTTATTAATTACGTGGTTAACCTAATTGCGATTACTAGATCCTTATCCGCTGCATACTCGTATAGGTTAATTGGTTAACTTGTTCTAAAATCCCAACAGGTAGATCACGAAAAAGTTTATTAGGGCGCCGTATAATTCGTTATACTAACGACCATAATGGATTGTGGTCCATTGTGGTCGTAGGTAGTCTTTTATACGCACGCACATCCCCCCCCCCCCCCCCCCCAAATCCGACTCTTATATGCAATTAAACTTGTTTGTATGAATGAAAACTCGGTGTGGAGTTGGGTAATCTTACCATTCTTATGAATGAAAACTTAAGCTGGTAACTTTTTTGTGTATTTTTTTTTTTTTTTTCCTGCAGTCTCTTTCTGCTGCTTTCGAGTATATATACTATGGGAAACTCTTTGATGATATGTATGAACATGGAGATTAATTAGATGATCTTGTTTTAAATTAAATGATAATTTGACTATCATTTATGTGTTTGGCATTCTTTGTATAAATGCAATAGTTTATGGACTTACACAAAATGTGATGTTAAATCATTAAGACTATTATAAGCTGTATAGTATATGGGATTATATTAATTGGCATATCAACCCATGTAATGTAATGTGTAGTCTTATGTTTTATATAGGATAATCTGTTCGTTAGGAATTTTACTGTGTCATTAACAAATCAAATGAGACAAAGATAATTTTAATGGTATAATTTAGGTGCTGTAAAGTAACTTATCTTCCTTTTTCATGTACATGTTGTTTTCATATAAGAGAAATTACATAAAAAATATTTATGACACGGTCGGGTTAAAAGCTCACTGTGTAATCAAATTAATAATTTCACACTAAGGGTGTCACAAATGTTTAAGTGTAAACAAAATCTATTTATATCTGTATCTATAATTGCAAATTTGCGACCATTGCTCTTTTCAGTCAAAGTGTGGAGTTTCTTATGACTTTATATAATACAATTAAATATACAAACACTTTTATCACTTTTAAAAGCATGAACAAGCTGATCGAAAAAGGTTTATAGTTTTGAAAAGGCGGGACATTTAGGGAAACAATTGAGGCTCAGGTAATTCATTCAAAGTTAATTAATTCTTGTGAAATGAAGGATTTTGGTCAATCATATTCTATATAATGATTCCATTTACGGCTCAGGTAATTCGAGTTTTGAAACTTTCGGCACAATGTCAAAGTCCTTTGTAAACTTTACCCTTAAAACGAATTTATGACGCAAAACTTGTTAGTATATCTACTTGACTTTTAAAGAGAAGCAAATTAGACACTAATATATCAATAGCTAATGGTATGTATTACGGTATTAACAATAATATTAATTCCGACCCATCGATAAACATATGAAAGATTTATTGATCTTTTAGTCACCTTGGTGTGCTTACAATTTTCAACCATTGAAATGGTTAGTGACCTAACTTCTGTCACTATACTACTTTCAAATGTTTTACCGATTGGAATTTTTACTTGGTACTAAAAATATATCTTCAAGGGTTTTGCTCCATTGCTCACACTATGCAAAGACGTATTTATTGAGATGATTAGTAACTAGCTTGTTAATGAGTTAGTATCGAATTAAGGAAGTGCTTAAGATAATCTATTAGATCCGTTAAAAGAAGACAGTACTATTACAATATCCCAAATGGCCAAATGTGGCGAGCTATATAAATCTAACTGCATATAACACGTGGGGTGGTGTAAACAAACTTTCCTTGGGCATTTTTACAATAAGAAAAATCATCTTGTCCCGTAATTCCAACATGGTATGTATTGATGCCAGTACAGTTATACTTCCCGCTGCAATTGAATGTAATCGCTTGCTTTGTTGCTGAAGACCCATATATATTTGTATATGTCACATCACTCACTTTAACTGCAGGTAAGTTTGGCTAATCGGAATACAAACAAATGGTCGACTTTAGTACATGGAGGTTTATAAGATTTAGAATCTAAAATATGGTAAAAACCTATATGTCACTTACTGGTGCTGGGCAAATAGCATCTTCATAATTATTACAGTAGTGTTGTTCAATTATGATTGGATTTTCAACGTTTACGAGTTGAATGTTCTGAAATAGGATCCCTCTAGCGTACCCCGTTCCACCCTGTAGTACAGGGAATCAAATTAATTGTCAAATTGTGCTTTAAAGGGTAGAAAATAGTAAAATACTATCGATTTATATTAATTTTACCGGCACGGTTTTGATTCGCAATCCATTTTGTGTTCCCGTGATGTTACAACTTTCTACACGTACTTTTTCGACTTTGTCATTACCACCATTTTCCCCAAGGCTTCCAATACTGCAAAAACACATCCATGAGCAAAGCAAATATCTAGCCTTATTTGTTTTTCAACGTCATTTGGTTATATATAGGTATACAAAAAGATGTTGCCTAGAAAGATACTAGCGGTATTCAAATTATATGATATTGCCAAATCAACTAAAGTGTTTGTTGTCCGTTTAAGAAAAACTAGGCGTTTGTTGCTACAAGTCCTAACTGAAACAAGATGTGTAACTGTGTAACCAACATTACAATCAAAAGAGCATCATTTGGTACCTGATGCCATGACCAGGTCCGCAAAAGACCCTTGTTACGTTGATATCGTATATACCACCGTTAATAGCTACACAATCATCACCTGAGTGCATCGAGTTGAAATAACTGATATACATAGTTTGAATAAATAAATTACTACGTACTAACAAGTTATATCTGATACCTGTTTGAATATTCGAGTCGTGGATATTAATACGTGATGAAGCACTGAGGTCGATGCCATCAGTATTGGGGCTGTCTCCAGGTGCTCTAATTTGTAGATTCCCGATATTGACATCATCGCAATTGACAATGCTAATATGAAGCATCGGGCTATTAATATGTGTTGTGCCATTAAGCCTAAGGCCGTTGCATGCATTGAAATGTAAGGCCTAAATGACGCACATTCACATATTAGTTTTCCAGATTCATCATGTATATCTATTCAAACATTAATCTATTGTAAAAAGAAGACATCTCACCGTTGGGCGCTCACATTTTTTGGATAGTGCCTGCAGACAAAATATTATCCATTAGTCATAAGTTGTTTGTTTATGTTGTTTGATAATGAAACACAGGTTCATTCAGAAGCCTAACCTCGTTTCCCCACCATATCCGGCCCTGGCCGTCAAATTGGCCAGGTCCGTTAATGGTGAGTCCTTTCACCATAGAGAATTCTATCCAAAAGCTTTTCTTTATACAACTTTTCCATCCCTCGGGAGTCTTGGGTGCAGTGATGTTACCGTAAAGCTACTCATCATAACACAAATCATAGTATTAATCATAAGTCTCTAATCATAATTGCATAGATTTCTTATAAATTAGTTTATAATGAAAATTTAAACTAACTATACTGCACTTAATAAAATCAGAAAATTAGCCTAAGAGTTTATATTTATTTAATAATTAGCTAGCTATTATACAAAGCAAACACCAACTAATAAGAATTCTTATGACATTTAGTATTGGTCATATTTATAATATTTTAATTAGATTAATGTAAAGACATAATTTGTATTTTTATAATTAATATGCAAAATAAAAAATAAAAAATATAATTACAAGAATAAAAAAAAGGTTAGATAATTATAGCATAAAAGGAAATAAAAATTGAATTTTGTGAAAAGATAGTAATTCCAGTAATTTTTAATTTCTCAATCATATCTTTTATATAATAACACAAAATCTTAAGCGGGAACTTTTGCATTTCAAAAATACTCAACCTTCCCTTATTAAGTAATATTTTATTTATTTATTATTAATTTTATTTTAAAATATTTATTGAAAAACTCAAATATTCTGAATTTGGCAATAGTTAAAAAAAAAACGTTCTTATATATAGTCAAGAAAAGAAAAATAAACATAAAAAGTGTCAAAAGTATAATGAAAAAAACTTAATAAAAAACAGGAGTGATTTAAAAATATTTGTGTCTAATGTAAAGAAACAAAAAAATCACCCGCAAATACATACACCTTCCAACCTATGTGTAAATTAAGATTAAAATGATGCTTCCCATCTATTACCCTATATAGACACACGGAAAAAAACCTACCCGTAATTAATATAATTAAATTAATTATAAAGTTTATATATCAACAATTTACGAATATATATAAAAGGGCTAATAACCTATTAAAGCACTATAGTTGTCAAAAATGGCAGTTCTGCGTAGCGAACTAAAAAAATAATTCTTTTAGACATTAATGTTGACATTTTTGTCATTCTTTAAGTATTATGACCATTTTACCATTCGAAAAATATTTCAAAAAAAAAGAATTTCGAAAAAAAAATTAATCTAAAAAATAAAAATAAAAAATCGGATGTCACAAAAAAAATTCTAAAAAACACATTTCAAGAAAAAAAAATGAATAAAATTTATTTCGAAAAAAAATTCAGAAAAAAAAATTTGGAACAAAAATTTCGAAAAAAAAGTATTTAAAAAAAAAATTCAAAAAAAAATTTGGAAAAAAAATTTCAAAAAAAAAGTATTTCGAAAAAAAATCAAAAAAGGTAAAATGGTCATAATATGGTCATAATACTTAAAGAAAGACAAAAATGTCAACATTAATGTCTAATAGAGTTAATTTTTTTAGTTCGCTACGCAGAACTGTCATTCTGGACAAGTATAGTCTTTAAAAGGTTATTAGCCCTATATAAAATACACTACAACAAATTTCTCATTTCTACACGTTTTAAAATAATTGTTTCAAAATCCTCACATTTAAAAAGTGTGAAAAATTTAATCTCACACTTAAAAGTTTGAAAAATATTTTAAAACAAAATTATCACACTTAAAAGTGCGAAAAATTGTTTTAAAACCCTCACACTTAAAAGTGTAAAAAATATTCATAAAGTTTCACACCTAAATGTGTGAAAATATTTGCTACACCCAATTGGTTCACAAGCATAATAATGTGAACTTTTTTATTCTTCACACTTTAAAGTGTGGCACCATGCTCTAATAAGTGTGAGTAAGTTACTATTTTGTTGTAATGATAAATAAGTTAGTAATTGATTCTTGAAAAAACACAATATATAAAAACTCGCGCATGCACAGATATTATAACTTGTTAATTCAATAAAAAAAACACTTTTTTTCAATCACAATGCAATAATGATATGAAAATAAGTTATATATACCATTATATATAGAGAAGAAGATTTGCATGGACCGTTAAATGCAATCGGGCTTATTAGAAACGTCTTCCATGGTGGTATGTGCAACGTCGGGTATGGTGACTTATCGTTACATAAAGTGGTCCAAGCTTGAAGGAAAGCCTGCAAACGTGAGCATAAATAGAAACAAGTTGGTTACATATTTTGAAAGAACCACGTTCTCTTTTTCGCAAACCTAACGATAGAAATGGTTTACCTTGGTATCGTCTGTCATGCCATCTCCTTTTGCACCAAAAGATGTGACATCATAAATGAATGCACTAGCAGTTGTTGGGCCAAATGATACGTAACAAAAGCTCAATAAGACTAACATTAAGAAACCCTGCACAAAGGAAAAAAGTAATATTTAAGTGTATCGAACTCCATTTATGTTTGTGGAACTGGTTTTCTTACCATTCCTCTGGAACTCTGATATAGTGTTGATTACCTGTATATGTATTAGCTCCCTTCAATTCTAATTTATATTGTTAAAATGTTAAATGTATGCATTGAATATCTAGATGTTCATATATTTTAAAATAAATGCACTTTCTGATTATCATTTATGTATTTAGAATTATTTGTGTTACGAAATAGACGTGGTAATATTTGATTTAATATATGATTATTTGAAACATTATAACTAGTACTATCATCTAACTAGTAATAATGAAGTTTATCTTTTGCCCGTGTTTAGAGGTGGTAATTGAGTCGTGGTAATACCTAATGACCAACAAAAAATTGCGATGGTTATTATTATTATTATTATTATTATTATTATTATTATTATTATTTTATAAAACATCACTTCATTAGGAAACTAAAAGGATTTTACAAGAAATTGGTGGAAAGCCGAGACACAAACCTTATTATTATTATTGTTGTTGATACAAAAGTTGGGCGTACCTTGTTTGGGCTCCGGCTCTCGTACCAATTAATGATTGTTGCTTGAGACCTGTGCACTAAGAGACAGAAAACACCGTTAGGCTTACCGTGGGATTGTCTCCCACGATTATCCTCCGGCGTGAGAGTAAGTAATCGATTTAGGATTCAAGGAGAGTTAGGGTTTGTAGATCGTACCTTTAACGAGGGATGAGATTCCCTTTATATACGCACAGAATCCTTGTTGGTTCCGTTCCCCCCAACCTTCGGCGTATCCCGCCTAAGTCGGATGGTAAACAATTATCTCCAAACATAGGAGATATCCGATATCTATTCCGTAAATAGCTTTAGGTTTGGGCCCTCGTGAGCCCAAACATTTATCAGCTTAGCCCAGTTCGTACTGGACTAATTTAGTATTGGACTTAAGTCGGGTTCGTGACCCGAATATAGACTATACGTCATCATGTCCCCCCAGTCTAGTATGCGCAGTGACTAACTGCGGATGCTAGACTAATAACTGCAGCCCATGAAAAACTGTGAAGCGTAGCAAAGAAGTCGAAAAATATACCCACCGGTACATTGTATCTAGACTAAATATTAAAAAATGGGCGCCTCGTAAGTCGGGGGAAAGTAACTGCAGCAGCGTCCCATCAAGTAATCTTAGCCACACATTGTAATGATAGTGGGGTCCACGTGCCACTCATCGTGTGGATGAGAACAATTATATAAACCGCCTCTTCATTTCTACTGTGTTTCTCACAGTGAAAAAAGAAAACGCAATCCACCTTTTTCAAGAATCCTTGCATTTGCAATCCAGAAAACCGCCTATTGCAGAGGTAGCCGCGCGTGCGCGTTAAGAAAAAACAACACCATGGTTAAACAGTTATCTGACTTCACCTCCGATATCACCGAGAGTGAATTGTTAGAGTTCACCTCGGATTACTTTATACCACTTGACGTGCATCCGGTGGTTCCGGGTGCGCTGGCATCTATTGCGGATTTCCCTGAAGGGAAAATAGGGGTATACACACGTTTTTTCGAATTCGCGAATCAACGTGTGCCCCTATCCCGATTTCTGTGTGATGTTTTAAATTATTACGAGCTGCACCTATCCCAGCTGCACAGCATCGGTGCGGCTAAAATTACCAATTTTGAGGTGAACTGCCATTTACTGGCGGTAAACCCAACCATCCACCTATTCCGCGCATTTTATCACACGACATGGTCACATGGGTGGGTGTCATTTGCTAAGCGCGCTGGTAGACTTCAGTGTTATACTGAGAAACTAGACGCGCTTAGAAATTGGAGGGAGTCATTTTTCTGGGTAGACGACACATGCTTTCCGTGGCAGTATAATTTTTATACTCGGGGTACGTTGCCGAGGGATGAGTGCCCCTTGCCTGGATCATATGACGCTGAGGATGCGGAACTGATAAACGCTAACCGCATCCCCATTAATTCCTATCGTGAGGAATTTTTGGTGCATATGGGCATCAGCCGTAATTATTTTGGTATGCCGGATGAGATGCCAATCTTCTTAGGCACCAATGGCCAGGGTGGGTACTCGTTCTTCCGCACTCCCTTTTGTGATTAATGTAAGAGCTTTCTGTCCTTTTCCGCGCACTATATAACCTGTGTTATTTGTTGTCTTCTGTTGCTCAGAGATGGATCGTTTCACCGTTGTGCACCTAGCGAAGCCTGTTGAGGTGAATGTAGGTACGCGGCCGCTGAAAGAAGGGGAAGAACCCATACTGGATTCCACCGCGGGGCGTACCCTGGAGATGAATCTAGGAGAAGCAGGGACTAGCTCTTCGGTTGCAGTGGAAGCGACGCCGCTCCTAAGCGTACCATCTCCCGTAGTGCAGCCACCACCTGTAGCAGTGGCGCTGCCTATGGAAGAAGAAGAAGAAGGGCAAGAATCTGGGCTAAAACGCAAGAGGTCGCTCGGAGATGATGGCGCGAGCTCATCAAGGAAAAAACGCCCGGTGATCCTAACTGTGGAATCATCCGCCAGTGACGCTGCGTCATCTCACCCATCTGCTGATATCTCTGGTCCACAGTAAGTAATGTCGTCAATATATATATTTTTTTATATTTTTTTTTTGTTTTTTGCGCACCCCACAGTTTATATGAGCAATTGATAATTCTCTGTCCGTGTATGTAGGTTTGAACAGACTGCGGAGTCATCGCCCCCTAAAAGTCATGTGCGCACCGAATCCTCTGAACCGAAGAAGCAGGACGCGGAACCATCGGATCCTGCGAAAGCACCAATGGAACAACTTATTGAGGAGTTGAGTGTGGCCGCAGCGCAACAGGAAGCATTAACTGCGCAGCTAAGGGCTAGCTACACCGGGGAAAGTTCCCAGAATGTGCAGAAGGATAAACATATTGCTCAATTGGAGGCCTAGTTGGCCAGTGCCAAGATGGAAGCAGATGCTATAAGCACGTATGCCCAGAGACTGGCTGATGAAAAAATGTTGTTGCTGAGCCAAATAAGTCAGGAGCGTACAACAGTGGTAGAGTACAAAGCTTCCTGTATGTGGGCACTAAAATATCTTGAAAAGGGCAAGGATAAATTAACCTCGCAACTGGAAAATTTTGGCACTACCGTGCGTGATGCTTTGGAAGTGCAGGAGGTGAAACTTCGTAAGCTCATCCTGGAATATGACGAGGAGTTATATCCTCAACTTCTTTCAACAATCGCAGAACGCAGGTGGTTGATTGGGTACGGTTTGCGACTTTCCGCGCTTGGTACTCTGGAGTCCCCGGAAGTTGTGGGTGCCTTTGGGGCAGTGGTTCAATGCGCCTAAGCGCGGGGTAAGTCAGAAGCGGTTGACGAGCTTCATAGGGCAGAGTTATTGAAGGTACCCATTGATAAAGTACCTGGGTATAATGCGCGAGCGTATGATGAGCTGATAGCTGCCATGGAAAAGATGAAGTCAGTGGAGCTGCCCATGATTTCTGAGTTAGAGTGCGATCAGGATTTCCCAATAAGGGTCATTATAGAGGGATTGACCTTAGCTCGGCATCTTGGTGGAGAGGGCGTTGCGCAGCCAGACCATTTTCTTAAGCCTGATGAATCTCAACTTCACGTGCCTGTATTTGCGCGCCCCAAGGATATCTTGAATCCTTTTGCGTTGGAGAAGGAAGTGCCCTTGAAGCAAGTTTTGGAAGCGCATGCTACGAGACTTGCCAAGAAAGAAGGGATTAAGGGTAAGGCTGTCCTTTGTGGCGTGGGCGCGGCACACCTCCCCAGGTCTGATGGGATACCAGTTAGTGTTGCAACCGTGTCGCGCCAAGATTCCGAACTCCTGAAGAGGCTGAGTGAGGCTAAAGATGCAGCCAACCGCGTGGGTAGCTCATCTCTGGAGCGGTGTAATAGTTGGTAGGTTTGTACGTTGTAAAGTAACAATGCTTTTGTAATAACTCGTAGTTATTAATAAAATCTTCTTTTGTTAAGTTCGTGTGGATATTGTTGCACTTGTAATGTACGTACTTGTCTGTTTGTCTTTGCCTAAAAGGCATATGTATTGTCTAATAGTCAAATGTGTACATAAGTGCGAGTAATATAAGAAATTCATAGTCATGTATGAGGATCATAGTATACTTAAGAAATAATTTCTGAGTACTTTTTATCATAGTCGTGTATGTTATGATATACAGCGTACTGTAAATATCACATTAAGGAAGCAAGTGTCTTGGTTCCAAAGTTGTTAAACGTGCACATATGCGTTGTTGCGCATCCATCGTGGGATGCGCACAAAACTTATTCCAACGTCTTGAGAACAAGGTGTTTAACAAGGATACGTGACCCAGTGTTGATGGGTTTGCAACCCTCTTACTCAACAAGTTGTTTAGTAGGTTAACTTATCCTTTTACCATCGTGGATTTATTTTAGTGCATGCGCGCCATGTAGGCAAGAGATAAAAAATGTTAAGACATAAAGTATATGGAAATAACAAATTAAATGTGTCGCAGAATTAGCTAGAAACCGCGACGTGTTATTAATACTTGCAAGTTTGAAAGAAAATAAATAAGACATATGCCTAAGTAAAAATAAATAAATACACAGGTCTTTATTGGGCAGTTCACTAAAGTGCAGGAGCGTCTGTGCACTGGGCCGTAGTCATTCCTACAGGTAGCACCTCTTAAGGTTGCAGATGTTCCATGTGCGCGGCAGTTTACGACCATCCAAGCCTCGTAGCTTGTATGCACCTGTTCTTAACGCTTCAGTAACCTCATAGGGTCCTTCCCACTTTGGTCCAAGCTTACCTGTATCTTCTGCGTGGCTCGCATCATTGGCGCGGTAAACGAAGTCACCTGGTCTGAATGAAACACTTCGCACTTTAGTGTCGTAGTATCCCTTCATCCTTGACATTGATTTTGCTTCGCATATCGCTGCGCTCTCGCGCCTTTCTTCGAGCAAGTCTAAGTCAATACGCCGCTCGTCGTCGTTGGTCGCCACATTGATTTCAGTAGTGCGAATAGTTGGCATTCCAATCTCGGCTGGTATGACGGCTTCAGTCCCATAGACTAGAGAGAAGGGGGTGTCCCCTGTGCTGGTTTTGATTGAAGTGCGATGTGCCCACAGAACATGCAATAGTTCTTCCACCCACCTTCCTTTGTGCTTGTCCAAGCGTGCCTTGATTCCTTCACCTAAGCTTCGGTTCGCACGTTCCACTAAGCCGTTGGTTTGTGGGTGTTTAACTGACGCGAAATGCTGTGTGATTTTCAACTTCTCGCACCAGTCCTTGAAAGGGTTGTCACAGAATTTTTTCCTGTTGTCCGAGACGATTTCCCCAGGCAGCCCGAAGCGGCATACAATATTTTCCCAGACAAAGCGTTTTACCTGGTTGCCAGTGATTGTCACTACTGCCTTTGCTTCGATCCACTTAGTGAAGTAGTCTATAGCGACTATGAGGAACTTTAATCCCCCTGCTGCAACAGGGAAAGGGCCTGCAATGTCGATACCCCACTTGTAGAATGGCCATGGTGTTGTAATTGGTGTTAGCTTGTGTTGTGGTTGGCGCGGGACGGGTCTATGAACTTGGCAATCATTGCACTTCCTTATTAAGTCCCGCGCATCGCGGTGCATGGTTGGCCAGTAGTATCCTGACCTCAAAGCGCGAGCCACCACGGACCGTGGTCCTAAGTGCATGCTGCACGAACCTTCGTGGATTTCTCGCAGTACGTAATTTGCTTGTAGGGGGCCAACACAGCGGAGCCATGGTTGCAGAAAGGAGCGTCGGTACAGTATGTTGTCTCGAAGCTCGAACCTTGGTGTTGTGCGCCGTATCCTGCGAGCTTCTTTCTGCTCTTGGGGTAACGCTCTTTTGCTTAGGAATTCCGTTATTGGTGTCATCCATGTAGGCCCTTCCTCCTCTATTATCGTGGATACTTCCATCTCTGAGATTGATTTGCTTTTCAGCGTTTCCACCAACACTTGCTTTGATAGGTGTGCAACGCTTGTCGAGGCGATCTTGCTCAGTGCATCTGCCTTTCGATTTTCCCCTCTAAGAACTTGCTTGATGGTGAACCTGTCAAAGCCTTTGATTAGTGTCTTGGTCTTGTCGAGATACTGAATCATATTTTCCTCTTTAGCCACGTACTCGCCCAACACGTGGTTGGCTACCAGTCGGGAATCCACATTTGCCTCCAGGTTACGTACACCCATTCGAGCTGCAATGCGTAGTCCGGTGATTAGAGCTTCATACTCTGCCTCATTGTTTGTCACTGTAAATTCAAAACGCAATGCGTAAGTGAATTCCATTCCTTCCGGATTTGTGAGAATGAGGCATGCTCCTGACCCGTCAACGCATGAGGATCCATCTGTAAACAAGATCCATGGATCTTGTAGTTCCTTCTTACTTTGTGCGGGTGCATCATCGGTGTCTGGCTTTTCGATGATGAAGTCTGCCAGAATCTGTCCTTTGATTGCAGTATGTGGTCTGTAGGAGATGTTGTGCTCACCTAGCAATACACTCCACTTCTGCAGTCGCCCTGATGCGTCAGGTTTGGAGATGATCTGCTTGATCGGTTGGTCTGTGATTACTGCTATCGGGTGAGCTTGGAAGTACCTGCACAGCCGTTTGGCGGCGAATACTAATGCGAGGACCAACTTTTCCATTGCGCTACAGTTCATCTCTGTTTTCTTGAGCGCTTTACTTACAAAGTACACTGGATTTTGTACTGAGTTCCTATCCGTGAGTAACACTGCGCTGACTGCTCCATGAGTTGCAGATAAGTATATGATCAACTCTTCCCCTGGTAGGGGTGCTACAAGTGTAGGGAGTGTTGCCAGGTGTTGTTTAAGTTGTGCGAAGGCTTCTTCTGCCTCCGTAGTCCAACGAAAATCTCCCTTTTTGATGCACTTCTTGAGTGTTTTGAAGAGAGGTAGAGACTTGTCTGCTGACTTGGTCAGAAACCTATTAAGACCGGCTAGCTTTCCATTGAGAGATTGGACCTCCTTCAACGTGCGCGGTGAAGGAAGCTCGATGACAGCCTTGGTCTTTTCTGGGCATGGCTTGATGCCATCAGGTTCTATCAGGTATCCGAGAAACATGCCTTCTGCAGCGCCAAAAGTGCATTTTTTAGGATTTAGCTTCATATTGATCTCTTTGAGCGTCCTAAATGTTTCTTCCATGTCGCGCACTAACTCATCTTCAGTATGGCTCTTTATGACCAAGTCATCAACATAGACCTCTAGGTTGCGGCCCACCTGTTTGTCGAATGCGTTATCTACTAACCGCTGATAGGTGGCGCCTGCATTCTTCAAGCCAAAGGGCATTTTTGTATAACAGTAGACACCTTGGCTTGTGTGGAAGGCCGTTTTTTCCTCGTCCTCCTTAGCCATTTGGATTTGATGATATCCTTTGTATGCGTCGAGAAAGCACTTTAACGGATATCCACACAAAGACTCTACCTTCCAGTCTATCTTCGGAAGTGGGTAACAGTCTTGTGGACATGCTTTATTGAGGTCTGTGAAGTCCACGCACATTCGCCAGCTACCGTCGCTCTTTTTGACCATTACTGGGTTAGAAAGCCAGTCATGGTAGTAGACTTCACGCATAATCCCCGCATCCACAAGCTTGTGTACTTCTGCCAGAATCGCTTGCGCGCGCTCTGGGGCTTGGCCACGCTTCTTCTGGCGTATTGGTGAGTATCCCTGTCGGATTCTCAGTTTATGCTCTGTGATTGAGCGTGGTACCCCGGTCATGTGTTTTGGCTCCCATGCAAAAATATCTAAGTTCTTTTACAAGAGTGCACATACAGCTGCTTTGCTGTTGTCCGACAATGACCCTCCGATGGATATTTCCTGTTCCGGGTATTCAGGGTGAGTTGCAACCTTCAGATTTGGAACTTTGGTTGCGCGCTGTTCTTGGATCGGTGCCGTTTCGCATGTGATCGTGTCACATTCTCTATGCAGTACAGTGGCATTGTAAAGAGTAACAATACCACCTTCCACTGGTAATTTAAGCATCCCGTGCGCTGTAGACGGTACCGCGCGCAAAGCCGATATCCCTGGTCTCCCGATAATACCATTGTATGGTGAAGGGGATTTGATCACCATAAATTCCATCCAGACCGTCGCGGAGTGTTCTTCATTGCCAATGCTGACTAGTAATCGTATTTGCCCCATAGGCCATATCTTTTCACCCGTAAAACCAGTCAGCGCCGTTCTCACCGGGCTTAACTGACTGCGTATTTCAGACCGCAGTCGCTTGAAACAGTGCTCATACATGATGTCCGCAGATGCTCCACCATCAACGTACATGCGGTGGATGTCGTGACCCCCCGCACTAATCTCAATGGTGAGCGGTTCTACTACTGCGTTGTCCGCAGTTAAGGTGGGGAAAGAGATTTCACTTCCACGAGAAAACTCCTGGCTGATCTTCTGCCTAGTGACCCGCTGCCATGATTGTATCATGTAGATGGTGCCGGCCTTGTCCTTGGGTGTCTCTTTCTTGTTTCCACTTTTCTGTCTATCCTTTCCTTCCTTGATGTTTTGGACCAGATGGTCCAATCTGCCCTCCTTAACCATTTTGTCGATGAGTTGGCGCAGTTGGACACATTCGTTAGTGGTGTGGCCCTTCTGTGCGTGGTAGTCACAGTATCCACTCCCGGTGCGCCGATCCTCTGGAGTGCACATTTGTGGCGGTCTTGGAAAGTTCGCCCCTTCTGTTGCAAGTATTTCCTTTAGAGTCTTGGTCAGCGGGGTGTATCTGTCATTATCCCTTCCGCTCCCCTGACTGCAATAGCTCTTATTACGGTTGCTACTCCGGTCAGTGGGTTGTCTCCCAGGTTGTTCCTGTGGCCGATAGTTTGAGTAGTTTCTTTTGCTATCAGCCGCGGCGGCTTCGCCTTGGACGAAGGACCGTGATCATTTCATGAGTTCGTCAAAGGTTTTGGGAATCTTGTCGTTCAACCTCTTGATGAGTTCTGGGTTATTGATCCCATTCATGAAACCTAAGATCTTTAGCACTTCCAGGCATGCTTTAACTTGCATGCATTCATCTTTGAAGTGCTCCATAAAAGCGCTTGTAGATTCCCCTTGGCGTTGTTTGACCCTGGCGAGTTCAACGGGGTTTTTAGCGCACTTCTTCCGCTGAGTGAAGTTTAGGCGAAACGCCTTTCTCAATTCCTCAAAGCCATTGATGCTTCTGCGTGGAAGCTTGCTGAACCAGTTCCGCGCATTTCCCACTAGTGTGGAGTTAAACATGTGGCACCATATAGGCTGTGGCCAATTTTCAATTGTAGCGGCTGATTCAAAAAATTTTAGGTGATCATCAGGATCACCTGTTCCGTCATAGGTTTTCACGTTGGCGGGCATGCGCCTCCTTTTGTTCTCTGAGAAATCGCTGATGCGTCGAGTGAACGCATCCACCTTTTGACGGCGCCATGGGAGAGACAAGTCATCATCCTCCTGGTCATTATATCTGTTTTTGGGCTTCCAGTGTCCAGTTTCACTATCCTCGTTGTCCGAGGAGTTACCAGAGGACGAATTTTCCCTCCTTCGGCGCTTGCGCCGACTGTCCTCAGAATTAGCACTTGAAGGGCTTTCACTTGGGGAGTATCGTCGCCCAAGTCTGTCCTGTATTCTGCGGCTACCCAGTCTAGTGTGGACACTAGTACGCCGTTCATCCTCCTCACTTCCTTCCCGATACTGTGAGTTGGACGTCTCATCATCCTCAACTCTCTTCCCAATTCGGTTAAACACAGGAGGTCGGCGGTTGTCTCTACCGCGCTTCTCCTTCTGTATGCGCTGTGGGTAAGTTTCGTATTCCGAGTCAAAACTGAGTTGGGCTTGTAGGCTTCGACTCGACCTTTTTCTCGCTTCCTCTTGCATGAGAGAGGCCAAGGTTTCGTAATTTTGGGATACGAAATCCCTTGGAGCTAATTCCGGTGCGACCCCTTCTAGAGCGAGGGTATTCGCTTCTACCGCTATGCCCTTATTTCGGTCCGGTGCGTCTGGTGCCTTTGTCAGGTCAGTCTCTAGCACCGATTGAAGGGGAGTGGTAAGAACGGTGCGTAGTGGATCCCCGAGCGTGGTTCCACCAGAGGAAAGACCAAGTCTTGGCCTAATCCCTTGTTTTTAGCAGCACTGGTTGTCCCAGAAGTCTGCTTGGAAGCTGAACCGATGTGCGGCTTCTTTCCGGTAAGATCTGTTTGCGATCGCTGATTTCCATGCTTCGTCATTCTAGTCTTAGTTCTTAGTGAATGGTCCCACGGATGGCGCCACTTGTTGATACAAAAGTTGGGCGTACCTTGTTTGGGCTCCGGCTCTCGTACCAATTAATGATTGTTGCTTGAGACCTGCGCACTAAGAGACAGAAAACACCGTTAGGCTTACCGTGGGATTGTCTCCCACGATTATCCTCCGGCGTGAGAGTAAGTAATCGATTTAGGGTTCAAGGAGAGTTAGGGTTTGTAGATCGTACCTTTAACGAGGGATGGGATTCCCTTTATATACGCACGGAATCCTTGTTGGTTCCGTGCCCCCCAACCTTCGGCGTATCCCGCCTAAGTCGGATGGTAAACAATTATCTCCAAACATAGGAGATATCCGATATCTATTCCGTAAATAGCTTTGGGTTTGGGCCCTCGTGAGCCCAAACATTTATCGGCTTAGCCCAGTTCGTACTGGACTAAGTTAGTATTGGACTTAAGTCGGGTTCGTGACCCGAATATAGACTATACGTCATCAATTACTGTTATTATTATTATTATTATTATTATTATTATTATTATTATTATTATTATTATTATTATTATTATTATTATTATTATTATTATTATTTTTTTAAGTATTATCATCTAACTAGTAATAATGAAGTTTATCTTTTGCTCGTGTTAAGGGGTGGTAATTGAGTTATGTTCGGTTGAGTTTCATGTTATTAACGTAAAGTATATCTATATAACAGTTGAGTTTCATGTTATTAATGTAAAGTACTAATGATTATTATTTTTTTATTTATAAACAAATAAAAACTAAACAATAAGAGTTTCAATATAAGTATTAATGAATATATTTTTTTAACAAACAATAAAAAGCTATATATTAATAAAAGTTTACTAATACATAATAATAATAATGAAAGTTTGAGTTTCATGTAACAATTGTAACTTTATATATATATATATATATATATATATATATATATATATATATATATATATATATATATATATATATATATATATATATATATATATATATTGTGAGGTTATTTTCAGAACCAAAAAAAATGCGAGAACCGCTTTATTACTCTTAATAATGCATAATGTACAACATATTAATGCAAAATGGCATTTTTTTAAATATTTGTAACTAGTCTTTAAAGAAAAGTTTAAATTTGGGGCAAAGTCGGTATTTTAATTCTTCCAAAAAAATAGCATCCCACGCCCCTAAAACCGTTTCCTGTATTTCAGTCTTCATCTTTGCCTCTCAAACCCTAGTCATGATCCTTACCTCTCTATCTCGCCAGAAAAACCACAACTGCCACTACCTTCCACAATCGGTATCCTACCTACAGTCGGCCAACACCATCATGTATAAATCGATTCAACGTTTGGGACTTGTACAACAATGACAAGGTAAATCAGTTTTTGTTTAATAGATTTGTGTTTGATTCTAGTTTTAATATCACGATCAAATATCAATTTCCTTCAAGAAAAAAGAATGATTTTTTTTATTTCAATCTTCTACATGAAACTAATGTCTCGGTTGATAAACAATCAATCCATCGATAATCAAATAATATATTTTTTAATTCATCTATGTGGGACTAAAAAATAAAAACATTAAGTATAATAAAATCTTGCACATTCTTAGCAATAACCAGATCCACGTTAAGTATAATAAATCACTTAATGTTTAAACATTAAATATAATAACCAGATCAACGTTATCAATAACCAGTTGATAAACATTAAGTATAATAAATCACTTATCGTTTAATTAGTGTATTAGCAATGTTGTTGTTGAATGCATTATAAATTTTTTTCCTAAAAAATGGCGCTTGGTTGGCGGCAAAACAAGGGCTGTTTGGTTTGCTTTTTTTAGTCAAAAATGGGAGTTTGCTTGGTGCCAATACATGGTTGTTTATTTATTGTTTTTTCTGTCCAAACAAGTTTGTCTTGTTGTTGTCGAAACATGGTTGTTTAGTTGTTGGTAATATGAAATTTTCTTGGTTTGCACATGTATTATGATTGAATTGTTACAACAACATCTAGCACAAACTTATGGCTTGCAGGGCACTAGAACAAAGGCTATCATTGAATTCTTATTTTGCTACTGAACATTAGTATTTGTTGCATATTGTTATAGCATACGTCTAAATAATGATAATAGTATTGTAAGTAACATTTAAAGTTATTTTGGTAAGAATTGATGGTTGTTTCTACGTGAAAAGAATTCCAACTACTTAAAATTGATTCCTAAAACTATAGGCATGGGTTAAACTTTTGTTCCTTTGTAAAACTAACATTAAAGTTTTGGAGTATAGGTTTGTAATGTATGTGTTTGTTAAACTTTTCTGATCTTTTCCAAAAAAAAATTATGCGACTAACTTGATTATCAGATGCTTGTTAGGATTGTGCATATTTTCTTAGTTTGCACATGTGTTATGATTAAATTCGTTTGCATCATTTGATATAGGAAAGGATTGTACATATGTGTTTTGTTGGTTTTTCTTATTAAATAATCCGTTTATTAATTGTTTGTGGTTACATGTGCGAGTATTAAGCAATATAAAGAGTGCACATGTGTTTTGTACATACTATTCTCGCAATTTATTTGGTCAAGATAGTTATGATAAAGAAAATGTAACTTTACATGATCTTTTAACTTGACAAAGCCTTTTTAAGATATCTTTTCGAATAAAGGAAGCTTTAAAAAAATGAGAAGCTTTAAAAAAAAAAGTGAGAAGCTTTAAAAAAATTGAAGGGTGCATATGTGTTTTATAGTTGGTATATGTGTGCATATGTGTTTTAAGTTTTATATATATAATAAGTTGAATGATGCATATGTGTTTTAGAGTGTGTTTTATAGTTGGTATATGTGTGCACATGTGTATTAAGTTTTGTGCACATATGTTTTTCAGCTGGTATCAATAACAAGTGTTGTACATAACTTTATTACAGGATCTGATCCATAATCTTTTCGTATTATTGTTGTGAATTAATATTGGTTGCAAATATCCAGGTTTATGCTCAAAATGAAGAATACAAATGCACTGAAAATGATAAAGACGAAGAATGTACATGTGCATTGTACATGTGAATACGACGAAAAGTTTACATGCATGTGCATATATGCAAAAACAATCAAGATGATCAAGAATACGTGAATGCATACGTGTACACTAAAGACGATTTTGCATACGCACGCCTAAAAGATGAACCAACTATTAAAAATATTGTATTATGCATATGTGCACGTTTCATATATCTGTAATAAAACATATTTATGTAATATTTTTTAATAATGTTTTGTTGTTTGTATAAAATTGCATAAATCTATTATTAAAGCTTTGTTGTTTGTATACATATTTATGTAATATTTTTTATAGATACATGTGCATAAACGAAAAATACAATTGTCACATAATACAAAACACATGTGCACATAATGTTTTTTTTTAAAGGTATAATGCAAAAAAAATAAAAAATAAATAAAAAATAAAAAAAACTATAATTTAGGGGACTAAAAAAACGTTTTTTGCAAAAAAAAAATCAAAAATAAAATAAAAAAGTATTTTTACTATTATACCCTTTTGAATTATATAATAAAATTTAATATCCAGAAAAATCTGATTGGTTGATGCTGGTTCTCGCAGTTCTCGCAATTTATTTGGTTCTGAAAAGAAACTCACCCTATATATATATACTAGTTATAATACCCGTGCACGCACGGAGTTTTTGTTAAATTTTTTAAATATGTATTATCATCGATTAAAATGATTAACACAATGTGTCCGAAATGATTTGTTAAATTTATACTTAAAAATTGGAGTGTAAATTTTTGAAAATATTTGATTTGATTTTTTTTTTTGTAATTTGCCCCTCTTACGAACCAATTTATAGTGTAGTTCTTTGAATAATTTTTTTCTTTATTTTATTTATTTATTTATTTTTGGTAACCATGGTTTGAATATTTATTTTCTCTATTTTAATTGATATCTACTTGTATTGTGTATGCAATGTAGCTTAGACATGAATCAAATTTAGTTTAGGTATCGTTTGTAGGTTCTTGGTGTGTTGCTGATATTTATTAATAATAATTATAATTAATGATTTTTTTAATTCATATAATTTGTTGTTCATATAATTTGTTGTTCATGCTAATAACATTTGTGCGTTCACTGCGTTGGTTTTTTGTATTTTTACGAACATTTATTAAATGTGATTAGTGACTTGTAACGTGACACACAATATATGGGAACAACAGGAATGCCGAGCATTGGTGAACTCTTGGAGAAAATATTTTATTAATAGAGGTTAGGGTATTGTTCATCCTCTATCACTTTATAATTAAGTTATTTGTTGAAGGAAACATTTTTTTTTTGAACTTGTTGAAGGAAACATTTAATCGACTCATTTGTAACCAATTTCCTTCCGAAAGAAACTTAAAAGTAATTAAGTTCTATTCACTTAAGCTATATCCATTCTGGGATACCCCTGGGTTTAAGCAATTAAAATTTAAAAGCACTCTGGGTGACTCTTGAGTTTAGACCCATTTGACCCATTTCAAATAGATTAAGTTTTATTCGTCCGAAAAAAAACTGCGAAGAGCCTTGTTAAGAGCTATTCTTTTCAGCAATAGGACAGTATCAACAACATAACTAAAAGTTTAAATGGTTACACGTTTAGACCAAAAAAAAAATTAAGCAATTACCTAATACGGAATAGTAAGTTATGGGTCACCCAGCTATTCCAAATTCCAAACACATCTCTAAAACAAATTTTCTGTGTTGATATGAAATGGCTACCTACAGTCCACGGACAAGGCAAAACCAAAACATCATCACAAACTAAAAACAAAAAAACAAAAGAAATTGAGGACCAACTACACAAATTAAAAAAAAAAAAAAAAAAAAAAAAGATCCTGAGAGAGGGTAGTATGGAAAAATAAAACTAATCTTAACGGAATAACCAAGTGATCTAAAGACAAAGACAACCATCGAGAGTCACTAACCTCACTCTCTATGCTCATCTTAATTCAAAAATGCAGAAAAAGTTCTACAAATTTAATTCACAAAACAACTTTGTACATAAAAATACTATGTATTGACATATCATAATATATACCTTTCTCAACAATTTAAGCAAGATAATGAGACAAATGAAACTAAAACACGAAAGAAATGAAGAATAACGTATTGTGAATACTTTCTCGACCTGTCCACTCGAAACCGTGGCCATGGGTTAACACTAACAAAATTAATTGTATTTTACAATACTAAGAAGCAACATTTTTAAAAGGGTTCATTTTACAAAACTAAGAACGAGGAGGTCTATCAAAATTGTATTTTCCGGGAAGTTGTTCCCTTTTTAAACCAACTGTTCTCTTTAATTTTAGCAATCGCGGTTCTATAAACGTGATTTGGATCCAACATTCGAGTTGCATTTCAGATTCATTTTTCAGGTTGTTTACAGATTCTAGCTGCAATTCTAGATATTTAAGCATTGACTTTTAACTTTCCTTCTCTTCCGCCCTCTTTGTATCAGTAATCATTTTTTAGACCTCCGCTATCAAAATCTATATCTGATTAACATATTCTGCAATTTCATTAGCCCTTCTAATGACTTCTGAATCTGATTTAGTCTTCAAACTGGGTAATACTTCACTTATTCCTCAATATCCTTCACGAGGGCAACGTATACTTCTTTCGCTTCTAGCAATTTCTGTTCATCTGCTATTTTACCTATTAACTCCTGTTTCAGAGAATATATTTGAATCAAGTAAACTGATATTTCTTTACTTCTCTCCAGATGACTTTCTAATACATCTTTTAGTTAAATGCCAACCATGCAAAAATAGTTAAACACTTTATATTTTTTTAGAATAACTTTTAGTTTTGTATTATTTGATAATTGATTAGACATAAGTGTATAATGTTTTGGAATAATTACAAAAGAAATCATTAATTACAAACACCCTGTCTAACATTCATTGAAGACATTAAATTGCAAACTACAGTATTGAAAAGAATTTAATCTTATACCACTTTAAACCTTAAATCACAAACCATACAATCTAGCAATCAATCTATTTAAAGCAAATAAATGGACCGGTGTATGACTTCGATTTGTATTTTGACTATTTTCAATACATGTAAAATAATTTGACTATCAGGTATTGCACAAACACGTACCATCAACATATTAGTCTCTTTGTACATACCATCAACATTTAGTCCCACTGTATGGATGAATGCTAAATATTAGTCTTACTTTATGAAATCTTTTACAATTAAATATATGACAACACATAAACCAACTAAACTTTCTATTATGCTTATCAGCTTATCTCCTCCCCACATAAGACATAATTCTTTTGAATTAAGCTAACCCAAACACCCTTGAAGTGCTTATAACCTATTCCAGTGAACAAAATATTATTGATACTTTAACACCCTTAAATATTATTGATAATTTTAAAGCCCTTAAAGTGCTTATAACCTATTCCATTATGCCAAATATATTAGTTTTTTGCAATACATCTACACAGTAATGACGATTGATACAATAAAATACGAACTATGGTGGTTTAGAAGATAATTCACTCCCTAAATACTTGAGTGACTTGTATAGTCCGAGCTTCAAGACCTCAATGTAAAGCAAGTTCCTGCGGCGTTCAATGTTTACAATGACATTTGATGACAATATAAATGAAGTTGTTGTTTAAGACCATAACTCAGTATCAATAAGAATTCAAGAAAATAAGTAAATAAATCGACCTTATGTTCTAAACTATAATCTGGTTGTTACCAAAAGATTGGTTTCTCTAAATTTTGTTACGTTAAACTTATAGTTAATACTATCTATACGCCCAATAGATTAGCAGGTTTATGAGATTAAATTACTGGTAATGCCATTAAAAACCAAAAAAATATTGTAGAACACTTGGATATCAGAAAGCCTTATTCATTTCTTTACAGCCTAATTCTAGCGGTTACCATATACGAAATATTTGGAACGGGTCACTACATGACTCACCAGGTGAATCACTGAGACTATCCTTCCCAACTGCCACCAGCTTACATTCTGGAAACCACCACCAACAATAGCTACTGTTGTTGCAACCACTTAATGTTGACCGCCATAATAACCCACTTACTGGTGACAGCCGTAATCACCAACCAGGGACGAACCTAGGATTTTCAAGAGTGTGTTGCACAAATTTTGTTTGGGAAGATCTTGCATATAATCTCTTTATCATAAGTAACAAAATTTGAGTCATAAATTTTTTTTAGGATAAACTCAAATAACAATTTTGTTTTCTTCAAGTTTTAATCGTGATAAAAAATGACACTTCCGAAAAATGTACACTTCGTGACTCAAAATCGGGTGACCCGTGCCACACCCGCCCCCAAGTAGGTTCGTCCCCGTCACTAACCTATTATCGCCTTCATTACATTTAAATGAGCAAAATAAATACAAATTGGAGTTCCATTTTTACAGTTTTGAAGGATTAAAAACTAATGTCGTCTCATGTACATGTTGCATACGCATGGTGTGCAAAAGCGTAAAATCTAACATTGCATCTCGTCCATTGTAGGGTTCAGATTTCATAAATGTTATTAAATTGTCTTGTGAAAACACCCACTTTAGCCCCATATTATTTCGTCTATGTCAACTAATTAAGATCCAACAATACCTTCTGTTTCTTTCAATGGCTCTTTTGGTTTATATTTGGTTAACTTATGGCCTTAAGGTCCTAACATTTATAAAATAGCAGATTGCAAGTAATAGAGATATAAGCAAATACCTGCTTCCCTTTCTAATATCAAGATCGTCTTTTCATCAGTTGCTCAAGCTTGTAAATAAGCACCTAAACAAAAGAACATTAAACCACAAAGAGAAGATTGCAAGTAAAAATAATACATATAAACCACTAAGCTATATTGGATTAACATTTGTTTGTAAATCATGATTTATGATTAGTTTTTGACACAATGCATATACCTTTATGACATCCAAATGCCTTTGTCCAAGTTTTTGGTCATCGTTGTTATTTGATTTCCATTCCACGTGTAAATCTTTGTGTAATAATATAATATGTTACAGTAACATGAGTTCGATGAAGCAACCTGATAGAATTCCATAATAGAAATACGAAGAAGAATCATAAACCAAAAATGATATGACTTAAAAAAAATCAAGGTGAATTTACAAATGACGCACCAATAGCTGTAAAGACCTTATTTATGTCTGACCCCGGAACTACATAGTCCCTGGGTGGGGCCTGTATTCCTGGAACATATGCAATCAAAAAAAAAAAAAAAAAAAAAAAAAAAAAAAAAAAAAAAAAAAACCCACGGGTATGAAGTGAAAGCAATTATATCAACACAGGATAAAAGAATATTGTTTGATACACAACATTTAATTCAAATTCTTCTTACGTCTGTGTAATCAGGATTCACAAATTGAAAAGGTTAGATCTGGTGAATGAAAAGGAGAAAGATCATACCATCACGAAGAAATAGAGCAAATGATATAACGATGTACACAAGACTGAAAAATGGTGAAATCCCAGCCAAATCCTCAAAGCAGAAAGATGAGGGATACAAACTGCAAAAAGGCCGCAAGCAAACACCGCAATTGCAATAAAATATGGAAGCTTCAAGGCATTATCGACTTATCGTCCTTCAAGAGTACATAGGTAGCCTAAAAAAATGACATAACTCGTGTTTACTTTTATGTATGCCCACCTTTAAGGCTTTAATAACACCTAAACAATTTGGGTATATAAAATCATGTTGGTATGCATACCTTAAGTGCTTGACCAGCCAAGATGACATAATCCACGTTGATCATAAAAAGGTTTACATATTGCAATATCCATGTAAGAGAATAAGCTTTCGGGCCTGCAATAATACTAAAAGCCTTCATCAATTTTCTAAATTTAGTACCCACAACCTAACACACAAGAAGCAAGATATATTAAGATGTTCATTAATTACCATATACGAATCCTGCAAGATCTCGGTATCTAATATGCCTCTTCCCACCAAATTCGTGAAGCTGTGCAATGAGAGCATTTGCGTAGAGTGAAATAACTGTAGCTAAAATTAAACCAACTGCTTCACCTAACCAACCAAGAGGAACCATGACTACACCTGAATATCCAAGCACATATGCGCTGCTGATACCAGTTGTAAGAACAAAACCGACCTGAAACCATAAATCTACATCAAAGAAAAACTAATAGTTAACTTTTGCATATAATAAAGGTAATGATAAATTAATTGTGTTATTACTATAATCTTCAACTACTTAAGTAGGGTTCTTAGAACCCTGTTGTTTATTACTTTGACTAAAATGTAACTGAAGGGGTGTTTGTTTCGGCTTATGAGCTTATTTGATTTCGTCTTATAGAACATAAGCCTCAATTTTGTGGCTTATATTGAGACTTATGGGCTTATATAAGTTTATCATATCGTAATAAACTTATATAAGCCCACAAGTCTCAAAATAAGCTGGTAAATTGGGGCTTATATTATATAAGCCGAAATCAAATAAGCTCATATCTCATGTTGTCAGGAGAGATGAGCGTCATAAGGGAGCATATCTCACGTCACTAATTTCTAAGGCACTTCTTTTGTCTATGTGGTTAAATAAGACAGAGTTAAGAAGTCAAGAAAAAAATTGCCTCAACCAATCCTCTCAGTTAATATGTTATCACAAAACATTAACTTTTGTTTCATTCATATCATTAATCAGTTTCTTTATCAGAATAACCTAAAAAATTAATCAACTTTAAACAAACAAAATCACAATAGATAGCAATAATTAACGAATGCGAACAAAAATATTAACCATGCCTTTGAAATCAAGCAGAATTTTAAAATAATAACGCCTAAATCAAGTACAAAAATTAATATAACAAAATTGAGGTTTATAATTGAACTAACCTGTTATTAAAATATTAGGTTTAGTTAATGCCATGAATGAATTCGGAATTTTGGTTTTTAGATTGTTGATTTAGGGTTTGGTTGTGTTGATGAATTGGGGGTTTTGAGTGTTTCAGTGTTGATTGATTATATGAATTGTGTGTTGGATGTGTTTTGGATAGCAAATAGAGTCCGTGTTTTTTTAAATTACACTTTTGTCCCACAATTAATGAAAATATCGTTGAGACCCATGTGTATCTTCATTTTTTTTTATATATATGAATACAAAAACGTTTTTTTCTTTAATTTTAGGCAAATTAGGAAATAAATAGTTTTTAATATTCTTTTACAAATATAAATAAAAATCTAATTAAAAAAATTATTACCAAATAAGGAATGAATTGATTTTTTTGAAATGAAAAATTCCCACTATGGGTTTTGTTTTATTATATAAATATATATATATATATATATATATATATATATATATATATATATATATATATATATATATATATATATATATATATATAGGGAAGGGATCCGGTAAGAAGAAAAACTAAAATGAGAAGAATAAGAAGGATTTCTAGCCACACATTTCAAATAGAGAGGAGAATTTTAAGGGGAGATGCATCTATTTTTGTAGATGCATCTAAAATGAGTGGTTGTGGTTTCTTCTTATCATTCTTATTTTAATTTTTCTTCTTATTTGATCCTAACTATATATATATATATATATATATATATAAGCCGAGTTTCATATTATTAAAACAAAAAAAAAAAAGTTCGACTTTCATGTAACGAATGTAACTTCTTATGATTTAAATCTTGTATATCTATATAAGAATTGAGTTTCATGTTATTAACGTAAAATATTTATGATTATATTTTTATTTTATATATATACAAACAAATAAAAACTGAACACTGAAAGTTTTATATCACAAATACAAGTGTTAATGATTGTACCTTTTTTTATATAAAAGTTGAGTTTCATGTTATTAATGCAAAGTATTAATGATTTTAATTTTATTTTATATATAATTAAATAAAAATTAAACAATAAGAGTTTCATATCACAACTATAAGTATCAATAAATATATTTATTTTTTAAAATAAATAAAAGCTATATAGTAATAAAAGTTTACTAATATTTAATATAATAAAAAAAAGTTTGAGTTTCATCTAAGAAACGTACCTTTTTATGATTTAAATTTTATTATAAATTATTATTTAATCAGCTAAAGTTAGAGTTTCATGAAAAAAAAGAATTAAATATCAAATACTTTAAATTCTTTTATAAGGTTAGAATGTTAAGTTTATGTAATAGATGTTAGTATTAAAGAAATAATGTTTTATTATAAGTTGTCATCTAATATGTTAAAAATTGACATTAGAGCGACAAATGTGAACTATTAAAGACTCAAAATTCTTTTAAAACTTCAATAAGCAAAGTTACATAATATCTTCAATTGGAATTTCCGATAACTCACGAACCACCAAATTTATCAAAAACAAATAAAAACTAAACAATAAGCTGAGTTTCACGTAATTAATGAAAAGTATTATTTTATTTTTATTTTATTTACAAACAAATAAAAACTAAACAGTAAGAATTTCATATTACATATATAAGTATTAATGATTATATATATATATATATATATATATATATATATATATATATATATATATATATATATATATATATATATATATATATATATATATATATATATAGGGTGGGGTTAAAATGAAAAGATGTTTAAAATGAAAAGAATGGGAAGCCATCTCAACTGTTGGATTAGGGTGGCAAGAAAAAAAAAGCGGAGTGGCAGTTATGTAAATACTGAAAACTTGAAGGGCGGATTTGTTGCAATAGAAAAATAGAAAATGCCCAACCCATACTAATCGAAGTCACCTCTCAACAAAACCCTAGATCTGGTTTAGTATTCACAGAAAATTCACACACAATTCTCTCTAAAATTACACACATTAAAATCAAATCCCTCAATACAAATACTAAATTTTTACTGCATCAAGAAACCGATGGTGAAGTCGAATATCAATACATTTAACCCTCCTTGTAAGTTTATATACAAATCTTAAATTTCTTGCTAAATCATTTTGTTAAATTTATTTTACTGAAATCGTTTTTATTTATTCGATTAAGTAACTAGAAAAAGTATTAGACTAATTGCGGAAATTTATGTGTGATGCAGTAGATGTTATAAAGTCATACAATAGTGTCCTTATTGAGTCATTTAATAGCAGATTAGTTTAGGCGCGTTTGTTTCTTAACCATTGAAAAGTGTGAATCTGTGTATCTGAATGTGTGATGCAGTAGCTGTTATAAAAGTGATGCAGTTGTGTCATGTATGACTCATTTAATAGCAGATTAGGTTAGGCACGTTCTTTTAAAATGATGAAAAGTGTTTATGTGTGTAACTGAATGTGTGATGCAGTAGGTGTTATAAAGTGATGCACTAGTGTCTTGTATGAGTTATTTTATAGCATATTAGTTTAGGCGCATTTGTTTTTTAAGCGTTGAAATGTTTTTACATGTGTATCTGAATCTGTGATGCAGTAAATGATATAAAGTCATGCAATAGTGTTCTGTATGAGTCATTTAAATGCAGGTTGGTTAGGCGCGTTGTTTTTTAAATGATGAATAGAATTTATGTGTGTGACTGAATGTATGATGATGTAAATGTTACAAAGTGACGCAATAGTGTACAATATGAGTCATTTAATACCAGATTAGGTTAGGCGCGTTTGTTTTTAAGAATTGAAAAGTGTTTATGTGTATATCTGAATGTGTGATGCAATAAATGTTATAAAGTGATGCAGTAGTGTCATGTATGAGTCATTTAATAGCATATTTGGTTAGGCGCGTTTGTTTTTAAGGGTTGAAAAGTGTTTATGTGTGTCTAAATGTGTGATGCAGTAACTATTATAAAGTGATGCAGTAGTGTCCTGTATGAGTCATTTAATAGCATATTTGGTTAGGCGCGTTTGTTTTTAAGGGTTGAAAAGTGTTTATGTGTGTCTAAATGTGTGATGTAGTAACTATTATAAAGTGATGCAGTAGTGTCCTGTATGAGTCATTTAATACCATATTAGGTTAGGCGCGTTTGTTTTTTAAGCGTCGAAAAGTGTTTATGTGTGTGTCTGAATGTGTGATGCAGTAACTGTTATAAAGTGATCCAGTAGTGTCCTGTATGAGTCATTTAATACCATATTAGGTTAGGCGCGTTTGTTTTTTAAGCGTCGAAAAGTGTTTATGTGTGTGTCTGAATGTGTGATGCAGTAACTGTTATAAAGTGATGCAGTAGTGTCCTGTATGAGTCATTTAACTAAGATGCAATAGTTTTAAAGATGTTTTCTCACTGATGCAGTAGAACTTAATAGTAGATTAGGTTAGGCGCGTTGTTTTTAAAATGATGAAAAGTTATTATGTGTTTGTGTGAATGTGTGATGTAGTAAATTTGATAAAGGGATGCAGTTGTGTCAGGCATGAGTGATTTAATAGCATAATTAGGTTAGGCGTGTTGGTTTTAAGTGTTGAAAATTGTTTATGTGTGTGTGTATGAATGTGTGATGCAGTAGATTTGATAAAGTGATGTGGTAGTGTCATGTATGGGTCATTTAATAGCATAATCAGGTTAGGCGCGCTGTTTCTAAAGCGAAGAAAAGTTGTTTATGTATATGTATGAATGCTTGATGCAGTAGATATGATAAAGAGATGCAGTAGTGTCCTGCATGAGTGATTTAATAGCAGATTAGGTTAGGGGCATTGTTTTTTAAAAGTTGAAAATTGTTTACATGTCTATCTGAATGTGTGATGCAGTAAATTTAATAAAGTGATGCAGTAGTGTTCTTTATGAGTCATTAAATAGCATAATCAGGTTAGTTGTGTTGTTTTTAAGCGTTGAAAAGTGTTCATGTGTGTTTATGAATGTGTGATGCAGTAGATGTGATAAAGTGATACAAAAGTGTCCTTTATGAGTTATTTAAAAGCATAATCAAGTTAGGCACGTTGTTTTAAAGCATTGAAAAGTATTTATGTGTGTATGAATTTGTGATATAATAGATGTGATAAAGTGATGCAGTAGTGTCCTTTATGAGGCATATAATACTAGTTTAGGTTAGGCGCGCTGTTTTTTAAATGTTGAAAATTGTTTATGTGTCTGTCTAAATTGGTGATGCAGTAAATTTAATAAAGTGATGCAATAGTGTCCTGTATGAGTGATTTAATACTAGATTAGGTTAGGCGCGTTGTTTTTAAAATGATGAAAAGTGTTTATGTGTGTGCCTGAATGTGTGATTCGGTTTATGTGATAGAAGTGATGCAGTAGTGTCTTTTATAATTCATTTAATAGCATAATCAGATTAGGCGAGTTAACTTTGAAAATTGTTTATGTGTCTATCTGAATGTGTGATGCAGTAGATATAATAAAGTGATGCACTTGTGACCTTTATGAGGCATACAATACTAATTAGGTTAGGCACGTTGTTTTTAAAGCGTTGAAAAGTTGTTTATATGTGTCTGAATTTGTGATGCAGTAAATCCAATAAAGTGATGCAGTAGTGTCTTGTATGAGTCATTTAATAGAAGTTTAGGTTAGGCACGTTTGTTTTTAAAGCGTTGAAAAGTTGTTTATGTGTGTTTCTGAATGTTTGATGCAATAGATTTCATAAAGTGATGATTATCGATGAGTTTTGAGAATATGAATGTAAATTATAGGATTGTGTTCGTGTTTGATTTAATGGGGTGTTTAAAATATTTTTGAAATAGCTGTATATTTGTACTTTCGATGATGGAATTTTATTGAAGTGATGCATTATGTTCTATTTTGTTCTAAAAAATGTTGTTTTAGTTTAGGCGCGTATGTGATAAAGAGATGAAGTAGTGTCCTGTATGAGTGATTTAATTAGCATATTAGGTTAGGCGCGTTGTATTTAATGATGAAAAGTGATTATGTGTGTGTATGAATGTGAGTTGCGATAAATATGATAAAGTGATGCAGTAGTGTCAGGTATGAGTCATTTAAGCGTTGAAAAGTGTTTATGTATGTGTCTGAATTTGTGATGTTGTAAATCCAATAAAGTGATGTAGTGGTTTCCTGTATGAGTCATTTAATAGAAGTTTAGGTTAGGCGCGTTTGTTTTAAATAAAAGTTGTTTATGTATGTGTTTGAATGTTTGATGCAATAGATTTGTTAAAGTGGTGATTATCAATGAGTTCTGAGAATATGAATGTAAATGATAAGATTGTGCTCGGGTGTGATTTAATGGGATGTTTGGTAGCAGGTACTCACTTTATGTTCTTTTATCAAAGATAACTAAAAGGTTGAATCAGAATATCATATTGAATCTCCTAGAGGCTTCTTGGACAACATTGGTGGGCAAGCTTTTAGGGATATTGATTTCGTTGAATGAATGTGACAATACTGAATCGGGGGCTCATGAATCGTTAAGATCTGGAGATCTTAGGTTAGTAAGACAACTACCTTCTGTTCAAATAATGTTGCTGGAGAAAGGGAAACGAATAATGATATGGATACTGAGGCTATCGAGTTGGCTAACACATAGATCAATATGTCTGAAGAACCACTCCAAGAGAGACGTAGCACTCGACTTGGAGTCGCAAACCTGGTAAGGAAGAATCGTTAGATTTCACAGCCACTGGATCTAGTCAAACTTGTTTCTTAATTTCTAGAACCGTTTGTCATGGTTGAATCAGGAATTACAAAATGCTCCCAGGTTATGACTAATACTCAAGATAACGATTCCATTGATGTTGCTAGGTTTGTGAATGAAACATCGAATAATCATGGTGCGCATCATTTTGGCCACTTGCTCTTAAAGGATATCGCGTGTAGAAATATTTCATATCAGTATGCATTTGCTAAGTTTTTAGATTTGGAAAAATTGACTAGGAATTCAGGGAAGATTAGAACCCCGGAATGCAGCCTTTTTCTTGCTAAGCTCTCTTATGACTTTGGAATACGGTTAGCAGACCCGTCAACGTTGACCGAGTTGATTTCGATGGCATCTTATCATCTTTGTAAAGTCATTGAATCTTTAGCTTTAGATTACTCATCTATTCTACTGACGGCTCTTTAATAAGCTCACAGTTCGACAATAAACGAGCCTTTTGGGCCTGCTTTTACTGATTGAGTGGAAATTGGCGATTTTAGAAGGTTACAAAGAAAAAGCTCAGAAAGTTACAGCCAAGGAAAATGCTCTCAGTTCTATTAGCCTGCCACACTTAAAACTAATGAATGAGCTGACTGTTGATTCGGTTCTGTGTGAAATTAACCAGTTAGAGGTTGATTTTTTGATGAAAAATAATGTCGGTGACATGATTGACAAAGGCTTGCCCTCAGAGTGCATTAGCTTGCTTGACCCTCTTCTATTTTCAACGAAAGATGATAATGTTGTTTCAAATTCATCTCTTCTTAATAAAGATGGTGACGGGGTTGTTACTTCCGATGAATTATCTGCACTGAATGTTCTAATCAAAGCATGCGAAAGATCAAAATCGATGGATGCCAACGTCTATTTAAGATGTCATAGCCAGAAACTATGACTTCTCATGGCTGCAACTGGTGTGGAACAGTGCTTTGGTTCCTAGAAATCATTTAATGTAGCAACAACTGAGGCAGTAGCAGCCTCTGAAATTGAATAAAGTGAAAACTTAAGCGTGGGGTTACATCCACTCTTATCCGAGGAATTCAAGGCAATATTAAAAAATATATATTACTTTCAGTTTATTTCCTATGTATTGTATTGTACTTTGGTAAAAAAAATGCAAGTTATTTACATTCATAGATGTGAAAAATGTGAAAAAAACTATTACTTTCAGTTTATTTCCTATGTTATTTACAATAAAAATCTACTGCATCACCAATAATGTTTTACTGCATCACCTTGTTTATGTACCGCATCGCAGTGATGTTATCATAATGTTGTATAACAATGTGATAGAGTATATTTCATAAACACAGATATAATTGTATTGCAGTTCGGTAATAAATGTTACACGTCTCTAAAAAAATATGTCTTCTAAGCAATCCTTGAATATCTATATTGTTGTTACAAAGAATTTTTTATTAAAAAAAACTGAAATCATGTTGAATTACGCTTAGATGTTCTGAGACCAGTTCTTGTCGGCTGCAGAATTACAACCCATATCCTTATAGGTCAAAAATCATAATTGACACCACGATAGCAACCGCTCCTTTGGCATTTCCATGTACCTGGTATGTAAACAAAGATAAGTAAGGGTTGATCTAAAAAATAGAAACTTTTGACATTTATCGCATCGCTACGCATGATAATCACAACAACATTTTACTTCCTAAGATGACATATAATAACTGAGAAGTTCTCGTCTCCTGATAGTTTTCATGTTAACATCATATATGTTAAACTGTCCTCCAAGTCCTAAACCACCCGCACTAGTATAATTTGAGTACACGACATTTTCACCAAAGAGGTATATACTTTTCAAAAGGTCAGCAATTTAATAATCTTGTGTTGCCATTTACAAAAACATGACTACCTATGCAGCTGAGACTTCATAAATAATTAACCTTTTCAGTAAGATAATTTTGATAAGTTTTAGTACATAATTAAATGAAGACATATAGCTAAAACCTTAAGTGCAACATCCATAAAAAGCAAGGTAAAAAATCATTGTAAGATATGAATTCCAAAAAGAAGGTTACAGCATAATCACACTAAACATTACATCTTCAAAATGAAGTGTACCATAAAAAATCACTTTATTAATATCAAAGGTTCATTTGATACACAACAACCTATTGGTTAGAAATTTCAAGGTTCATTAGATTCACATCAACCTATTTGTTTCTTCGAAAGTTTTAGAATAATTATCTATAAGCAGTCCAAAGACAGTCAAGGAGGATAGTAACATAAAATGCAAAACAAATGTTAGACAGATGTGCATGATCCTTGTACATTATTAATGAGCATATAGGAATACTCACAAGAAACAACCAATATACGAAATTTAAAAGCATACAAGATAATTCACAGAAGCATCTCATCCAAAAAATTAGCAGGCACAGAGAGCAGATACACAGAGTTTTAGGACAGAAAATGAAAATAAATGAACAAAAAGTACACTATAATCAATCAGACATACCTGGAGTGTCAACGCGCTTGTGTGCTTGGTAACCAAGTAATTCATCAAGTTTACACAATATGCCATAGTAGAAATGAAGAGCAAATACCAAATGATATTGACATCTCTTCGAGCAAGAGCTATGGTGATGTCTACCACATTGTCTTCCTTGAAAAATGTTGCTGGAAATAATATCACAACAGCTACAGGAGCCATGTACAACAACAGGTTCATAGAATTCAGTTTTTTCCTGTTGTTGTAATCCTGCACAGTCACGGTTAACTATATTCTCAGCAAGGAAAATGCAAGTTAACATGAAGCCACCAAAGAAAGTAAATAAAATACGTATACGGTGGGAGAGGAGGGAAATAGAATACCCTTCTGGTGGTAACAAAATTCCTTGAAGCATCGACTTTAGTGCTCTTGCAGCAATAACGCCAATACACATGAGAAATCTAAATAAATGTAAATTTGGTTCACCCTGCCACATAAAATATGTAGGTTCATATGCGTAAATAAAAAATGATATTTCCAGATAGATGAATACTAGAACAATGATCATTCAGGAAATGAGTGTGTCACGTATATATATATATATTGAAAAGCATACACTTTTTTTAACTATGAGATTCTACTGACCGATAATCGTGATCTCAATAAGCTACAATGATATGTTGTAATACTTATAGTTAGATTCATTTTTTAGATTATATTGCATCACTATGTATAATCTACTGCATCACTATGTATAATCTACTGCATCACTATGTATACTAAACTGCATCACTATGTATAATCTACTGCATCACTATGTATATTCTATTGCATCACTATGTATATTCTACTGCATAACAATATACTAACAAAAAAATTCTGTACAGAGATAGTATTATTGCATCATAATATTATATATTACTGCATTGCTATTTATATCCTATGGAACGTATAATACCTCGGGGTATGCTAAAGTTTTCATACAGTTTCTTCAGCAGCAGGTACATTCAGAACATTTACTGCAGGCTGAGATTCGGAGCGAAGTGAGTTTGAAAGGGAACAAGTAGACTGCCAATTGTACAACATAGATCTTAAATTCAAATTTTTAGAGGTACTCCTAGGCATTGGGTGAGTCAATAAAATAGACGTGCCTGATCAGACAATTGGATACTTTGCGCATATATATAGTAGGGTGTCAGTGATCTCTTACCTCTAAAACAGGAGAGTTGACATTGTTCTTCTTTCTTAAGGGACTGGCAATATGAGCATGCTCCTTACATGATGGTGAAGCTGCATTTCACAAAAAAAGAGGTCACAGGTTTGGCAATTTCCTGTCAGAAGAATTTGGTGGTGAGAAAGTAAATATGAAAGAGCAGCCAAACCATTTTTGTGCATACGCTTGCATCCATTTGCTAATAACACAGATGAGATCTAACTAGAAGAAACTATATTCCTATGACTAAGCCAAGGAGGAAAAACATAAAGAAGGTGGCACCTTTACTAAACACTTTATATATAACATATATAGATCACTAACAACACAAAAATGTTATCTATATCAGTGCATCAAACTTTTAGGAGTAAGTTCATCACAAGGTGTATGAACAATTGGTGCATCACAGTACGACACTAGTGCATCACAAAATGAAACTAGCGCCTCACAGTTGTTGAATATATCATGTAGACATTTTATCAAACACTGGTGTGCAGGTTTCATATACACGTTTTTCATCTAGTTTTTTGCTCAAATACATACTAAATGAAGGTTTTAAATCAAGTAAATTCACTAGCAATCAACAAAAACTTATTCGACTTAACATTTTACAAAAAGTCAATATCAGATCTGGAATGGGCGGTCCAGATCCATCCGCACATCCGCACGAATTAAAAAAATCCGCACCTGATCCTCACTCTATATATATATATATATATATATATATATATATATATATATATATATATATATATATATATATATATATATATTTGAATATGGAACATCATAACAACGAATAGGAATGAAACAGCTATAGCTCCTATATAAACTACTGGGAAGATCATAGCGAAAAAGTCGAGACCTAACAAAAGAAGTAAACCTGAAGTGTTGCGAAAGACTGGGATGGGAAACAAACCGGAATGTACCGGCGCCAACAGGATTGGCTACGACAAACGTAAACCATTTCTTACTTATATATATATATTAACTTATGTATATTTGACAACACATTTCTAGTGTGTGCCTATATGTATACGGTGTGAAGTTGCGGTAATCTCGACTCTAAAATGAAAATAATGAGATTACCCAAACACTCCGAATTTGCTATTGCTCATTCAAATATGTCGAAAAATACATATTAGTTATGTAATTCGACCAATATTTGTGAGATCATGTATGCATGATAAAATGTTTTTAGCTTGTATCAACAATGCACGAAAAATGTTTCATGATCCTAGTTATGTGAATTTTTCGAAAACCAATGAAATTGTGGGGGGGGGTATGTTTGGCCAGTTCAATAAATTTTGGCGCTATAGCTTTCAATAATCACTCCGAATCCAATTTTAAGTATACTATCCATGATTGCACTAAAAATAGTTGTGAAAAACTAGAATGGTGGTTGAATAGTTTTACCGTCTAAAATCTTTATTTGAAACTTTATTGTAAGATCAATTGATATTGATCAAAGATATGTCAGCGAAGAATAAATAATATGCAAGCAATATATAATAAGTAAGTAAGGAAAGAAAAATCAAACCATGACAAAGTTGTTTATAGTGGTTCGGTCCATAAGGACTCTTTTTCCTTGCCCTACTCCACTCCCCGAGTCTCCAACTCGAGAGTTATCTTCACTAATCAACAAGATCCTTTAACCGGCGGAGAAAACCTTTACACGTCGCTTACACAATATTTCCGACACAAAGCTAGATGTCGAGTTCTTTTACAAGGGTACAACCACTCCCACACACTATGTATTTTGAGGACTAAAATACTAACCACTCACACTCAGAGGTTTAAGATGGTTTGGTACAACAATGATGTATGAACAATGCTTGATAAAGATTTAAAAGGTATACTTTTGAGGGGTCATTTGAGCCCTTAATCGGCCACTTTTATATCCGTTACTGCTTAATTTCCTTCCTTTTCACTTTTTAGGTCTCTTGAAGGCAAAATGCTCGAATGACACTTATTTGGACGAAAAGGCGTGAATATGTGAAGAAAATGGCTAAAGTCAAGATCAAGACACTCAAGCTGCTGGAAACGCACCCGACGGCGTCACAGATAAAGGGCGACGTCGTCCCTCTAATTGCGACGGCTCAGGAGTGAAATTGCTATTTTGTACCTGACGGCGTTAGGCTTTAAAGAGTAGGGCGTCACAACTCAGACGACCTAGATCCAGATTCAGACGGCGTCAGAAGATGAAGCCGGCGGCGTCACAACCACAACGTGACGCCATCACAAAGTTGACTTGGTCAAGACGAAACCCTAATGGCGGCGATCCGACGGCATCACAATTAAAGAGTGACGTCGTCGCAGTTGTAACTCTATATATAGAATTCGAATTTTCGGACTTTTAGATAGGTAGAATTCTCGAGTAAAACCCTAAAACAATTTTGGTTTGTCTTGGGCAGTATCTTAGGGTTCTCATACCCTATTTTACAACAAGATAAGTAATCTACTTCATCGTTTTCATTATGTCTTAAATTGTATGTGTGTATGCTTGCATGTTTACCATGCCCGACTAATTTATTTATGTGTTTGCTTAGATCTATGAAACCTAGTTATTGAATATTGATTGGTTGTCTCTTTTCTTAATTGTAATTGGCTTAGGATTGCAATAGGCCATCGTTGTGTTTTTAATGCTTGAGTAATCTTTGTGAACATTAGTTTATAATCGCCTAGAGTTATTGTAGGCTAAAAACCCAAAGATAACCTCAAAGTTAGTTTATGAATGACTTAGTGGATTTCGTTTACTACACTTAAGGGTGACCTCAAAGAGTTAGGGAAAGCACACCCTACGACCTTAGAAAACACAACGCGTTAAGAATAAGGACGTGACAATTCAACCACCAATAAAAGATAACTAGGGAGTAGTAGTATCTAGGTAGAAACATTTTTAATCCTCATACGAGCACACCTCAATAGACATAGACTACCCCTTAGCTTAGTTAATTAGATTAGATAATAGTAGAGTAATTGGTAGAAGTACCACCCCTCAAATCCAATACCCCGAGATCGTACCTTTCAACTTTCTAAAAAATATAAAAAGATAAAAAATAATCTTCCTCAACTCCAACCTTAGCGTAGTAATTTCTCACTAGCATTCCTATTTTCCTAGAGAACGATATCAATCCCGAGGCTTACCCTAATACTACACTACAACGATTAGGTTCACTGCCTAGGTGGTTTGTTGAAACTAGCAGACCTTGATAGATCTTGAGCTCGTGGATCGTTAGCTATGCCTATGTAATCACAAGCACAGTAAAAGACAATCTCTACAACTTGTATTTAATAGCGGAATATAAACACAAGTAACATAAATAACTAATAACTCTGTGATCCTCTATGGATCGTTATATTAACTAAAACTTTGTTTTTCAATCGATACATAACGCATACTATTGTGTTCCTTTTATAGACAAGGAACCCTAAACAAAACCCTAAACCGTTTCCCAAGAAACGTATAAACATAAAACTAAATAAGATATACACAATCACTTCCTAATAAAGCTCATGTATATCCAAACTAAATATACTAAACACGGAATAACAACTTCCGCAGAAACCAACTGATCACTATATATATCTTCAGTAGAATCCACACTACTTCAGCAGAATCCATTCAGCATTAACTTCAGCATAATCCATACTTCACATAATTCCCAACAATCCTCCCCTAAACTGGAATTTGACTAGGTTAAGTTCCAGTTTCTTGATAGATCTGTAACTATGCAGCACCAGAGGATTGTATACGAACATCAGCAGCAAAGAATCAAAATAAGAACATCTCTTTGATGAATAAACTCGAAAACTCCATATCTTTGCAGCAACAAATGACAACATGTACATCAAAACAAATTAGTTTCATACTATTCTCATCACATCCAGGTGTGTTAAGTCCTGTGAGAGGTGAATCATTGAAAATAATGGATTTGATGTCTCTTTACCAATAGCCATCACTACTGGAGTAGCCAAATGTTTTAGTTCGAAAACTATGGTACACTGATAACCATCTGATTTATTAGCAAATCAGCAACCATGAACGGATTTGAAATGTCTTTACCTGTAGCCGTTTGCTTAGGACTAGTCAATTCTTAGAATTGGTGAATTGATAACCAAATATGGTAGTCCAATGCCTTTACCACAAGCCATATACAAGTGGGCTAGTCAATTCTTGGATTCCAAAAAGGAATAAACCATGGTGAATTGATGACCATACAACCCTCAGCAATTAAGCATGGGTGGTTGCAGTCCCTATGATTTTGAGCAAACCATTACAGCTATCAACAGATTTGATGTGTCTTTACCAAAGCTGTACCCCTTGGACTAGCTAACTCTTTGACATACATAAGGTATATCTGGTGAGTCAATAACCATCAATAATATACAACAAACCTGCAATAAAAGTTAGACAAACTCAAATATATACATGATTTTTTTTTTTTTAACAAATAAATAAAGAAAACAAATATTACAAAAGATACAAAATACCACAATCAAGATGAACCTTTATGTTCCAGAAGCTGAGTTTTAATCAATCCAACACATTGTGCTGCATGAAGGTCATCATTGCCAACAAGATTAGTAGGTACTTCCAACTTCTGTCTCAGCATTCTTTCCATTAATGTAACAGACAAAGGATAAGTCTTATCCGATAACATACACAAAATCATGCCACATTTTGTCTGAACCACATGAACACATGGCATAGGATAGAATCTCCAACTCTCAATCTCCCACTTATGTGAATTCTTCCAAATAGAATACCCTTTACCATCTGGAGAATGAGAATCAAACAAGACTTGAAGATCACCCAATAAATATAAACCAGAACCCTGTGGTGAATGAATAGTATAATGCTGAGAAACATGTTCATACAACATCTTCAAATCATGTCTATCCACCAAATGAAAGATTTCCTTCAAGAAATTGAACTGTATAGTAGAATTATCCAGTCGATAAACAGTGTTAAGCTTCCCAGCTGTCCAATTGATCAATACAACATGTGTTCCTTCAGGAAAATCATCAACAGTTCCTACTTTAATAAAAGTTGACTCAGTATCCTTAAGATCTAAAGAGCTACTCTGGGAAAGATGTTTCCTAGCTAGTCTCACAGATCTCCTTAAGGAACTAAGTTTCCTTTTAGCCATCCTTTTCTTCCTCCTACCAGGTGTATAAATTCCCTGAGATGATCCTTCCTCAGACTCTTCAAGAACATCTTCAGCTTGAGTAGAAGAAGCAGAAGTAGACTTAAATGGAACACCATCACGTAAGGAATTCATTCTGGCAAGCATCTCTCGTGCTTTCTTAGCTTTAGCAACCTTTAGATCATCTTTCTTACTCAATGTATCACCCAAATTATCAACAGATGCAACACTAGGCAATGCTTCAGAAGAAACAAGAGAAGGTTCAGCAGAAAAAACCTTATCAGTGGAAGGATTGGCTTCAGGAGTTGTTTCAGTAGTAACAACTTGAGATATCACCTGAGGCGAAACAGCATCAAAATTATCCATTATATCAACTGTCTTAGGTCTCTTTGCATGAGGAACATTTGAAGTACCAGCAATCCTTTTCAATGTAGAAGAAGAAGTAGAACCAGATGAAGAAAACTTCATAATCATATTATATTTTCTGATCAAAGCATCATCAGATAAAGCTAAAACTTGCTTCATTGTCATGCCAGAGTTAAAGACAGTATAACTCTGATTCTTCACAATCCTCCTCATATGATCCCTCTTCTGAGCTACAGTCATTGGTTTTTCCCTTTTTACTTTATTCCTTTGAGCAACAATAGCTCTCCTCTTTGCAGCTGCTTCTTACTTCTTTTGTTTTCCAAGAGCCACCATTTGATCCACAAAATTCTCACTATCAAATGATGCACCTAAAATGCGTTTATCAAGATTAGGATCAGATGCACCTTGATTAGTATAGGCATCCCATTGAGCATCAGTGATCTTAGGAAATAATCATCAAGCTCTAGTTGTCTATCTGTAGACAAATTAGAATCAGACTGAGCATGAAGAAATTCAGCCACTGCACGACTCTTTTGCATATTTTCATAATCAGCAAACATCCTAGCTTGAGCTTGCCTTTCTTCTTCAGACACCAGATCTGAACCAATCACTTCATCAATCACAGCTTCCTTTCCTTTGTCATAAAGTTCCTCAGCAGAACCAATTGGAGAAATAGGCACAGAAGGAACTTCAGAAGAAACACCCATATCAACATCAGAAGAAACATGTTGAGAAAACGCCTCAACAGGTGTAGAAAAGACTTCAGAAGTAGAATTCAACTTAAAACTTCTCCCAGCAACAAAAACTTCATCATTATCTGCTAAAGGTGGAGAATTTGGTTGTTCTTGTACAAATGAGACTTGACCATGTTCAGTAGCAACATCCTCCATTTGAACATCAACAGACAAACTTGCAGCAAGTTGTCCCTTTGAAGCTTCAGTAGATTCCTTACTCAAATATAGTCTTTTCCTTTTGCTAGTGTATCGAATAGGTTCCTTTTTCTTTGAAGATTCAACAGCAATAGGAGAAGAAACATGAGTTGTTAGAGCTGCATCAGCCAAGATTCCTAGTGATGCAAGCTGAGTCTCTTCTTGCTCCTCATCAGAAGAAACCAAAACTCTCCTTTTGCCCCTTTTTCCAAGTAGTTCCTCCAAGTTCTTAACTTTATTCTGCAACTCCACAATCTTACCACCAAGAGAAGACTTGGTCTCTGCAAGCTCCTTCTTGAGATCAGCCACCTCACCTGCATACCTGTTCACTAGAGCATATATAGATGTAAGTGTAATAGGGTCCTCAGCTCCACCAGCTGATTGCTCAGTGGTAATGGGAGCTTCATTGAGCCTTTCAGGAGAAATATGAACATGCTCAAAATTAGGAAATCCTTCATCAAATTGATTCCTAATAAGACTAGGTGTGGGCAGTCTATCAGTTTCATGCTCAACTTCATCAAGAGAAACTTGAGTAGGTGGTGGACTAGGACTAGGTCTAGGTGAAGGTATAGGTGGAGGTAGGTCAGGAGAAACATTAGATGCTTCAGCAATAGCAGAAGGGCCCTCATCAATAGAAACTGAAGGATTACCATCAGTAGTATTGGTAGAAGATGGAACACCAACAACATTATCCTCATCAGCAGCTTCATTGTTTTGAGGCAACATAGCTGCTAGTAAAGGATGATGTGTCCCCTCATACTTAGTTCTCATTGAAGCAAATAGCTTAGAAGATAATGCTCCTATGGGATAAAAAGCTTGGGTTTGGGTAGTAACATCTAAGATCATTTGTAAAAACCTAGGGTACATCAAAAACTTGCTCTTCTTCCTAGTTATATTCTCAACCATATTATCGAAAATAAACTTAGAAAAATTATAAGTTAAACCCTGAGATAGACATACAATACCACATCCCAAATGAGTAGAAAATTGATCCCATATTCCTGATTTATTGCTTAAACTCTGAAGCAATGTATGAACCAAAAACCTCTACATAGGACAAAGCTGATTCTTTAACCACATGTCAGTCCTTGTACCTTGATATCCAATTGCTCTTAGCCCATCAAGTACCACAGCAGCATTAGAATGATAAACCTCATTCTCATCATCCAAACGAAGTTGACTTCTTATCAGCTCCTCTGTCACCACATGCTCTGTTCCGTCAATCATTGCAATAATCTCTGTATCACTTCGTTTTGTAGCAGATGCCCAAAATTGAGTAACCAACGATTCATATATTTCATTCGGAGAATGTGTTAAAGCATAATGAATCTTGGACCTCTTTAAGAATTCTACCATTGGTCTATACAACTCATCACCCTTAGTTGTTCCCATAAAAGCGATTTTATTATGATCATGCTTGAAATGAAGCGCCATAAGAAAAATCCTAAGTTAGGGTTAAAATTCACACAAGTGAAAGTGTTTTGAACGTGAGTAAAGAGGGAATCGTTTAATTTGAGACGAAGATATGCGAATAGAGAATAAGTAGTAGATTCCCAATTTTGGTCAAATTGTTGACCAGTGCTGACATGTACTGCTACTTTTACCCAATTTAACTTTCAACTTCGGTAGAAACACTAGCCATTCTGCTGAAGAATACCAATCAGTAGAAATAGATCACATATTCAAGAAGCTTCAGTAAATATCTTTTTATTGTTTCACCCACACGCATTAAATCTCATTAAGTCTTGAAACTGTCTATAAAATAATCCCAATGCACACATAACTCTTCATCAAAAACCCCCAAATAACATCACAAACCCTAATTTCATCAATGTTCCAAAATTAACCACAATCAACCATGAATACTAAACCTGAGATCATAGATCTCACAACATCATCCTCATCATCATCATCATCATCATCAAGTGATGATTCAAACCCATGGCTTCATTACTTTCCACGACCAAGTAAATCACCCTTTCTCCCTTCTTCAGAAGATGATAGTGTAGTGAATCTGCTGATGATTCTGATGACTCCTATAAGGAGAGAACATCTTACTCCCAACCTCCAGCACCTCAGCCTCAACGAAGGCCAAGAGCCAGAAATCCGCCACTCCCTAAGGATAGAGAGGTGGTTCTTAGTCTTTCTGCACCAGGTTTTGGTGCATCAACACATATCGTATAAGGGAAATGCTTAAGGATGGTGGATGGATTTCATTTTGGTTGAAATCAATAGATGAAGCACAAAGGACATATTATTTTTCTTCATCATCATGTGTGGTCATCGTCATCATCAATGTTTTCATCAATCCATCCTTTCCATTTTGATCCTTAGCATCCTCGTCGTAGTAGTCATGCATCTCCAGCCATCGAGATAGAAAGAATGGGTGGTTATGCAAGACTTCACAAACGCATATCCAGCATCTAGTGTGAAACATGTGAGCGATCATGCATATCCAACAGCCTGTTAGATGTTGGAATAGATGATATGAACTAGATTAGGATTAGTAGATCATGTATAGCTCTTTTCTTGTAGTTGCATTTGATGTTGTTGATTGTACTCTGTAAGCTGTAAGCTGTAAACTGTTTCTCGAATGAATGAATGAACAATTTGCTTCAGTACTTCTCTTGAATGAACATTATAACTTCAGTACATTGTCTTCAGTGGAAACAAATAGCTCACTTCAGCACTTTGAATTCAGTAGAAACAAGCTTTAGAGCTTTCTTGACTATATTCCAAATTAACAACCATCAACTTGAATAACCAATCTGCAAAACAGAACAAACACAGAGAAACACACAAACCAACAAAGAAAAACAAACTAAGATTACATTAGCTGGTTAGTGTTAGAGAAAAGCAAACAAAAGTATACATAAAAACCTACAAAATTACATAAAAACATGCAAAGTGTACACAAATCCTCCCCTGAGGCATATGCCTCCCCTGAGGCCTATGCCTCCCCTTAAACTTTGAAGTTAAGGGTTAAGCATACCGATATGGACCACAAGGTGTTGAAACCTTGGTCCATCAAAAGCCTTTGTTAACAAATCTGCCACATTATCATCAGTGTGAATTTTAACCACTTTTATCAAATGTTTGTCATATGCATCTCTTATAAAGTGGTGCCTGATTTCAATATGTTTAGTTTGACTGTGAAAAACTGGATTTTTGACAATGCATATGGTGCTTTGATTATCAATAAAAATTGTTGTGTTCATGAAATTATACCCATAATCCAACAATTGATTTTGTATCCAAAGAACCTGTCCACAGCAATTAGCAGCAGCAACATACTCTGCTTCAGTAGATGAGGTAGCCACGATAGTCTGTTTCTTGCATTGCCAAGAAATCAATCTCTTTCCAAGGAATTGGCAACCTCCAGTGGTGGACCTCCTATCCAGATTTTCACCAGCATAGTCACTATCACTATATGCTTCCAGCTTAAATGGAGACTCTTTTGGGTACCAAAGGCCTAGATGAGGTTGGCCTTTGAGGTACTTAAAGATCTTCTTAACAGCATTGAGATGAGAAGTAAGTGGAGTAACTTGATGTCTCGAACAAACACTCACAACAAAAGTAATATCAGGCCTTGAAGCTGTTAAATACATTAAAGAGCCAATCATAGATCTGTATAAATGAACATTCACTGGTGGATCTACTTCATTGTTGGTATTTGTCTTTGGAGCTTCATAAGGTGTAGTGGCAGTCCTTACACTCTCCATACCAAACTTCTGCAAGATGTCCCTCACATATTTGTCCTGACTGATAAAGATACCATCAGGTTTCTGCTGAACTTGGAGACCCAAAAAGAAAGTCAACTCCCCCATAGCACTCATCTGAAACTCTCCCTTCATAAGCTCCTCAAACTCCCTGCACCAAGCTTCTTTTGTGCATCCAAAAATAATATCATCCACATACACTTGCACAAGAATGATGTCGGTGAAATTCTTCTTAAGGAAAAGTGTCTTATCAATTGCACCTCGTCTATAGCCATGCTTCAGCAGAAATGATGAAAGCCTAGCATACCAAGCTCTGGGTGCCTGATGAAGTCCATAGAGAGCCTTGACTACTTTGTAAACATGATTAGGATGATCTGGGTCTTCAAATCCTTTAGGTTGAGTGACATAAACTTCCTCTTCTATTTCTCAATACAGGAAAGCACCTTTAACATCCATCTGATATACCATAAAGCCCATGTAGGATGCATAAGCCAAAAATATCCGAATGGCTTCCACTCTAGCAACAGGTGCAAACACCTCATCATAGTCAATCCCCTCCTCTTGTCTATAACCTTGAACAACTAATCTAGCTTTGTTTTTTATCACAACACCTCTTGCATCTCTCTTATTCTTCAAAATCCATTTAGTCCCAATTGCATACTTGCCATCAGGTAGTGGTACCAAGATCCAAACCTGCTGATTTTGAAATTGTTGCATTTCTTCCTGCATTGCTTCAAGCCAACTAGAATCTTCAAGGGCTTGAGTAACACTGGTTGGTTCCACTTGAGAGAGAAAACAGGCAAACAGACAATGTTCATAGTCTGTATGATTGTCTCTTTGTTGATGGGAGACATAAGAGATAAAAGCCACTTGACCATATTTAGAACTTGTCACAGTGCCCCTAGTTCTAACATGTGCATTAGGATCACCAATAATATTGGACTGTGGATGAGCATTGTTGATCCTTTTAGTAGCAGTGGTGTTGACATCAATGGAGGTATCAAGATTAGTCACTGTGGGTTCAAAATCAGTGTCATAGGAAGGTGAAGTGAAGATGCCAGCTTTTGGTTGATGATGAAGAAGATCAGAAGGTCTTGGAAAACATGTATAAGGTTCTCCAAGGTCTGTTGACTCTCTAGTAGAAATAGGAGTAGAAACAGCATGTCTTTCAGCAGATTTGGTGATGATAGGAGAAACAGGATCACTATCAGCAGAATGCTCGTTTCCACTGATGGCTTCTTTTGCACTCTCCTCAACATGTCTTTCAGCTTCTAGGTTAGCTGCATACTCCTATTTTTGTAGCTTAGCAAGGTCTTCAGCATAGTGTGAATCATCATCACTCTCATCAGCACCATCTTTAGTATTATCTCCTGCAAAATTGTTAGTGGAGAAAGAAGGCACAGTAATAGGTTGTTCAACATCGTCAAGCTCACTGTCAGAATCAGCATCCAATGTACCAGCATTGTTAGTAGGAGACTCTTGAGAACCTGCATTTTGGTTAGCCAGATGTCTAGAATAACCCAAATAATCAGTTAAGTAATCAAGGTCAAAAGACCACACATGACCCTGCCCTTGAACATTAGGCTTATCTTCAAGAAATCTCAGGTTCAAAGTCTCCTCTATCTTTCTAGCAGACAAGTTGTACACCCTGTAAGCCTTACTATGAGCTGAATAGCCCACAATATAACCATCATCAGCCTTCTCATCAAATTTACCAAGTGGATCACTAGTATTAAGAATTGTCACTTGACAGCCAAAAGGTTTGAGGTAATGTATAGCAGAAACTTTCCCAAACAAAAGTTCATATGGTGTTTTGAAGTGAGGTCTAGTAATGGATACCCTGTTCAGCACATAACAAGCTGTGCCAACAGCTTCAGTCCAAAACATAGTGGGTAACTTAGAGTCTGCTAGCATTGATCTTGCAGCCTCTATCAAGGTCCTATTCTTCCTTTCAGCCACCCCATTTTGTTGTGGGGTTCTTGGAGTGCTATAGTCCCTTTTAATACCTTTAGACCTGCAGAGTTCTATAAGTACAACATTCTTGAACTCTGTCCCATTATCACACCGGATTCCTTTAACCTTCTTGTTCAACTGATTTTCCACAAGGGTAATGAAGTCTTTCAGCACTTGAGATGTTTCATCTTTAGTCCTCAGAAAGAATACCCAACAAAATCTACTATAGCCATCAGTGATAACCAAACAGAAATACTTGTGATCTATGCTTCTTATTTGAGTTGGACCAAAAAGATCCATATGAAGCAGCTGAAGAGGTTCCGAAATAATGCTCACAGCAGTAACAGCTTTGTATGAGGCTCTGTGTTGCTTTCCTTTGTTGCAGGCAACACAATTATGATCATTGGTGAAAACTTTGGAAGGAAGACCTTCAACAAGACTCAGTTTAGAGAGCTTGTTTATGGTCTTGAAGTTCACATGAGCCATCCTCCTATGCCATTTGGTAGACTCATCCAGGGATGCTTTGGCCACCAAACAAGTTAAGTCACCTTCTGGTTTAACATCAGTTAAGTTGAATGTATAAAGATTGTGATTTCGAGGAACTCTCAGCAGAATTGAGGTTTCTTCTGGGAGTTTGAAGTCTTTAGACAGCACAAGACATTCATCCTCTGAGAAGAGTACTTTGTTCTTGGTGTCACAGATTTGTGAGACTGAGAACAAATTGAAGTGTTGGAGTGCCTTGACATAGTATACATTCTCAAAATCCAGTTGAGGTGTTTTGATGGCCCCTTTCCCAGTAATTCTCCCATCACTTCCACCAAAGGTCACATTGCCTCCTCCTTCAATAGGTACAAAGTTATGCATCAAATCCCTGTTTCCAGACATACTCCTTGAACAACCACTGTCAACAATTCCAATATCCTTATGCTTAAGGGGATGATCCTACAACAACAACAAAAATATACAAAATATTAGTACACTATGGAGGCTCAAGTCATTGCTGACTTGAACCTGCCTTGTGGATCAATAGATTTATGCCAAGCAGATGTAAAAGATCCACTATTGTTCTTGGGTTTCCATTGAAAGTTAGGTCCCCTTTGATTCCAAGAACAACCTGCTGAGGACTTGACAGCAGTATCCCTATACCCTTTCCCAGTATTCATAGAGTCAACATATCTAGGCCAAAAACCATTATTAAAATATGAACTTGTTGGTTGCACATATGGTTTAGCAAACGATCTTCTCCAAGTGAAAGGAGAATCCGTATAAGATGCTTGTGGAACATAAGGTGGTATAGCATTAACATTGGTCCACATTGGTCTAGATGTCCTAGAATCACCACACCTACCCATTCTTTGCTCATGATAATCACAATCCTTAATTAAATGAAATTTACTTCCACACACAAAACATGTCTTCTGCTTAGAAGATTTATTTAATCCAAAAGATGTTCTATTACAAGCAGAAGTATTCAAACCAAAACCATGAAAAGAACTATTTTTAACAGAAATATTATGCAAAGAATTAGAAAACAGGTCTTCAGAGGGAACTGTCTTGGAAGTTGATTCCTTGGCAGCAACTTTGACATGCTTATTGGTAGTCTTGGGTGCAGGCAGGGGTGAGGACTTGGGAAGGTCAGACTTGTCATTTGAATCACACTCTGTAGACCCTTGCTTGGAGGACTTGTCACTGTTAACACAAGAGACAAAGTCATTAGAAGAAGTATCAGGGTCTGGCAAGTCACATGACTTTTTGCCATAGAGATGGTGTGATCCATCAAAGTCAACAGAAATAGAAAGGTCAATGGGCATGTGCTCACCTCTAATAGGTCCACGGACAGCATGTAGGTCACCTTCTTTCACAAAATTAGCTAGGCCTGCTGGTGTAGATTTGCGTGTGTCCTCCCTAGCTTCTAATCCTACATACTTCTTAAATCCTAAACCTATAGAAGTATTCGGAGTTTGACTAGCATAGATGTGACTAGCTAACTTGTTTCCATTTAGTAACTATTCTTTATGCCTAGCAATCTCCTCATCTAGTTTCTATTTTAACTCTAGATTCTCTGACATTACATCTGCTCTTAACTTCTCAGATCTTTTTAACTCATTATTAGAACATTCAAGATCACTCTCTAATATCCTAATTTTTTCATCATAAGCTATTTGATTCTTCTGAAACCAAACCTTTTGTCTTTCTAATGTTTTTAAAGCTTGTTTATAAGCTTCAACCTCAACATAGCATTCATTATATTTAGGTTTCAAAATATCATAAGCTTCTTTGAGTTCATTATAACGCTCACTACAACCAAACACACAGTTTTGTACCTGAGAGATGCCCATCAAGGCAATCTGATCATGCCTATCCTCTGAAGTACAGCTTGCAAACAATCCAGTATTGTCACCACCAAGACCATCATCATTCTCCTGCTCATGTTGCGTCCAGTCCACAGTTTTATCAAGAGTGACCAACGCGGCTGAGGTCTTTCCAACATCCCTTTGATTCTGCTGATAGGAAGAGTAGTTCACCTCATCACCAGCTTTTCTGTCCTTGCACTCTCTGGAGAAGTGACCCATTTGATGACATATAAAGCACTTGACCTTCTTTTTGTCAAACCTAGCTGGATCTCTTCCCTGAAAGCCGAACTTCCTTCCAGCCTTCCTCTCAAATTTCTTGATGTCCATAGAAAGCATAGCCACCTGCCACTTTAATTTCATCTCTTCCATCTCCAGTGGATCCACCTGATCGAAATCCTCATATGCAAGTTGTCGCTGAGGATCATAATCAGCAAAGAAGGATCCAAGCACATCTTCCATTACACCCCCAGATTGAGAACTTGATGGAGTGGTAGTGTAAGATGATGATGAGTAAGTTGGAGTTGGACCATAACTCATCTTTGGGGTAGAGGCTCCAACGAATGCTGTGTGACTAGTAGTAGATGATGATTGAAAAGGACTTTTTACATCATGTTCAAGAGTTTTAAGTTTGTTATACAGCTCATCAAAAGTAAGCATATCCAGACCACCTTTAGCTTTTAAAGCAATGCTTACTTGTAGCCAGGATGGAGGTAATGACCTCAAGAACTTAGAATTACAATCATCATTATCTGGCTTTGCCTGTAGCTGATTTAACTGACTTAAGATCTTGTGAAACTTGTCTTAGCCCTTGTGAATTCCTTCCTCTTCAGAGATTTGAAAGTCTTGAAACTGTTGTCGCAGCATGGACTTTCTCATTCTTTTAGACTCCTCATTCCCTCCGAACTTAGCCTTGATCGCCAACCATATATCCTTAGCATCTACCATATAATGAAAGTCACTCAAGTGATCTTGAGGTATCGCCTGAAGAAGTATAGTTCTCACCTTGTGCTCTCTCTGAACTGCCAGGATTTCATCAGCAGATTTTGGAGGAATAATGACAACAGTACCATCAGGATCAGTGGTTGTCCTTTTTAAACTGTTTCCCTTCTGCACAATTGACCAGAGATTCCAATCAATGTTGGAAATCCAGTTTTGCATCTGCATGGCCCATAGATCATACTCTTCTCTCTTCAAGTATGGGAATTTAGCATTGCTGTTGGATAGACTAAGTTGTTGTAGGGAGGCACTGTTATTGTTGTTGGTAACTTCAACATCGTCCACAGCTCCAGACATGGTGAAGAATGTAGTGATTGAAAGGATTAAAGCAAAGAACAGCTCTTAGTATCGTAGAGACTCTCACGAGGCTCTGATACCACTTGTTGAAACTAGCAGACCTTGATAGATCTTGAGCTCGTGGATCGTTAGCTATGCCTATGTAATCACAAGCACAGTAAAAGACAATCTCTACAACTTGTATTTAATAGCGGAATATAAACACAAGTAACACAAATAACTAAGAACTCTGTGATCCTCTATGGATCGTTATATTAACTAAAACTTTGTTTTTCAATCGATACATAACTCATACTATTGTGTTCCTTTTATAGACAAGGAACCCTAAACAAAACCCTAAACCGTTTCCCAAGAAACGTAAAAACATAAAACTAAATAAGATATACACAATCACTTCCTAATAAAGCTCATGTATATCCAAACTAAATATACTAAACACGGAATAACAACTTCCGCAGAAACCAACTGATCACTATATATATCTTCAGCAGAATTATGTCTTCAGTAGAATCCACACTACTTCAGCAGAATCCATTCAGCATTAACTTCAGCATAATCCATACTTCACATAATTCCAAACATGGTTGAAAAACTTGCTCAAAGAAAAGGAAGTTTCCTTTGACCCCGAACGCGCGTTGTACGCGTATCAAGTTTTTGGCGCCGCTGCCGGGGAATAGAATAGCTAGTTAGATTTCCACCTCATTTAGGTTCCCTTGCTTGATTCCTATCAAGTAAGATTTTTTCTCAATTTTTAGCTTCCTCGTAGTCTATCCCCCTTCTTTGTGAATTTGTTCGTAGCCCCATCACTTTTCATCATGGAAGGTGATAACCCGCCACCACTCATCGATCCACCAATCATTTGCCCGCCAAGAGGACGTAATCTTGGTGAATACTCTAGACCGAGCCACCAAGGCTATAGGAACACCATTGAGCTCCCCGCTCAAGCTCCGACTATGATGACCCTGCGATCCGACACCATCCGGTTGGTGCAAAACGGATATGCATTCCATGGACTTCGTTCCGAAGATCCTAATCAACATCTCAAGGACTTCCTAAAATAGCTGACTCTATCGACCCTGATGCTACCACACGGGAGACCACGCGCTTGCGTCTCTTCCAACTCTCTCTACGGGACCAAGCTAGTAATTGGCTTGAGCGACTTCCCGCCGGATCCATCTCAAGTTGGGATGATCTCACCACTCGTTTCCTTGCAAAATTTTTCCCACCGAGGAGAACTGCCAAACTTAGGAACGACATCTTGATGTTCCAACAACGTCAAGGCGAAACTCTCTACGAGGCGTGGACTCGATTCAAGGACTTGCTACACAAAGTCCCTCATCACGGAATCGATCTTTGGCTTCAAGTTCAAATCTTTTACGATCATGTCAATCTCTCAACTAGGAAAACCATCGACCAAGCGGCTGGTGGTAAACTTAGTGAACTCACCGCGGAATAATCGTGGGGTACAATAGAGGACCTTGACCTCTATGACAACGAAAGTTGGAATGACCCCCGTGAGTTGCCCAAAACCGTCAAGGAAATCTCCTTGCCTCCCATTGACTCACAACCTTCCAATCGTAGGATGCTCGAACTTGAAAATCAAGTCAAATTCCTAATGAGCTCCTATGAGACTCCTAAGCCCGAGCCAAATAACTTTGGAAAATCCTACAACAACCCTCCAAACACCAAAAATTCCACTAGACTTGAGGGAATGGTGTCCAAATTCATGTCATCTCAAGAAGCTCGATTGACTAAACTTGAAGCCGATTTCAAGCAACAACAAAGCGAGATGACAACCAAGCTCGACACCCTCTTAGAAGCCTTCAATGGACAAAGGGATGAAATACAGGAAAAAATGGCGGAGATGATGGACTTAGTGAAAGAGTACACTAAGACGAAGATTCCCGAGAAGGTGCTAGTGAGGAACGATGAGCACGCCACCCCCACTTTGTCTGTTAACGCCATTTCCATTGCTTCCGATGAAGATGGAGCAGTTGAGAAGAAGGAGCCTGAGAGCAGCAAGGATAGTAAGGATAAGAATGAGGCTCGGACTGATGATGAACCCAAATTCATCAAGCATTACCTTAAGCATGAGATCAATAAGAAAACAATCGTTAACCAAGTGAAAAACTTTAGGTGTAATGATGTTCTTAGGAAAGCCCTCTTAGGTGAAATAGGAGAGGAAGAGTATGACACCATACCTATGGGACCTATGTACGAGTCGATTCTGAGAAAGCCAATAACTAAAAAGCAAGAGATCTCTGGGAACTTTGTAATTCCATGTAGCATAGGTGACTTAGAGAATATAAATGCCTTGGCCGACCAGGGATCCGATGTAAACATAATGCCGCTATCAGTCTATAGTAAGTTGACTAAGGAGGAACCAACCAAGACCAATCTTAGACTTTCCTTAGCAAATCATTCATATGTTTAACCCATAGGAATAGCGGGGGATGTCTTAATTAAGGTTGCCTATATTGTCTATCTGGTGGACTTCGCAATTGTAGACATTGAGGAAGATAAAAACATACCATTAATCCTGGGAACACCTTTCCTGGCCACCGCCAAGGCAACCATCAAATGCGGTGAAGGGATTATGATACTCAAAAGTGGAAAAGGACAAGTTAGGATACCTATTGTTTCGAGATATCCTTTGAAGATTATGGCGAATGTAAAAGATACGAATTCGCAGGTATCCAATAATGCCATTAAGAAGAAAATTGCTGAATGGGAAAAAGGGCTTAGAGAATTCATGGTTCAAGGATTAAATGCGACATTGTGGAAACGTGATAAAAAGTTAGGAAATAACCCTACCACAATACCACAAACTCAAAAGAAACCTAAGGAATTTTTGAATGGAGAAAAGGTGCTTTTGTATAAATCAAGAATAAAAGCATTAAGAGGAAGGAATAAGCTAAGATGGTTTGGACCTTATACGGTGAAAGAAACTAATTTAAAAAATAAAACCGTTATGATAATAGATGATGTTGGGAAAGAGTTCACGGTAAGCATACAACGTCTACAACCTTTTGATGAAGGCTTGGTGAAAGAGAAAAAGAACGGTAATGAAGTCACGTAGGGGCACGACTTCGAGTCTAGCTACAAGACTCATAAATAAAGAAAAACGCTTCGTGGGAGGCAACCCATGCTTAATTTTTTGCTTGTTTGTGTGTCATATCTTTTCATTGATTGTTTATTCTCATGTTTTAATTTGTGAAAATGCTTTATTTTGTATTTAACCTCGTCTTAATTACATATAAAGGTATTTTACAAAAAGGATAAGTGTAGGGAGTATTACACACGTTTTTAAAAGAACGTAAACATGAGAATTACAATTCTTGAAAAGATATATATGTGTGTTTGTTAGAGTCAAATGCTTGTATCGAGTCATAATGGATGTTTTGCAGGAATTTTTCTAGGTTTTAAAGATATAATTTTTCCAGAAAAACGCAGCAGACCAGTTTCTGTCAGGATAACCTAACGGCGTCAGGAGGAGCAGAAACCACTTATCTTACTTTCTCTCGTTTTCTGTGCTACTTATAAATTTTTTGGAATTTCTCAGGTCTTAATTTTCCAGAAAATCTGCAAACATCCATTCCACAAGCATAATATCTTATTTAAGTCTGAAATTACATCTTGTTGTGATTTTTCTTTGTTCGGTTTGATGCTTTGGGTTATCTATTTTCTTAAAGTGTTCAGGTTTTATTTATCAAGAAGAAGAAACATAGTATTGGATGGAGTTTTTCACGCATACATTCTTCTTGAAAAGAATTTAACCAATACTTCACACGGATCCTACCGAGCTAATCAGGGGAGTATTAGTTTCTTTCTCTTTTAATTACCTTCCATTATCATAACTTTGATACTCTCGGGGAACATTGGGGAAAATGTTCAGTTTAAGTGTAAGGAGGGAAAATAAAACGGGAACTTTGAAACTATGCTTATCCTTGATTATTTGTCTTGTCCAATTTTATTCGTGTAATAAACCATGAGAAATATCGGTTAGGGTAATTTTGGCACCAAATTTAAAATTTTCATGACATGTAGGAGTGGGCCATTAGTCTTAATAAAGCGTCTCATGGATAGGAAGTTATATGACTAGCACAAAACCCTTTACCACTCAAATTCCACCCCAATAATGTGAGGTTCGCCCCTACATTTGTAGGAATTAAAGCATTCATCTTTAATGCTTCGAGAGTGTACCGGTAGTATAATAGATTCTAGAACTTGTTTTGTGATGCATTCCGAGATCGCTAGTGAGACTACACTTGTGTAGTTAGGAATAACTAAATGATAAGAGGCATTAGGATAACCCTTGTTTGATACCCGTGTTATAATTAATTCTTCCACACCAGTTGAGTAATTCCCCCACACCCTTGCGTTGTACTCATCTTTAGTACACGATACCCCTAGTTAACCCCTCAGATCCTATCCTTTTCGCGGTTCTCATGATGTTTCGGTTTTCCGGAATATCAATGAAGAGCATTATTTACAATCCACCCCCAAATGTGCACCCAAATCGCCTTAGCCTACCTTGTATGCACTCACTTTTAGTGCATTATTGTTATCATATTAAACTCTTAGTTCAATTATCTAGTTACTTGCATGGTTGCTAAGTCGAGTCATATCTTTGTACACAGTTTTGGGACGATTGGGAAAAGTTAAATTTTATGGAGTGATAGGAAGGAACGTCAAATTCAAATTCCCTTTATTTACGTAATAATGTACTCCAAGTGTTTTGATCTTTTCAATTCGGGTCAAATTAGTGTTAGAGTAATAAAAACTCAAGTGTAGGGATGTGCCTATAAATCCCTTATATTTTGAGGTTATCTTAGAGGATGGTAGAGTAAAAGTGTATGAAAAAAAAATGAAAAAATATACGGGCTACCATCCTACATCTATCTTTAAAGTTATGTTTGTTTGTTTCAAAGTTATCTAGAGTTTAGAGTGTCGAGTCTTGGCTTAGCAACGCCATTCTTCTCATGCTTGTAACATAAAGATTTTTGACTTGCCACCACTAAATCGCCTATCCAACCAAACATTTTGTTTCCCTACCGTAAGCCTAACGTTACAAACCTTTAAAAGACCTCTTAGATAGTTTCTCCTAGGTTCTTACGCCAAAGCGATGGAGGTTTGATCTAGTCTCAAGCCTATGGTAATCTATGTACTAGGACCAGTTAATGAGTGTTTATCTTCCATTTCCATTTTGATATATTTCATATACACCCGAGACATGAGAGTATCCAAACACCACTTGTGAGGTGTTAGTATGTAATTTCCGTGCTTGTTATGACTTTTGCGGGGCTTATACTTGCTGTGAATTGTTCTAAACCAATGCTTCATGCCCCATAACTTATAAATTAATTGGCCAAAAGCACATTTACTTGAGGACAAGCAAATACCAAGTGTAGGGATATTTGATAAGGATTTAAAAGGTACACTTTTGAGGGGTCATTTGAGCCCTTAATCGACCACTTTTATATCCGTTACTGCTTAATTTCGTTCTATTTCACTTTTTTGGTCTCTTGAAGGCAAAATGCTGGAATGACACTTATTTGGACGAAAAGGCGTGAATATGTGAAGAAATGACTAAAGTCAAGATCAAGACACTCAAGCTGCTGGAAACGCACCCGATGGCGTCACAGATAAAGGGCGACGCCGTCCCTCTAATTGCGACGGCTCAGGAGTGAAATTGCTATTTTGTACCTGACGGAGTCAGGCTTTAAAGAGTAGGGCGTCACAACTCAAACGGCCTAAATCCAGATTCAGTTGGCGTCAGAAGATGAAGCCGACGGCGTCACAACCACAACGTGATGCCGTCACAAATTTGACTTGGTCAAGACGAAACCCTAATGGCGGCGATCCAATGGCGTCACAATTAAAGAGTGACGTCGTCGCAGTTGTAACTCTATATATAGAATTCGAATTTTCAGACTTTTAGAGAGGTAGAATTGTGGAGTAAAACCCTAAAACGATTTTGGTTTGTCTTGGGCAGTATCTTAGGGTTCTCATACCCTACTTTACAACAAGATAAGTAATCTACTTCATTGATTTCATTATGTCTTCAATTGTATGTGTGTATGCTTGCATGTTTGCCATGTCCAGCTAATTTATTTGTGTGTTTGCTTAGATCTATGAAACCTAGTTATTGAATATTGATTGGTTGTCTCTTTTCTTAATTGTAATTGGCTTAGGATTGCAATAGGCCATCGTTGTGTTTATAATGCTTGAGTAATCTTTGTGAACATTGGTTTATAATCGCCTAGAGTTATTGTAGGCTAAAAACCCAAAGTGTTAGGGAAAGCACACCCTACGACCTTAGAAAACACAACGCGTTAAGAATAAGGACGTGGCAATTCAACCACCAATAAAAGATAACTAGGGAGTAGTAGTATCTAGGTAGACACATTTTTAATCATCATACGAGCACACATCAATAGACATAGACTACCCCTTAGCTTAGTTAATCAGATTAGATAATAGTATAGTAATCGGTAGAAGTACCACCCCCCAAATCCAATACCCCGAGATCGTACCTTTCAATTTTCTAAAATATATAAAAAGATAAAAAATAATCTTCCTCAACCCCAACCTTAGCTTAGTAATTTCTCACTAGCATTCCTATTCCTCTAGAGAACGATATCAATCCCGAGGCTTACCCTAATACTACACTACAACGATTAGGTTCACTGCCTAGGTGGTTGAAAAACTTGCTCGAAGAAAAGGAAGTTTCCTTTGACCCCGAACGCGCGTTGTACGCGTATCACTAGATCATACAACAACAAAACAAACAAGCCTTCCAACTATTTATTGAAGCTTGATTATGCCTTGATCTTCTTTGCTACAAAAGATGATCACTAGAATGAAATGAAACTGAGATAGATGTAATAGAATGAGAGAATGTATGTGTTTTATGCTAAGAGGGGATGAGGAAATAACTTGGTTTGGCTTGCTATTTATAGGCCAAATGAACAGCAGAGCTACGGACCAGACGGAACCAAAAAAAGGGGTTCCGCCCTTGTTAATTTTTGGTTCCTCTGGTCTGACAATAAAGATTACAAAAATATTTCCAAAATCATCAAAATCTAACCAAGATCATGTAAGATATGTTGAGTACAAATCTAAACAAAATATTTTATGAAATCTTCTAAAGATTTCCAATGTGATGCAAGCCATGATGTAATATGTTGTTTTCTATTTTTAGAATTAATATGTTAAAAGTAAATACATATGTAATGTTATGTTTAAGAAACTAAAACATATTTGTTCTAAAAATTTTGATGCACATTGTGGTTTAGAAAGATATCAATGTTAATTGATACATAGCTAATCAAAATGTGATAAGATGTAAATGCTTAAGTGATGAAGACTTTATTTAAGGAAAGCTTGTTTTAATGTCTATTAATCTTGATAAGCTTTATACTTTACAAAAATGAAATTTACATTTGTCGTTAACAAAACAAGGTAAAAATCATAAAATATAAATAACGTTTTGGGACGATATTTGTATTAACAATAGTTAATCTTTTGTGAATATTTGACACAAAATTCGAACCTAAAATTTATGGTTTAATGCAAATTCTAAGTTTACGGAATCATGATAGTTATACATTGTTTAATCCTATTCCTAATTCTATAAGAAATCATTCAAAATTGAAAAGCCCCAATTCAATTTTATATGCATAAACAAACCCTAAACTCAAAATTAAAGAAAATAAAAATTAATTGATTTACAATTAATGTTAAGAAAAGTGTAGTGGTTGATAATCTTGAAATCCAATGCCTTGAATTGATTAAAATTGAGTGGAATTGAGGTTTTTGGATGAGGTGTTTGGTTTGACAGCAACTTGCAGAAGGTGTGTTTGGTTAGGATATGTTAACAGTGAAGAGAGAAAGAAGACAAACGAGTTTGTCAGGTCACGGTACCACTAAATTTAGTGGTGCCATGACCTGCTGAGACAAACTTTTGTCTCATTTTGATTATTGACGAATAAGTCTTGCTTATTTGGTGAGACTTTTTGACACGATGAGAACTTATACCTAATAAACGGGGATAGAAATTGACTAATCGAGAGTAGAGGAATTGAGATGACCTTAATATTTCCAAAGAAATATTCAAATAGTCATAAGACGAGACGAAATGGATTAATTTAATATTTCCAATGAAATATTTGAGTATTCATAAGACGAGACTTATGGAATGTGTTTCATCATCCGTAGACCTAGATGGAGATAATTGAAGGATTCTCATTTGAGAGGTTTGGTTAGGATGTCGGCGATTTTGTCATGGGAATGAACTTTCTCAATAGAAATGTTTCCTTTTTGAACGTTATCACGAAGGAAGTGATGACGTATTTCGATGTGTTTAGTACGAGAATGTTGAACGGGGTTCTTGCTCAAGTCAATTGCACCTTTGTTGTCGCACATAATAGGGATGTCGTCGAGATGGATGTCGTAGTCGATTAGAGCTTGTTTCATCCATAGTGCTTGTTGACATGCCTTTCCGGCGCTTACGTATTCGGCTTCGGTCGTGGAGATAGCAAGCTCCGTTTGTTTCTTGGAGAACCAAGAAGTTAGACAACAACCCATGAAGGTACAAACGCCACTGGTGCTTTTTCGATCCACATAATCTCCGACATGATCAGAGTTGGCATAAACAATAGTTTCTACACCGGTCCCCTTGGGATAATACAATCCTAAGTGCATAGTGCCTTTAATGTATCGGAAGTTACGTTTAACCGCTTCTAGGTGAGAGGTTTTGGGATCCTCTTGAAAGCGATCACAAAGGCAAACACTATACATGATATCAGGCCTACTTTCCGATAGGTATAATAAACTACCTATCATGCCCCTATACTTAGTACTATCCACGGACTCACCTTCTTCGTCTCTCTTGAGTTTCGTTTCCGTGGACATGGGTGTTTTCATAGGTTTAGACTCTTCTAAACTAAACTTTTTAAGCATTTCTTTAATATACTTAGGTTGATTAAAGAAGATACCATCTTCCATTTGTTTTATTGTAGACCAAGGAAGAAATTTAATTCACCCATCATGCTCATCTCAAACTCACCATGCATGATCTTAGCGAAATCATCGCATAGTTCTTGACAAGTTGAACCGAATATAATGTCGTCGACATATATTTGAACAATGATAAGATGTGAATTACTTTCCTTCGTGAAAAGTGTATTGTCAACCATTCCCATGGTATACTCATGTTTAAGCAAGAAATCCTTCAATCTATCATACCAAGCTTTAGGAGCTTGTTTGAGGCCATATAGTGCTTTCTTGAGTTTATAAACATGATTCGGTTTTTCGAAATCAAAGAATCCCGGAGATTGCGCAACATACACCTCCTCGTTAATGTAACCATTTAAGAATGCACTTTTCACGTCCATTTGATATAGCTTAAAATCTAAGGCGCAATCATAGGCAAGGAGTATCCTAATAGACTCTAATCTAGCAACGGGTGCATAAGTTTCATCGTAGTCTATACCTTCTTGTTGGTTATAGCCTTGTGCTACTAACCTTGCCTTATTCCTAAATACGACGCCATTTTTTTTGAGTTTATTCCTAAACACCCATTTAGTTCCTATGATAGATTGGTTCCTAGGTGGAGGTACTAAAACCCAAACTTGATTTGTGGTGAATTGATTTAATTCTTCTTGCATAGCGACTATCCAACTACCATTTTTCATCGTTTCACCGATGTTCTTAGGTTCTACGGTAGATATAAAACTAAAAAAAAAAAATACTTTTTGAATGCTTTTCACTTAAGGGTTCATTGGTTTAGGTTGCCTATGACATTCTCTATTGGATGATCTTTGGATTCCTTGATGTTGACTATTTCAGCAACTTCGTCTATTTCATCCCCAATGTCATTTTCTAAGGTTTTCTTGCCATTTACCTTAATGGCTTCTTCCTCATCTAAGTCATCATCCACCAAAGGTGGAGATTTAGTTGGGGGGGGGGGACTCTCATCGAATGTCACGTTGAGTGACTTTTCGAATTTCATTGTTTCCTTATTTAGGACAACATAGGCTTTACTATTTTGTGAGTATCCTAGGAAAACACCTTCGTAAGACTTTGGGTCAAACTTGGTGAGGTAGTCTTTTGTGTTTAAAATGAAGCATTTGCTTCCAAACACTCTAAAGTAATCTAGAGTAGGTTTTCTACCTTTCAATATTTCGTATGGAGTCTTTCCTAGGATTGGTCTAATCAAAATCCTATTGAGTATGTAAGTTGAGGTGTCTAAGGCATTACACCAAAACTTTTGAGGAATTGATTGTTCGTTTAACATCATTCTACTCATTTCTTGTAGAGTATGATTTTTCCTTTCAACTATCCCATTTGATTGAGGAGTGCGTGGAGCCGAGAAGTTGTGTATAATACAATATGCTCTGAATTGCACTTCATTATGAAATTCCCGACCATGTTCCGTCCTAATGGAAACTATAACCTAGTTGATTTTGGACTTTCTTATTAAAGATTTTGAATTCCTCTAAAGCTTGTGTCTTATTCTTAAGAAATCTAGTCCAAGTGTATCCGGAGTAATCGTCTACGACTACTAAGGTGTAGAGATTTCCTCCGTAACTCTGTATAGCGGATGGACCGAAAAAATCCATGTGAAGGAGTTCTAGGTATCTAGAGGTCGAAACTAACTTCTTAGCTTTGTGACTAGATTGAACTTGTTTTCCAACTTTACAAACGTCACAAAAGTGTTGATCGAACTTAAGCTTAGGTAAGTTTCTAATTAGATCCTTAAATGCTAGAGATTGTATTAAACGCATATTAGCGTGACCTAGTCTTCTATGCCATAGAGTGGAATAATCATCTATTGTTGCTAGACATATCTTATCCCATACTTATTCCCCATTTTCATGATGAATAATCCATTTTTCCTAACTCTTTTACCTATGGTTTTGCCATCCTTAATAATATCACTACCTTATTCGGAGAATACTACTCTACACTTATTGTCAACCATTTGACTAATGCTAAGCAAGTTAAATCCTAAATTATCTACATGCTCAACATTTCTAATAATGATGAAGTTGTGAGAGATCGTACCTTTGCCTATGATGTTGCCTTTAAGATTACTACAAAATGTGACGTTACCTCCGTTGTATGCTTTGTATGATGAGAATAGACTTCGATTTCCTGTCATGTGATTAGTGCATCCACTATCTTTGACCCATTCATCGGGCTCCAAGTCGATTCCCAAGCATATCTATTTAATTAAGACAACAAGTCAAGCATTTGGTACCCAATATCTCATGGGTCCAAGATTATTAATGTTGAACATTCCAAACATTTGGTTAGGATGTTGAAATGGTGGACAAATGTCCCAAGGCATGTAACCTCGTTGTTGGAAATTGTTCCACATTATGGGATAGTTATTTGGATAACTTTTCCTTCTAATGTTACCTCTAGGTTGTGGTGTGTTAGATCTTGGTTTAAGATTATTTATTCTCCTAGGTGGTGGAGTTTTAGATCTAATGTCCGGTTTTACATAACCAAGTCCGGGAGTAGACAATGGTTTGTAAAAGGTCTTAACTACCTTTTTACTAGAAATCGGAACTTTGGTATCATTAATTACTACATGAGTTGGTTTAGGACTCAAACTGTTTTTCAAAAGTGAAGGTGACTCAATCTTTTCAGCACACGGTACCACTAGTTTAGTGGTGCCGTCCAACACTTTAATGGTACCGTCTGTTGTTTCAACAGAGCCTGTGGGTTTTACAAATTTTACTTGTTTTTTCCCACTCGTCGAAGCTCTATTTGGATCAAAACCTAAGCCCGTTCCAGAATGTTCACTATATCTAATGTTGTCTAACATATCGTCAAGAGCTTTTGTTCCTTTTTCAAATTTAGAAATTTTAGGAATGTTTTTCCTAAGTTCTTCATTTTCTATTTGAAGATTTTGACATGACGTATATTCGACCTTGACATCTTTATTTTTCTCAAGTTTGTTAACTCTTTCTTTTAGTTGTAAAACTTGAATTTCTAGACCAATACTTATTGTTTTTAGCATCTTGTTTTCTAGAAATGATTTTAGAGGTTACTTCACATAACTTATTATAATAATCTATTAGTGAGTTATCATCTATTGAGGAATTATCATCACTATAGTATGAAGAATCGGAATGTACCTCATTTGGAGTGTGAGCATGAGACATTGTTTCATCGTTGGGATTTTCCTCTTCCTCTTCACCAAGAACCTCCTACGAATGCTCTTTGGTTCTTGGTTCTCGGTGGTTTAGGACACTCTCCAATGAGGTGGTTTGGATCTCCGCATCTAAAGCATTTCCTATCACTCTTTCCTTTCTTATTATCACGATTCTTTGAGAAAGCCTTCTTTTCGTCACGAGGTTGTCTAACGAATCTACCTTTTCTCTTAAAGATCTTTTTGAAGTTTCTAACCGCAAATGCATATTCTTCGTCTTCAGTATCGGAAGCCGAACTTTCTTCGTCACTTGACTCCTTCTTGGCTTTTAATGCTATAGACCTTACTTTCTCTCCTTTGCCTTTAATTATGTCGGAGTCTTTCTTGATTATCATTTCATGAACTTTCAAGTTTCCTATGATTTCATCAAGTGATAATGTCGCCAAGTCCTTTGACTCTACAATGGTGGTGACCTTTGATATCCATTTGGGATGTAGAGCCCTAAAAAACTTCCTAACATAATTCTTGCTAGAGTAACCTTCATCAATAACTTTAAGACTAGTAACAATAGTATTAATCTAGCAAAAGCATTATCTACAGTTTCATCTTTCGAAATGAAAAATTGTTCATATTATTGTACAAGAAGATCAATCTTGTTTTCTTTGACTTGATTATTACCTTGATGGGTGACTAACAAAGTTTTCCAAATTTCTTTTGCTGTATTACATGTAAAAAAAAATTCAAATTCTTTTCTTGGCAAAGCATTATAAATAATCATTTTAGCCTCATTATTTTTGGCTAGTTTTCTTTTAAGAGTATCACTTTGTTTTTCGTAAGGAATAATTTCATTCTTGTTGGTTTCTGGATTCTTTTCAATAGGTTTAAAATCACCCTCGGTAATAACATTCCAAAGATCAATATCTTTTGATTTCATATAGGTTTTGAATCTTGTTTTCCAATAGATAAAACAATCGGTTTCAAAAAGTGGTGGTCTTTGCATATATTGCCCTTCTTGATAATTTTCAAAATCCATTGATCGATTCAAGCTTTAAAATACAGTTTATTTTAAAAATCTCGACTGACGTGGCTCTAGTACCAATTGTGAAAAAATAGAAGGGGGTGGGGGTTGAATAGTTTACCGCTTTTTTAGTTTAGTTTTCAAAGTTTACTTGTGAAAAAATTTGATTGAGTCATTTGTCAAATCAAATCACAACAATATAAATCTTACTTAACAAGACTATAATATATACACTACAACAATAGAAAGTAAGTAATGAAATTAAAGAGTAAGAGATGGAAAGATCAAACTGAGACAAAAGATTTATAGTGGTTTGGTCACAAAACTCTTTTGCACCCTACTCCACTCCCCGAGTACCCAACTCGAGTGTTCTAAGCACTATGTCTACAAACTCCCTTGAGGCGGAGAAAACCGCACAACGTCGCTTAACACAATTTCCGACACTAAGCTAAATGTCGAGTATTAATCTAGTTAGTACCAATCTCACTCACGATCTACCCAATCCTTGCTAATTACATAAACTACTAGATCACCACGATCTAGACTTGATCCACTTGATCAACACACTAACTTACAAACAACAAGAGGTCTCTAAGATCTCTATAAGATCACAATGATCCACACAAGTTACCTAAACAAGACTCAAGACTAATTGATGTATATCAAGATATAACAAGTGTGTAACAAATGTTACAAGTGCACACTACTATGACTACAACACTAAGTATCTTCTTGATACAATGTGTTCTTCTCTTGCACTAAGAGAGGAATGAAGGTGATCACTTGGTTGGAAAAGATGATCATTCTAAAACAAAAGAAAACTATCTAAATGATCAAAGGAGTGCATGTGTGTTAGGAGATTTAAACTCAAAAAGTTTTGTGTGAAAAAGGATGATAAAAAACTATGAAGCTGGTATTTATAGGGACAAAAATTTCGTCCTTTACAGTGGACAGTATCACTAAATGCCAGATGGTACCACTAAATTTAGTGGTACCATGGTACCGTCCTAGACAAAAACGCTCGTCTTTTTGTTTTTAGTGGTGAAAGTTTATTTGGGGAAGTTAGGAGTTGTTTTGGGGGGAAAATAGCTATTGGGAATTTTTAAACTTATTTTTTCAATTACAACATTTCTTTAATATTCAAAAACAATTTTTAAAATGTATTTTTGAAAAAATGTTTTGTCCCATTAAAAATGTGAAGTTTGAAACACAAATTCACTTCTTTGATCACTTGTCAAGTTGTAAATTTGTTTGTTCTTACCTAGAGTGATATATGTAAAAACGGGATATTTCGATTAAAAACTTGTTTACGTTAATTTTAACATAACATGTTTTTAAATTTTGTTATCATCAAAACGTAGAGATATCGAAAGATGGAAATAACGTTTTTAGACATTATTTGCATCAACAGTAATTTTATGTGGTATTATTCTATTGGTGACAATGAATGAACCCACTTCATGACTAACCAATAAAACACTTTCACATCCATTTAGGTCCACTTTTAGGTCCAAGTTTTAGGCCTATGCATCATTTGTCTTATGAGAAACCATATTTTTTGCGCATTCACATATTTTATCTTCATACACTTCATAATTCTTTTTCCTATATTCTGATATGCATTTGGAAACCCTAATTTATATATTCTTTTCATATATCGAATAAATCATCAGCAATAATGAATGAACTAAACATGCTCATGGGTTGTAAATATAATGCCATCAGAAACTGATTATATAAATAAGAAAATAATAAATATTTATGAGAAACCATGATTCTTTATGAGAACCATAAACTGACTCAATTTCCTTTCATATATTTAACACCTATACTTTTTTCACTAAAATACAATAATCATGGAAAAAATAATTTATAAGTTAGTATAATAAATACAATTAACATCATCAAGATACTGATAAAGCAATCAATATACAAAAAAATATCATAATTAACTAAACAATTGATCTACACTTCAAAAATCTAATTTAAATATTCTCTTCATAAACCTCATAATATTCCTTTTTATATTTCTGATGTGCACCTTGAAACCCTAATTTTCAATTAGTCATCAGCAGCTTCAACAGTCTCATACTCATCCTCCTGCTCATCTACACACTATCCAAAGTGTACATGAGATTGTCACAACACTGTACAAATTAAGATAACAAAATTAATAAAACTAATATAAAATATATAGTTTTGTTAGTAGCTTACCTCAGATCTAGTGGTTTGAACTTGAAAAAAATGTTTAGGCTCAGGATCTTCTTAGTTATAGGTTCGGTAACTAAATAAAATATCTAAAACTTAATATTTTATCACATCTCAAGATAATAATCAAATTTTATTATAATAACAATTATTGCTATAAGATATTACCATCATCAGCAACACCTCCATTAGAAAATCTTCACCAGTATCTCTTCATCAGAACCCCGTTAAAATTTCAGTTCAACACTACCTGCATAATCATCAGTCGATACAGCTAAACTAATTTGAGATGCCCAAATCTTAACGTGTAATGTGTACTAATAAAATAAATTTATACTTAATAAAGGAATGATTTTAAGTATGATGCCACATTACCAGACGTACGATCGAGTTAAGAAAGTGGGGTTGTCTGCATATTTTTTGCCTGCGAAAAAAGAAAAAACATAAACATTAGCTGGTGAATGACTGATGAGGTGAATGAATGATGAACTCATGTCTTTTTAGGATATATATAGGTTTTACATTAGGGTTACGTAAAGATAAGCATGAATTTATTATAATAATTATCTTTATATTTTAAATTTGGTATATATATCATTGAAGATAATCCTTTTTTTAAACCGCTGACATAATATCAAATTCCTTATTTTTAGTAAGTATCTTCAATTTATATTTAGAAACAAAAACAATTTATGAGTTCTAAACAAACTTAAAAAAAAAAAGAAAAAAAAAAATCTATGACACCAAGGTTTTGTAAATCACCTCCATTTTTTCGAATTTTTTTAATTCGCGATTTCGACACATCTATATTTGGAGAGCTTTTTAAAAAACTCCAATTCTGGCCCTATTTTTTCTCAACTAAAAATCTAATTGGCCGATGAGAAGGCTCGATTTAAAATCGAGCTATCTCATTGGTTAATCGAATCCCTAAATTTAGCCTAAAGCGAGTTCTCTTATTATATAAAAGATGACAGATAGTGCAGGCTACATTTTAAGCTATTGTTTGGCTTATGTCCGTGGTCTTCTCTGATGTTTGGTTTGTGTTCCTGGTCTACAGTTATGTTTGGGTTAAGTTTTTTTATGGGACTTTTAAGGTTTCATTTGGTGGTATTGGTCCCTTATTTGATTTTTATTTTTCTCTCGTGGGTCCGGCTGATATGGTATAGGTTTTTTGTTTTGTCATTTGGTTCTTGTGTCTGTATTAATGTGTAGGAGTTTTTTTTTCATGTTTAGTTTTTGCTTTCTTTTGTTTGGGTCCGAGCTTCTTTCTTTTGTATAGGTTTTTTTTAGTTGGGTTGTCATTGTATTGTTCTCATATTTGTTCTCATTTCCCTTTTGTGGGGTTTCTAATAAAAGTTTTGCCTTTCAAAAAAAAAAATAAATAAAATAAAATTTCCCAAAATTTATGTACGTGTGTAAATAAAGTAAACTACACTACAAAAATGGTAATTAGTGACTAGAAACACCAAGTACATCAACAATGAGAGGTCCAATTATACTCTTAAAATTTATTGAGAAGTTTAATTATGTTTCAATCGTCAGCTTCTATTTCATGTTTATGTTGCACGAAGAGATATTAAATCTTGAATCTCTTTATAACTTGATGCATGGAAATATGTAATGCATGTGTTAAGTTGAAATATTTTATTAAGTTTGTAAAAAGTTTATACACGGTGGAAAGTAGCAGGTTTGAAAAATCAACATATTAATAAGATGATTATTTGGCGTAATATTTATCTCACACAGTATACACCACAATCTATCTCACACATCCTAAGCAGAATAAACCAACAACCATTTGGTTGAAAAGCTTCTCACACAACATGAGGTACCATTGGGACACAAGCCCTTCGGCATTTGGGCGTAATATTAATTATAAGTTTATAAACCTATGAAAAGTGTTTTATCGTTAGTGACAAAAACAAATGTGGTCACTTTCGTCCTTGTAGGTCTGTCAACCTATTAGAGACAAAACTCCAAAACTGGTCACTTATCACTTACAAGATTAGAGTGGTCATTTTTGTAACGATTGACACTAATCCAATGAAAGTCACTAAAATTTTGACAAGAAAACAATGACAAAAGATAGCGAGTAGCTAAAAGACCTTGGAACGGTTGTTAACGTCTAACTATGACCAATTTATCCGATGATACCCACGGAGCCGAACTCTATAATAGTAATCTACTAATCTATTACTTTTCTTATACAACTATGTATGTGGTTAGCTGGTAGTGACGAATAAGCTGGAGGCCACTGGCTACTGACTTTTTGTTTTAAACAACACCTGCTACTTACTTATAGTGACACAAAATAAGGTTGTCACTGATATTGGGATATAACAACAACAAAAAATTATTTCTAATTTCTTTGGAATAGCTTGCATTTGCTTCTTACGACTAAAGAGAACTAGAAGAAATAGTTACAGAGGGATTATCGTGCAGATAAAAATAAAAACTGAGACAAATTGCTGTGACAATGAGATATACACCATCTACTTTTTTTTTTGAGCAAAATATACACCATCTACTTGAATTCCAATTTTTATGGCTATTTATAATATAGAACTTTCACCAGGTATCCATTACACATTATATTTGTTCTTTTTAAAGTACTTTTTTTACTGATCATTTCATATATGTTGCTAACAGCTCAACAAATAAAAATGCAAAACAGAAATAACAAGGATAAATAGAAGAAGGGCATTGGATAAGTGCATTATTTCAACACAAAATTTTCTTTTAAAATGAAAAAATGCATTTAATATACAATAATTAAAGCTATAAATTACCTTAATTAAATGTGATTTTGTAATTAATGAAGACAAACTTTTCTTGTTTAACAATTCAAACCAATGTTCTGAGGGCATTGTTTAGAAAATCCCATAGAAGAAACTATCAAATAATGGATTGAAAATCAGATAAAATGTAATCTTAATATATAGAGCTTATTGAAAGTTTTAAAAATATACCGGCATATAATTATTCCTAAAATATCATCTGTAATATTTAAACTTATCTATAAACATTATCAATGTTGTTTTACTGCAGATTATTAGAATGATCAAAGTAATTTCATTTATTATATGAAACATCTAAAGCCGGTCAATACATATATAATCCCCAAATGGAATGAGGCTACAATCTAATGACAGTTAATACTAGGATTAGTATCATAAAATTTCCCATAAACATTTTTGCAATAAGCATTTACGTCTTCTCCGGTAATATCAACTTTGTTTGTCACTAATCCATGACACTTATAGTCTTCGCTGCAATCAAAATTAATCGCTCTCTTTGATGCTGAGGTACCATATATATTCTTATATGTTATATGACTCACCCGAACTGCTGATGCGCCCGGCTAATGTAAATAAGGAAAAAAAATTAGTACAGGTTTTAGATTATAAAATAGAGTAATGCTTATGAGATTGTTATGGAATAACAATGCTTACCGGTGCAGAGCAATAATGATTTACCGTACTAGTGCAGTAATGTTGATCAATTATAATCGGATTTTTAACATTCTCGAGATTAATGTCCCTAAATGTAATCTTCTTAGCGTACCCCTCTCCATGCTAGTATAATACAAGAAACCAATTAATCAATATAAATGTAATAATATCTCGAAAAATAAGTAATTAACTAAACGTAGGTAAATTTAATGCAATCATACCGGTACCGTCTTGATTCTTAGTCCATTTTTCGTTCCAGTGAGAGTGCAATCTCTTACTATTACTTTTTCGACTGTTGAAGTACGACCATTCTTTCCAAGGCTTCCGATGCTGCCAAAACATGTCAATTGAGCATGGCAGGATAACAAAAGCACAAATCAAACATCGCGGCCACAAAATTTTGTATTGTTCACAAATGTTTTCAATGACTACTGATGGGCGATTGAGCTAAATAAATAGCTTAAGATATGGTACCTTATGCCATGACCAGGTCCACAAAAGACCCTTGTTACATTGATATCATAAGCGCCACTACCAATAGCAACACAATCGTCGCCTGTTATTACGTATATGGGAAACAATAAGTAAATCAAATGTTTCAGAGTATAATAGAGTAAAAGGAATTGCAATTTTATGTTTATGTCATATACCCGTTTCAATTGTAGAATCATGAATGTAAACATGTGACGACAAACTAACATCGATTCCATCAGTATTGGGGCTGTATTCGGGTGCGGAAATATGAAGATCATGGACTTCTACATCTCGACAACCATTAATGCTAATATGTCTCTTTGGACCGTTTATATGTCTTGTACCACTTAATTGAAGCCCGTTGCATTTTTTAAAATGTAACATCTTAAATATCAATATTTACATATTAGCATTCAGATCTAATAATGACTACTTATACTTCACTATGATATGAAAAGCACGTACCGATGGGCATTTGCAATCTACACCTGTGGGCTGCAAAAGTTAAGAAAAGACGCATTGATAATTAACAACAAGGGTATAAAAACTGATCAAATGGTTGAATAACTTTACCTGTATTTCCGAGCCCGGCCACCAGATAGAACCTTGACCATCTAGTTGGCCAGGTCCTTCGATGGTGAGGCCGTCGATAGAATCAAATATTATCATATAGCCATTCGTATCGCAACCTTCCCATCCATCTAGATTATTGGGGGCAGTAATGTCCCCCAACAGCTACCCACCAAAAACATATAATTAAATTATAATATGAATCAGAATCATTAAAATTTAGTGAGTAAAATTTAGAAAGAAACAAAAAATCAAATGAACTTTTACGTTTTGTGCAATTAACTAAATAAAAACTTTGTTTTTCCATCATTTAATCACTTGTTAGAAATTAAAAAAAGTTGTCCTTTTTAACAAGTAAGGAATTATAACATGTAAAACAAATCCGTTAAATATTGAGCGGTTTAATCATACAAAACAAAATTTCGAGATTTTAAGTACAAATGTGAACCAGATCCCAGAGGAATAGAGCATGTTAATGGAATCTGCGTTTTAATCAAATGTCAAACATAATCAGAGTTTATAGAGACAATTTTTGCTATCATTTAATTCCTAATCTTAGCACGTACCTGAATATAAATGCTGGGTGATCTGCATGGACCCGAGAATGAAACACATCTTAATAAAAACGTCAAGTCTGATGGCACGAGCAATGTCGGCTCCTCTGACTCATATGCACATACATCCGCCCATGCTTGAATAAAAGCCTGAATCACAGGTCTAGTTAGAAACAATCATAAATTTTATTCAAACTTGTTAACATTATTTACATACATCAGTGTCATCTGCATTCCCATCTCCTATTGCGCCATAATGTGTTACATCAAACGTGGCTTCTTCACTTGTGGTTTTCGAGCCAGATGAAACATAGAAAAAGCTCAAGAACACCACAATTATAAAACCCTGCAAAATAATTAAGACAACACGAATGATATATAACTATTAAAATTGTAATGAATAATCTGGCACAAAAGTGGCTGATGAATGTAGCATAAGTTACCATTTCTTGAAAGCAATTTAGGATATCTGTAATGCAGACTTCTCTACAGTATCTGTATATATAGTGAGAAAATGTTAGATTATGTACACATGTTAAGAGATTCACAAAATCTGCATAATATGATGATATATAAGTTTGAGTAAATTATTTTTGTCACTATTATATTAAATTATATAGAACATATATCACTATTATATATGCAACTACAAATTTTGTACTTCTATTGCTGTTGTAAATGATACTAAGGGCTAGTCAGCAGTTACAAAACGTGATTTTAAAACTTAGTGTTTGGATTTGATTGTGCTGTTTGATATCGCAATAATCAGATAATCAGTTTTTTAGTGTTTGGCAAATTAGATTATCTATTGAGTTAATGTGGAAAATGACCAAAATAGACACTTATTTATATATGATCAAATTTAATATACAATTATAACAAATTTGTTTTAAACAACTTATCCACGTTATATACATATGATAAAAATCTATAGCTTACTTACCTTATTTTTCAATGGGCCATTAGAGAATTGGCCAATTGGGCTTCTAGGGAACAAAGTTTGTGAAAAAAAATACGTAATATTTAGGGTATACATTTCATTTCGCCGCTCTCTATCAAATCTCTTCACTCTCATTTTCATTTTCTCTGTCACTCCTATGACTGTCTCTCACTTTCTTCTGCCAACTGTTTGCAACGGAGCAAGATTTTGGATAGAGTATTATGCAATGTTTTTCATACGATAACAAGAAGTAAATGATTTTGGGTGATAAATGTGGTTGTTTTGGTAATTTACCCCCAAATCCAAAATCACGTTTGCAAAAAGTATGCTGGGTGCTGCTTTTACAAAACTGCGTTTTGAGCATCTGAAAACGCAGAAAATTTATTTTTAGTTCTTTCTACCCAAACACTAATTTTAGATTAAATGCGTTCTAAAAACGCAATAATCAGATAATCTGATTAAAAACGCACAGCCAAACACCCTCTAATGATAATACATTTTGTAAGTACACTTTCTTAAGACTCACTACAAAAAAAACTAGTTGAATTCTTCATATTTTAAAAGCCAAATGGCCACGTTTAAGAATGTGTAAAATATAGAGTCCATACTTTCTCAAGTGTGGTAATAATAGGCGTGACAAATTTTTCTACACATATAAATGTGAAAATATTATCCAAATATTTATGGTTAAAAGCGTGAAAATATTTTTTGAATGTCCACACCTAAAAGTGTGGCAAAAATGCCAAAATGTTTTTTTAATAAAAAATGTGAAAATATTTGTGACACATATAAGTGTAGTTTTATTGTAATTGTATACACTAATATATATGGATTACTTTTTAAAATATTTGTGACACCTATAAATGTAGCAAATTTATTATGCATATAAAAAGGTTCACAGTTGACCATACCGTAACAAAATAAGTAAGAAAAATAAAAATATTTTTTTAGCAAAAAAAAAGTACATATACTCACTGTTCTAAAAGGCTCGCAAAGGCCTCGCAAAGGCATGAGGCTTGGCCATGCCGCCACGCCATGCCGCCACGCCGCCTCATGGCACATGTTTTTGTAAACTCGATATTTATGAGTTATAATATAAATATATAAATATTTTCATACTTTTTGACGCCTTATGCCACGCCTTATAAACGCAAAAGCTTCGCCTTAGCCGCAAAGGCATGAGGCTTGGTCATGCCGCCATGCCACGCCTCACGCTATTTATAACCTCGCATATACTTAATATTGTGCATGCATAATGATGCCGGCAAGAAATGGAGAAACAATCATCCAAACAAAAGTGCTCGCACAAGCAATGCAGAGAGGGACTTTTGTGTATATGACAGTTTGTGCAACGCACAAATAAGTGGCGAGTCGCACCAATAGTCCATAGAGTCGATTTTCTTTTTTTCTTTTTTAGTTTTTAAGTTTAGTTTACTTGTTTGTATTTGTGTTTTTTTGGAATTCGTTTTTAGATAATGATTAGGAAACTAATTCCTATCATGTTATGGTTTATTAGATTATTTCATTCATCCATTTAAATACAGCCTTTAAGTCTAACTATAACTTAAAATCTTGTTGATTAATTAAACTAGTAAGTGTTATAAGAGTTTCCCTTTATTCAAGTTATATTTCTTTGAGGTTTCATCTTGGTATTCTTGGAATAAGGTCACCATTGGAGTAGATATTATAAAATCGCTTCCGTTTCACGTCAGTTGGCATTAGAGCTTGTTAGTTTTTTAATGGTCAGTGTTCAACATTTATCCAAAACCCGTATTATTGGTGGAGCACGGTCAGAAGAACACATGGATCATGATTTAACAGATTTCATGACCAAATTTGATAGAATTTCCATTATCTTTGCAGAAATTTTTTCCGTGATCGTACGTAGGGCATAAAACCACAATAATAGTGAGAATACATGGTGATTATTGGGAAGGTAAAAAAAGTGTGAAAGATTGAGTACCAGCAACAAAACACTTTCACTCAAATTGCTTGGTTAGTTATTCATGGTATTAAAATTTTGATGTTGAAAATATTGGTTTGTTATTTTAAATTATCAATTTGGGTTGGTCAAATTAGAAAAAGCAAAATTTTGGGATTCCGATATCAATTGGAAAGTTATTTAGTCGTGGAGTGTATTGTGAAGCAACGACAAGGATGATTGCCCTATTTATTGAGGAAACGGTAACGATGTGAGATTGAAGTTTTATAAGATTTAAAAGTGATCTCTATTTTTTCACATTATTGGTGAAGAAAAATGAGATGGCTCCAACCAAAGCAAATACTGGAGTTTTAATGGCCAAGAATATTATGTAAATCCACATGTTGAATCCAAAATTTAAGAACCTCAAGTTTCTAAGAAATTTGATACAAATTATCAACATTAATGTCGGAGACAACAAAGGAAATGTTAACGGTGGATTTGAAGGTGATACACTATGGTACTACTATGTAAAAATCCTAAGGATTAATGTTTGTATTCTCGATATGTCTAGGTTACATAAGTTTTTTTATCGTGATATGAGCATGGTTACCCAAGTTGATAAACCAAAAAAAATTCCATTGGCGAATAATGAAGTTTTTCTTTATTGTGTTTGAAGACTTTATGAAAAAGAGCGTTGTAGTTAATGTGAATCATAAGGCTACATGATAAATACAGTCAATTGTGAGAAGTTGTTTGAGGAATATGATGCAATTAATGGTGAGGATTGAAGGTCGTAACTTTTCAAATGAGAGGGAATGATGCGGACAAACAATTACAACAATGCAATTTGAACGCCGCACAAATGGTCTAAAAAGCATTTTAAATGTTTTTCTTTTTTCTTTTTTTCTTTTTTTCTTTCTTTTTTTCTTCAGTTTAGAGTATTTTGGGTATTTTTATGAATTCTATAAATTCTCTTTTGTAGTAACTAGATAATTATTAGAAATTTAATTCTTATCATTTTTTGTTTTTTAAGATAATGTCATTCACTTTTATAGATACGAGGTTTAGGTCTCACTTTACCTTTAAGTCTTTAACTTTTTACATTAATTAAATCGAGTGCTTTGAGTATTATATCTTGTTAGAGCTTTTATTCCAATATGATTTCATCATAACCTTGAATAGGGTTGCCTTTATATAAAGTTTTATCAAGTTGCTTCCGAAATAGAACCTGCATGGAGATGTAGTAGAGACTTTCAAAAGTAGAAGAGAGGGTTACTTCACAAGTGGAGTACATAATGACATGGATCGGATGTGTGGGACGTCCTAACTCGCATCCTCAGAGACACGGAAAAGGAATTCTTTGGTGTGACTAGTGGGACAACAAGAACTCATACAACCTACAAGAATCCTGGTGGCTTAGTGAGGAGGTGCAAAATAAAATGAAACAAACTAGGTTCATAGAGTTGTTTTTTAGCCGGGAGGGATCCCTAGTGGATAGAAGTAGGTCAAATGATAGGTATAAGGAGTAAAAAAGATAAGCAAAAAGGGTAAAAGCCCAAGCAAAGTTGTACAAGAAATTTGAATCCAAAGAGGGAACAAACGATATCTACAGGATTGCTAAAGCCCAAAAGAGAAAAATAAAATATTTAGGAAATATAAAATATATCAAAGATTAAAGAGGTAAAATATTGTAAACGAAGAAGTAATTATGTTAGGAATTAGAAATTTCCGGTACTAAAGAGTCGGTCACCTCAAGTAAATGTAATCGTTAGAAAGCTCGTAGTCGTAGTTATCTTAAGTTTAGTAGTATTTAGTTAAGTAACACCGTGGAGGACGGACGGGTCTTTACCCACTGTATGCCTGATCCACAGCCCAATGTGTGGCGTTTTATGTAAGACTATAAATACTCTCTACCTCCCAAGGTAGAGAGTTGGAGCTCATAATAATATCTTTCACTTTCTCTCACTAACTTCCCTAAACCTCTAACTTTCTCTCTCTAGAATTCCATCTATACGCCACTTTGTGTTATGGTTTGATGTGTATGTGAAAACTAATATCCAACAATTGGTATCAGAGAGCCATGGTTAGATCATATCTTACACATCTTTGGATTTCTAGTGGTTTTTAGGTGGTTTTGAGTTTTGAAAAAGTTTAGTGGTTTTTGCATCATTTGGGTGATTTCTAGTGTTAAAGTTTGGATTTTGATAGTACTTTTATGTTTAGAATCATCACATATGTTTAGGTTTTGATTTGGTAAGCTTGAATCATCGTGGTTGGGTTGTTTTTGGATTAAAAAGTGATGTTTATGTGGTTTTTTCTTGCTAGCGACTTGATATACGGATTTATTTCTTCGTAGCGACTTGCTTCACAATTTTGTAGCGAGTTACAGTTTTGGAGCTAGCGACTTAGACCTAGCGATTAACAGTACAAGTAGTGGACTCTCCACTACGGGTAGCGACTTGGTGGTAGCGACTTGGTCTGTAGCGAGTTGCTCTTTAGCGACTTGAATCACTAGCGACTTGAGTAGCGAATTGCTGCCAAAATTTTGCTAGCGACTTGAGGCTTAGCGAGTTACTACTTAGCGACTTGCATTTGTCTAGCGACTTGGTTCAAGTGGTTTAGCGACTTGGTACTTAGCGACTTGGTACTTAGCGACTTGGTTGATTTTTACGAAGAAGAGGTTTGACCAAAGTTAACTTTTTACGTCAAAACTTCAAACGACCATAACTTTTGATCCGTAACTCCGTTTTCAGCGAAATACCTGTCAAAACGACCGGAACAGCCTGAATATTGTGAGGTTTCACACCGATGTCGTGAAACGAATTTTTCGAGGCCCAAATCCTCTCCGAAAGGAAGTTATTGAGCTTTTAAGTTTTTAGACCTAAATTTCTCCATAAAATCGTGCAACAACCAACCCAAATCACAACCAAACAACATCTCTGCTTATCCCACAAACAATCATAAGACCTAACACACAATTGTCTATCATTGTGTCGATCCATCGGTCGTCTTAACACATTCCATTGGTCATTGCTTAACGGTTTGGTCTTGATTTTAGTAAAATCCCGCGAAAGATTCTATTTCTCGGTTTAAATCATAGACTTGTAAAATCCCGTGCATTCTACCACATCATGTCTTACTCTACTGACCCAGTGATTTCAGAAGTGCTTAAATTGTATGATGCTGTGGATAATAATGATAATGGATGCTACACTGAACGATTAAAGATGTTTGAATTAAACAACAAGGATGTGAGATCTTCATGTTTTGAGTACAATGAGAATGAATTGCACCTGCTACAGAATGCCATGCAAATGGAATGCAGCATTGAGCCCTATCAACTACTTCATCTGCACCTCATACAGTTGTTATCCATAGCTGGGGATCGAACATGTAGTGCTCTTTTCCGCAAGGACTTACCTACATTGACAAGAAGCTTGCTGTTGAACTTAGAGCATTTAAAGCTGCAACTTACCAATGAAGAAGTTCAAAAGGAGGTTCCAGTGCAACTCTTCAAGTAATCTACAAACAATTTCAGCCATTCATCAGTGGGGAATATTCAGCAGATTACGATCAACACTTGACTGGAATTTCCTTCAAAAAACATACTGGAATGGAAATTCAGGAATTCATTGAGACATTTATCCAACTCATGGATAATGTGAAAAAGTACATTGAGGAAACTGCACACAAGGAGGAAAAAGTGAATGAGTGTCAGGTGCAGTTGAGAGATTGTTGTGATAAGTTGGGTAATGTATCTGTGGAAGAATCGGGTGTTGCTGAATGCAGAATGTTAGAGAAAACAAATAATGATGAGTCGGACAATGCTAAAATAGAATCTTCATGCTCATGTTCACAAGATAGAGAGGTGCACCAGTCACAACCCGTGCAAGCTAATGCAAAGGAACGCTCCATGGAAGCTTCGGATGTACCCAAGATAGAGATGCACCGGCCACAACCTGTGCACGTTAATGCAGAGGAAAGTTGCATGAAAGTTTCTGCAGTACCTAGGTATGCATCTTCTCCTCAAAATGATGATTATGAATTGCATGAGTACACTGCATTTGTGCCTGATGATTCCTTGACCACTGAACTCAATACCTATAAGGATCAAGTTGCCATATACGAACAGCGTGCTAAGTTTGAACTTACCACTCGTGAGCAGGAGATGGATATCCAAATGTGTACAATTATTAGAAAAAGTAATTTTAGAGAAGAAGTATTAAAACAAGAGTTAAACTCCTTACAAGAAAAGCTTTCCAAAACTGCTAAGCAAAAACACGAACTTCAAGAAAATGTTAAAATGCTTAAGCAAGAATTCAAGGCTAAGGAATCAAAACTTTTGAATGATTTTTCCAATCTAAAAACTTTGAAAAACAAGCTTGAAAATAAGTTGTACGTACAAGGGAATACCATTCAAACTGCTCACATGATCACTAAGCATCGAGTCTTAAGCGATAAGCATAGCATTCCCCTTGTTGAGGAACCAAATCCAGAGGTAATTAAAAAGGCTAGAAATGCTCATAAGGTGCTTTATGATGGTAATGAAATCCTTAAGCCTAGGCAGAAACCTAGTTGCGTTGAGTGCACTGAGGAAGATAAGAAATCTGATGAAGTCACTAGGGAGAAAATGAATAAGAAGTTAGAAGATCCTGAGTGTAAAAAGAATAACATAACGATTAAACCCCATAATTATACTAAAGAAAATTGGATCTCCTTGAACAAGTTTAAGCCTCAGAATCTATTAACCCCTGAACAAGTGTTCTGGAAAAAGGATTTAGATAAGCAAAAAGCAGAGAATCTTGTTGTAACGAACCCTCCCCTTAGGAAAATGCCTAGAGCGACTGTGTATCCTCCGAATACACCAATGCATCTTGTTCCTAGAACAATTGCCACTAAAAGCAAGACCTTAATTAGTCAATATGTTATCTTTCAACTATTTGTTGATTTTGAGAAAACTTGCAAGAAAAGGATCACACCCACTGGTATTACTGAAGGAGAAAGGGGTTTTGAGCAAACTAAAGAATGTTATTTAACTGAAGTCATGCCTTTCTTTAAACAACTAAAAGATCATTTTGAGGGTCTTAAAAAAGGAATGAATTCAGACATTAAAGAAATGGAAAAGGAATTTGATGCAATGACTGTTGAGGTTAGTGATTATGAGAGAGAATTAAAATATAATGAGATTGAGAGGAAGAACTTGCATACACTGAATGAGAATCTGATTTCTGAATGTATTGCTCAAGATGTGTTTTTCACTGCTACAAATTGTTCCATTAATGCTTCTCAATTTCATGAATTATCTGTTGCTATGAAAGTCTCCCATGATCGTGTCATTGAGCTTGAAACAATAAATTCAAAATTGCATGAGAAAATAGAACAGGATGATCATGATAACTTGGTCAAACATTATTCTAAATTAGAAGTTGAACATCTTCCTTTGCAATTAAAACATCAACATCTCAAAGAAAATGTTAAAACCTCAAATATCAAGACATCCTCTAATGCTCCTGAGTTTGATGCAGTTTTTGAAATTAGCAAACGTGATGAACAAATTCGAGCTCATTGCCACACGATCAAAAGATTGAAAGCCCAAATTTCACAACTGAAAGGTGAAAAGAAGGATGTGACTGGTTCCCATATGCCTCCACCTTTAGATTCTCAGAATTTCCAACTTCAAAACATAATTGATAACTTGCAAAAGGAAAATGATTGTTTTAAAGCTGAAATTTAAAAGGTTAATGATCAAAACAAAGAGTTATGTGATTCATTTAAAGTTAATCATGATAAACAAATTGAAAAGATAACTTCTTTACTTAACGATATTGAGAATCTGAAGCGTGAGGTGAAAGGAAAGTTGCCAATCCCGAATTGCAAATACTCTGTTCCTAAGGTTTCTGATTGTGATAAATATGCTATCGATATGTTATATATTCCTCCGCCCATTAGGAATAATGAACTTGCACATAAAGCATATCTCTCATACCTTAAGGAAAGTTTGAAGGGTCTCCGTGAGATTGTTGAAGATGAAAGATTAGAAAAACCTTTTGATAGTACTATAGCCTATGCCTGCATGGATGCCAAACGATCTCAGGAACTCTTAGAGTATGTAATTGTCACAAGTCCGAAATCTAACAATAGGCGAGATAGAATAGTTGTGCCTTGTTCTATGCCTAAAGCCAAGCATGTGACCCTTGATATGCCTTGTTCCATGTCGAAATTCAAGCAAGCAACCTTTGATGTGCCTCCTAGAATTTCAGATCCCAGCACTTCTAGACCAGGAATGCAGAAAGTAGTGAAGCCATGTAATGTTCCCATCGTTACTTCTACAGATGTTAAGATTGACACTAAAGTTAGCGGGTCAAAACCTAGAAGCAATGCAAAGAAGGATAGGATTACGCAAACTAAAAGTGATCATGATAAGGAAGTAAAAGAACACCATAGGGACAAGAAGTTTGATTTGAACAAAAAGAATCGTGTTAGTTATAGTATTAGCTCTAAGCTTACTGAAATTAATTCGAGGCCTTATGCTGTCTGCAAAACATGTAAAAAATGTTTATTTTCTGGTAATCATGATAAATGTGATGTGTTATTTCTGAGATCTAAGAATCATACCCCAGTTAAGAAAGTTTGGAAAGCAAAACAGATTAAGCAATCCTGGAAACCTACAGGGAAGGTTTTTACCAATGTAGGATTTTAGTGGAAGCCAACAGGTCGAATGTTCACGAATGGCAAACCTTGCTCTTTAACTAGATCCACTATGCCGAGAATAGTGCCTGTTAAGGTTTGGAAGCCAACTGGTAGAATAATCCCATTAAGCACAAAATGTCATTTGACTAAGTCTGATGCCTCTACTAGTTCAGCTCCTAGGGATAATGCCATTGCATCTAGGGTTTCTGCTGATTCAAAGACTGTTTGTGTTAACCAAAAGGAACCCATCAGCACGTGGGGATCCAATGTTTCCAATTCTCTGTCTTCGTCTGTTGTCCAAAGCAGGTCGTACAAATCATCCCTTGGTATGTGGATTCGGGCGGCTCTAAACATATGACTGGGCTCTTAACAATGACGTCTGTTCAAATCAGTTCAGGCCTCGTACTTCATCATTATGGCATCTGCAGATAACACTTCAGGCCCCGTTCCTCATAGAAAAGAAAAGTGTACGCTCTTCTGTGCGCTTTATCTTCAGCTAATGAGAAATTCTCTCATGAATGGCCATACTCATCTACAGTCTTCATCAACAAGCTTCATGTTTTTCCACGCTCATTCAGTCATCAAGTGGATCTACGTTCATTGGTGTATACTCTTGTTCACTTGTTAAATCAAAAATGGCAACTTCAGATGCAACTTTTGAGGGGGAGAAGAGTGAATATACTACATGATGATGGATGTTTGAATAATGGTTATACGACTTAATTTTTGATGATGATGAGTGTATATTCTTTTTGATGAAGAATGAATATACTAAGGATAACTGGGATTCAGTGTTTTTGACTTTTGATGACTCTCCTCCAAATGGGAATCAATGTTTGGGATTCATTGTTTTTCAAAGATATGTTTGATGTGTACTTTCAACCTCCGACGAATGTTGATCATCCAGCTTCTGAAGCTCATACTCCGGTTTCTATTGACTCAACTGGTTCACCATCTAAGAAGTACTTCTTGGAATTCTCAAAGAAACCTTATCTCCAGTTATTTCACAAGGCGTTTATAATGACTATCATGATATTGTAAGTTGCACTATTGAATAATGATCCGCTCTTTGGTATTCCTGTGCCAAATCTTCACGGATTGTTGTTCATGGATAATGATCCGCTCTTTGGTATTCCTTTGCCAAATCTTTACGGATTATTGTTCCTCTCATTGTGCTCGCTATAAATCAACCACATGAACATTAAGGAAAATGACTACCTCATTCGCTCGAAGACATTTGTGGTGAATCTTCCAGATCAGTCTCTACATGTATACCTTTAGGAAGAATGCATTAATGTCGAGAAATCATTTGTTCCGGTTCATTCAGTGGATCGACATACATCCGGTTGTACGTTTATTCACGTGTTGGGCATTTGAAAAAAGCTGATTACTTCGGAGTCAATCAATTATCACTTATTTGAGATTGAAGTTAAATTTCAAAGGCGTGTTCTTATTTGATAACTTGCTCGGGTCTAAGCATTTTAAGTTGAAGACTTGGTTTATCTAGTTACCAGCTGTCGGGAGATCTGGTTAACTATCACTTTAAGGAGTTACGTAGTTTTACTCAGTGACACACGAATATGACGTTGTGGATAATCGCAAGAGGTGTTAAAGTCTCATACTTTGGTTGAGTATTGAGTACTTAGAGATTTGCTTGAAGCATAAATTCTCGACACTGTTCTTCCAACATTAGTGCAAGCTTAAGATGCAAATGCAGGGAATTCTTCTTCAGTTTCAAGTTTGGTATATCAGGTTTTCTTCATCAGTGGTCACTTCAAATTGTCCAAATGTGGGTTGATAAAGATAGTCAGAGAGAGTTTCTATCGCAGTGGTCCTATGGCTCCTAGACACTCCAGCTCAGGACCCGCACTTCAAAACAGTCCCATTGGTTCATCTCTTGTTCCAAACTCCTCTCAAGAAACTCCATATGTACCTCCATCTGAAGATGATGTAAAGAAATTGTTTGATCCTATGTTTGACGAATTGTATGATTCAATTACTAATGAGGTGCTGAATCCATCAACAGAGGCTACTCCTATCCCTGTGAATGAAGTCAACCCTTCAGTCTCAATCTCATTAAGTCAAGAAGCGCATGCTGCTAATCACTCAGTCTCATCAACAAATCATCAATCTTCGATTGTACATCATGGAACTGTGTCTGGCATCAATGATGAAGTTAATCCCTTTGCTACTCCTGAAGATGCTCCATTTGAAAACATATTTGCTCCTGAATCATCATCAGAACCATCTTCTTTAGGAGACATCGACTCAGCTACCTCAGTCCCTCAACAACTGCCACATGAACACCTCAGAAAATGGACTCACGATCATCCATTAGACAACATCATTGGTAATCCCTCTCGTCCTGTATCAACCCGGAAACAACTTGCAACCGATGCCTTATGGTGCTTCTTCAACTCCGTACTATCTAAGATCGAACCAAAAGATGTTAAAACCGCCATGAATGAAGATAGCTGGTTCAATGCCATGCAAGATGAAATTCATGAGTTTGATCGACTTGATGTATGGGAGTTAGTACCTGCTCCAGACTGTGCTATGATTATAGCTCTTAAATGGATCTTCAAAGTGAAACTAGATGAGCATGGTGATGTGTTGAAGAACAAGGCTCGATTAGTTGCTAAAGGATACCGTCAAGAGGAGGGTATTGATTTTGAAGAATCTTTTGCTCCAGTTGCTCGAATCGAGGCAATCAGAATCTTTCTGGCTAATGCTGCTAGTAAGAACATGGTAGTATATCAGATGGATGTAAAGACGGCATTTCTGAACGGAGATCTTAAAGAAGTCGTCTACGTCAGCCAACCTGAAGGATTTGTGAATCAAGAGCATCCTACTCACGTTTATCGTTTGAAGAAGGCTCTTTACGGTTTAAAGCAAGCTCCAAGGGCATGGTATGATACACTGTCAAAGTTTCTTCTATCAACCGGATTCATCAAAGGAGCAGTTGATCCTACCTTATTCACCAGGAAGTCAGATGCCGATCATGCAGGCTGTCAAGATACACGTCGAAGTACGTCTGGAGGTGCTCAGTTTTTGGGTGATAAGCTTGTGAGCTGGTCTTCAAAGAAGCAAATGAGTACTTCTATTTCCTCTACAGAGGCTGAATACATAGCCATGTCATCTTGTTGTTCTCAAATCTTATAGATGAGATCTCAATTATCTGACTATGGCTTTGTATTCAACAAAATCCCTCTGTACTGTGATAATAAAAGTGCTATTGCTCTCTCATGCAACAACGTTCAACACTCAAGAGCAAAGCATATCGACATTCGACATCATTTCATCAGGGAACAAGTGGAAAAAGGTGTGGTGGAACTATATTTTGTGAGGTCTGAATATCAGTTAGCGGACATCTTCACCAAAGCTCTTCCAAGAGAACGTTTTGAGTTTATTCTTCCACGTCTTGGTTTGAAAAGCCTTCAACCAGAAACTCTCAAACGTCTTCAGGAGGAAGACGAGGAGTAAAGGTCTATCTTCATCTATCTCTTGTAAATATTTATTCGAAAAACAAAATACAAAAATATAAAACTTTCAAAATCCATAAAAATTTGAAAAATTCGAAAAATCTTCAAAAAATATTGTCATTTTTGTCATGTCTTTCTCGGTTCGATAATATCTACGGTCTTTGTGATGTCATTCAAAGAATGACACGGGACTTTAGATGTTGTTCGAATTCAAAAAAAAAATAAAAAAAAATAATAATAATAATAATAATAAAATATTGTTGGGAGAAAGAGAAAAAAAATGGTTTATTGTCATTTTCAGGCCATAACCCGGTTTTAAAAGAAAGAACAGAGCCATGTTTTATCATGTTTTCAAAATTCCATGCTCTGATTCTATAAACATTTATCTGCTGAAAACTAAATGCTTTGAAAAATAACTCGATTTCTATTTTTGATAATCATCAGGACTCATATGTCAAAATCTCTATCTCTCAATCAACAACCTATGTCATTGATTGAGGGGGAGAATGATTTCAATTAAATTAAAAAGTTATTTGGCATTAAATTGTTTTCAAAAGATATACATGCATGTTTTATCAATGGAGTTTAAAGTCTTAAAATCCGATCCTTATCAGTTAAAACACTTTCATAATCAAGTCACAATTCCCCTTAAAAAGCTTTCAAAATCAATTTAAATCTATAAGAGATCACAAATCTCAAATGATTTGATAATTGTGATCGGGGGAGAATGTGTGATATAAATTGGATTTAAACTGATAATTCGGTAAATGGTTTTATAAGGATGTACATGCTATCCTGCCCACATGTGACAAACGATTTCAATTTTTCAATGCACATGTTGAGGGGGAGCATCTATCTTAAACCTATGATTTGAAATGTGATCAACTTATCTCAATGTGCAGGTTCCCTCTAGTATGTGCAAAACTCTTTTCAAACCTCGAGGCACATATTGAGGGGGAGCAAATTCATGGAAACCTCATCCTTCCCGGAAATGCTATACCTACTTGATTTGATGTGGGAAGTGATGTTGATATCTTTTAGAAAATGGTAATCAAAGAAGTTAATTCTTTCTCTTGCCTCCGTGTGCAAAACTTTCTCAAATACTTGATGCACATGTTGAGGGGGAGTTCTCGTTCTAAAAATATCAAAAACAATTCAGGTACAAAATGCTTTGATAATATATCACAAGTATCTGAATTGACTTTCAAATGGTTTTCAATTGGTTCCAATGGAAGATGAACAATACCAAATAGACCGACCAACTCTACTTTATGTACGGTGATATAAGGATGATAAGGTTAGGTATGTGTTCCCATGATCCGCCAGAACCGGAGGGATCTACCCAGGGACAATCCACTAGTTAGTGTAGAAGTCCTTAGGTATGATGATAAAAGGAGAAAAATGAGATATGGGAAGAGTGCGGACTAAGACTGAGCTAGTACTGGAATAAACCCAACAAGGTTCTAGCTATGAAGTCTCGGTAAGCACTGAAGGGGTTGAAGAATTAAAAAGAATTGAATGAGAAAAGGGTGAAAACAAATAGCCCTCCATTTATTCAACCTTAGGGCAGAAACCGGGTTCAATTCATATGCTACTGATGGTAACATCGGTATTGAAGACAAGACGTCATGGACCCAGTGACGCACTACACTTCAACTTTCCAAACTACTCAAGTTCCTCTTAAAAGGACTTGTTTCATTCTCACGGGGAACCGACATTATCTATCGACTTTCTCTTAGAGATGGTTGATATTGAAGAAGGAGACCCTCTCCCTAGTCTCCGGCACAGGATCCAAATATGCACAAATTGAGTCTAGAGCCACGAGATCATCAATAAATCTCATTAGGACACTTTCAATGAAGACTCTCTGTCTCACACAATGTGGAAAGAGAGATTATATCTTGAGTCCTACGCATTATCCTTGTGGTATTGCCAGAACATCTGAGTGATGTGTATACATATTCACAATGAAGATGGAAAGCCTTCTGGAGCCAACATCTAACAAGCTCCTGGTAGGTGGCATGTGAGATCTATCTTATAGATTAACCATGTGACAACTGAATAGAAACAATGGGGCGATTCAATCTCTTGAATCAATCCTGGTTCAGGTTATGGATTGACGGATACCTTTGAAAAACCGGTCATTGTGCTTAAAAACTCTTTTCTTTAGCACATCGACCGTGTACTAATTTTTCAAACCAAAAGGTGTTTTTATGATTGATAATTGATTTTCAATAAAACCTTCGTTGTATTGCAAAAACAATTTCTATTGAGCAATACACGATTGTTTTTCAAATCTCTTTTCATCAATCAGTGGACTTAAAATTCGCTGGTTCACTCACTCCGTGTTGTCTTCTTTGAGATGTTCCGGTTTGAGAACAGCTAGAACAGCTGCGAAACCCTGTCAAGGAGATTCTTAGGAATCCTACCTGATCACAGGCAGTACTCGTACTGATCAACGGGGAACCGTGGGCCGTGTACCTCAATTCAACGAAAGTGATCAAAGACACTTTCGCGCGATTTATTGCTAACTGTTGTATGCAGGTACACCCGACGTTTGCAGCTGATCAGAATGAAGCGGTCAATCCATAGCCGCATGCTCACACTACACATTCATCTCAAAAGAAATCATGATAAGTGCATCAATGACTCTGATATTTTCACTCCATGCTTCTGCTACGCTGCTGCCAATATCATGATTTAACAAATGCTTCCGCTACTCTGATGAGAAGATTTCATGATCCAGAATGTGAGCATGTCGGTCCTAATGTCACAACATCACATAATACCAACACCACAAAGGATGTCACAGAGATTCTTGATAGCTGATGATCTCAAATGATGGCTCAAAATTATTATCACGTGGATCAGTAAAAGACCTCCACTTGAAGTAACCAAACATGCAATGTGAAGAATCAATGACTACGAGCTTAGAAGCAAAGGACTACATCAAGAATGCAAGAACAGTCTTTAATGTAATATCTAGTTGTATTCAATGTAATTTTGGTACATGATTGAGGTGACCTCCCTTAGGGGGAGATTGTTAGGAATTAGAAATTTCCGGTATTAAAGAGTCGGTCACCTCAAGTAAATGTAATCGTTAGAAAGCTCGTAGTCATAGTTATCTTAAGTTTAGTAGTATTTAGTTAAGTAACACCGTGGAGGACGGACGGGTCTTTACCCACTGTATGCCTGATCCACAGCCCGATGTGTGGCGTTTTATGTAAGACTATAAATACTCTCTACCTCCCAAGGTAGAGAGTTGGAGCTCATAATAATATCTTTCACTTTCTCTCACTAAGTTCCCTAAACCTCTAACTTTCTCTCTCTAGAATTCCATCTATACGCCACTTTGTGTTATGGTTTGATGTGTATGTGAAAACTAATATCCAACAAATTAGGAAAAGATGGGGAGCGTACTTTTTCTTCTATTTTCAACGGGAGAAAGCATGACGGAGGCGGAGAAGTAGAGAACGCTAGCCCCAGTACAATTTCTACTACTCAAGGATTAGTCAAGGGTGTGAGGAAAACCTTACAGAGGAAGCGGAGAAACAAAGTCGTGCGACCGGAGCAAATTACCATAGAAGCTTGGAGGTGCCTAGGAGATAATGCATTAGATTGGCTAACAATTCTCTCCTACAACATCTTTACAAGCGCTAAGATTCCAGATGAATGGAGACTTAGTGAAGTCATCCAAATTTACAAAAGAAAGGAGATGCTTAAGTTTGTAGCAACTATAGGGGTATTAAGTTTCTTGGTTACACCATGAAGCTTTAGGAGAAAGTAATTGAGAGAATGTTGCGAAGAAAGATAGGGGCGTCAGAGAGCCAATTTGGTTTCATTATAGAACGTCTTAGAGCGAGGAATACACCTTATCGATAGCCTTATGGAGAAGTATAGAGAAAAACAAACAGATTGCACACATGGCTTCCTAATACCTGAAAAAAAAAACCTATAACAGCATTCTATAGGAGTTGATTTTGAGGACTTTAGTTTATAAAGGAAACCCAATGAGATACATAACAGTTAATAAGGGATATGTACAATAGTCTAAGGACTGCTTATAAATCACTATCGAAGACACAAAGTTTTTCTCAATGGAAGTAGGACTATACCAGGGATCAACCATTAGCCAATAAATATTCATCCTGATTTTGTCGAGCTGTCACGAGATAAAAAGAAAGTATTCCATGATGCTTGATATTCATAGACGATTATGTGTTAGTATAAGAATCAACGGAAGGCCAAAATAGTAGACTTGATAACTAGAGGGAGGCACTAATAGACAAGGCTTAAGGTATAACTTCGGTATGAACGAGGTCAACCATAAGGAAGAAGTTGACATATGTATCAAAGACCAAATCCTACAACCAAGTGACTCGTTTAGATATTTAGGTTAAATGACACACAAAGCAATGAGGATACATGATGATGTAACTCATCCTATTAAAACAGTCTAGTTGAAGCGGAAGGTGGCTACAAAAGTACTATGTGATAGGAAAGTCCTCTAAAGCTGAAGGGTAAATTTATAGAGTGACAATTAGACCAAATATGTTGTACGCGTTAGAGTGATGATTGATTACGAGAGCTCAAGAAAATTGGATATATAAGTGGCGGAATTAAGAATGCTAACTTGGACTTGTCGTAAAATCATGTTTTCATGATCGCGAATGGAGTTTTTAGAGCGGAACTTGAAGTCGAAACTATCATCAACAAGATGAGGGGAGGACAGTTGAGATGGTTCTGACATGTGAGGAGGAGACTACAAACAGCGACATTTAAAATACTGGAAGAGATGATAGTCGATGGCTTGTGGAGAAGAAGGTGTACCAAAAACTTAGGTGGGATGATACACTACAGTCAGACCTGAAGGAGCTTCCTTTGTTTGATAATATGAACTATGATAAGAACATGTGGAGAGCTAGAATTAGAATAGGCGGCCATAAGTTTAGGCTATTTAGCTTTTCTAGGTGATTTTTAGTAGCCACGGTACATATTGCCCATGCTTTTTAGCTTTCTAAAATATTTTACCATCGTGTTTTAAGTATAGAGAGCCATAACTAGTTCCTAATATGATTTGAAGAAGATCTAGTAGCCTCACATGAAAATGTTTGTCTTTGTTTTTAGGTATAGAGCCCCATAGTTATACCTATTTTACGAATTTCGCTACACCCTCCGGACAAGGTTGTACGCATCTACGAACTTCGTTGCACCCTTAGAACATATAACTTTAAATTGTTAATAGGTTTAATTTGTTTGCATAAGCTTATCCTTTTATATATCCATGCTCGTATGCATTTATGCTTATGTAAGCCCCTTTCCCTATATGATTTTATTTATATTTCTGATAATTTAGTGGGTACCATGTGCAATTACACGAATGTGTTTTATGTATATTAAGATTTCACGCATTGTTTGCTTATATGTGGCTATTATTATAAAATTTCATAATGGTATTTGTCTTTATCCTTTTATGCTTTCATGCGTCGTATGCTTATATAGTATATCTATCCCGTGTAATTTCACACACCCACATATTCACATATTTTGAGCACGTTCACCCTCACACGTACATTAGTCGGGGTTCTCCTGCAAGCAATCTCCCTATCCTCGGGATTTATGAGGTTACGTATAATATGTCTACAACTCTATATTCTACTTTGCATGTACCACGCTCTAAAGAGGTTAGATATTGTTGTTGTTGTCAGTTAGCTTTCGAAAACTTCTAGCAAGTATCATCTACAATGGCTACAACGTGATTATAATTTAAAACGTGTATAGACATACTTGGAAAAAGCAAGATATTTTCAGGGATTACTCCTTAAGTAGTATCAACTTTCAAACCCTTGATATAAGTTGTTGAACATTAAAAATCCTTCATGCGCGTAGGAAAGTTTTGACAAATGAAGATGAGATCAACATAAATCACACATTCTCTAAAGATTAAATTGGTAAATTCTATCATCAAACAAACAAAAAAAAAAACTAATTTTCGCCTTTCTTTTCAAATAAAATATCTTACAAACAGTAATCTTCAAGCTACGAAAAATACACTATCGCGACGAGATTTTTTTTTTATCTTTCAATGGACGGTACTTCGATATACTTTTGACCAAATTTTCTTTCGAGCTTTATTTTTTTGTGTTGAAATTTTCGCCAGAAATCACATGTGATTTATAAAATCACCTGTGATTTGTTATTTTAAAAATCACGTGTGATTTCACAAATCAAATGGGATTTGTAAGATCACATGTCATTTTTTATTTCAAAATTCACATGTAAAATCACATATGATTTTTAAAATAAGAAATCTACTATGATTTTACGAATCACATATAATTTTTTTGACTAAAATTTCAACACTAAGAAAATAGCTCGAAAGCAAAAGTTCGTCAAAAGTATTTAGAAGTGCCCGTATATAAAAAGATGATTAATTCTCGTCGCAATGATATATGATTTGTTTCGCGTAACAATTAATGGTTCGTGCAATATTTAATTTTTAGAAAGAGTGATGAAAGTGGGTTTTCTTTTCTTTTTTTTTTTTTTCTTTTTTTTTAATTTAATGAAAAGTGAGTGGCCATGATTTGTTGTATGTTTATGATCACCACCGACCATACACTTTTTATTGTATGTTTATTAATTCTCACACATCACTGCCTACCGCCTACCACTACCACCCACCACCACCACTGCCCGCCACTACCAACTACCACCACCGCGCTAACTTCCAGCTAAAATTCCGACCTAATCTAATGTATGTTTGCTTTAAGAACCAATTTTACATCAACGTGAACATACCATCGACCTACCACCATCATTGCTTAATAGTCCCAATAGAAAAACCACATACATAAGTAGTTAAGCACAAGTACAAATGCATTTGAATACATAAACAGATTCCGTACCCGTCTATTGGTTTGTGAAATATAAGCAGTTAAGCAAAAGTACAAACACATTTAAACATAGTTGTTAAGATCACGATTCTAGGATCATACACGATTCTACGATACTACAAAGCAAAAATGATCCGAATCCTACGTAGGATCTTAGCAAGTTTACGATCTTATAAGATTCCGATCTTGACCATAGGATCTTAAGATATACGCCGATCCGATCTTACTTTTCTCGAATCACATACTAAAAACTACAAAGTTATGGATTATGTTTTATAGAATTTAAAAAACAACATATTAATCTTACTAAACAATCCATATTCATAATTTAGAACAACATTTTCATGATATATTTTTATAATTTTGTGTTTATGATATATAATAATTTGTATATTTGACTAATATTACAAAGACTATTAAGAAAATGACATTATAGTAGGATCTCAGGATCCCGATCCGATCTTACGATTTCGATCTTACAAATACGAAAACGATCCTGAGTAGGATCTCGATCTTGAAAACCTTGCATTTAAATACATTATAAACGGCATACTCGTCTATTGTTTTGTAAAATCCATTGCTAAATACACATTGCATTAATTAAATCATTAGCCAAATCATTCCAAAATCAATTTTAGATGGTAGGGGTGTTAATCAGGTTTGGGTCAAATTCGGGTCGGGTCAAAGTTAGGTCAAGGCTAAAAATAACATACTCGAACTCAACCTTATTTGAACTCAGGTTAGTCGGGTTCGGGTTAACTCAAATATGTGTAAAATGGTCATAAAATTGCTTTTTATTTTTAATTTAGATAAATAATTCATAAAAAGTATATTTAAAAAAAACCTTATTTGGGTCAACCGGGTCGACTCAAAACCTGAGTTAGCAAAATATTTTCAACTCGATGCCCGAATCCAAGTTAGCCAAATATTTTCAACTTTGACCTGATCCGAATTGACCCGAACCTAACCAACCCATTCCGATTAACACCCCTACCACACAATACCACCACTACCCACTACCACCACCACCACCCGCAGTGGGTGCTAGTGGTTGGTTGTGGTGTTGGGCGGTGGGGGTGGTGGTGGTGGTGTTAGGCGGTGGTGGTGGTGTGATGTGGGCCCAAGCATTGAGGAATGGGCCATTGTGTATCTCGTGGCCCAAGATTGCATGAGAAAATGGTCTTCGCTAAAATGGGCATAACTTTGGTTACGAGGATCCGTTTCAGGCCCATGACCAGTCAAATCGAAGCTTGGAACGAGGAGAATGCCATGGTAGACAGAATTTCTTGGTTTACGGAACTTCTGTGCTGCAAAACGCTGTATTTTATAAGTTATTTGAATTTTTATGTTTTTTTCTAGTTTTGTTGGGCTTTGTTTTTTAGCTAGTTTTCGGCCCGTATGTCTTTGAGGCCCATTTTGATTTTTTATGCCTATTTAAAATGTTTTTTTTGTTTTTTTACCATTGTGGCTGATCAATTTCAAGTAATACGAAAAAGTCTATTTTTGACAGTTTTGCTAAGAATTACCCTCATAATCGGTACTTTGTAAATCAACGATTATTGAAAGATTTGATTATGGCATTCACATGAATCATAAGGTTCAATATGTGTTATCTCATTTTTTAGTCTACATCATGGTGGGTGGTGGTAGTGGTAGTGGGTGGTCAGTGGTGGTGTTGGTATTGGGCGGTGGTGGTGTGCAATGGTGGTGGGTGATGGTAGTTGGTTTTGATTATTTAAGTTAAATGCTAACAACCGTCGACCAAAAGGACGTGAGTGAGGTAATGACGTTAGGGAGTTAACGGGCCATGCTAACGGTTGTTGGCAACACGGACGAAACATGCAAGATTTTAACATAATTGGGATGAACAGTGAAAAAACTTTAAACTTGTGACGAAAGGTGCATTTGTGTGCAAACCACAAGGATGAAGTTTGAAAACAACTCTTACCAATATGATCAAATGGCACAAACAAGTGGAGCCGTCAATGCACTTAGTTACAATATATTGGTACCATTTTAAGAGTCGGTTGTGGTCTATCATTTTGGTTTATCTTGCCTCTCTAAACTATTGGGTATTGATTTGCATATTTATTTATTTATTATTTTTTTTTTTCATATTTTGCATATTAATTGAGACATTTCAATTCATGCATTAGATAATTTTATAATATAGACCAACTACTTTAACTACTTGTACATTGAAGTATATCAATAAAAATTCAGAGTGTGCAAAACATCTCTCATACTAGTGGAGTTCTTGGGTCGGGTAATAACCGAATAAACCGAAAACCGAACTCGAACAAAAAAAACCGAACCGAACTTGTCAAAACCGAACCGAACCGAACCGAACTAAAAATTCGGTTTTCGGTTTGGATATGGTTTTGGCTATCTGAACCGAAAACCGAATTTATATAAATATATATATATATTTTTTATATATTTATATATAAAAACACTTTATATAAATATATATATTTTTTTATATATTTATATATACAAAAAGACTATTAAAATTTTATCATAATATAAAAAAATACTTTTTATGCTTGAAAAAAAATTTTTTTTTGCTAAAAATCTATTTAATTAAATTAAAAATATATATAAATTCGGTTTTCGGTTTTGACCCATAACCGAACCGAACTTCGGTTCGGTTCTCGGTTCGGTTTGGTCACATATATTTTTGGTTCGGTTTGGTCACATATATTTTTGGTTCGGTTCGGTTTTCGGTTATGGGCCAAAAAAAATTAACCGAACAAACCGAACCGAATAAACCAATTAACCCGAGAACCGAACCGATGAACACCCCTATCTCATACTTTAAGCGAGTGTGAGTTCAATAAAGATTTAAAAAAAAATTCAAAGATTAAATGGACAAATTCTAGCCATTTAATTTTAATCAAAATAAAAAAAAATCGTTATTCATATTTTTGTTTTCAAAATAAAATATCTTACAAATAGTAAATCGTTAAGTGACAAAGAATATACTATCGCGACAAGATTTTTTATGAGTATTAAATTTTAAACAATAAGAAATCACATGTGATTTATGATGCGAGTTTTAAAGTTCAAATCACAAATCAAATGTGATTTTATAAATCACGTGTGAATTTTCATAGCATAAATTTCAACACTCATAAAAAAAACTTCAATTTTTTTGTCGAAAGTATATAAAAGTTTCCCACTAACGAAAGATGATTTTATGCTCGATATGGTGGTGTAATTAGTTTTATGTAACGATCAAAAGTTTATAAGATATTTAATTTATAAAAATGAGGGTGCAAGTGAGTTTTTCATTTCGATCGAAATGAGTGTACGTCTGAGATTGTCTTTTTCTTTTTCTTTTTTTTAATCTTTATCTTTATTGACAGCAAACTCACTTTAAGCATTTTTATAGCTAAATTGCTATGTGGTGACGTTATCTATGTAAGATTTGCATAATCACATTTTTAATCTTGTAGATGCCTTTCGGCAAGAATCCTTTTGTTCGGATATAGCAAAGTTATTGTAAACAACTACACACAAAACGTACTATAAGACTTATCACCCAAATAGCCATAAATCGCAACAACGTTCATGCCAATAGAATACTAGTAACTCTTATAACACAAAAACTCAAAGCTAATGGCGCCAAAGGTCGAAATAACATCAACCCACATCGTAAAACCATCGTCCCCAACTCCCGGCCACCTTAAGACCCACGACTTATCTCTTTTAGACCAATTATCACCTTCAATATACCCTCCGATAATCTTCTTCTACGAAGCCAAGTCAGACTCGAATCTACCCCCTCAGCTCAAGTCCTCTTTGTCAAGAGTTTTGTCGTCGTTTTATCCGTTTGCTGGACGTATAAATGGAGATGTTTTTATTGATTGCAATGATGCTGGAATCCCATATTCTGAGGCCATTGTTGATTGTTCTTTATCGGATGTACTTAAAGAGTGTGATTTGAGTTTGATGAAACAATTTGTTCCTCTAACTGAAGAGTCTGTGAATCTTGATCACACGATACCGTTGCTAGTCCAAGTGAGCTTGTTTAAATGTGGTGGAATTGCCATTGGTGCATGTTCTTCTCATAAAATTGGGGACGCATCTAACTTTTTTATGTTCATCCGTGAATGGGCAAACATTTCATTTACTGATAACAAGGTTTTAATTCCAGAGTTCACCATCTCATCTTTATTCCCAAGGATTGGTTTCTTGAATATTAACACAGGAATCGACATCCCAATGAACAATAAGCTTATTCGAAAGAGGTTTGTTTTTAGTGCATCAAGCATATCATTACTCAAGGGCCAAACAGCTTCTTCTTCTCGAGTTCAAGCTGTTTCAGCGCTCGTATGGAAATGTGCTATGAACGCGGTCAAGAAGGCTGATCTTGGGCCCAATAAGCCTGAAATAACATCATCCATAGCAATGACACTTGTGAACATGCGTGGCCGGCTCAACCCACCCTTACCTGAAACCACTTTTGGCAACTTCGTGGGGTCATTTTTAGCAGAGAAAAACTTAGAAGACAACAAAGAGATCGAGTTGTGTGACTTGGTGGCTCAGTTGAGACATGGTTTCTTAGAATTTTGTGATGGTTACATGAAACAAGTTCAAGAATCCAAAGATGGGGTCTTGGCAATCTTGAATTATAGTAAAAAGATTGGAGAGATGTTGCAAAGGGATGGTACAGAAGTGTTTACATTTAGTAGTTGGTGTGGCTTCCCATTGTATAAGATTGATTTTGGATGGGGAAAGCCAAGGTGGATTAGTGTTACAAATTCACCATTCAAGAATGGTATAATGATGATGGATACAAAAGAAGGAAATGGAATTGAAGTATGGGCCAATTTGGAGGAAGATGTAATGGTCATCTTTGAACAAGACCATGAATTGTTGGCTTATTGTTCACCAAGCAGTAGTGGTGATGTGAGGTGATACTTGGAGAAATCACAATGTTATTATTACATATCTTAATGGTTTCAACCCTCATGCTCGTTTTCACAATTATTTTAAAATGTTTTATGATATTTTACACGATCTTTCAAAGATGAAATGTCGACAACTAAAGTCAAATGTTGTATTATCATATACATGTTTCGTATAAAAATGTGACATCTTAATGTCCACCTCTTCTCTTACACTACAAGCTCAAAATATGTTGGTCTTTGAGAATCTTTCAAAATATAACAAACTACCGTACACATCTATTAATATTTAATCGCATCTTTGCCCAAATATCTTACTAGATAACTTTCACTAATGCTAATAGATGAGCAAACCATTACTACTCGCGCTTTACGAAAAACAACAAGATCGATTTACAAGCCAATTTTTGATTAAAGTATCTTACTATTAAAATGATAATTAAAAATAAAAAAAAATAATAATAAATAACCTTCAACTTTTACTTTTTGTCCAATAATAACAACTTTTACCTTTTTAACGTTCGTATATTGACACGTGTCAACATGTTATTAGATAATTTCGTAAAAATTACCCTTATTGTGCAAAATATAAAAGAATACATTGTTTATCATTACTTCATTCATTTCAAAATTATAGTTAATATTTATTTTTTTAATTATTTTAAAATAATTATTCATTTTCTATTTTAAGTAATAAAAAAATAATATAGTTGAAGAATATACTACTTGAATAGTTAAAAATTATAGTGGTTTCATTTTTAAATTTTGTGACGGAGAGAGTAGATAGCATGAGGCTAGGCGCAATAAAGGTGCCCACCGAATGAGTTGTAAAGGTTGTTGAGGGTTATCCTTGTTGTAGAGGAGTGGGTCGTTCACGGTCGGATGAGATGAGGGTTGCAAGGTTGACCGATTACCACGCTCGGTCACATGTAACATTTGTGTTGTTTTGTGTGTGTTTAGTTTAACTAAAAAGTTATTTTTGTGAGGTATGTTTTTTGTATTGTAAGTTGCTTTATTATGTTTAAAAGGTCGGTCGTAAGTCGCAAAAGAGAGAAAGCTGATGTAACACCCCAACCCGACAAGGGTAGAAGTGTCACATTCTGGTGTCATATCAGAACATACAATTAAAATCTTTGCAAACGAAAACCTTAAAATGAAGTATCAAATCATATGAACAGTTGACTGACAAGGAAATACAGTATCCAAAATGAAAGGAAAAACTCAAAACAAAGCTCTTCAAAATAAGTCCAAATAATAAGGTAACTAGGGTTGGTCCACTCAGATAATCCAACTTTTAGCCCATCAAAGCCCATCTTCAACCTAAAACCTGCCGCAGGAAAGAAATGCGGCTGAGCTTAAAAAGCCCAGTGAACAGATATAACAAAACGAAAGCTAAACAAAAGCATAAACGAAATGAAACAAAGGAAACTGATAACAAGGTCGCAGCGAAAAGAGAACAATGAGTCAAAGAGGATCCTGCATAACACAATTACACAGATATCCAAAACGAACAGATAACAAGGAGAACGAAGCAAAGCAAAGCATCGATGGCATATAAACAAGCACATACAAACCAGACATACAAGAACTGAAACATAAGCAAGCATAGCAGACGTCGCATCCACACAACATATATGTCATACAATCAATTCAGGAAATCAGAAGACATACAAGCCAAACATATATCTACAGGAAAACAGAAGCAATTAATTACTAAGTGAGCATGGCAATCACACAGGTCAAAACCCTTAGTTGAAAACATAACCAGTATCATAACAGCGGAAGTACTAACAACAGTCAAAACATGGCAGTCACACGTAACAAGTAGGAATAGAGTATGAACATTATAATTAAATGAACTAGGGACATAGTAGGACAATTAAAATAGTTAACAAGCCAGACGTCATAAGTGGAAACATTTACCCAATCAATCCATAGCATAGACAGAAATGTAAACATGGCAGGTCAACAATAAGCAGATAAGGATACAACGGATAGTCATAGTCCACGAGATTAACTGAACGAAGTACACATGATAAACAGACAAATAATCGATTACACACAAGCATGGTTACCAGACAAATCAAAAGGATCACATAAAAGTAAGATAGCATATCATCAGGTGACAACATGTAAATCATATAACCGCGTATTAATCACATCATAGCAGGATAATCAACGGTCACATAAAACATGAATAGCATAATCAAATTCAATAAGCATATAATAACCCGGTACGTGAATGGAACGATAGTCTGAAGTACGGAATGAGAGTATGACAGATCAAAGCAATGGAATATGTATATCTTGGAAATAGAGTGAGTCATATGCTGAGTAATGAACAATTAATATAGAATATGGTGCGTTGGGGAATACAGTATGCACAATATAGGTATATCAAAAGTGTAAGGGTTGTCAGAAATCTACCACGAGCCCGGAACATATCATATCATATCATATCATAAGTAACCATTGTATTCGGAGGGGTGACCTCGGAATACCATACATAATAGGAGGGGAGACCTCAGTAACAAATGGAGTAGCTAGCTCCCGGAATGTGAAGACGCGTATTGCACACGACATCATTCACCATATAAATCATATCATATCATATTAAATCCACTAATAACATATCATATCTAGGATGCATCCATACGCCCCCGGAACACATCATAGTGGCCAAATCATATACATATAGTGAGCTCATAATCATATCATATCATAATGGGGACGGTGTGTAACATCACTCGTACACACTGGAGTCATGCCATTGGTGCATCAATGACACGGTCATGTTACCTTCATGACTAGGAACACATATTTGGCTCGGGTATCAAACTGACGGGTCAAAGCATAATCATATCATATCATAAGGGTTCATATCAAAGGTTCAGAAGTCAAAGGTTCATATTAGATTTCCATAACATAAGTTCATAATCAGAGGTTCATAATCAGATGGTTCATAATCATAAGGTTCATAATCAGAAGTTCATAATCAGAACAAACGAATATCATAGCGAACAGAATCATATCAAAGAATTATGTCGGAATCATATCAAAAGGATCATAGCATAAGGAAATCATAGCAAAGGAATATCATAAGTGAAGTAAAGTCAAGGATCGAAAAGTCATGAGAAATCCCTACTGAAAAAGGATAGAATATCTGTACCTCAATCGAAGCAAGCAAAATAGGAAAGTAAGGTCACACAATGAATCAATCCCGCCGTCCAGAACCTATGAATTAGATAACGCTTATTAAAGTCGGATTACTCATTTTAGACGACTTTCCATTTTAAGCAGATTTCCATATTAAGTATCTTTCCAAATATAGCAGGTTTCTATAATTAGTAAGTTTCCGTAATTAGCAGGTTTCTGTATTAAGTAAGTTTAGCCATTTATGATGCATTTAAAGACATATTAGGTTACATGAATGTTTTATAGACTTTAAGGATCATTTCTGCCAAATTACACAAGTTTAGCGTCTAAAGAGCCCCTTTTACCATGATTCGATTCATATTAATATTACTAAATGTACGATTCATTCAAGTCCCATTTATGCAATGTTAATGGCCAAAGAAAAGGTTACAATGAGAGGTTTTACAAACGTAATCTCAGGATCAGTTTTACACACATATATTAACACATATAAAAGGTTTTTCAACGCATGTCTTTTAGGTGGTTAATACTAGGTTATCAAAGCTTGGTTAAACATTCATTTACGACATGATTTAGGACTTCCAAAAGTGAGCTTATGCCTTTTAAAACCCACGACCAGAAGTAAGGGTGAAACCAGAATTTGTACACACTTTTACGCCATATGCATGAGGTTTTTAATCCATGATTTTATGTGATAAAAACTAGGTTATCATCATGTTAGGTTTAACATTCAACATATCATGTTTTAAGGCTCATTGAGTGTGCGTATGGTGCCAATATCCCACGACCAGAGAACCAAAAACACAACAGATTTGTAAGGTGTATAAGTCGACCTATACAAAGATTTGTCTCGTGGTTTTTGTGTAGCACAACATCGGGTTTTTATGACTTAGGTTTCGCACAAGATTTTAACATGATTTCATAAGCAAAACATGTGTGTGGAAGTCATCAAACCCACGTCCAGAAAACAGAAAAGCAAGGAGGGGAACGAGTCGTATTGGTACCTTTTTGTAGCGTGTAAGGAGAAGGAAAAACAACGGACAACACCAAGCCAAGGCACCCCTTTGTGCCTTAATAACCACGACCAGAACAGCAGCAAAACGACCCAATTCAAACCAAGCAACCCTCGTACGGAACACGTGATGATAGCAGTTTACAAGCACCTTGGAGTCTCTTCTTTGGAATGGTTATGTGTCGACAGAAAACAGAAGATGGAGAGGAAATTGTTTTGCCGTATACTTTGTTTTGGGGGCTAGGGTTTCTTGTGATGTTTTAAATTAATGAGACTAGGAATTTTAGGGATAAGAATTTCTTAAGTTTGGCAAGGATATGGGAGCCTCCCATGCGTTTGAATTGGCCGAACATCAAGCAAATCACAAGACAAATTCCACATTTTATTCACCTTACCAAAATTAGTCTTGTACATTTTTATTATATTGTTTATTAAGTAGGTGCATTAACATTTTAATGTGTCAACTTTTATTTGTAAGTTAAATGAAAGTTTTGTTCTCAAATGCTCCATATAATTTTATTATCATAAGTACTTAACAAGCTCGTTTATTTTATGGATTATTAGATTAGGGGCATTATGGTCATTTAACGCGTTCACGATTTTTAGGGTTTTACAGCTGAGGTGTTTGAAAATGAACAAACTAGAAAGATGTGAGCTGAATGTGTCCGACATATTACTTTAAGGTTAAGAAAGAAAAAAGAAAAAACCAAACCAGATAGTTGTAAAGCAAACTCTCTTATCAGTGGGCAAACAACCAAACAGAATAAAGAAAAACACACACACACACACACACACACACTTAAATCAAAATCAACCAATAAATCCATCATTCTATTCTATCATGTTTTTGGGTAATGTTATCTCTCTTTCATTTCAAACATCCAAACTAATAATAATTCTCAATATTTATAAGTTTTGTCAAAATTGGTAATCAGATTGTGTGAGTGTGGGGCGGATAGAATGTGCAGGGTAGAGAGTAAAAGAGATGGGTGGTGTTTTTAATCATCTGATTTGGCGTAGCAACTGCGTCACCTTTTACGTTGTGACGGCGTCACGACCAAATTTTCAAACGATGTTGTTTTTGTGAATCCTCCAGGATCGAAAACTTTGTTACCATTTTGACAAATTCATTTTGTCAATCCACTTGCAATCCCCACAATGGTGAGCAATAAACGTGCCAACTTGTCTTTCAAAAGGAATTCTAGGGATATTTGGAAGTCGGGTGCGAGCACTTCGCAGGCCCGGCTTAAACCCGAAAGAACGTTTCCTTATGTTATGGAAGTTGGGAAGCGCAACTTGCACTCTTCTAATGAATATGTCTCTAGGATTTTTTTTTTTTTTTTTTTTTTTGTGCGCAGGGAGTGTTAAGGCGGGAGCGTTTGCTATGTTTTGAGTTCACGAGAGGGATTGTCTCGTTTTTTGGGCTTGGAGAGGGTTCAGTAACTACATTCACGAGCTCCGGTATCGCGAATACCTTTTTGATCTTTCTAGGTATAGCATCCCTTGCGATTTCTTCACATAGTTTCATCATGAATTTGTTAGCTAGTTCCAAAAAAGTGTCGCGGGTTTTTCTTATGTGAACTTCGAGGCGTTGTATTTCTTTTTCTTGGTTGTTGACGAATGTCAACATTATGTCCTCGAATTCGTATTGTCGCGATTTCTCTGGAAGCAAGAACTCTTTGACTACGTCCACACGTTCACGAAATTTTTCCTTATGATTATGTGTGGGCATTTCCATTTTTATAAACTCATTCACTTGTTCCTCCATGATTTTGAATAGTTGTTCTTGAGCACTTAAACTACTTGCTTCCGGGAGTATTGGATCTTCCCACTCTTCTTCTTCGTATTGTGCTAACTCCTCGATGACCTCCCAACATGTTTCAACATCGAGGTTACTCAACCTTCCACCGGCGACATAATCAATAGTTTGCCGAGTGGAGATAGTGACATGATCATAGAAGATTTGGATTTGAAGCCAAAGATCAATGTCGTGATGAGGGACTTTGTGGAGTAAGTCCTTGAATCGAGTCCACGTCTCATAGAGAGTTTCGGCTTGACGTTGTTGGAACATCAAGATGTCATTCCTTAGCTTGGTAGTTCTCCCCGGTGGGAAAATTTGGGTGAGGAAACGGGTGGTGAGATCATCCCAACTTGAGATGGATCCTGCTGGAAGTCGCTCAAGCCAATTACAAGCTTAGTCCCGTAGAGAGAATTGGAAGAGACGCAAACGCGTGGTCTCTCGTATGGTAGCATCAAGGTCAATGGAGTCAACGATTTTTAGGAAATCCTTGAGATGCTTATTAGGATCTTCAGAACGAAGTTCATGGAATGCACATTCGTTTTGCAACAACCAGATGGTGTCGGATCGCAAGGTCGTAGTTTGAGCTTGAAGTGGGAGCTCAATGGTGTTCTTATAGCCTTGATGGCTCGGTCTAGAGTATTCACCAAGAGTACGGCCTCTTGGCGGGTCGTGTGGCGGTTGATTTAGTGGAAGTGGTTGATGTGGTGGTGGATCGTTGTTGGGTGGGTTATCACCTTTCATGATGAAAAGTGACGAGATTACGAACAAAAACACAAAAAAGAGAGATAGACTACAAGAAAGCTGAAAAAAAAAAAAAAAAAAAAAAAAAAAAAAAAAACCCACTTGATAGGAATAAAGCGAGTAGACCTAAATGAGATAGAAATCTAACTAACTATTCTATTCCCCGGCAGTGGCGCCAAAAACTTAATGCGTAAGTTCGGGGTCGAAAAAACTTCCTTTAAATCATTTATAACTAATTTACATCTGGTCAATGAATCACAACTATTTAATAACCTCGAGATCAAAAATACTATCAACTTATATTCACATCTGGTCAAATAATTTTTATAGTTATTTAAATTATTTATAACTAATTTAAATTATTTCCGCATTTATTTTTAAAATTTATGTTAATTTTTAATAAGTATTTGTAATTTGTATTTTTATATAATGAATGAAATGTTATTTAAAAGGGTGATTTAATGAATGAAATATTAGTTTAAGGGGTTAATTTGTCATTTTTTTTAAGTGGGTCCCAAAAAATGGTGTTAATGTGGTGTTATGATAAGTTTTTTTTTTTTTTTTTTTTTTTTTTTTTTTTTTTTTTTTTTTTTTTTAACATGAGTCATACTTGTGGCTCTTAGACTATTGCCAACCCAACCCACTCAAAATACATACAAAAATAATACTTTTTAATTTTTGTATACAATCTTGCTTGCAATCTTAGTCGCTTGGAATCCAGATCCCCAACCCACAATCTGACAAAACATTGTTTTATTGGCTAGTTTTTTCTTTGTTTCCCCCCCCTTTTTTTTTTTTTAATATTTTTGGTTGGGTTGTTGATAAATGGTTGAAAAATATAAATTGGTTGTATATATTAGTGGTGTAAGTGAAAGAAAGAGAAAATAACATTTTATTAAAAGATTGGGTTGTAATAAATTGTTGATAAAGATAGTCTTAAAGCATGATTACTCTATTTAAGATAAGATAATCACTATAAATAAAAAGAGATGTTTACCAAATTTAAATGATATAATATTATCGCATAATACCTTTATCTCGTTAAACAAGTTAATGAACCAAGACCAGCCCGACACACCCTAGGCCGAACACCAAGCCCAAAAATGGTTAGCCCGTTTTGGATTTTGTCCAAGCTCATTCCAACTTAATCTAGTCTAACTAATTAAGACTAATGTGTTTTCGGATATTTAGATCATTTATATATTTACAAAAAACATAGGAAGCCGTAATCTCGAGTTATTGTGTGTGACCCGTGATATCATATATTAATAGTAGTATTTAATTGCGTTATATCATGCATATACTCCTACAAGGCTACAACACATATACTACGTAATAATTATCATTTTCTAAATAATCAAAGAATAAATGAGTGTTTAATTATCATACTTTAGGTTTCAACCCTCATGCTCGTTTTCACAATTATTTTAAAATGTTTTATTATATTTTACACCATCTTTCAAAGATGAAATGTCGACAACTAAAGTCAAATGTTGTATTATCATATATACATGTTTCGTATAAAAATGTGACATCTTAATGTCCACCTCTTCTCTTACACTACAAGCTCAAAATATGTTGGCCTTTGAGAATCTTTCAAAATGTAACAAACTAAATATTTAGTCGCATCTTTGCCTAAATTATCTTACTAGATACTTTTCACTAGTGCCAATAAATGATCAAACCATTACTACTCGCGCTTTACGGAAAACAACAAGATCGATTTACAAGCCAATTTCCGATTAAGGTATCTTACTAAAATGATAATTAAAAATAAATAAATAAATAATAATAATAATAAATAACCTTCAACTTTTATTTTTTGTCCGATAGTAGCAACTTTTACCTTTTTAACGTTCGCATATTGACACGCGTTAACATGTTGTTAGATAATTTCGTAAAAGTTACCCTTATTCTGCAAAATATAAAAGAATACATTGTTTATCATTACTTCTTTCGTTTCAAAATTATAGTTAATATTTATTTTCTTGAATATTTTAAAATAATTATTCATTTTTTATTTTAAGTAATAAAAAATAATATAAGTTAATATAGTACTTGAATAGTTAAAAATTAGTGGTTCTATTTTTAAATTTTGTGACGGAGAGAGTAGATAGCATGAGGCTAGGCGCAATAAAGGTGCCCACCGAATGAGTTGTAAAAGTTGTTGAGGGTTATCCTTGTTGTGGAGGAGTGGGTCGTTCTCGGTCGGATGAGATGAGGGTTGTAAGGTCGACCGATTACCACGCTCGGTCACATGTAACATTTGTGTTGTTTTGTGTGTGTTTAGTTTAACTAAAAAGTTATTTTTGTGAGGTATGTTTTTGTATTGTAAGTTGTTTTATTGTGTTTAAAAGGTCGATCGTAAGTCGTAAAAGAGAGAAAGCTGAGGTGTTTGAAAATGAACAAACTACAAAGATGTGAGCTGAATGTGTCCGACATATTACTTTAAGGTTAAGGAAGAAAAAAAGAAAACCAAACCAGATAGTTGTAAAGCAAACTCTCATCAGTGGGCAAACAACCAAACAGAATAAAGAAAAAAACACACACACACACTTAAATCAAAATCAACCAATAAATCCATCATTCTATTCTATCATGTTCTTGGGTAATTTTCTCTCTCTTTCATTTCCAACATCCAAATTATTAATAATAATTCTCAATATTTATAAGTTTTGTCAAAATTGGTAATATTTGCTGCAGGTGTTGAGTGGCTATTGGATTTGATCTACAGTGTTCTTTGACGTTTGTTTGCTTTGCTTTGCTTTGCTTTGATTTGATATTTAATTATTAGATGCAAATACTCAGATCAATTACAAATTGCATCTGCAAGATATTTGAATTCATGGGGTCAGTGTTTCTCTGTTTCGTTACTTTTTATATACTCTATTGTTTAGATAATATTTGTCACATTTCTCACTGATCTGAGGTTTTTATACATGGAAAATGATTACGAGGCCTAAAAATATGACTAATTATGTGCCTAAATAGATGCGTCAATAAGTTATTGGTTTACGAAGAAGTTGGTCCACCAAGTGGCGTCACAGGATGCTGACTCATAGTTTTAGGCATATAATTAGACATGCCAATTAATGCTCTTTGTATATATGTCCATTAAATGTTTGCACTTTTTCATTTGAGCTGTTTCGTTACTTTTTTTATTACAGTATTCCTTAGAAGATGAAGTCATTTGTATGGAAATGATTATGTTTTTTCTATAACTAGGAGGGTAACTTTTCTTGCCAGCAATGGTTTTCCGATTATATGTTTCCGTGAGAAGAACTTTACGGATGACGATAAGTTTGGGCTGGAAAATATATATAAGTAATAGCTACCTATTTCATATAAAATAATAGGGTACCGGTATGAAAAAAAAAAATTGTTAGGTCATCATTTTTAAGGTTCTTACTTCTTCCATGAATATATTGTCGCTACTGCTTCATTCTTCATCTCAACGAAGTTTTCTTTTCCAAAATCATGCTTTTAGGTTTGTTTGCACGTGTAAAATATTTCTAAGTTTGGGATGTCTTAATGTTTTAAGCTGTGGGTTGATTTGGGGTTTTATCTAGGTTTTTAGTTATGTTAGTGGTTCGTTGAATCAGTATTTGGTTGCAAGAGAGTGAGTAATCAATGAATGGTCGTGATAATTTGTGATATTGTGATGTCTAGGATCTAAAGTAGCATGTTGTAATCTATAATTTTGATTTTTCCCCAAAAAGATTAAAATTCTGTAGTATGTAATTTGATTCTATGCTCTTAATGTTTCTACGGTTCTAAGTTAGGAAAGTATAATAAAGATGGAAGTTTGGCTGGAAATTTAAAATGGGTGGCATGCAGAATATCTAAAAGGAAATTATTAGAATGATAATCAAGGGCAAAATTGTAATTTTGCTACTGATAATTTCAACTATGTCATTTACGATGTGTTCTTGAGTTTCTTCATAAAGGAAGAGAAGAGAAGATACAATCACTTCTCTTCTCTCCTTTTCTTCCCAAAAATGAGCGGAACATATCTTCCCAAAAAAACACTGGATCTTCCTTCCTTCTTCTTTCCTATTATTTTCCTTTCTTCCCACAAAACATCTTGAGAACACAAAATTTTTTAATTTGTTTCCAAATCATTTCCTTTCTCCCCTAAATCAAACTCAAAAACATAGCGTTACTCTTCATATGTAGTAGAGATATAGATCAAGATAATGTGGAAAAAATTTAAGTGTATAAGTGTTAGTTTTCATATGTAATGTTGAGTTTTTATTGAAATGTTAACATTACGTGTTTCTCAAACGGGACACAAAGTCACCTTTTAATGACTCGGATGTACAAAAGAAAATACAATCAGTAAATCTAGACAAATGAAGTACATTCATATATGTGTATGATTTAAAATCGATAAAAAGTATGAAAGTATTATTATTTTTAATGAGAACATTTAGTCGAAAGAAAGTGACTATTCACTTCAAGTCACATATTTAATTTTCCGGTTGATATCGAGTCACATATTATTTTTAATGGGAATATTTAGTAGAAAGAAAGTGATTATTCACTTCAAGCGTGTAGGAGCTTAAGCTTGAAAATAAACTTTTATAAAATTTAAGCTTTGTTTTTGACAAAGGTTACAAGAGCTTATAAACAAAAATTAAGCTCCTAAAATCAAAAGCTCCTTCAAGTAGCTTTTAAATAAGCTCCGGCTACAACTATTTTCAACAAACACACCCATGAAATGACATTTATATAGATGGGGTGTTTTGGGAGCTAGCTTATAAGAGCTTGAGCTTTTTAATATAAGTTTTGTTTGTTACACAATCGTATGAAAGCTTCCATTAGATATAAGCTCCGATGAGCTCAAGCTAATGGAAATGAGCTTTTAGAAATGACTGGAGCTTGTATGTAGTCAAATTACTTAAATCCCCTTCAAAATATTATGGATTAATGCGCGAAAGCTTGAAATATATGTGAATTTAATTTAATCTTGTTTTATGTAATTTTACAATAATAAGCTCTAGCTCTTCTTCCGTTTGAAAAAGTTGAAAAATAAGTCTAGGTCTTCTTCATGTAAAGATTATATCATTTGCAATTAATGACTTCCCATAACGTCGAACCTAGTAGAACTTTGTAAATCGATATAAGTATAAGCCAGTTTATGATCATTGGTTGCATATTCATCCACTGGGTCATTGTGTTTAGATCATTGAACCTCGTTGTCCCCAAATCTGTAACATTGAAAACAGAGCTTGAGATTTAAGAACTACCATAATTTGGTTCCCAGTTTCTAGTATAAGTACTAGAAGTAAATGCAAGTATCACATAAAACGGGATAAGAATGCTAGAATATTGCAAAACAGCATAAAATGTCGCCTATATGGTGACTTTATAACTACGGATCACATTATTGTCTAAGTTTTAACATCAGCGATAGAATAAGTGTTGTGTCCAATGACCGTGTCAAATGATTGCTATAGTTTATTTGGGCACTAACTATTATCTGTGGCAATTAATTCACTGCACTGACTCACTGAGAAGGTGGTTGCATACTTGTAATTCTTCACAGTAAAAAATATAAGCATTTATGTCAATGTTATGTATGGAAAGCATTTGGTACTATGATTACTTGGTTTTTGTTGCTGTAACTTTTGGATTTTTTTTCCTAATCATATTTATGGTTGTAAACCTTATTTGCAACAGAGCAGAGGGTGTCTTGGATGTTGTACTAAGACACCATTTGTGACTAACGATAATAAGCAAGCAGGAAATCTTGGAAAAAGTCAAAACACGAATAGACATAGTATTTTAGAGGATTTTTACAGTACCAGCACATATGATATGGATTATAGTGTACCTCAGTCTCAAATAAGTGCCTCATCAACTAGCAACCCGGCAATGGATGCCCAATCTAGTTCTGGCATCAATTCTTCAGAATTTGTCAATCGCGGTATGTTTTTCAGTTATCCGTCAGTACAAATGTGAAATCGATAGTAACTTTTTTGTTGTGTGCACTGTGCAGGTCTTCTTCTTTGGAACCAGACAAGGCAACAATGGACAGAAAATAAGGCGTCTGCTGACAATAAAAAGGCTCGACAGCCTGTTATAAGGTGGGTAACACCTTTATTAAATTATAACTTTAGAAGTTGAGAATAACATTACTTATAAATCTTGATTTGATCCGTAGAAATGAACATAGTAAAAAAATCTGTCTCGGAAACCAATTTTCTTATCATAGTGGGCATTAGGAAAGCAATTAGTCTAGTCACTATTTGGGCCGATTGGAATAATTGAGACGAAAGCTTCAATAACTGTGAAGTACTATGTCATTTTCCGTTTTAGCATATGGTATCTGAAAAATGCCACAAAAATGACTAGCCCTACTATTAAAGGAAAAAAAAAAAGTGAAAGTCAGCAGTAAAAAATGTTGCCATTTGATGAGATGAAGCTATAATTAAAAAGAGATATAGCTTTCTGAGCTTCTTTTCTCGAATCCTAGTTTAAAAGTGGTAACCAAAACTTTTAACTCTCCCATTATGATTTGATACCAATTATACCCATTTTCAGTAAATTGGATTTGTATGTTTATGTCAATTGTACCTTTATACCTTGGTAATAACAACTTTACCTAGTTTATTAGTTGAATGCTTTATGTTTAGTTGTAGAAAAGTTTTCTTAATTTTCTTTCTTTAGTTTTCTTGAGAATGGAGTAACTCTTCTTTCTCCAGGAACCTTTTGAAAACCGGAGAACCCTAAATTCTAGTTCTCTAACTTATAGTTATAAAAGCAGAAACTGCTTTTCTGTTTTCAGTAGAGAAATTGCAGAAAATACTCATTTTGAACACGTTTTCTGTTTTCTGTGTGTTTCTTAGAAAACTTTTCTGGTAAACTTCTCATTTTCCAACAACTAAACACACCCCTAAAGTTAACCTTTGTTTTCTTATGAGCATATGAGTGGGGGTATAGTTATATACTTGTATCAGTTAAATTTGCTTTGTTAATTGTTTTTTAGGAATAACAAATTTAAGTTTGTAAACACAATAGATTTAAGTTCTAATTTTTAAGTTATCATTGAAGTGATATGTTGTCTAAAAACTTGCTTCATATAAACAGCCCCATGTAATACTTATGTTTGACTTATATACGACTACTAAATCAAAAAAATGTTGATTTCTCATATGTGTTGGATTTGAGTTTGATTTTGCACATATTTTGGTGCAGCTGGAATGCAACTTATGATAATTTGCTTGGGACGAACAAGCCTTTTTCCCGCCCTATCCCTCTACCTGTAAGTCTTCTTTTTTTACTCCATCCATAAAAATAAAAAAATCGATCTTTTAGAAAATCGAAAATTATATTCAAGTTACAAAACTTATGGGCTTAACTTTAAAACAATTACAAATTTAGAATCACCAACATGAGTAAAATTAACTAGTCTATTATAGTCTTTCTGTTTAAAAGTTATGGGTTTGACTTTAGGAAGTCAAAAAATGGCTACAATGCTTGTTTCTGACTCCAACTTCATTCTCTCAGGAAATGGTAAATTTTCTTGTCGATATCTGGGAGCAAGAGGGATTATATGACTGAGTTGCTGCCAAACATAAGATTGCTCGCTTTTCGGATCCTATTGCATGTATAGAAGTTCTCTGACCAACTACATAACTTCTATTATTATGTCCATATGATCATGCAATGTTTAATTATATATGTTTGGATTGGAAGGAGACTTTAAAGGAGACTACACTAAACGTATAAACTGGGTCATAGTCAGAACTTAAATGTCTTCTGTTATTGGTGTTTTAAGGCGAGTATAAATTGCACCACCTATTGGGTTTTTAGTTGAAACTGAAAGTTTTGCTACAGTTTTGTCTGGAAAATTTTGTTGGAAATTTTTAATCTTGGATCATTTATCTTTAGCTCTCTTAGGTGTTGGCAAATCATTGCAGATGCGGCAAATCGATTTTGTTGCATAAATCAGTGCTCTGATTTGGCAATTTTACTTGAATATGCTACTGTAGGTTAATCAAACATATTGATTCAAAGTTTTCTTAAACAGAAATCAAGTTAACTAATTATCAGATTTTCATTAATAAATGCATGTCAAAATTTCGGTTGTACAAGGTAAAGAATCAAAACAAATACTCTTTATGTTCAAAACCTCATCAAAACTCAAGAACATATATGGATCCAGAGCTAAGCCCCTTCCTATTTGAGACTGGGTGGCCTTGTGCCGTCTAATACAGTTTTTGATATTGTATAAAGCTTAATCCTAACCTTGTTGCGCCAAAATGATCTAACATTGTATAACCGTAGTAACAGGCAACCACCATTTAAATGACTAAATGCATGGGGACTGATGTTTTCGTTAACATAACTAGAATAAAACTCTATCGTCTTGCTGGCTTGCTGCCCTTTACATTCAAAATTTTGTTATCGGACACTTAACACAACCATAAAACTAGATTTGTGTCATTTGATTTATTTTTAAGAATACCAAAGCATCTTGTATTACACCAACATGGTAACCCAAACATAACAAAGTGTCACAGACTCACAGGGTGGCTGTAAACAAAAGGAAGAAGTTGCAACTTGCAAGTATTATACTGAAATCCATGTACTCTTTTAAATGGTTGATAATCTCAGAACTGATAATTTTTACAATAATGAAAACTGAATTTGATGGCACGGAACTATGTCCCAGGACGACACTAGAATTCTCAGCCAAATTGTTAAAGGGCGTCTTAGTTACACATCTGATATCGCTAGGCCACATGTTTGTTGCCTTGTTGGCATGGAGACACTGGCTCTGGATGATTGTTGGAACACTGAAAACATGCATTATTTCTTTCGTTATTAATATTAATTCATCAACAATGACAGTTATCCAATTCAGGTGTTCAATAATACATCAAACCAAAATGCTCGGTTAATAATAAGATTGTGACTTGTATTAGTTGAATCTTGTTATGCAAATGCTAAGTGAAATACTAATTCCTAATTACCACATTTTCAGCGTCTACCTCATGACCACATCATTTCATTAAATGTAGACATCGGGTTGTTATAAGTTACTAACAAGTTTGTTGAAAAACATATAGGAAACAAATTAACAATGTGTTGATGTTAATTTAGAAAATCTAAGGCTATGCAAAAATAAAAGTGGAAGATTATGTCGTGATCATACTGTTGCGACACTTTATGATCATAGAAATTACGCTAATGACCAGGGGCGGACTTTTATTGAGGCAGGGGAGGGTCCCGGCCCCCCCAAACTTCGAGGTTTATAGTGTAAGTGATAAAATATTTTGAGGGTAATTTGTGTAAATTTCCTTACCGGCCCCCCCAAAAATATATTAGGATATGTAGTGCAACAGACCAGAACCCTTTCTTTTTGATGTACTACCTCTCTTTACCTACCAGTACCCATTCTTTTTTTTTTCTTTGAACTTTCAACATCAAGAGTACAATAACTAGTTGAAACTTGAAAGATTTATCCATTTACTTCAGGTTTGATTCTTTACATTTAATATTCTTAGTTTCTTTTTATCTTGTCATTGAATTAATCTTGTATGTTCTTTAATTCCAAAGCAATCAACTCACTGAAATATGTAAATTCTATCATAATTCATGTTTTAAATTCACATATAAATTGTAAATTTGATACATATTCATGTGTTATAGGTAGGGCTGAGCATCGGTCCGGGACTGGACCGGACCGGACCGAGACCGAGACCGAATTAAGGTAAAAACCGGGACCGAGACCGAGACCGAATGTGGTCGGTCCGGTCCGGTTCGGTCCGGTCCGGTCCGGTCTTCGGTCGGTCCGGTCCAAATAGGCAAGATTTTCGGTTTTTTGGTCGGACCGGACCGGACCGGACCGAGACCGACAAGACCGAGACCGAATTAAGGTAAAAATTAGGACCGAGACCGGACCGCCGATCCTTCGGTCCGGTCGGTTTCGGTCCGGTCCGGTCGGTTTTGTCGGTCGGTCCGGTCGAAACGGTCCGAATGCTCAGCCCTAGTTATAGGAGAGGAGGTGTTATGTTATGGGAAAACTTAAAAATCAAACACTTGATTCATTTATTATCAAAAGAAAGATTGATGATACCACCAACAACATTAGTTCAGATCCCATAAATCAAGAGAGCAAGCGTAAAAAAGCTTCAATAGACGAGCCTAATCAGAATCGAAATCAACAAGAACCACCAATTTATGAAAATCCAACAAGTAATGTGAGACATATTATGTACTTGACAGATTGACTCGGCTAGTGTTGATACTTTCAGTTTCTACTGCTACAACCGAGAGAGGATTTTCAGCAATGAAGATATTTAAGACTCGACTTCGCAATAAGATGGGAGATGAGTTTCTTGCAGATAACTTGGTAATTTACATTGAAAAAGAAATTGCTTAAAAATTTGATTCTAAATCTGTAATTGATGAATTTAAAGCCATTAAAGGTCGTAATGCTCATCTGTAATTTTTAGTATTGAAAAGTTGTAATTTTTTTTGGGTCCTATGGAGTAGTTATCGCCTTTCTTTTACATGTAACTTTTTGGAGTTATAATATATAAGGACTTGTGTTTCGGAATTTCGGCCCTCCCATAAAAAAGGTTCAAGTTCCGCCACTGCTAATGACGTAAGCTTTTGCTAAAACATCATTATTTTCTACAGATCGCATGACTAGTACAATCGACACTTCCGCCTATGACTTTTTCAACACCTTCCCGACGATGGGGCGTAGGCGTCGTTCGTTCTCGACGACAAGGCATAGCCAACAGTTAGGCTGCTGAGTCTCGTAGAGAAAGTCCTTCCCGACGCCAAAAAATAAACCTTCCCGACGCCAACGTGGGACCCACATTGTTTTCTGGTCAAAGTTTTTTGTGGTAGAAAACATATGGTGCCGACGACCCGTCGTCGGCAACATATTACTAATTATGTAATTAGTTAGCAAAATTAAAACGTAAGTAACTTATACCGTTTATTTCCGACGACCTGTCATTGGTAACATGAAAAAAAAATAACATTTTGCAATACTTTCCCTATGCCATGGCGTCGGGATAGTATTAAACTTGCATTAAGCCACTTATTAAACTAGCATATTGTTATCTTTCTGAATCTATATACATGTACAGGTATACACTTACAGTACTATTTTTGTACCTTTTCAGCAAATTGCAACTTAAAATTAAATCATTCTATCATGGCAATGACAATTAAGGACGTACGCTTTGTTGAATATTTCCAAACACCGAATATTAAGAGATACATTATTGAATGGAATATTTATTGTTTGATTGATTGAACTTCTCAAATACAAGAGATACATATATACAGATTACATGATTGATTCATATTCCATAGAATGGGCTGAAGCCCATAACAAGAGGACCGAGCTAATACTCCCCCGCAGTCTTAGCGGGAGGACACCGGACACTCAGACTGGAACGAAATTCCTCGAACAGAGCCGATGGTAAACCCTTCGTGAAGATATCTGCATACTGATAGTGAGACGGAACATGAAGAACCCGAACTTGACCGGTAGCAACCAAGTCTCTGACAAAATGAATGTCTATCTCAATGTGTTTGGTGCGTTGATGCTGAACCGGATTACAAGATAAGTATACAACATTGATATTATCACAGTAGACAAGTGTAGCAGAAGACAAGGGAGTATGAAGCTCTCGAAGTAAATTCTGCAACCAACATGTCTCAGCAACGGCTTTTGCCACGCCACGGTACTCAGCTTCTGCACTGAAACGAGAAAGCGTTGGTTGACGCTTAGCAGACCAGGAGATGAGGTTATTACCAAGAAATACACAGTAGCCGGAAGTGGACCGACGGGTAGTGGGGCAACCAGCCCAATTAGCATCAGAATAGGCAAGTAACTCAGTAGGAGATGAAGAGTACAACTGAAGCCCATAGTCAAGCGTACCCTGAACATATCTCAATATCCTCTTGAGAGCAGAAAAATGTGGTTCCCTAGGATCATGCATGAAGAGACAAACCTGCTGAACAGCATACGATATATCCGGTCTGATGAAGGTGAGATACTGTAACGAGCCAGCAAGGCTCCTGTATAAAGTCGGATCAGAAGCCGGATCTCCCTCAGTCCCCAGTTTAGAGTCAGTATCAACAGGAGTCCGACAGGGGTTACAAGCAAGCATATGAGCTCTCTGCAAAACTTCAGTAGCATATTTCCTCTGTGATAAAAACAACCCAGTAGAGTCCCGTGTAACTGAAATGCCCAAAAAAGTAATTAAGAGGCCCTAGGTCTGTCATGGAAAACTCCTGATGAAGTGAATGAATACTCCGCTGTAATAGAGTCTCTGAAGAAGCAGTGAGAACGATATCATCAACATATAGTAACAGATACGCAGTGTCTGTCCCTTGTCTATATATAAAAAGCGATGAATCACAACGACTATGACCAAATCCAACCCGAGTCATATAAGAGGCAAAACGCTGAAACCATGCTCTAGGTTCCTGCTTAAGCCCATAGAGAGACCGTTGTAGTAAACAAACATAGTCAGGATGCTCAGGATCCCGAAACCCCGGAGGCTGATGCATATAAACAGTCTCGGATAAATCCCCGTGTAAAAAAGCATTCTTGACATCTAGTTGATGAATCGGCCAATGTCTAGAAGCAGCTAAACTCAAGACGGTCCGGATGGTGCCTGGTTTTACAACCGGACTAAAAGTCTCATCAACATTAATCCCCTCTACTTGATTGCTGCCATTCGCCACAAGACGGGCCTTGTAGCGACTAAGAGTGCCATCAGCTAAAAACTTATGGCGAAAAAGCCACATGCAACGAATAATGTTACTGCTCTCGGGGTCGTGGAATAAGAGTCCAAGTTTTGTTCTTAATAAGTGCAGAATATTCATCAATCATAGCATTTTGCCAATTTGGATCACTGGACGCATCACGGTATGATTTGGGTAACGGAGACACCGAGGAGACATGCAAGTTGAGTCGTTCAGGGGGACGGTTAGTCCCGACACGATATCGTGTGACCATGGGATGAGTTGAGACAGGGTTTGGGTTGTGAGGTGGTTCCTGAATAATAAGAGGGTGTTGGTTAGGTGTTGGATTAGTTGTGTTTTGAGGAGTGGTTGGTGAGGGAGGTGTATTGTTGACTGGTTCAGGTTGTAGAGTATTGGTAGGTGTAGGTATAACGGGATCGATAGTGGGTGGAGTTACAGCGGGTTGAAGAGGAGGGTTTATGTCAAGTGAGTCATCAAGAAAAGTGTATGTAGGTGCTGATGAGGGTGTAGGGGTACCATATGGGAAGACTGTCTCATCAAAAGTTACGTGGCGAGAGATTATGATTTTGTTGGTCTAGGCAGCGATATCCGCTGTGGTTTGATGCTTGGCCCAAGTAAATGGAAGGTGTAGCACGGGGTTTAAGTTTGTGATTTGGGTATAGGTGTAGGTAACATAAGCAGCCAAAAGTGCGTAACATGCTGTAATCTGGGTTTTGGCCAAACAAACGAGTATACGGGATGTCGTTGTTGATTGAAATGGATGGTAAGAGATTGAGTAACTGGACAGCCATATTAAGCGCTTCAACCCAAAATTTTGGTGGGAGGTTGGCTTGAAAAAGCAAGGTTCGGATGAGGTTATTGATGGTGCGAAGCATTCGTTCGGACTTGCCGTTCTGTTGAGATGTTTTGGGGCAGGAAAAACGAAACTGTATGCCATTATCGGCAAAAAGTTTGTGTAAGGTTCGGTTGTCAAACTCTCCTCCATGATCACACTGAAACGACCGAATTTCACACTTAAATTGAGTGTGAACGTAGTTACGAAACAATGAGAATTTAGACAACACATCAGATTTGTTAATCAAAGGATAAACCCATACAAAATGTGAATAATGGTCCAAGAACAATACATAATACGTAAAACCTGAAAGGCTGGGAATAGGTGAAGTCCAAACATCAGAATGAATAATATCAAAACATGCATTAACGACAATATTAAAACTAGTGAATGGAAGTATGACGTGTTTGCCAAGCTGGCAAGCATGACAAAGCACAAGAGGCTTCTCTTTATTACACGAAATGAAATTGTTGGAAACAAGACGGCGTAGCACTTCGCTTCCTGGATGCCCAAGGCGATGATGCCACATGTGCTGACTGACAAGAAGAGCTTGAGGAATGGGAGGGAGCTGTGACAGGATAGAGGTCACCCGAGCTATCACATCGGAGAAGAACCCGACGCGTCATGAAATCCTTAACAGAAAAACCAAAAGGATCAAACTCAACTATACAGTTATTATCACGAACAAATTGGCGAACATATATTAAGTTTTTGACAATATGGGGGGTAATAATCACATTATTTAGGTGAAGAGGACGAGATGGAGTTGGCAAAATGCTATGACCCGTATTGATGACAGGAATAGAAAATCCATCACCAACCGAGACAGACGGATATATACACTTATTAAAAACATTACTAAGACTATTAACAGATGCATTGAGATGTAAGCTCGCACCTGTATCCATGTTCCAGGCACATGTTGTTGGATCATGAAGAGTCCCAACGGCAAAGGCATGAGGTAAAAGTGTTTCTTGCCCCGGCATGTTAGATTGCCCTAAAGGTTGAGATGTGGGACCCACGGGAGCAGCATGAGACTGATGAACGGGGGCTGTAGCAAACGGATTTGTCTGATGAACAGTACCAGGTACGGTGTGGGCCTAGTTGTTGGGACTGGGTTGGACCGTTTGAGGAGTAAAAGTGGTGTGGGCCGCGGATGGGCTAATGAAGCCTGGTGGAGGTATAAGGTGGTGGATTGGGTTTGTTTGTTAGGTGTAGTGAGATGGGCTTTGAGTGTAGTGTTGGGCCTGAGTGAAATAAGCCGAAGGACCTGGTCCATTTCCAGTAGCCATAGGACGTGAGTATTGGTTGCCAGGAAAACCTAATTTGCTTAAAAGTTTGAGGATAATTTCCTCAGTATTGTTATCCCCACTTGTATGACCCATTCGTGGCTTGGCATTAGAATCATGTACAAATTTGCACCCCATCCCAAACCGGCACGCACCCTTAGCAAAATGAATACATAGTTTCCATGACTTAGCTTGTGGGTTAGAGGGATTACGAGAGATACCTTTGTCCGTCATGAGGACCAATGGGGACGAAGATGAAGAGTCCACAGGTAAGGATTGAGACCTGGACTTTAATCGCATTTCCTCCGTTGTGAGCATTGAGCGTGTTGTCTTGAGATCAGGAAAGGTTTCCCGATGGTGCATGATGCCACACACATGATTACTTTTCCGGCAAACCTTCAAGGGCAAAGGTGACAATATCCTCACTACTAATTGGAGAGCCAAGGCTTGTAAGGACCGTGGCAATGGACTCAAGCTTTCTAAAGTATGCATCGATACTTTGGTCTCCAAGTTTAAGAGACCGTAATTCTGCTTTTAACGTGATTGTACGGGATCTTTTGTTGTATTTAACCAAATCAGTGAGGAGTGTCCATGCTTCTTTGGCGGAGCTTGGTCGTTGAACAACCAACCGTGCTTGAAGGTCATCGGAAAGAGTGGTAAAGATCCATGACAAAATAATAGCATCGACCTTTTTCTCTTCCGGGGAGAGGGCTGTTTCAGACGAGGAGGTACCTTCAGGAGTACCATGGATATATTTTGTGACTTCATATCCATGACATAGTTGTTCGAAAAAATAAACCCATGATGCATAATTCCAGTTTTCAAGGTCAAGTTTAACTGGTACTCGTGTAAGGAGATGATGATGCGTGACTAGGGAGAGTTTTTCTGAGAGAGGTGTGGGGGGATTGGTGTTGCCTGTCATGGATGCGAGAGATCATGAAACGAAAAAGAAACACACGATTAACTGCTTGTGACCTTGCACAAACACCAGTAAATTAACAAACATTGAGTTTTTGTGGATCGTTTTACAGGTGACTATGATACCATGTTGAATATTAACAAACACTGAATATTAAGAGATACATTATTGAATGGAATGTTTATTGTTTGATTGATTGAACTTCTCAAATACAAGAGATGCATATATACAGATTACATGATTGATTCATATTCCATAGAATGGGCTGAAGCCCATAACAAGAGGACCGGGCTAATACGCTTATGCTAAAACATCATTATTGGTTTACAATGCGGCTAGCATAATGTTCTTATCTTTCTGGAAGAATCAAAATAGTATCATCTGAATCTATACATGTACAGGTATATAACTATAGTACTATTTTTGTTACTTATTAGCAAACAAGTAATATGAACCCGTCGCGATGCGGCGGGAGTGTTTAGATGCATTTTCGTGTGACTGTTGTTGACCGACCTATAATGAACATTGAAGAACCTTTGTAGCGCCGGTAAACAATCTTTACATCAGGTCTTGGTTTTTCACTGCTAGATCCCCCTTCCTTCACTCCTAAGTCCCATTTCCTGCATTCCATCAAAAATATTCATTCAGGTGATGACAATTCTGATATAATCGTAAATATAATCCAAGTCAACCCATCTGTAAGTTAATGGGTCAAAATTTGTACCTCTACAATAGATCACCTTTTCATCTAAGTTATTCCCATAAACAGCAAATGAGTGTCATATTTTAGGATAATAACATAAATGTTATACATCACAGACTTTATATGTATCAGCTGCAATTACTAATTACTAAGACGAAAAAAGTTAATATCAGCATCGGTGAAATTAGTAGCATGAGGTTCTACTGTTCTAGGAAAGTTTAACATATAAACTTGGTTTGGAGTAACCGAGTGCCTATGCTACTTTAATCATCCTACCACTAATGGCAGACTAAGGGGTATTTGGATGTATGTTTAATCATATTCTTACATCTTAGGGCGTAATGATCATAGTGTTTGGCAAAAGCAGGGAAGAAGTTGTCGGAAGATAATGCTTATTGAATTAACGTAAAGTTGCCTAAAATGTTCTAACTTTTAACACTACGCTATCTAATTCCAGTTCCGCAAGTCGCAACCAAACACTTTAAACTGCTATGATCATTTACATTTACAATGTACAATACTCATTAAAAAGTGAAAATAGGTTGGTGACGATTGTACCGCCAGGTGAATAAGCAGCTGACTCGTTACGGTTCATGTCTGCAATAGAGTCCAACACCTTGGATCCACCTGTAGAACCTGAAGTAATGTTAACAATATTTAAACGATCCGTGTTTAAATACAATGAATCAAGGCAAAAACCATACCGAAAGTTATGATTAAATACGACAGCCATATCATCCATCCTAATGTTCTAGCATCCAAGGTTTTTTAAATACTTCATATTGTCTCTTCTTTATATCTATAAGATAAAGAAAACGATCAGGAAATATTAAATTAGAAATATGACCAAATGAATGAAACCAAAGCCTTGCAAATATCCAAAATTGTTTAATATAAAAGTTTACCTCTTGCACCAAAAAAAAATATATCCAAAATTGTGCAAAAAAAACAAACATAAACTGTCAACAATAAAAAGATCACCAAAACAAAGGTACATCCAACTTACATGGATATGACATACACTTTAGTAACATTAATATATATACACATACATACCTTTGATATCCCGCTTTACAAACGCCTAGCCCCTTCCTCAACACTCTTGATAATTTGTCAACCACTCATCCCACTTAACCTGTAACACATTTTTATTATAAAATTAACACGAACCAATAAATTATATCAAGTAATAAGTCAAGATTTTTTTTTTCAATAATTATCAAAAAATCACAAATAATATTTAAAACACATTGAAATCAGAATCTGTAAGCATAATCTGAAATTCCTTTATGCTTTTTAATCGCTTGCTGACGAATATGTTAGAATGACTTACATGGAATTTCAGACCGTAATTTTTCTCGTCGATTTTCACTTTAAAATCTTCATGAATGATATTCAGATTATAGTGTCGGTTTGTTGGATCTAGAAAGGAGAAAAAGAAAGCGGTGGATTTGTGTTAAATGAAGCGATTCGTTATTATCAATATCCACTGTGGTTGGCAAACGGGTCACGAAAACGTGAGCTACAAAATTGGGCCAAATAGAAAGGTAAAAAAACAATATTTAAATAAGATTAAAATAATATAGTTGGATGGTGGCTTGTGCTATATTATCTATATATATATAACGAGGTGGAAATCCCTGCCGCGTTGCGGCGGAGTTTTTGCAGGCAGCTAAGAACGTACGCAGCAATTGATCTGACAAATATCGATCTCCAATTAAAATTTCACTTAAAACTAATATTTTTGAATAATAGATAGATATTTGAGAAGCACAGGTCATGTACTACAGTATACATCACTTCAATTAAGTTTGAGAAAGTGAAATCAGATGGTACAGTTGTAGAAAAGCACGCAATTACATTATGGTACATTTCCGTTGTTTACACAAAACCGCATGTTTTAAGCCCACCATTGGGGAGCATACTAATTGACAGCCTAAGAGGCAAGCGTGACAGTACTAAAGTATTGGGTTAAAGTAGCTTACATCCTAATAAATGCATTTCCGTCTCCAAACCCGAATATTTGAGCCCCTAAAGCCATGCATTTCAGACCCCAGTTCAGCTTCCAAACGCAGCGATCGAAACCCCCGTTCCAACACCCAAAGGTCACCCATTTCAGCCCCTAGTTGAGCCCCCAAACTCGCCCATTTCAGCATCCAACCGCAGCAACGTCTGCATATTTCAGCACTGAAATCCACCCTTTTGAGTCTTGAGTTCTTACCCTAGACCTACCCATTACAGCGGCCAAACGCACAACCATTTTAGGCCCCAAACCCGCCTATTTCAGCTTCCAAACGCGCCCATTTCAGCCTCTCAATCCAAGTGTTTTAGCCTCCATTTTAGCACCAACTCGCACGATTTAAGCAGCAGTTTCATCACCTTAAACCCCTTCATTTCAGCCCCTACTTCAGAACCCGATCGCACCCCTTTTAGTATACAAACGCACCCACAACGACCCCCGTCTCAATGCCAAAGATTATACTACTTTAAGCTTTAGCAGAATGAGAACACATACGATGTCTTATGAATGCCGATGACATCAACATTCTGCGCCTCACCCTTCCATAACGGCCCAATTATCTTAGCACCAAGGTCTGGTAATCTGCAAAAGGATCATTAAGAGCCATCAAAAGTCAAACATGATGCTAAATTTAGCAATTTCATACCGTTCAAACCACACTTTTATCCTAAAGTGATTAAAAGTTTTAATAAATATTCAAAAAAATTTAACCAATATGCAACTTAACTTAAAAACCATATATATAGAATGTGAATTAAAAAGATGCAGTAATTTTTATATACCTGAAGAACTAACAACTCAGAAAATCACACAATTGGGTCTTTCTTCATTATCAGCTCCTCCCTGATCAGCTTGTTCATATAAACCAAATTCGAAACATATTAAACATAAAAAATATAACAAAAAAAATAAAACCATATTTGAAATCCGAAATCGTTTCCGTATGATTAATACCTAAAAATCTGATAATCCCAAATGCATTCACATTAAACGTGTGCTTTATTGCTACTTTTTATTTTATCAAACTTATTTGTTAACTCCATGATTTGGCTATTTCTTTTTGTAACTCATTTCACACCCTTAACAATAGCTCAATCGAACAGTTTCCGTATGAAAACATAAGCTGAAACAAACATCCCCTTCAAACCATTTTTTTATCTGTACCTCAAGCTCTTATTTTAAATACAACCTTTCTTTAGTAATTTTTTTAACAAACACAAAAGAAAAGAAAATAAGCAACTTGAAAAAGTTAAAAGAAATACTTACAGTACAATCCGAAGCGCCCGTGAAACAATTTGCTTTATTAACCACTACTTATTTGTGTCTCCTTGAAGAATTTCCCGTCACCATAAACCCCTGTAAACAGTTTAGCCTTAGAACACAACCAAAACACGCTTATAGTATGTTTAAATTTGTATACCTCTTACTGAAGCTCAACTCGAGAGGCGCTTTCTTCAACTTGTATACGGCATCAGTCCAAGTTTAACACAGAACCTAGAATAAACAACTTAATAGTTTAAATATCTGTCAACATCGCTGATAATGTGTTTAAGAATTTTGTAGGGAGAACAAATATTCAGATTATCAACCAAGATTTTAGAGAACTAAAATTAATTACGCGTCCTACATACCATTTGAAGGTCAAAGGCTAGTCTGTTACTCTTCTTCTCCATATCCATCCTGCCACACAACCTGAAAAACGTAGCATACAATTATGAATTTTTTTCACAGAAACTGAAAAACGCACCGGCCTCTCTTTTATTGAAGATTCACATGGAAAGTGTCCTACCTTGTATTCATAGAAAAGATGTGAATAAGCTATTTTTGTTTGGTTTGGTTTTGTTTGCAATCATAAACGTACTACTCGTTTTTACCTGGTCCTGATTTCAGGACATCGAGTCACACTCATAAGCGAACTACTTGTTTGATTAGTTGCACGTTAACCATGTGAGATAAAATAGAATATATTAATCGATGTTAATTTGTACATATAAACATAAAACCATGAGATACAACTTGATTAAACCCTAACTTCAATATTATAAAAACTTGTGTAAAAGTTTTTCTAAACACATACCTGTAACTCGAAAACCTTTCCTTCCAAGCGTCGAATACTGTGAGACGAAGATGCATATCCAAAACCGGTAGAAGGTCTTAAAATAAAACAATTAAACAACCTCAGTAACATAACCTGAATTTGAAGCAAAACAGGGAAAGATTTCATTCCAGAAGAGCATCAAGCATGCGACGACCAAATACCCAAAAACAACAAAAAGCAAAGGAATCAACAACCAAACCCGAATTCAGAGTTTTTAAGAAATCACACAAATCAAAACCGCGCGTGGCCCCTTATGTAACCACCTGGAGCAGTTCATACCGTTTTGATACCGGATAACAAAATAGAATCAAAAACTAAAAGAAATCAGTTTCGGAGAGGCGGTTAAAGTTTTGGAGAGGCGGTGAGTTTGTGATCGGTGATTAAAGAAGATAACGATGTATATGGACCGGACTTCGTTTTTATACCGTGGGCTAAAAAATTGGGCCACATCCTGCTATACTCATAAGCCCGTTAATTTTTTTATTGCTGGGAAAGTGCCTGTTTTGTCACAAGTGCTAACGGGAAACATTTTTATACTCCACCGACCTAGCGGATTAAGAAGTATATAGAATTGCATCTACAACTAGTTTGATCAAATAAATATCTAGTAGTACCACTTGATAACATTTTAATAATCAAATACAAATCAGATAATCAAGAAACTAATATTATAATAGTTGCAACTTGTAAGGTGCATGAGTTGGAATGTGTTGGGTACTCAATAAACCATGAGGGCATGTTCCAAGTTAAAAAGCCCATAATGTGTTGGATATACACATAAGTCTTATCAGGAGTGATGTACTATAAACTAATTTATTGATGGATCAAATATTATTGTGATTCTTAACTGATAACAAGTACTTTATTTGCAGTTTACAAAGATTCAGTACTCTGTATTATCAATCTGGAAGAGATATGGAAATCAAAAAGACGCGGACATGTTTTATTTTCTTCTTTTTTTTTAACGGCAATTCTTTTCGCACACTATATCACTATATCACAATAGTTCTCACAAGTGTCTCTAACAAGACTTGAACCCACAACCTCTTGGTTGGTAGGCAACTCATATACCACTAGACCAAAGACCTTGCACTATACCACTATCTCACAATAAATCAAACTGACGCGGGGCAGGGGTGTACGTGCATAAAACATCCGTAGTGCAAAACAATAAATTTCACTGATTTTTGGATAGTTTAACACTAAGGGTGTGTTTGGTAACGAGAAATAAAGCTTGAGAATTAGAAATGTGGTCAAATCTCTTGTTTGGTACATCAAAGAAAAATGGAGACGGAGATTTGCAAATTCTCGAGAATTTCATTTACATATAATTCATTTACCTCTATTTTGGAATGGAAATGAACCACTCAAAAACAGAACACGGAGAAATCAATATTTAATTGTCTAAAGTGCTAAGGTATAAAAGCAAATAGTCACGTGACTAGCACATTCACAAAAGTATATCTCAAAAAACACTCCAAGCTCCACCTTATGCTGTTTGACGATCGAAGCTCCTCCGGTAATTGCTCCATCATTACATATGTATACCTTCATCAAGATTCTTGGGTTTTGTGATATTAAAAAAAATCTCAATATAATTCTTTGTTTCTTTGTCAAATTAAATGATTTTGTTTAATTTATAATTATTATATTTTGAAATATCTGGGTTTTCTTGTTTCACCAGATCTGCAAAATTTCATCATAGCTCCAATAATTAAAGAGGTTGTAAGTTATCTAAGATATATCATTTCAATACCTTTTTTATATGGATCTCATTTTGAAGTTCTGATCATTTCTTTGTCTTACTGATGGTATCATCTTGCATACAGTTATTCGTTTTTTCCACCAAATAACAAAAGTGATATATTTTTTAAATTTCTCAAATTAATTTCTCTGTTGTTACCAAACAGCGTCAATAAATAAAATTTCTCCGTCAATTTCAATTCTCTAAATTTCTATTCTCTGCTTCATTTCTATTCTCTGAAATTCTCTCTACCAAACGTACCCTAAGTGCATACCTTTTTTAAAATTGACGAACACCGTGCTGCAAATTTAGCGCACACGCTCTACTTAGACAACCAATCTAAATAGCTATTTTTGTCATAACCCTAGAACATATTCGACAATTATAGCTCGCAAACTTTATATCTTATTCTTAGAATCATTTAAATGGCTAGTTATATAGTATCAAAAAGTTCATTAAAATTAATATATTCAGTTTTCACTATTTGAAAATAAAATTTAACTAGCTAGCTAGTGCTAATAACTTATTGGATTAAGATCCTCTCAAGTTGTGAATACAACTTGAGTCAAGTTAGGCCATTGTGAGTCATTAGATTTGATTCAATGGTTCAAATCAAAAGAAGTTGTTTTGATTTGAGCCATTGGATCAAATCCAATGGCTCATAATCACACAACTTGACTCAAGTTGTATAACACAACTTGAGAGGATCTTATCATCAATATGTTATGACAATTTGATTGAAATTTCACGTGGGAATCCAAGTTGCATGAATAGTCTTTAACAAATTGCAATCAATTATCATAAAAGAAAACCTGAAGAAGGTGCACCAAATTATATTTTACTTTTGCATAAGTAATTAGATTCAATAATCAACGTGATAACTTTACAGGTTGCATTTTGGAGATTATATTCGAAGACTTCACAAAGACCCAAGATATGATTAATAAATGATATTGTTTTATATTATTTTTAGATATCCTTGTTGATATGTCGATTTTTTTGAGATTGTGTGTTTTACAATATTAACATATGTAACACCTCGATATAGATCTTGTTCACGCTTTGCTTGTATGTATCGGCTCATGGTTTTCCAAAATGTGTCACCAACGCCAAGAGGTTACTCGCACATTTCTCATCTTCATGGCCGATTTGAGGACGAAAATTGTTAAGTTTCTTTGGAAGATAACATTTCGTTTGTGACGATAGCAACTTTTTTTGAGCGTTTAGGTGATCGATGATCATATATTCATATGTCATATAAAGGTATTTGATTTGTTTTCCTTTAGGTAAAAGAGGTGGATCAAGCTTAGGAATAAAATTGCAAAACGGAATATCTATGATGAATCTATTAGATAATGTAAACCTCATGCTTTCATTAAACACAAACATTCGGTATATATAATCACAATATATCAATTGCATACCAAAACTTTTAATGGGCCTAATCGAATAACAATAAATATAAGTTAACTGGGCTAAATAATAGTTCGGTTAATACACCTCCGTAGTTTGAGCGAGAGGCCTTCAAATGTTCAAACTGGATCGGAAATCAAGAAACAAAGCAGTAGGAAGTCCCTTAGTAAAGATGTGAGCATACTGAAAACGAGATGGAACATGAAGCACACGAACCTGTCCTGAAGCAACATAATCACGGACGAAATGAATGTCAATCTCAATGTGTTTCGTACGTTGATGTTTACACAAGATTTGTCGATAAATATATGGCACTCGCATTATCACAATAGACAATAGTATTGTAGACAAAGGGTTATGAAGCTCACGTAATATACTGCGGATCCAAGCTGTGTCAGCCACCACATTAGCAACACCATGATACTTGGCCTCAGCACTAGACCGAGATAACGTCACCTGTCGTTTAGCAGACCAAGATAACCAATTTTCACCAAAAAAAAAAAAAAAAAAAAAAAAAAAAAAAAAAAAAAAAAAAAAAAAGTAACTAGAAGTAGACCGCTGAGTGACCGGCAACCCGCCCAATCAGCATCCGTGTAAGCAATAAGTTGATAAGTAGAAGAAACATGAAGCTGAAGACCATGATAAAGAGTACCATGAATATAGCGTAATATACGCTTCAAAGCATGATAATGTGTATCACGAGGGTCATGCATATACAGACAGACCTGCTGAACCGCGTATGAAGTATCCAAGTGCGTAAAAGTAAGATATTGAAGGGCACCAAATCTGATATAAGGTGGGATCATCAAAGGGTGTACCATCATGTCCAAGCTTGAACTCTGTATCAACAGGAGTGCAACACGGATTACATTTCTTCATATGAGCTCTCTCAAGACTTTCTTCAGGAAACTTGGACCGCGATAAAAACATACCAGACGTTGTGCGAGTAACAAAAACACCAAGAAAATAATTAAGAGAGCCAAGATCCGTCATTGAAAACTCACCATGACGAGCAGTGATAACACACTGTAAAAATGCAGTTATAGAAGCAGTCAATATAATATCATCCACATATAATAACAAGTAGGTCGTGTCAGATCCACGATGAAACACAAAAAGCGGCGCGCATTAGTTTTGCTATGCTGAAAACCAATGCGAATAAAAAATTCTGCAAACCGCTGAAACCAAGCTTTAGGGGCTTGCTTAAGCCCATACAATGATCGCTATAAATGAGTGAATGACAAACATAATTTGGGTGAGCATGATCTACAAACCTAGGCGACTGATGCATATAGAGTATCTCCGATAAGTGACCGTGAAGAAAAGCATTCTTCACGTCAAGCTGATGAATAGGCCAATCACAAGATACTGCTAGACTAAGTACAGTGCGAATAGTAGCTGGTTTGACCACGGGACTAAAAGTCTCATCACAATCAATCCCATGCTGCTGATTGCGATCATTTGCAACAAGTCACGCCTTATACCTGCTTAAAGTACCATTTGCATGAAACTTATGCCTGAAAAGCCACATAAAACGAACAATATTCACATTAGCTGGACGGGGCACAAGTACCCATGTACCCTTAGTAATTAAAGCATTGTATTCATCTAACATAGCTTGTTTCCACTGAGGATCACGAAGAACATGAGAACGATGAAGCTGAGAAACAGTTGTGACATGACAATTCATACGCTCAATAGGTTTAGATATACCGACTTTAGCACGTGTGTCCATTGGATGAGTGTTAACGGTTGGAATAGGTATATTGGGATGTTGAGTAGGTTGTTGCATTTGGGCTGTAGTGCCGTTATTCGGCTCGGGGAGGGGGGTGGATAAGAGTCGTGGTATCGGGCTGTATATGTGGGTTGGTGTTTATAGGAGTGGTGGGTTTTATAGCAATGGTTGTATCGGGCTAAGTTGCGTGATAGTTATTGGCCTCGGGTGCGACGTGATTTATAGGGCTTGGAGGAATTGTGTTCGTTGGGCGAGTAGGTGAAGGAGTAGGCGAGTTGGTGGTGGGTTGTTGATGGGCTACGGTTGGGATTGGTGAAACAGGTAGTGGTATTGTGGACAAAGATATCCGAGTATCAAGTGAAAAGGAGACAAAAATAATGTACGATTAACTTAGGTAACGAATTGAGAGAGAAAAGTGAAAAAAGCATAATGTATGATAAAGAAAAGTTATCATATGGTATGCGAGTTTTTGTTTGTCATATTAGAATGTATATTTCATATTGTATAGTTTATTAATTATATTAGAATGTTTATTTGTAGTGTTTAGGTTTAACATGACAAGTTTTTTACTAAAGAAAAGTCAGTTTTATTTGAACATTACTTGGAGAAGAAGTTAAGATAAAGTTGTCAAGTTTTAATGTTTTATACATTGCATTATAGTATTACACTGTTGAATCGAAACATATTGTACTTATCGTAAGTTTTTAACCAACTTGAAGAAGCAAAATCGAACAATTAGTAACCCAACAAGGGTTCTTTTTCAAAAACTTAAAAGAAACAAAACTTAAGTGGTTTATTAAGATTATTAGAACTATAGGGATGCCTCTTGTAACTTAAGCCAAGCTCTAGTGGATTTGTCAAATGTCCTAATCATGTTGATAATTTTATAAGTAAAACCGTAATCATCGATTTAAACAAAGGTGGCCTACTTGCTTACCATAATTACGGGCGTTACAATATATTTAATCAAACGAACATAATATAAAACTTTACAGTTAACCCTAAAGGGGCGACCACTACCTGCATTCGATTAATTAATCTCAAAGTAGGATATAAATATAGGGAGGGGTTATTAATACGGTTGCTATATTTTTATAGCAACGAGGTCTACCCCTAGCCATGGGTCCCCTTTGTCCTTCTCTTCCACATGGTCCCCCTTTGTGTCTTTTTTTTTTTTATTTTATTTTATTTTTTTTTTATTTTATTTTTTTTTATTTTATTTAATTGTGTATAGTTTATTTTGTGTGGTATATTTATTTTGTGTAGTGTTTTTATATGTATAGTGTATTTATTTTTGTAGTGTTTTTATATGTAGAGTATTTATTTGTGTATTGTTTCCATTTAATTAAACAATAACAATAAAACATTTTATAAACTTTTTTACGTTACTTTTTATAAATTTTTTTTTATAAATTTTTTTTATAATCTTTTTTTATAAACTTTTTTTTATGTTACTTTTTATAAAAAAGTTTATAAAAAAAGTTTATTAAAAAAGTTTATAAAAAAAGTTTATAAAAAAAAGTTTATAAAAAGTAACGTAAAAAAAGTTTATAAAATGTTTTATTGTTATTGTTTAATTAAATGGAAACAATACACAAATAAATACTCTACATATACAAAAAACTACACAAATAAATACACTATATACATATAAAAACACTACACAAATTAAATATACCACACAAATAAATACACTATACATATAAAAACACTGCACAAATTAAATATACCACACAAAATAAACTATAAAAAATTAAATTTAAAAAAAAAATATATATATATATATATATATATATATATATATATATATATATATATATGACGAAAGTGAGAGAGAGGGAGAGGCCCAGCCACAACCATGTGGGAGATAGGGGGACAAAGGGGACCTAGCTTTGGCAGTCTAAGGGTAGCCCCCGTATTAATAGTAGTACCCTAAATATAATGATATATAGTTCAAGCATTTTGATACTACCAATTATTATTATCTCTTGTTATAGGTAGTACTAGTTCCCTATCAGAGTTTTTAAGCATATAGCGTACTTGGGATTTTTGAAAAGGTACAAGTACTAAGAGCACAAGGTGTTATGAAGAGGTATACCTCTTCGGGGCTCACGGGTGCCATATCACCTCCACACCACTATAACAAACCTCCACAACTAACCCCCTCTCACTCACAACAAACCTCAACTTATTCATTTAGGGCCCACCACTTATAACTTTATTTTTTTTTCAAATTTCCAACTAAACTAAATCTATTTATTAAAATAAAAATAAAATACAATATATTAAAAAAAAAAAAAAAAAAAAGAGTTATAAATTAAACATTTAAAAAAAAACAAAACAAAAAAATTGAACGTAAAACTTCCCGGCCCATTATTAACACTTAAAAAAACAAAATTGCATCTTCTTCTTCATCACACACACTACACACACACAAAAACCTGCGTTTTCTCATCCATTCCCGTAGCAAAACAACACCACCAACAACACACAGTTAGGAAAAAAAATGTCAGAGTATCACCTTCGTTGTGCAGATGGCGAGGGCCATGGCGAACGATCACGGTGTCGCGGCGAGGGGCGGTGGAGGTGCCACTGTGGCACGACAAGGGTTGGTGAAATCCACACCTTATGCTCTAAAACTTTGTAAAATAAGGTAAGTAACACAAAACTATTATTGGGGTTTGCGCAAAAAAAAAAAAAAAAAAAAAAAAAAAAAAAAAAAGTGTCATATTTTCAAAAATAAATTTATATTACGTGATCTAAAATCAAAAGTAACTCATCTCACACCCGACACCCATGTCCATCCATATTCTTTTAGATGGTGGACTTCAACAATGTATATTTAGTCGTCATTAGAGTTATGGAAGGAATTTATCTCCATTCGTTCTTGTTTCTGACATATAAATTTGTTAGCTTACAACATTATAACATTCACAAAATGAGTCTAAGAAATTGCTTAAATTTTTTAAAAAAGTTTATCTTATATTTCATTCTTACCGAGTTTTTATTTTATGTTTACATATCGCGAAAAAAAATGAAGACTAAATTAATTTTATATTTAGATGCATATGTGTGATATAGATAGTTTATTATTAAGAGTTTTAAAATAAACAAATTTTTAGTTTAGTAATGTAGTACGACATAAACAATTATAACCGGTTAATACTTATATAGAATAAGCTATTCAATACGTGAATAACACAAAGTCTAATCAAGGTCCATATTTTGTGCACCACTTATTTATAGAATAAAGCATAAAGATGATACACATTAACAATTGAGAATTATGTATTTCGTTTACATACAAAATAAAACTATAATTATGGGGTGGTTCATTGGATCTATCATCTACTAAACTAAATAACAAAATCTACAATTTGCAATCTTTTATATGGAAAATAATGTTAGTGGATCAATATTCTAAATTAACTATTAAAGAATCTTACTAAATTATTACCTAATCAATATGGGGTTCTTCCCACAATTCTCGCTTGTATCTTAGAGCACTAGGTGTCAAAACGAGATTAAAGCTTGTTGTCGTGTCACTTCAGCGTCACATTAGCATCCCATTTTCACAACTAACCACAACAAACTCCCTCCTCACTTATAACAAACCTCAATCTCTTCATTTGGGGCCCACCACTACCACTTTATTTTTTTTATTCAATTTTCCAAATAAATTAAATTCTTTTCATTAAAAATAAAAATACAATACATAACATATACTAATAACCTAAACATTTTACTAGTCACTTTTTATAACAAAAATATAAATAACATTTTTTATAATTTTTTTTTTAAAAAAAATAACAAATAAACTTAACTAATAAATTTTTTTAGCAACCCAACCAACTCATGCAGCCCAATCCAATCCCGACCGGTCAAAAAAAAAAAAAAAAGTGTCTTCTTCTCCAAATACTTTTCTGCGCATTCACACACACATTTTACACACACACACACACAACATATATTCAAACGGTATAAAATCACTTTTGTCAGAAAGCTTTACTCGTCGTCACCACGATTTGCTTGCCAACAACGAGCCTCGACGAGACACCCCGGTGTCACAACGAGCCTCGACGAACTGCCAGAGTGGACGACAAAGGGGAAGACGAAGTGGACACCGGGTGCTCTTATATTGTACACCTTTATTTTTATTTTATTATTATATAAGTCATTATCCTGATTATTTTATCCCACATCTCTCATAGAAATGTTTTTTAGCTAACCTATCAATGAAGGTCTATTATACATGAAAAATAATTACAATTATACATGAAAAATAATTACATTAATAGAGTGAAAAAGTCATAAATCTTGGAGAAAATAAAAAAATGAAACAAATGCAATGCAAGGAATTGTAGGTAATAGATATATCATATATGGGCATTATATTTGTTAGTACAAAATAGTACAATCGCTTGGTTATGAAGAAATAAAATAGAAAGGGCTGGCCTACGCAGGCACCCCCACATTTCCTTGGCAGGCACCTCTTGTAGGTGGGTCCCCCTTGTCCTCCGGCGGCTACAGTACTTTTTTTTTTTTTTTTTTTTTTTTTTGTAGTGTTTAGTTGTTTTTAATTTGTGTGTGTAGTGTGTTTAGTTGTATTGTGTATTTAATTTGTGTAGTGTTTTTATATGTATAGTGTATTTAATTTGTGTAGTGTTTTTATATGTATAGTGTATTTAATTTGTGTAGTGTTTTTATATGTATAGTGTATTTAATTATCTGTTTCCATTTAATTAAACAATAACAATAAAACATTAAACAAGTAAAACAACAATGTTTTCAATATTACAACGTCTACTCCACATGAAGATTATTAATGTCATCTATAAGCTCATAGAGTATTCCACTCGGCTGACATGCGTGATCAACTGGATTAGTTGCCAGTTCCAGTGATGCTTCCAACGCCTTTATTTTTGCCTGCAACAAAGTCTTTTCAGCCAATAGCATGTTGATCGTTGTATCTTTAGTTTCGCAGTTTGAGCACTGCGTTGAAGAAGAGGCTTCACCAAAGTACCTTTCTTGAAATATTTCCTTCCACATGAAGTATCGACACCCATAGTCTTTAGTCCCTGGCTGTTACATGACGAAACAATTATAAGAAATGTATTCTAAACAAACAAGTTATTGATATATTTACGCAAATAAGCAAACGTTTAATTATTTACCTTTGAGAAAGGACATGCATAATACTTCAGACCACGAGTACCGGGCTGGTGGGATGTTCTTTGAATTATTAATCCACGTTGACAACGACACAAGTAAGGATTTTGTTGTTGCATCTGGCCAAAAGAATTTGTATAATTATTCACAACATAAATTAGTAATATGATGGTTCACAAAATTAGAAGCTTCGAATGCATAAATAACCAATCTTGTTATAGATTAATAGTTGATACATGGTTCACAAAATTACAATATAACTAGAAACTAAGATCAATCACGCCCGATGCGTAGTCGCTCCAATGATACTGCCATCTGTCCCACACGAGACTCTAACTCTGAAATGCGTCTCCTCAATCCGTCAATCTCTCGCTCGTACACATCAACGCGAGACGGCTGTATCAGTAGATGAGGAAGAACCGGAGGACGGTGTATAAAATTGTCCTCATATGCAGCTGGAGATATAGCTGGAGAGGGAGGCACATAAGATTGTGAAGAAAGCACATAATCTGGACTCTCAACACGAGTGGGTGTGTGGTTGACACAATGAATGTCCCTCCACTGAATGTCATCCGATTCCTGTAACAAAACATGAGGAAGAACCGGAGCAGGAGCAGAAATCTGTAACAAAAGATGACGAGTCGTTTGCTATAAATCAGTAATCGTCTATACATGTTGTGTCATTTACAATATAGATCACTAATCGTCTATACATGTTTTGTTATTTACAATATAAATAAATAATCGTTTTCTACGTATATCTAAACATCCTCTGTCGTTGAGTAAACACATGTTCCCATTGCGCGGCCACGGCATCTCTATGATAACTCCATTGTGGGTGATTATACGGGAGTGGTGAGTCTTCGTCAAGAACCGCAAGAACGAAGTGAGCACCTTCCTCGTTCCCCACACGAAGAATAACAACCGGAGTCAAGTACTGGGCTGAATCTGGAGAACCTCTAAGCGGAAGTAACAAAAGAGATTGTCTATTGGCTATACATACAATAGGACGGTTAATAGCTGTAGCAATAACCACTCCCATTTCTGGCATACTCATCCAATAACGTCGGGGTGCTGCACCGTTATACCAATTCATCGAGTTACGTGTAGATGTAAAAGTTTCACCCCACATTGCCCTGTAAACTGCTTCGTGATTGTCTACCTCTTCCCTGGCAAGAGCTCGAATTGTGGGCCACATTTCTTGCGGATGGCCAAGACCTACGGCAACAGCTCGATAGCCACAATTTCCATCACCCTCCACATTAAAAATCCCTAGTATCCAGCGTCGGAAAATAGGTGGAATTTCAGTCATACAATATTCGCTAAAGGGATCTGGAATGTACAAGTGGTGTCTTAAGTCGCCCTCGCTAGGTCCTTCGTTAGGTCCTTCGTTTAAATCCGGGAGATTTGGTTTAGACTTGGATTTGTTAGAAGGCTCTCCCACATAAGAACTGTGTCTCGCAGATTCTTTATTTACTTCTGGGACTTTTTTAGGTTTTGTGTAGCTTCTGCGGTGCCTTGTGGGGTGGTCATCGTTCAAATCCGGGAGATTTGGTTTAGACTTGGATTTGTTGTCCTTTGCGCTTGGACGTCCACGATTATTTTCTTTGACAGCAGGTTGTTGGGCTGACACAGATTCAGGAGCGTATATACCTCTGAGCATGTTTAACATATTTTTTTTGACAAACGACGATGCTCTGGTATAAACACTTTGGAATTTCTGTACGTCATCTTTACACGAAAAATATTCAGGCTCTTCAGGACCTTGTTGCTCTTGAGGATATTCAGGCTCATCAGGCTCATCAGGCTCTTGAGTATTTCGAACAACAGGCCAGGGAACGCTTAGTGTTCTCCAAAAATTATCAACATAATCAAGCGGAATTGGCAATCCTGTATTCGAAAAAAAGAACTTGTTATAATTATCGGGATTGACGGAAAGAATAACTTGGTAGGCATAAATTTTTAAATACATACCGTTTGCTTGAAGCCAATACAGTTGGTGATAGCATGGTAAGCCATACACTAACCGCATTTGATGACCACATGCATGTGGGTCAACATCCCGTTTACTTTCTCCGAGTATGAGCCTTAAAGCATCCATTGAAACATTATACCGCAATTCGTTAAACAGAGTGCTCTTACAAGCATGCAGTTTCTTGATTTTGCTTATATTCAAAGAGGCTCGTATCCCGTTTACTTTCTCCGAGTATGAGCCTTAAAGCATCCATTGAAACATTATACCGCAATTCGTTAAACAGAGTGCTCTTACAAGCATGCAGTTTCTTGATTTTGCTTATATTCAAAGAGGCTCGTATCGCGGTTTCTTGCGCAGCTATAATCTTGTCGACCGAACACAACAACGTGTCTAAGTTGGACTGTGTGGTGCCCAAGTATAACTTCAACAGCGCGTGTTGACCCTCAACTCTACATGTTGTTGTCTGGCCGAAGCTGCGATATTGATCGGTAATGTACGATACAAACATGCGGTCGTAATCTCGCAGCCAGTTACGAAAATACCGGAAAACATCTGAGAAAACAAAGAATTACGAAAGTGAGAAAACAAAACTATCCGAGTAGTTATTTATTAAATAATAATAACAAAGTGTATTATTAAAGTACAATTCGAGTACCCTTTTTTTGGACCAATAAACCACGTAGTTGCTGATAATAATGCCTGAACACTTCTTCTGTCGGAGCTGAAATCATCGAATCCCAAGTGATTCTAACGGACTCATACTCCTTTAACGTATCGAAGCTGTTTCTGCAATTCTTTAGCACATTTTGATTGATATGCCATCGGCAGAGTAATCTGTTAGCGTTTGGGAATTCTTCTGCGCAAGCACCAAGCAACGCTTGGTCTCTGTCGGTGACGATAACCCGCGGGTAGTATTGTTCTTGTATCACCAACTTAATACATTCCAACACCCATTTGAAATTTGGCTTTTTTTCTTTGTCCAAAAAGCTAAACGCCATTGAGAATGTTGTGTTTGTTGGAGTAACCCCAACAACTGTAAAGAATGGCAGTTTAAACATGTTGGTGTTGTATGTGGAGTCCATCAGCATGATTTCCGGATATGTTGTCCACAGGGCATATGACGTCGGGTGAACAAAAAATATTTCATCCAGCTCATTTGTGTGGTCATTTATCCTAGGGTAATACGTATAACCTTTACGTCGCAAATGTACTAAAAGCATTTGTATCGGAGTCAAATCACCACGACTGTCACGACGTATCTTTTCTTGTGCATTATACACCGTTTTAATCGTAGACACGTTATTAGGATCCATCTCTTTTATTGAAGAAAGTATAATTCGTGGTGCTACACGCTGTTTTGTCATCTGCCTCACAAAAACTAACTCACTTTCTTTTAATCGCATGGCCTGTGAAAAACCATGCAACGAGTCTGGAAAATTATGATTATGCTCCGGACGCTTAACCCTCAATATCCAACCATTAAAAGCTTTTATATATTTCGCTAGTAATCTGAATGGGCAATTACATTTGTCGGTACTAGTCTGCCGTTGAAGTTCATCTTCTAAACCTTCACGTGAAGACGTCCCATGTCTAGAACACAAAAATTCGATAGAGTACTTATAGCCCCTATCTGTTTTACTTTTTCCAATAACAATAACAAAACCAATCGTTTCAGCAGTGGACCGCACCCAATTAATTAAATCAACTTCAGTACCGAAAACCTATTCAATATAAAAACACAACAACCTTTTTATTAATACATTTTTTAAAAAAAACTTTAATAAAGACTTTTTTTTTATAAATTCTTTTTGTGAAAATATTTAAAAAATACTTTTAATAATTTTTTTTTGTAAATACATGTTTTCATGTAACAACTTTTAGTTTTAAAAAAAAAGTTTATTAAAAAAAAAACATTTTGTTAATAATTTACTTTATTAAAAACGTTATTTAAAAAAAGTTTATTAATAATTTACGTTTTTTAATAATTTACGTAAAAAAAAAAAAAAAAAAAAAAAAAAAAAAAAAACGTTAAAAAACGCGTTTTTTAATAATTAACGTATAAAATACGCGTTATTAAACGCGTTCTTTTTGAGTGGGTTACGTGGGTGGTTCTCGAACGATAGACGTGTTCTTTGTCTAACCTTTCGTCTCTCTTTGTGTAGTTATCACGTGAGTTTTCTCTCTCACTTCTCTCAAACGTAAACTCTCTCTCTCTCTCACTAACTCTCTCTCTAAAAAGTTTTAGATCTAAACATTTTAGATCTAAAATTCTACGTGGTGGTTACGTTTGTTAGACTGTGGTGGTTTAGGTTTGTACGTTGTTAAGTTTTGTGGCTGTGGTGGTTTACTTGTGAGACTATGGTGGTTGCGTTTGTACGTTGTTAAGTTTTGTGATTTTCTTGAAAAGATCATGAGGTTTGTTAAACAAACTAATTTTGTGTGCTTCGTTGTTAAAAAAAAACTAATTTTTTTGGTACTTTTGAGGCTGTGGTGGTTTACGTTTGTAAGTTGTTAAGTGTTTAGATCTAAAAATTTTTTTAGATCTAAAATTTTTTTTAGATCTAATTTTTTTTTAGATCTAAACCTTTGTAAAAAAAAGGTTTTCGTTGTTTTCTTAAAAATAATTAGATGTGGTGAGGCTGTGGTGGTTTACGTGGTGGTACTTGTGAGACTGTGGTGGTTGCGTTTGTACGTTGTTAAGTTTTGTGATTTTCTTGAAAAGATCATGAGGTTTGTTAAAAAAACTAATTTTGTGTGCTTCGTTGTTAAAAAAAAACTAATTTTTTTTGGTACTTTTGAGGCTGTGGTGGTTTACGTTTGTACGTTGTTAAGTGTTTAGATCTAAAACTTTTTTTAGATCTAAAATTTTTTTTAGATCTAAATTTTTTTTTAGATCTAAAGATTTGTAAAAAAAAGGTTTTTGTTGTTTTCTTAAAAATAATTAGATGTTGTTGAGGCTGTGGTGGTTTACGTGGTGGTACTTGTGAGACTGGTGGTTTACGTGGTGGTACTTTTGAGGCTGTGGTGGTTTACGTTGTTAAGTGTTTAGATCTAAAACATTTTTTAGATCTAAATTTTTTTTTAGATCTAAAGATTTGTAAAAAAAAGGTTGTTGTTGTTTTCTTAAAAATAATTAGATGTTGTTGAGGCTGTGGTGGTTTACGTGGTGGTACTTGTGAGGCTGTGGTGGTTTACGTGGTGGTACTTGTGAGACTGTGGTGGTTTACGTGGTGGTACTTTTGAGGCTGTGGTGGTTTACGTTTGTACGTTGTTAAGTGTTTAGATCTAAAACTTTGTTTAGATCAAAAAATTTTTTTAGATCTAAACCTTTGTAAAAAAAAGGTTTTCTTTTTTTCTTCGTTAAAAAAAAAACTAATTTTTTAAGTTTTTTTTTTAAAAATAAATCATCATTGCTTATTGTTTGTTGGGTTTTTTTTGCAGGTTTGCCTGCGTAGGACGACCCTTTTGTGGGCAAAGCCCATGTTATACTTGGCAGGCACCCCACATTTTCCTTCATTACTGGATGGTAAAGTGATTCACTTTGCAACTGTAATGAAAAAAACTTTGTTTTTATATAAAAAATTTCATTACTGGATGGTAAAGTGACCATTCAAGGTCATTTTGCAACTTTAATGAAATAAAAAAGGCAATGATGATTTTTTTTTTAAAAAAAAAAACTTAAAAAGAGTTTTGGCGAGGCAAAACTGAATTTGCAGCCAACATGAGCTATAAAGCTAATAATCTGAGCCTTTGATAAGTTGTTTACCTCTTGTGTGTTAAATGGTGAACTAGACATGTTGGTTGATTGTTGTTGTTGATCTGGACCACTAGTTGCTGTTGTTGGGTGCCTGCGTAGTTTAGCCCTTATAGTGTTGTTGGTGTTGTTTCTGGACCACTTGTTGGTGTTGTTGGTGTTGTTTCTGGACCACTTGTTGGTGTTGTTTGTGTTGTTTCTGGACCACTGGTAGTGTGTGTGTTTGGTGTTTGCTATCACCTGGGATTGTTGTTGGTGTTGTTGGTGTTGTTGCTTTCATATGGGATTGTTGTTGCTGCTGTTGCTTTCATATGGGTAACTTGTGAGAATCTTAGTACTTGTGAACTTTTTGAGAATCTTAGTACCGAATGTGAACTTTTGCAGTGGTAACTTGTGACAGCCTTGTTCAAAACGTGTAACTTGTGTATCTTGTGAAACCTGTGAAACTGGTGAGTCTTGTGCTTGTGCAGATTTGTGAGGCTTGTGCAGTTTTGTGAGGCTTGTGCAGATTTGTGAGGCCTGTGCAGTTTTGTGAGTGCAGTTTTGTGCAGTTCATGTGAACTGTGACTTTGTGCAGTTTGTGACTAAAACTTTTCCGAGGCGATGATGTATTTTGAGCCTAAAAACTTTAAAAACTTTTCGAGGCGATGATGATAAAAACCGAATGGACGGTAAAGTGAGGTCTAATCTCACTTTGCAACCTTCGGGTTTGAGCCTAAAAACTTTAAAAACTTTTCCGAGGCGATGATGATAATGGACCGAATGGACGGTAAAGTGAGATCAAATCTCACTTTGCAACCTTCGGGTTTGAGCCTAAAAACTTTTCGAGGCGATGATGAAAACCGAATGGACCGAATGAACGGCAAAGTGGGATAAAATCTCACTTTTGCAACCTTCGGACTGAGCCTCATATTTTTCAACTACGATTTTTGAAAACTGTTAAAACTTAAAAAAAGCTTGTAAAAGCTGTAAAACCAAAACAATAAATAAGCTGTAAAACATATTTGTAGAACTAAAAAACCAAACAAAACTTGTAAAAATAAAAAAACACATGTACAAAAAGTTGTCAAAAAAAGACTTGTAAAAATAAGTTAACACAAAATAAGCTAAAGACTTGGCACGGAAATCGAGAAACCAATCATTATCAATGATTGGCACGGAAATCGAGACACAAAATGCAACCACCCCTACTAAGGGGTGCCTGCATAGGAGGACCCAATAGAAATACAAATGGCAATGAGAATAACAATGAAAATATATGTAGTTAGAAATGAGTGAATGACCATAAAACATGATGATGGAAGGACAATGATTAAGCTCATTTCATTTTATATATTTATCCTTTATTTTGTTTAACTAAAAATATCTTAAGGACTTTAATTACATGGAAATTATCTATAATAACTAAAAAGCGGGGATCGCATGTGCTAATGCCATGTGTCCCCGCATTTATTGCTAAGTTTCGCAACTTGGCAAGAATGGCCCCTCAGGTTTAGGTGTCGCTGCAAACTAAGTCCAAACATTAAATGCAAAGTTTCACAACTTGGCAAAAACAGTCCCTGAGGTTTAAGTATCGTTGCAAAGTAAGTCCGAACATTAAATGCAAAGTTTCACAAGCCCCTGAAGTTTAAGTGTCGCTACAAAATAAGTCCTTAGAAGCCAATCCCGCTGCATCGCGCGGGTTTCTACACTCGTTCAAAACTAAAAACCATGACATTGCCAGAAAATGTTAGATCAAATTTAAGAACGAAACATATATGACAAGAGTTTTGTTATATCCTCATGATTATAGGCTTACTTATCCTCCTACACACACAACAATATTATATTTTTCATTCGCTCATTATCTCTCTACATTTAAACCGTCAGTTATGATACTTGTCATAATCATGTAAGTAAGAATACAAATAGGAACAAGTAGTACGAGAATATATCATTTCTCATAATACAAAGATCAAACTGTCAAAACATAAGCTAACTCAGATTTATGAAAAAACTATTATTTACTCTAATATAATTGGTAAACTTTTGATTTTCCATTATCTTCTCAACATGCTATTCACACAAAGGTAAACTTTTGATTCTCCATCATCTTCTCAACATGTTATTCATACAAAGGTAAACTTTTGATTCTCCATTATCTTCTCAACATGTTATTCACATTTTGTGGAACATTGTCTTCCTCGTATTATAACTTTATTTATCATGCAATATATTATAGATATAAGAAAAATATAAAACCTCAAAACCTATTGGATTCAAAGCTCATAACCGGACACGGGTTCGGTTAGAAAAAAAAACTACTAGTCTAATTATGTTTAATACTTTTCCGCAATTCGAATGATGAAGTCGTAAAGGCTCGGATGAAGTAGAAAACTAAAAAGATAGAAGCAATAAATATTTTGTTGATGAAAGCAATAACTAATTATTTAATGAAGATATCCGACACCTAGCGGAGTTAAATCTTTCAATAACAACAGCAAAAGCGAAAATAAGTAGCAAAGCATAAACAACAATAATTAATCTGTTATTGCAGACATCTGATATCAAGCGGAGACAAACCTTCAAAACGCAATAAAAAAAGCAAAAACAAGCAAAGGAACATTAAAGGTCGTTGGCCGACAGCAACGACATCTCTGACTAGAATTTTATCTTCTTTTTTACTAAAACGCCAACCAAAATCCGGAGGCACAACATACGTCTGACGAAGGTGATCTTGGTGAGGTTTTGTGAAGAATTGAAAACCAAGAGAATGGCGTTGATGACGTTATTTAACTCTAAATGGTTAAAAAAAATATGGCAAAACAGCATGCGAGTAAGGTTTTGGCCGAAAATTGCATTTTTTAATGGAGTTGGTGGCATAGAGCCAACTGATCTTGTCAGCTATTAGTGTTTGGAAAAAGAGTCGCTCATGATATCATGTTGAACATTGAATCCTTCGAAAAATAATGTTATTCATCATGCAAAACACACACATATATAAGAATCATATAAAAAAAATCCTAAAAACCAATTGGACCCTAAGCCAACAACGGGCTTAGGTCAACTCTTCCAATTACATCTAATATATTTACACATTGAAAGTATCAAAATATAAGAAGACCAACAAACTTGTGTTCTAAAAAATGTGTGTCATCACGCCAAAGTTGCGCGTGCACCGCCCTTTAACAACGCCGCAATGTCCTTCAATTCTACGACGTACATTATAGCGTGTTAATTTTTTTTTATGGAATAAAAATAGTGTTATTGTGTGTGTATCGTGTAGTGTGTGTGAAATTGTGTGGTGAGCAAGACGATGAATTGAAGTATTTTATTTTTTACTTTATTGTTATTATTATTTAATTTAATTCTTTGTAAAGTTAGAAATTTAGAAAATGTTTTATTTTTGTAATTTTTAAAAAAAGTTTTTATTTCTAATAGTAACTTATTGCTGTATAAGAAGTTCAACATCTAAATAAGGACAGAGAATATATTATGTACAATTTATTGTAGCTAATTGACTACAATTTTGTGTTACATAATGTGGGTCTCTGATTTATTTTTTTGTGAGTCCTGATTCTTTTCTGTGAGTCTCAGATTCATTGCTATTGTATTTTTATGAAGAATTGTAGCTAATTAGGTACAAAAATTATAGCCGAGCTATCTACATAAAGATATTACTTGTGCTAAAAAAATGATAATACAAAATTTAACTTGAAGCTAAATTTAGAGTCAAGCAAATAACCTAATTTATTAGGATCCTCAACCCAAAACAGAATTTAGGACTAAGTTCATTGCACATGTATTTCTTCATCGTATAAAACCCACCAACTGGCCCCTCACCCGACAACCCCATTTGCATTCATCCCCCCCAATTCCCTCTTTTTGCCCTAATTTCAATTTAGGGTTTTTCAGTTTCATCAATTTTAATCAAATTCACACGCGACCCATTTCAATTCATCAATCAATCATCATAACCATCTTGTTTTCAGTCTCAATTTCGCTTTTTTTTACCTCTCAATCGAGGGTTTTTTGGTACTTTTGTTAGGGTTTCTTTAATTCAGTTGAAATCATGCAGGAAATCGTTAATTACAGTGGTGAGAATCTGATTTAATTGTTTAATTTTGGTTTTATGGTATTTTTTATGGTTAATTTGGTTAATTATGTGTGTTTAGTTTTATTATTATTTATAGAAAGTAGGGGTATTTATTACTATTGGTGTAGATCTTATTTAAGATTGTTGAATTGGTTAAATTTGATTTAAAGAAGACACCTTTTTAGTGCCGTAATAATCGGTTTAGGTTTCGAGTAGTTAGGAAGTTAAATTATGTTAGCTAAGATGATTTTTAGTAATAAAGTGTTTAAAGTACATGACCCTTTTGTTATTTAGTATGGAATAGGTGAATATGATTTTTTTACGGCGAAATGAATTGGACTATGAGGGTGTTTGGATTAGCTTCTTTTATGGGAGCTTATTGAAGTTTGTAAAAGCCGATAAGCTTACCTTTTTTGAGCTTATGAGGTTATGGATGGACTATGGAGTAGTCCATAAGCTCAACTTGATAAGCTTATAAAAGTGAGCTTATTGGCTTTTCTAACTTTCGATAAGCTGATAAACCCATGAAGTAAACTAATTTAAACACGATGTATTTAGGCGCAATTGTGTAAGATGGAAATGAAGCATATTGTTAACTTTTTTGTAATTGTTTTTCAGTGGAGGGTGATTTTTCTATTGGGAAGTCGATGTTCGCAACTCCAATGGAGTCTAGTATTTTCTTGTCTCTTGGGCATGTGGAGGTGTTTTCTTTACCTCGTAAGAGGACTAGAGTCAGTGCTCCATTTGTATTCAGTGAGGAAATTTGCAAGAAACAGAAAACGAGCATTGACGTGCTCCCCGATGAATGTTTGTTCGAGATCTTTAGACGCCTTGGTGGAAACCAAGAAAGAAGTTCGTGTGCTTCTGTTTCAAAGCATTGGCTTACGCTTTTAAGCATGATCCGTAAGGATGAGATTAGTCAAACTTCAGACAAAAAGTCAACCACAAACGATCATGGGCACCTCTCAAGATCCCTAGAAGGAAAGAAAGCTACTGATGTCCGACTTGCAGCCATTGCAGTTGGAGCGGTTAGTCGTGGAGGACTTGGGAAACTTTCTGTTCGTGGAAACAATGCTACTCGTGGTGTCACGAATTTCGGACTTAAAGCTGTTGCTCGTGGTTGCCCGTCTCTTACCGATCTTTCACTATGGAAACTATCTTCAATTTCAGATGAAGGATTGGTAGAAATCGCTAACGAGTGTCATCAGTTGGAAAAACTCGACCTTTGTCAAGTCCCAAATATATCCAACAAATCTTTAATGGCGATTGCAAGAAACTGCCCTAACCTCACAGAGCTATCGATAGATTCTTGCTCAAATATTGGAAATGAAGGCCTTCAAGCGATCGGTCAAAGCTGCCATAACTTGAAGTCAGTATCAATAAAGAACTGTCCGTTAGTTGGAGATCAAGGAATTGCTAGTCTATTGTCATCAACAAGCTTTTCTTTAACGAAACTAAAGCTACAAGCATTGAACGTCAGTGACATGTCGCTTGCTGTTATCGGGCATTATGGGATCGCAATTACTGACTTGACTTTCACCAGTCTTTGTAAGGTAACCGAGAAGGGGTTCTGGGTTATGGGAAACGGTCAAGGGTTACAAAAGCTAAGGTCTCTAACAATCACCTCATGCTATGGGCTCACTGATGTCGGACTTGAAGCAGTCGGCAAAGGCTGCCCGAATCTGAAACAATTTTACCTTCGAAAATCTGCACTTTTATCAGACAATGGGGTCGCTTTGTTTGCTAAATCGGCTGTTTCACTAGAGATCCTGCATCTTGAAGAATGCCACCGTGTCACTCAATGCTGTATCTTTAGTGTGCTCATAAACCCTGAAACCAAATTGAAAAGTCTCACTGTGGAGAACTGTCTCGGAATCAAGGATTTAACTTTTGGAATTCCGTCCTCTCGCTGCAATTCCCTGAAATCTTTATCTGTCAGCAACTGCCCAGGGTTTGGAAACAATAGTTTGACGTTGTTGGGGCAGCTTTGCCCCGAACTTCAACATGTTGAGCTAAACGGGCTTCATGGAATCACCGACAACGGGTTTACTCAACTCATCAACTGCTGTGAAGCCGGTCTAGTCAAAGTCAACCTTAGCTGGTGCATCAATCTGACCGACAACATGGTTTCTGAATTATTAAAAGTGCATGGTGGGACACTTGAGGTTCTAAATCTTAACGGTTGCAGATCCGTCACAGACGCAAGCATGGTTGCCATTGCATCCGACTGTTTATTACTTACAGAACTCGATGTTTCCGGATGCACAATCACTGATTCTGGGATTTCAGCCTTGGCTTGTGCAGTACAATTGAATCTTCAGATTCTCGCTATTGCAAGCTGTGGTCTAGTATCAGATAAGAGCTTACCTTATTTGGGGAAGCTAGGTGAGACACTTGTCGGACTGAACATTCAGCATTGTCACGGTATCAGCAATTCCTCAGTTGGTCTTATAGTTGATCATCTTTGGAACTGTGATATCCTTTCCTAAAATGGTAAGTCGCCAAAGTACTAGAGTCGAGTTTTTCATAGGTCCTGCAACAGGTTGCTCAGCAATCCAGGAGTTGGTTCTAGTTTTTCCGGGGATTCGGCTGGTACCTCTTTTTTTGCAGTTAATTGCTTAGCGATTAACTGCTATAAGAATTTTTTGGCCTTTTTAATGAAGGTCTTTTATTCTGCACAGCCATATATCCTCGAGAATCCCGACACTTTCTTCTGGATGTTTGAGACATCTTTTGCAATGGTCCTAGACATGTTTTAGCTTTATCGTGAAGCTTTATTATCGAGTATGTGTCATTTCACATGTATGCTTTGTTTTTATGTCATTCTAGTATTGTTGTCGGGTCGGTAGATATTGATTGATCTTGCATAGATTAGGTTACATTCAGGGCACTGGTGCCTTGTTTTTGGTGGGCTTTGAGCGTGACAGCAAGTTATTTGGTTGTCATGACAACCCAATTTAGGGTTGTTTTTTCATTTTTCCGAAGCTTCACATTTTTTTTGTAACCTGTCAGATATGTAATGGGAGTCGATATCTGCCTCAGTTTGTATTGTACTTATGTATTGTGTAATAAGTCACATAAATTCGTATTGTGTAATAAATGAAATAAATTTGTATTGTGTTATATACCCTTCTTTACTTTGTTATGTTGTCTTGGTGACAACTGCTCATTTTGAAGCTATATATACCGAGTTAGGTAGGCAATTTGTGTCGTGTTTGGCAATTGGTGGGTTTGATTTGACGGGTTGGCGGATTCATATATTCAACCCTAACTCGACTTGTTTAGCTAATTGTGTCGACGCTGCAACCTCACCTTAATTAAACATGTTAGTCGTGTTGATACGTTATAATTAAAAGGAGCACATTGAACATTAGAAGGTGAGTATTAGAACCATTTTAACTGACGCTATATATTTAGGTATGGTACTCCGTATAAGCATAGACTACAGTGAAATGCTTAGAAAGATTCACCTGGAAAGTCAATAGTCCATAAGAAATAAACATGAAATAGTAGGATTGTTTTTTGATAAATGACAGTGATTACATAACGTTTAATATATGATGTTTGAATTTTACTTTTAAACGGGTTAATGGGGTTCAAATCGGGTCGAAAAACTCAACCCAAACATAACCCATCTATCAAACTGAGTGATTTTGATCAAAGTCAAGTATTTGGCGTCTCAAATGTTGAACAGGACGAAGAAAGTCGAGATAATATGTTTTGGAACATAAAAGGTTAGATTTGTTTTTGAGATTTGTATCGTAATCAAAGCGTTCGTTTCTCAGATGATTGGAGAGCAAAATGACTGCAACAGGTTTGTATTATGTTTGAAAGCGTATAAGATGCAAATGAAGCTTAACAATCTGATATCAATGCGACAAGAGTCTTGACTACCAACACAGTTCCAAATGTCTGTCAAACTAAGATCTGAAACAGACAGACTTCGCACCAGTTTCTTGATAATTAGTAAACTAAAGCACATTCGATTACAGTTCTGGAATCAATTGTTCAAAGGAGAAACTAAGCATCCAATGCTCAATAAGGGCAAAATGGTCACACCACCATACTCGAAAAAGCACGACAAAAACACTTACCGAACTTTGTAGGCAGCTGAATATGATTTAAACAATGGCATAAGATTTAAACAACCCCTTTAACTTGCAACAAAAGAAAGTGCTCCCACCTCAAGTTTTCAGATGATGCCTCTGTTTATATACTTCTGAGGGTGAAATTGAACCGACAGTGCAGCGAAATCCATATTCTCATCATTTCAGTTGGCTAGCACCACTGCCTCCTCGACATGTGATGAATCGTTATTCGGTTGAGTTTCAAGTTCCTTTGTTTCACTGGACGATACTGCAATTTCGCGTGGATGGACTTCTTTTCTGCCTTTAGAGTCGGAGGGCAATTTGGTCTTTTCAGAAGGTAGCTTAGGAAGAGATTTCCTTGACGGTTTCTTTGCAGGAACAGCAGAAACACCTTTAGCGCTTGGTTTGTTGTCTAGCGATTTCTTTGCATCCAAACTTAGTCGAGCAGAGATAGCAGGTCGGAAAGTATTAGCACCATTGGCTTCCATCTCTCCTGTTGGAGAGTCCTTTTTCCGTCCAAGCTTTGGTGATTTGGGACGTGTTGTGGGTATCTAGATCAATCAGAACCATTTGTGTCATATGAAGAGGACAAATATAAACATGAGTTCTTACCCATTTAGCTATTTCATAACGTTAGCCAGTCTGACATATTTTTGTTCCCTTCACCAATCAATGATTTTAGTCTGGTATGACATACAAGTAATCCAGCACCAAAAATGTTTTTTTTTTTTTTTTTTTTTTTTTGGTAAAATGCACCAAAAATGTTTATAATGGTGGTAATTGGGTTTGTGCTTCAAAACTTTATGATCACTTTTACAGGTTTTTGATAAAACAGAACTTGCTACTGATATGCGGTAAAATAAGATCACATTATTGTCCCTTCTTTTATCCTAGTTTGCCAGACTTTTAAGAGTTGCCTCACAAAAAAGGCCCCTTTGGTCATTTTAAGTGCTACTTTCTTATATGATAAGGATTTGCCAATAACACTCTAATAGTTCATTGTTTTGATTATTCCTACTTTAAAAAACAAACTAGATCAAACACACCATCTCCAACAAGTTCTATTACAACTGATTTTTTCATTTATTCATATAATCACTTTCTAAAAGCACATGTAAAAACTCCCTCGATCAAATATGAAACAAATATTTGTCAAGCTACTTGCCTAGCACCATATATACGTTTAATTTCGGTTTCCTTATTACAAATATTTAGTGAACAAACTACTATCAATTTTGAAATTTATAATAGGTTCTTTAGTGATTTATAGACAAAGTGTGACACCTAATAACATATATAAAGTAAATAGTATTTTGTAGCAAAGTTACCTTCTTTAACTCTGTCTTAGTAGGGGTTTCATGATAAAAACTCGGCATAGGTGTTGCTTTGAACATAAGGCTCTTCCTTAACATTTTAATCTCAGCTTCTTGATGTTCCTATTGCAATAGAAAAAGAGATGTAAAGTACATAAACTTCTTGTTGTAGTCAACCACCATGAGGTCTTGACCTATTAATATGCAGCTTATAATCAAACATACCTTGCTTTTCGCTTGCATTGTGTTTTGTTCTTCTTCTTTAGCATGGATCTTCTCCTCGAGCTTTGAATAGAACTGCAAATACCATAGAAATTCTAAGTTTTCAAGAGTGAATCGCACTTATATGACCCACAAAGTCAAAAGTCATATTTCCTACCTCTTTGCGTTTTTCGGCTCTTTCATTACACCTGAAGCTAAAACTATAGGCTGGCAGGGTGCCCAGTCTTTGCGGCTTCTCATCTCCTGTTGTGGAGCTTCTATTCAAATAATTAAGGGTAAACTAAGCATCATGAAGTCCTACTTTGACTTTTTTATTTTAACTTTTTGTCCAACAAACTGAACTGAATTTTGAAACTGATATAAATAAGCATCTTTTGCATAAACAAACATCGGTGAGATCAAATGGAAAGTAACTATTATAATTCTGAAAAGAACCAATGTTGAAACTATATATAGACGATAAGTATTGGTAGATCGAAGTTTGATGTCAAACTTGGAAGAAGTAAGTATGATAGTTACTTTATTTACTTACTTCTTCCAAGCCAGTGGCAAAAATATGATAGTTACTTTAAATCGTGGAGATGGTGATGCATTGCAACTAAGTATCAAGTTTGAGCATGAAAATAAATAGATTTGACGTAAAAATTCAAACGTGTCGAAACATGAGTATACTAAAACGACTGTGACAACTAGGATACTCAGAAGAATGTGCTCTTCCTTCAGTCGTGCTTCCATGAACTGTTTTCGCAGACTTAACCTTACTTTTCTCCCTGTATTAAGTAAATTAATAATAAATAATTAATAATAAATATTATGAGGTGGCAATTTGTGCCCAAAATCAAAAGAATGGGCTAAATGGGCAAACTTTTAAAAGATTTGGGCACATTTGGTTCCCCTCCTTTTTTTGAAATGGGCATGTATTGCCCATTTAGAAGTTAAATGGGCATAACGGGCACATGTTTTTCTTGAACATTAGATTATTTTTAAAGAAAAACTTACATTTTATTTTTTAAATATAAGTTAGATGTTACGTTCGATGAATTTATTTCGTCATTTTGGGTCTTTTTAAAAGCGATTCGTATAACATGAGCCCGTTTGGCCCGTGCCCGTTTAGCCCGTGCCCGTTTGGCCCATAGCCCGTTTGGCCCGTAGCCCGTTTTGCCACCTCTTAGTGATAATGTCACTTCATGTATTAATTCACAAAAAATAAAGATAAATCATAATTTTAGCCTAATTTGATACACTTTTAATCCAATCTCACAAGACGCGTCCCCTTTTCTCATAAGTATTTTATTGTGTCATTTTATGCATTAATTTACAACAAAAATAATCAGAAATTACATGAGAGGTTGATTTGTACACCATTTCTTTTCGTACACCACTAACGTTTTTGTTTTTGACCCTAATACCCTCTTACTAAAACTAGTAAACCACTATCAAGAGGTGGTTAATGGTATTAAGATCTAATCCGGAATTGTTACTTGTGTGTATGGCAAAAAGAAATGGTTTACAAATCACCTTCCATTTAACAAATACTCAAACAAAGAGAGCACATCCAAATATTGTCGCCCGCAACCAGTTTTGTTACATCTGATTATTTAAAATTCACATAATCACTTACTTCCTCCTTAAACTAGGGAGCCAACATTTTCAAATAAGCACAAAGCTCAAATTCACAAAAAGCTAGTAGCATAGTTTAAAATTAAAGAAAACGTACTTGACACCTTCAGACTGCACCACTTTTGCAGTAGACGTTAAGGATTCCGACTTTCCATGCGGCTGAAGTACACATATAGACAAACGTTATCGTCCCGTTTTTATTTATCGTTATTCAAGAGACACTTGTTAATCTCTAAAAGGAAGTTAAAGTACCTTAGAAAGAGGGGCCTTAACTTGAACCATTGCCGGTTTTGATTTGACACTCTTCTTCTCAACAGGGACTGATCCACTTTTAGCCGAAGTAGTTTTCTTTGCACCATTAGCGTTTATTTTGTTTTTCTTATCATTTTTAGTTTCCACACCGTTGTCGGTGTCGTTTTGACATTTGGGTTGAGCTGATACATCAGTGTCTTTTACTTGGAGTTCCTGAAAGTAAAGTAGGCATCTACTCTTTAGCACTAATCTATCAAGGAAAATCGTCAATCTTTAGCAATGTGGTTATCAAAAGACAAACTTGATAAAACAGTGACAACTAACGAACTTGAAAGTTTGCTTGTTTGATCAAAATGACAAAATCTAGTAGCTAAAATCGTTAACAGGAGAATGAATAATCATACTTATCAAATTGACTTAAAGTATAGCACACCGTAACATATCATACTAAAATCTGCACTTCAAAATAAACCCTTTTTAGTACCTTAAAACCATCAAGATCGTTGCTTTCTTCAACTTGTTCAGCAAACGGCTCGCTAGAATTCTGTCCTTCTTTACTTTCAGAGTTATAATTAGGAATTCTGGCTACGATTTCCATAGAATCATCTTCCTCATCATAGTTCGAAAACTGATCATTTTCCGCATCATGAGCAGTGCCATTTCCAGACGCAACCGTTATATCGTCAACGTCCGCCATAGCTACAAATATCAAACTTTTAGTCAAACAACTTGAAGACTTATATCATACTCTAAAAACACATTAACACCTATTATTACACACATCAACCTATCTCAAATGACTCACGAAAATACGAAATCTACCACTATCAAAAACGCCAAATCCAAACCAGATTAATCATCAAAGCAATGTATGTACTCAACACCTCACCATTAACTAGTTTTCAGTTAACAGGCATACACTCTCTGCTCGATCCAACCGATACAGCAACACGACATCAGATTCAATCACAAAACCTAGTTTACACTCTTCGTTTCATCATTTCCCACACATTTGAACCAAATTAATTAAAGATCAAACTTTTTCCATCAAAACACAAATCCAAACAAAAACACACATTAACAAGTAACATTCACACACTAAAAACAACTACAGATTCATCAAATCAACTAAAACACTAAAATACTACAAACAACTAGATCTTCAAACATATAAACAGATCCACAGTTACATCTACTTAAAACCAAAGATTCAACATACCCACATCATATTATACATTTATACATAAACCCTAAACAGATTCAACAATAAAAAAGCACACATTTCAAGAAAAAGGTGACCACTTACCTTAAGTAAGTAAGTAAGCAAATATGAAACAAAGATCTTTAGAACATGGGATCAAAAGGGTGTCTTTAAAATGACCATAAGAATGGATCGTTGGATTAAATTAAGAATCTTTTTTTGGTTTCAAATGTAAAAGGGTTTGTGTTGTGTCTGTGCCTTTGTGTGTGTTGTGTGACAGCGGCTTTAAAAAAATTATTTATTTATTTTTTAAATTTATTTCAGGGCAGTTAATAAAATGTGTAATAAAAAAAGTTGAGAGAAAATATAGGGATAAAAGAATCTTGGTGGAGCGTCGGTGATTAATCTTAACTGCTGTTATTAATTTAATTTTTATTATTTTATTTCTTTTTATCACGAATATTTTGCGGATTCTAATTTGAATTTACATAGAGATGATAAAGATTAAAGATGAAAGGTAAAACGAGCAACAAATTATGTCGTTGGCCTTTTTTAAAGCGAAAAGGTAAATTTATATTAACTTCCAAGAATTTTGTACAACATAAGGATAATAAAGCTGAATTGGACATATCCAAAACAGATATAAACTAAAAACATAATACATCTAATATCTGATAGAACAAAATCATATCTGATAAGGTTTATCTCTGCCAAACACTTTCAAACACAAAGAGTTATCCATGTAGAATCCAAGCTTCTTCATTCTCAATTTACCTTTATATGCACCATACCATCTAACTACATTTTCATACCACCTTCCCACCAAGAGCATTCAACCATTATCCATAATGATCAGGATAGGAAAGGTGAATGGCATCGACAGGAACCTATATCCCTTCTAATCAATGGCTATATCAAGCAACCTACATTTCAATTTTTATAAAATGGCTTCAATTGCTTGGGAACACTAAGATCAACCATTACCTCTTTGACAGTGTATTGAGTGGCCTAAGAAGGATTATCTTGCATTCCTCTCTATTCCACCCATCATACACCAATCCTCCCAAGCCGCTAGCCTCTTTTGGATTGCAAAACTAATTGTATTTAACGGTTGGTAAAATCTCTTCAAATTTGTGGAGCATATTATTTTTTAGTTTCACATGATACAACTTCAAATTTGTGGAGCATATTTTAACTTGTACCCTAGGCACATAATATGAAGTGGGCCATTATGTCCTTTTTAGTGGGTTCTTGTCATTTTTAAAATTAAAAAAAAATTATGTACTTTTTGTGGATCTCTGAGTAAAAAGGATACACGTGCCCACTTCTTACCATGTGCTTAAAAACACAAGTTAGAAAAAACCTAGTTATAAAGTGTTTTAAAAGAATCAAAATAGATGGTTAAAATCTTGATCGAAAAATAACTTGAGTTGGTTAGAGAAAATTAAAAGATTTTAAAAATATCGGTTAAACCCCATATGTGAGATTAAAAAGCCAGAGATGCTTTTTCATTTGCTTATATAGTTTTCACGATTAATTTTATAAAACTTTGTACATTTTATGTCTAGAATGAGATTTTTGGATACGTTACGAAATTTATTTTTCTAACAATGTACACTTTTTCTTAAAAATAATTTGTAGGTTAAGTTAACAAGTTTAGGTGTGTTACGTTGAATTGTTAACAGTTATTGTTGAACTAGGATTAACATTGGATCTATTAATCTGCAGTGAGAACATTAAGTTGTTTCCCCATAAACTTTGGCCACCAACATCGAAGCCGGTATAGTAATTTTGATATTGTTGGGAAAAATGTCAAGAACAATGCATCGTACCTTTTTCTCTAAAGAAAATGAATTTTCCCATTTTCCATGCGATAATTCTACTCCGCAAAATTAAGAGAATATATTCGATGAGGAAATAAGTGAAAAACACATTTCAAGATTCTATGGTTAGCACATTTGCATCAACGATTGATGTTACATTAGCGCATTGTTTCTCTCCCAACTGTTGTCGTATTACTTTTACCTCGCAATGGTTTCATCACCATCACTAATTGATGCGGACAAAGATTGAGACCAAGAGGCATATGGAAGTTCATAAGAAGCAACACAAGATAAAAGATGGTCGAAAAGACCCAAATGTACCACATCAAGCCGCATTTGAGCAACAAAAGAAAAGAGGCCACCACCTGTTTGGCAAATGCGCCGCATTTGGGGGGTTTCAGTGCAAAACCATGTTTCTTTTCCTCCAAGCCTTATATTGTTATATCCTTATGAATGTAAGGCTTTTTTACATTGTAATTAATTTTGGATTATTAATAAATTACGTGTTTTAGAATTTTATCTCTTGTTAGGGTTTATTCCCTTGAGGTTTCATCCTCATTTATCATTCCTTGGACTAGGGGTACAATATTAGCTTTTGAGTCCTTCATAAGTTGGCATCAGACCTTGTTAGTATCCTAGTGAGTAATGTAAATAATCCAAAAATTCGTGCTACGAGTGGTGGTACGGTCAACCGAAGACATGGATTCTATGAACACCGATCCCAAATCCAAATTCGTGAGTATGTACATTGTTCTTGAAGAATTACGATCTGGATCGTGGGTGGTGGCAATCACACAAATTTACGAGGGTAGAAATCATGGTGATTTTAACTTTCATCATAACAATGATGTAAACTTTGATGACCATCTGTTTAACCAGTCTCCTAATCGATTTCGGGGACATGTTGATTCCAACGGGCCTTCGAATAAGGAATGATATAATGGTTATGGAGTTCTTGCTGGAAGACCAAGAGGACGGTTTAGTGACCCCATGTTTATGAATTGGGGGAATGAGGGTCAACATGGCTATGGAAATCGACAAGGATACCATGTTAAAACTAAGACCCCTAATTTTTTTTTGTGAATTTTAACCTTGAAATTATTTTGGATTGGTTGATGTGTGTAGGTGTTAATGTGTTTTTAGAGCGTCGAAAGATAACTAACAAATGCGCAAGCTCCCCCTTGACGGTTGCTCTCCCTTGATGAGGACGTCAAGATAAAATAATAATATGAATTTTGGAGCTACAAAAAAAATGGTGCAATAATATGGTCGCCAAAAGATGAGAATATGCAAATATGACAAGAGCTCCCTCGTGCTTGGAGTTTCTCAAAATGATCCTACAAAACAAAGTGTTAGTTAAAATATTATAGTCTAGAGCTATAATATTTATTGGACATATGCTTATAATGATTTGAGCAATAGTTATTGGATACTAAGCCAACATATAAATGACACAATAAAGTGGAAAATATAACCATGTAATAAAAAATCTTATGAAAGCTGTAATTATAGACCACATTACAAGCATAAGTAAAACTAAGAACATGGTTAATTCCTAATATGTCTAGAAAACTAGAAATTAAATACTAAACAAAAAATAGATATCCTGCTAAGCTTGCATCTTTGACACTAAGGTTTTTATAGGAGGTTTTGGTGGATGAGAACGTCCAAAAATTCGATAATAAGGTTCAAGATGAAACACAATTCATCGTGCACTTCATACACGAGAACTTGTGTGTGTTGACAATGTTGGCAAAAATTTGTGTTATGAGTGGGTTGTGGTGGTGGTGGTTGACCATTCATCCAAAAATCATCAATTTATTGATAAGTGGGAAAGTATGGTTGAAGAGGTTCAATTAGCATTTGGTCCAGGACAAAATTTGGACGTGGAGGTTCATTAAAAGGACATGGAGAAGTAGGATGAGTAGTGAATATAAGCTCAAGAGGCTCAATGTTGGTTGTCAATAATGGTGTTTCTTTTGGTTGTTGAGATGGTGTCGGTGGAGGAGTTATAGATCTGATAGGTGGTGGTGTTTTTGGTGTTCCTAGTGGTGAAGATGGTTGTGTGGTTTTTGGTGTACTTAATGGTGAAGAATGTGGTGCTAATGGAGTATCAAGATTGAATTCTTGGATTGGTGATGATTCATTTGATGAATCAATATTGATGAAACAACACGGACGAACACTAATCCTAGCGGTTCAACAAGAGACTTGGTTGTTTGACGAAGCACTTGAGGTTTTTGTCATTTTGGTGAGTAAGGAAAGGCTGAAAAATCACAGGAGATTACTGTGGTGTTGAAGGTGAAGATGGTGGTGAGATGCAAACTTACTTATAACTAAAAACCATGCATTTGATTTGATGTTTAGCCATTAAAAAATTCTTCCCAATCTAATCATTTGATATGCCTAAAGTGCTTGTCAACTCACTAAGTCAAAGAGATCAGCTTATAATGAAGTTGAGTGCAAAAGAGGTAAAAGTTATTGTTATCGAAACATTAAATGGTGAAAAATTCATATTTGTGCAACAGATAGCACAGATCCACCGATCCCTTTCAAAAAAGGGATTCGTCTTTCAGTGACGAATGGATCCGTGGTTGTTGCAGATAGAACAGCTCAGTGAGCAATTGTAAATGCAGAAAACTCATCTAAATTGTAACGTTTCTATCATAATACCTAATATGAACTATAGTAAGTTAAAGTTGATGGTATATAATCAACAAAAGATGTAAAGGCATGAGTTAGTATGTGATGAATTTAATTTATATACTAATATTTAGTTTTCATCGAACACAAAAGCAAAAAATAAGAGTGTCTTTTGTCAAAAAAAGTCCAGTGTGTATCTATATGCAAACAATGTGGAGGCGTGGTTATTTCGACTCTAAGATAAAAAAAATCAAAATGATTTTTAGATAACCCAAACTCTCCTATATTTATTGTTGCTTCGTTTGAATGTACCTGAAAATACGTATTAGTTATGTATTCCCTTTAGCATTCAAGAGACTTGTATGTATGAATGAAAAGTATTTTTGTATTTACGATGCATTATTTTCGATGAATGTCCTAGTTGTGAGAAGTTTTTATTTGAAACCAAAAATAATAATAATGAAAAAATAAATAAATAAATATTTTTATGCAACAATCGATTTATTAAATTTAAAATGCAATTTTAAAAAAATAAGTATGTATCTAGTTTACAAAATTGCTTGTATTTAGATCAAAGAACCTTACTTAATTTAATTTTTGTGCAAAATTAAATTCCTAGACTCATATTTGATTTGAGAGAGTAAAGATACTTATAATGTTATAAAGACTAAGGATGACTTAAAGTGATGTATGGGTTTTTCGCCACTAATATCTTTGAGATACTAGTACCCCTAATTTTTCAAGTGTATGCCTAGTAGCTAGATTACATTTCAACATATGTTGTTGATAATGTTGATTAGTGGATTTTTGGAAATGACATTTGAAGATACCGACTTGAGTATTTCTTATGAAATAACAAGTTGTCATTTCTACTTCTAAATATATTGTTAGGAATTAGAAATTCAGGTATTAAAGAGTCGGTCACCTCAAGTATATGTAATCGTTAGAAAGCTCGTAGTCATAGTTATTTTAAGTTAAGTAGTATTTAGTTAAGTAACACCGTGGAGGACGGACGGGTCTTTACCCACTGTATGCCTGATCCACAGCCCGTTGTGTGGCGTTTTATGTAAGACTATAAATACTCTCTACCTCCCAAGGTAGAGAGTTGGAGCTCATAATAATATCTTTCACTTTCTCTCACTAAGTTCCCTAAACCTCTAACTTTCTCTCTCTAGAACTTCATTCATACGCCACTTTGTGTTATGGTTTGATGTGTATGTGAAAACTAATATCTTACAATTGGTATCAAGAGCCATGGTTAGATCATATCTCGCACATCTTTGGATTTTTAGTGGTTTTTGAGTTTGAAAAGTTTAGTGGTTTGTGCATCATTTGGTTGATTTCTTGTGTTAAAGCTTGGATTTTGTTAGTACTTTTATGTTTAGAATCATCACAAGTGTTTAGGTTTTCATTTGGTGAGCTTGAATCATCTTGGTTGGGTTGTTTTTGGATTAAAAAGTGATGTTTATGTGGTTTTTCTTGCTAGCGACTTGATATACGGATTTCTTTCTTCGTAGCGACTTGCTTCACAATTTTGTAGCGAGTTACAGTTTTGGAGCTAGCGACTTAGACCTAGCGATTAACAGTACAAGTAGTGGACTCTCCACTACGGGTAGCGACTTGGTGGTAGCGACTTGGTCTGTAGCGAGTTGCTCTTTAGCGACTTGAATCTTTAGCGACTTGTGTAGCGAATTGCTGCCAAAATTTTGCTAGCGACTTGAGGCTTAGCGAGTTACTACTTAGCGACTTGCATTTGACTAGCGACTTGGGACTTTAGCGACTTGGGAGTGTAGCGAATTAGGTGTTAGCGACTTAGTGCATTATCTTCTAGCGACTTGGGTGATTGTTTACGGTTTTCTCTTGATTTAGTAAAATCCCGTGAAAGAATCTATTTCCCGGTTTAATCATAGAGTTATAAAATCCCGTATAATCTGTTAACATGTCTACCAACGTTCCTACTATCATCTCCACTGTTGCCGAGGATGTTCAAGCAGCTGGCTCAGATACTCGTCCACCCATGCTTGACAGAACTGACTACGATTCTTGGGCTCAACGAATCAGATTGTATTGCCTTGGAAAGGAAAATGGTGTCAACATTCTCAAATCCATTGATGAAGGACCGTATCGAGTTGAGACGACTAGAGATATACTTGATACTAATGAAGATGGAAATCCTATTTACGGAATGGACAGACCTAAAATGTATGATGAGCTTGATGATAAGGAGAAAAAGAGATTCGATGCAGATATCAGGGCTTCTAACATTGTTCTTCAAGGTCTCCCTAAAGACATCTACAAGCTGATCAATCACAACACCGAAGCAAAGGCAGTATGGGATAATGTCAAGATGCTTCTCTCAGGTTCTGAATTAACTATGGAAGACAGAGAATCACAACTCTATGACGAATTTGAACACTTCAAGATGAAACCAGATGAGAGTGTCTATGAGTACTATGTGAGATTTCATAAGTTGGTGAATGATATGAGGAACATCAGGATGACTATGCCTAACATTCAGCTGAACTCAAAATTTGTGAACAACATGAATCCCGAATGGCACAAGTTTGTCACCTCTGTGAAGCTCACTAAAGGATTGAAGAATACAAACTATGAGCAACTCTATGCCTTCCTCCTTCAGAATGAGAGACATGCTATGTTTGAAAAAATGATTCTTAATCAGTTTAAAACCAACCAGGGAGAGTCAAGCTCGTCTAATGACTCAACTGCCTTCTACTCAAACATCGGAATCACAACCAAAGCCTCACAAGTCATACCCTTGGGTAATGGTAATCACAAACTCATTCCTGATCCTATGTTCAAACAAGCTGATGCTGATGCACACGTGGGTAACTTCATTAATCAACTAGCTCTTCTGATTAGTCAAAACATGAATTCTCTCCCACAAACCAACAACCTCAGAACAGCATCTAACCCACACAATCAAGCTACTGTTAAAGATGGAAGGATCGTGGTGCAACCAGTTCAGGAAAGACAGTATGATCAGGGAAGAGGTGGAGCTGGTAGAGGTTATGTTGGTAACCAGAATCGAGGAAGGAATGGTAACCAAGGTCAAGCTAAGCCGATCAAATGTTATAACTGTGGTGGTGAGGGACACATTGCAAGAAACTGCACATCTCCAAAGCGTCCACAGAATGCTGATTACTTCAGAGATAAGATGCTGCTTGTACAAGCTCAGGACAATGGTGCTGCTTTGGATGAAGAGGAATTGCTGAATCTAGCTGAGGGCAATGCCAAGACCTATGATGCAGATGTGGATGAGCAGCCTATTCAGGAGATAGGTCACAATCATCAGAATGCCTTTCAAGTCGCTGATTGTGATGCTTACGACTCTGATGTGGATGATGGACCTACTGCACACACAATTTTTATGGCTAGCATTTCTCCAATGGTTTCTCCCAAGGTCTCTTCTTCACCACAAACTGGCTCATCCAAAGACAAACTCATCTCAGAGGTATTAAAACTATATGATGATGCTGATGTGCAACAGATGCATGACAAAGTACTATCAACTGAAACTATTGAATCAAATGTTGAAAATATGGGTAATATCGATATTGTCCCATATGATCAATATGTGAAACAAAGTGAAAGTGAAGTTGTACCAAGTGATGCATCTTCTGCAGTCAACAATGACTATGTTTTTGATGAATACACTGCATGTGCCCCTGATGATTCTGTAATTTCTGAACTAAATGCCTATAAAGAACGTGTTGCTATTTATGAACAACGTGCAAAATTTGAGTTGACCACTCGTGAGCAGGAAATGGATGACCAAGTACGTACAGTCATTAGAAAAAGTAATTTTAGAGAAAAAGTATTGAAACAAGAGTTAAATTCCTTGCAAGAAAAGCTTTCTAAAACAGCTAAGCAAAAACAAGAACTTCAAGAAAATGTGAAAATGCTTAAGCAAGAATTTAATGCAAAGGAATCAAAACTCTTGAGAGACTTTTCTAATCTGAAAAATTTGAAAAACAAACTTGAAAACAAGTTGTACGTACAAGGGAATACCATTCAAACTGCTCACATGATCACTAAGCATCGAGTCTTAAGCGATAAGCATAGCACTCCCCTTGTTGAGGAACCAAATCCAGAGGTAATTAAAAAGGCTAGAAATGCTCATAAGGTGCTTTATGATGGTAATGAAATCCTTAAGCCTAGGCAGAAACCTAGTTGCGTTGAGTGCACTGAGGAAGATAAGAAATTTGATGAAGTCACTAGGGAGAAAATGAATAAGAAGTTAGAAGATCCTGAGTGTAAAAAGAATAACATAACGATCAAACCCCATAATTACACTAAAGAAAATTGGATCTCCTTGAACAAGTTTAAGCCTCAGACTCTATTAACCCCTGAACAAGTGTTCTGGAAAAAGGATTTAGATAAGCAAAAAGCAGAGAATCTTGTTGTAACGAACCCTCCCCTTAGGAAAATGCCTAGAGCGACTGTGTATCCTCCGAATACACCAATGCATCTTGTTCCTAGAACAATTGCCACTAAAAGCAAGACCTTAATTAGTCAATATGTTATCTTTCAACTATTTGTTGATTTTGAGAAAACTTGCAAGAAAAGGATCACACCCACTGGTATTACTGAAGGAGAAAGGGGTTTTGAGCAAACTAAAGAATGTTATTTAACTGAAGTCATGCCTTTCTTTAAACAACTAAAAGATCATTTTGAGAGTCTTAAAAAAGGAATGAATTCAGACATTAAAGAAATGGAAAAGGAATTTGATGCAATGATTGTTGAGGTTAGTGATTATGAGAGAGAATTAAAATATAATGAGATTGAGAGGAAGAACTTGCATACACTGAATGAGAATCTGATTTCTGAATGTATTGCTCAAGATGTGTTTTTCATTGCTACAAATTGTTCCATTAATGCTTCTCAATTTCATGAATTATCTGTTGCTCTGAAAGTCTCCCATGATCGTGTCATTGAGCCTGAAACAACAAATTCAAAATTGCATGAGAAAATAGAACAGGATGATCATGATAACTTGGTCAAACATTATTCTAAATTAGAAGTTGAACATCTTGCTTTGCAATTAAAACATCAACATCTCAAAGAAAATGTTAAAACCTCAAATATCAAGACATCCTCTGATGCTCCTGAGTTTGATGCAGTTTTTGAAATTAGCAAACGTGATGAACAAATTCGAGCTCATTATAACACGATCAAAAGATTGAAAGCCCAAATTTCACAACTGAAAGGTGAAAAGAAGGATGTGACTGGTTCCCATATGCCTCCTCCTTTAGATTCTCAGAATTTCCAACTTCAAAACATAATTGATAACTTGCAAAAGGAAAATGATTGTTTTAAAGCTGAAATTTTAAAGGTTAATGATCAAAACAAAGAGTTATGTGATTCATTTAAAGTTAATCATGATAAACAAATTGAAAAGATAACTTCTTTACTTAACGATATTGAGAATCTGAAGCGTGAGGTGAAAGGAAAGTTGCCAATCCCAAATTGCAAATACTCTGTTCCTAAGGTTTCTGCTTGTGATAAATATGCTATCGATATGTTATATATTCCCCCGCCCATTAGGAATAATGAACTTGCACATAAAGCATATCTCTCATACCTTAAGGACAGTTTGAAGGGTCTCCGTGAGATTGTTGAAGATGAAAGATTAGAAAAACCTTTTGATAGTACTATAGCCTATGCCTGCATGGATGCCAAACGATCTCAGGAACTCTTAGAGTATGTAATTGTCACAAGTCCGAAATCTAGCAATAGGCGAGATAGAATAGTTGTGCCTTGTTCTATGCCTAAAGCCAAGCATGTGACCCTTGATATGCCTTGTTCCATGTCAAAATTCAAGCAAGCAACCTTTGATGTGCCTCCTAGAATTTCATATCCCAGCACTTCTAGACCAGAAATGCAGAAACTAGTGAAGCCATGTAATGTTCCCATCGTTACTTCTACAGATGTTAAGATCGACACTAAAGTTAGCGGGTCAAAACCTAGAAGCAATGCAAAGAAGGATAGGATTACGCAAACTAAAAGTGTTCACGATAAGGAAGTGAAAGAACACCATAGGGACAAGAAGTTTGATTTGAACAAAAAGAATCGTGTTAGTTCTAGTATTAGCTCTAAGCTTACTGAAATTAATTCGAGGCCTCATGCTGTCTGCAAAACATGTAAAAAATGTTTATTTTATGGTAATCATGATAAATGTGATGTGTTATTTCTGAGGTCTAAAATTCATAACCCAGTTAAGAAGGCTTGGAGAGCGAAACAGATTAAGCAATCTTGGAAACCTACAAGGAATGTGTTTACAAATGTAGGATTTCAGTGGAAGCCCACAGGTTGAATATTAACGAATGGCAAACCTTACCCCTTAGCTAGATCCACTATGCCTAGAATAGTGCCTGTTAAGGTTTGGAAGCCAACTGGTAGAATAATCCTATTAAGCACAAAATGTCATTTGACTAAGTCTGATGCTTCTACTAGTTCAGCTCCTAGGGATAATGCCATTGCATCTAGGGTTTCTGCTGATTCAAAGACTGTTTGTGCTAACCAAAAGGAACCCATCAGCACGTGGGGATCCAATGTTTCCAATTCTCTGTCTTCGTCTGTTGTCCAAAGCAGGTCGTACAAATCGTCCCTTGGTATTTGGATTCGGGCGGCTCTAAACATTTGACTGGGCTCTTAACAATGACGTCTGTTCACATCAGTTCAGGCCTCGTTCTTCATCACTATGGCGTCTGCAGATAACACTTCAGGCCCCGTTCCTCAAAGAAAAGAAAGGTGTACGCTTCAGTGCGCTTTATCTTCTTAAGAAGAGAAATCTTCATGTTTATGACCATTCTCATCGACATTCTTCATCAACATGCTTCATGCTTTTTCCATGCGCTTCAGTCATCAAGTGAACCGGACTACTGATAATTACTCTTATTCCTCTTGCTCAATATAATGAAGATGGCGACATCATGTGCTAATTTTGCGGGGGAGAAGTGTGAATAGAATACATTTGGATGATAATCACTTGGTTAATCAAGAATGGCATCTCTGTATGCAATTCTTGAGGGGGAGAAGAAGTGTGAATTTTTTGCATGGTTGACTGATATTTGAGAATATATGGTCAAACGGCTCCTAACCCATGTAAGAACCGAGATTCTTCTTATCGGATCATCTTCACATGTAGTTTCTTCTAAGAGCCGTTGGGTTGACATCTTCACACGGGCTGATATGATTAAATGACAAAGTGCTTCTAGTTGCTGGGCTGATTTCTTTGATGAACATCTTTCTGTTCTTGTTTGATTGGGAGGGACTTTAATTAAGGGGATTTGCTATTTACAAGTTAACGGGAATGCCTTTGGTGTGAAGAAGATGTTAACTGTCTATTTCCCCATTCGGATAATCTTGAAGAAGGTCGAGTCTACAGTCTAATCTACATTTGAAAGCTACATGATTAGAAGACTAAAGACGAATTGCATTTGATGATCTAAAGACTTCTTCTTAATCCGGGCTGAGAAGAACACTTGAAAATCTTCGTCAGTTTAGGGGAGAGCACTAATTGGGGGAGATTGAAAAGCCAAAATTTAATCCCCAATTAGACTTGCTCAGATTCTTTAGCAATGATTCATTGCTTGATTTTTGATGTCACTCCTCCAACGCCTAATGCTTCAATTACTAAGGATAAATGGGATTCATTGTTTGGGATTCATTGTGTTTCAAAGATATGTTTGATGAGTACTTCCAACCTCTAACGAATGTTGATCATCTAGCTTCTGAAGCTCATGCTCCAGTTTCTACTGACTCAACTAGTTCACCATCTAAGAAGTACTTCTCAGAACTCTCAAGAAACCTTATCTCCAGTTACTTCAAAAGGCGCTGATAATGACTATCATGATATTGTAGTTGCACTACTGAATAATGATCCGCTCTTTGGTATTCCCTTGCCAAATCTTCACGGATTATTGTTCCTCTCATTGTGCACGCTATAAATCAACCACATAAACATTAAGGAAAAATGACTTCCTCATCCGCTAAAAGAAATTTTTAGTAAATCTTCCAGATCAGCTTCTACATGTATACCTTGAGGAAGAATGCATTGATGTTGAGGAATCATTTGCTTCGGTTCATTCATTGGGTCAATGTTCATCCGATTGAATGTTTATTCAAGTGTTGGACATTTGACACAAGATTGATTACTTCGAAGTTACTCTTTTATCACTTATTTGAGGTTGAAGTTGACATTCACAAAGGCGTGTTCTTATTTGATACCTTGCACGGGCTTAAGAATTTGAGTTGAAGACTTGGGTTATCTAGTTACCAGCTGTCAAGGTGGATGGTTGAAGACCTGGTTAACTATCACTTTTAGGAGTTACTTTGTTTTACTCAGTGTCACACGCTATGACGGTGTAGATAATCGCAAGAGGTGTTAATGTCTCATACTTTGATTGAGTAGTGAGTACTTAGAGATTTGCTTCAAGCATAGATTCTCGACACCGTTCTTCCATCATTAAGTGCAAGCTTAAGACACAAATGTGGGGAATTCGACTTCAGTTTCAAGTTTGGTATATCAGGTTTTCTTCAACAGTGGTCACTTCAAATTGTCTACATATGGGTTGATAAAGATAGTCAGAGAGAGTTTATGTAGCAGTTGATTCTCACAGGATTCATTTGGGCTATTTGAGTTCTTCTCACAAGATTTCAAGCTTATGGATATATTATGTTTTGCTGATTCTGAGGTATCAAAACCATTTGGGGGAAGGATATATTATTCCAACTATTTGGGGGAAGGATATATTATTCCAACTATTTGGGGGAAGTGGTCTCTGGAGACATTTGGTTTTTGTTACTTCAGTGTTCAGTTGGAAGAAATGTGAGAAGAATATTTGGAACGTGAGATGATACTGCCTATCGACATCTTATATACGGTTTATGATAAAGTGCTTCCGGTTATATGCACAACATGTTCACTTGATCGAGCTAATTCAGTTATTTCAGAGTTGACATCCACAGAGATGATTAGTGACTCAATATGTTACATGGATGTCATCGTCTCTACTCTTGTTGGGTACATGTGTACATTATGTGCTGATTGGTTATATGTTATATAACTGGAATGCACTTGGTAAAATGAAGATGTTGATATATTGTTCCCATAAATAGACAACTGGTCAATCTCGAAGAGTAAGGTGTACATCAGGGATGCACAACAGGTTCATGTGATCGGTCGTAATCAGTTAATCTGGATTTGATAACCACTGAGACGATCAATGTTTCAACTTGTTACTTCGGTGTTCTCGTGTTCTTCGGGGTGATGAGCTTCAATCAATGAGACCGCTTGGTATTCAACTCTACTTCTTAGGGAAATGGTCTTTATTCGATGTTTTTCTGTTTGGGGGGAAGCTACCAAAGATTCAAATTGAGAAGGCTCATGTCCAGACGATTTTCTTAGAAGCCTCGAATGCTTTGGTGGCGAAAGTTTAAGAGATGTTGATTCCTTTCTTCTACAACGTGCTGAACGATATCTTTATCTCGGTACTCATTTCATCATTCTCTTAAACTAATTTATCTCTTGTAAATATTTATTCAAAAAACAAAATACAAAATTATAAAACCTTCAAAAAAAAAGAAATCAAATAGAAAAATATAAAACTTTCAAAATCCATAAAATTTGAAAAATTCGAAAAATCTTCAAAAAATATTGTCATTTTGTCATGTTTCTCTCGATTCGATAATATCTACGGTCTTGATGTTGTCATTCAAAGAATGACACGGGACTTTAGATGTTGTTCGAATTTTTATATTAAAAAAAAATAAATAAATAAATAAATAAATAAAAAATAAAAAAATATTTTTGGGAGAAAGAGAAAATAAATGGTTTATTGTCATTTTCAGGCAATAACCCGGTTTTAAAAGAAAGAACAGAGCCATGTTTTACCATGTTTTCAAATTCCATGCTCTGATTCTATAAACATTTATCTGCTGAAAACTAAATGTTAAAAAAAAAAAAAAAAAAAAAAAACTCGGTCTCTATTTTTGATAATCATCAGGACTTATTTGTCAAAATCTCTATCTCTCAATCAACAACCTATGTCATTGATTGAGGGGGAGAATGATTTTAATTAAATTAAAAAGTTATTTGGCATTCAATTGTTTTCAAAAGATATTCATGCATGTTTTATCAATGGAGTTTAAAGTCTTATAATCCGATCCGTATCAGTTAAAACGCTTTCATAATCAAGTCACAATTCTCCTTAAAAGCTTTCAAAATCAATTTAAATCTATAAGAGATCACAAATCTCAAATGATTTGATAATTGTGATCGGGGGAGAATGTGTGATGTAAATTGAATTTAAACTGATAATTCGGTAAATGGTTTTATAAGGATGTACACGCTGTCCTTCCCACATGTGACAAACGATTTCAAATTTTCAATGCACATGTTGAGGGGGAGCATCTATCTTAAACCTATGATTTGAAACGTGATCATTTATCTCAATGTGCAGGTTCCCTCTAGTATGTGCAAAACTCTTTTCAAACCTCGAGGCACATATTGAGGGGGAGCAAAATCATGAAAACCTCATCCTTCCCCAAAATGCTTTATCTACTTGATTTGATCAGGGAAGTGATGTTGATATCTTTTAGAAAAAGGTAATCAAAGAAGTAAATTCTTCCTCTTGCCTCCATGTGCAAAACGATTTCAAACATTTGATGCACATGTTGAGGGGGAGCACTTGTTCTAAAAATATCAAAAACAATTCAGGTGCAAAATGTTTTGATAATATATCACAAGTATCTGGATTGATTTTCAAATGGTTTTCAATTGGTTCCATATGGAAGATGAACAATACCTAATAGACCGACCAACTTTACTTTATGTACGGTGATATAAGGATGATAAGGTTAGGTATTGGTTCCCATGATCCGCCAGAACCGGAGGGATCTACCCAGGGACTATTCACTAGTTAGTGTAGAGTTCTTAGGTATGATGATAAAAGGAGAAAAATGAGATATGGGAAGAGTGCGGACTGAGTCTGAGCTAGTACTGAAATAAACCCAACAAGGTTTTAGCTATGAAGTCTCGGTAAGCACTGAAGGGGTTGAAGAATTAAAAAGAATTGAATGAGAAAAGGGTGAAAACAAATAACCCTCCATTTATTCAACCTTAGGGCAGAAACCGGGTTCAATTCATATGCTACTGATGGTAACATCGGTATTGAAGACAAGACGTCATGGACCCAGTGACGCACTACACTTCAACTTTCCAAACCACTCAAGCTCCTCTTAAAAGGACTTGTTTCATTCTCATGGGGAACCGACATTATCTATCGACTTTCTCTTAGAGATTGTTGATATTGAAGAAGGAGACCCTCTCCCTAGTCTCTGGCACATGATCCAAATATGCACAAAATTGAGTCTAGAGCCTCGAGATCATCAATCAATCTCATTAGGACACTTTCAATGAAGACTCTCTGCTTCACACAATGTGGAAAGAGAGATTATATCTTGAGTCCTACGCATTATCCTTGTGGTATTGCCAGAACATCTGAGTGATATGCATACATATTCATAATGAAGATGGAAAACCTTCTGGAGCCAACATTTAACAAGCTCCTGGTAGGTGGCATGTGAGATCAATTCATTAGATCAACCATGTGACAACTGAACAGAAACAATGGGGCGATTCAAGTCTTGAATCAATCCTGGTTCAGGTTATGGATTGACGGATACCTTTGAAAAACCGGTCTTTGTGCTTAACAACTCTTTTCTTTAGCACATCGACCGTGTACTCATTTTTCAAACCAAAAGGTGTTTTTATGATTGATAATTGATTTTCAATAAAACCTTCGTTGTATTGCAAAAACAATTTCTATTGAGCAATACACGATTGTTTTTCAAATCTCTTTTCATCAATCAGTGGACTTAAAATTCGCTGGTTCACTCACTCCGTGTTGTCTTCTTTGAGATGTTCCGGTTTGAGAACAGCTAGAGCAGTTGCGAAACCCTGTCAAGGAAATTCTTCGGAATTATACCTGATCACAGGCAGTACATGTACTGATCAACGGGGAACTGTGGGCCGTGTACCTCAATTCAACGAAAGTGATCAAAGACACTTTCGTGCGATTTATTGCTAACTGTTGTATGCAGGTACTCCCGACGTTTGCAGCTGATCAGAAGGAAGCGGTCAATCCATAGCCGCATGCTCACTTAACACATTCATCTCAAAAGAAATCATGATTAGTGCATCAATAACTCTGATATTTTCACTCCATGCTTCTGCTACGCTGCTGCCAATATCATGAATCAACTAAAGCTTCCGCAACTCTGATGAGAAGATATCATGATCCAGAATGTGAGCATGTCGGTCCTAAAGTCACAAACATCACATGATACCCACACCACAAAGGATGTCTCAGAGATTTTTGACAGCTGATGTTCTCAAAAGCTGGCTCAAAATTATCATCACGTGGATCTGTAAAAGACCTCCTCCTAGAGTAACCAAACATGCAATGAGAAGAATCAATGACTACGAGCTTCGGAGCAAAGTACTACATCAAGAATGCAAGAACAATTGTTAATGTCATATCCGTTTGTATTCAATGTAATTTTAGTATATGTTTGAGGTGACCTCCCTTAGGGGGAGATTGTTAGGAATTAGAAATTCCAGGTATTAAAGAGTCGGTCACTTCAAGTATATGTAATCGTTAGAAAGCTCGTAGTCATAGTTATTTTAAGTTAAGTAGTATTTAGTTAAGTAACACCGTGAAGGACGGACGGGTCTTTACCCACTGTATGCCTGATCCACAGCCCGTTGTGTGGCGTTTTATGTAAGACTATAAATACTCTCTACCTCTCAAGGTAGAGAGTTGGAGCTCATAATAATATCTTTCACTTTCTCTCACTAAGTTCCCTAAACCTCTAACTTTCTCTCTCTAGAACTTCATTCATACGCCACTTTGTGTTATGGTTTGATGTGTATGTGAAAACTAATATATTACATATATTAATGGAATATGTTCCATAAGTCATAGTCCTTATCTGAGAAGATTAAACGACTCACATTTAAAGGGTTTGGTTAGAATATTGGCAATATTATCTTTCGAGACAACTTTTTAAATTGAGATTTTCCTTTTTGAACATTATCACGAAGAAAATGGTGACGGGTTTCAATATGTTTAGTACGTGAATGTAATATGGTATTTTTGCTTAAGTCAATAGCACATTTGCTGTAACAGATGATTGGAATGTCGTTGAGATTTATGTGGTAGTGAACGAGAGCTTGTTTCATCCATAGTACTTTTTGGCATGCTTTTCCACCGGACAGATACTCGGCTTCAGTTGTAGAGATGGTAAGAGCAGTTTGCTTCTTCTAAAACCATGATGTTAAGCAACATCCCATGAAAGTATAAACACCACTTGTACTATTCCTATCTACGTAATCTCCAGCGTGATCCGAATATGCGTATATTATAGTTTCTATTCCTGTTCTTTTGGGATACCATAATCCCAAGTTCGTTGTTCCTTTAATATATTATTAAAAATGTGTTCTACTGCTTCAAGATGAAGACGTTTTGGAATCTTCTTGAAAACAAGCACATAAACAAACATTAAACATGATATTCGGTCTACTAGCCGTGAGATAAAATAAACTCCATATCATGTCTCTATACTTAGTATTTTCAATAGACTAATTATCTTCATCTTTGGTGAGTTTAGTTTTCGTTGACATTGGTGTTTTAATGGGCTTACTATCTTCTAGACTGAATTTCTTTAACATTTCTTTGATATATTTTGATTGGTTAAAGAAGATTTCGTCTTCTGATTGTTTAATTTGTAGACCTAAGAAGAAGTTTAGTTCTACTATCATACTCATTTCAAACTCGCCGTCCATTATTCGCAAAGCTCTTGACAAGTAGATCCGAATATGATATCGTCCACGTATATTTGAACAATTATGAGTTGAGAATCCCTTTTCTTAATAGAAAGTGTGTTATTAACTAGACCAATTTATAATTATGTTTTAACAAAATTGTTTTAAGGCGACTGTACCAAGCTTTCGGAGCTTGTTTAAGGCCATATAGTGCTTTCTTAAGTTTATGAACATGGTTTGGTTTCTCAAAATCGACAAAACCGGGTGGTTGTGACACATATACTTCTTTATTTATAAAACTATTTAAGAATGCACTTTTAACATACATTTGAGAACGTTTAAATTCATTAGCACAAGCATACACGAGAAGTATCCGTATGGATTCCAATCTAGCAACCGGGGCGAATGTCTCATCATAATTTATACCCTCTTGTTGTTTATATCCTCGTGCTACCAACTATGCTTTGTTTCTAGACACAATACCATTTTCGTCTAATTTATTTCTAAAGACCCATTTTGTATCAATTATTGTTTGACTTTTAGGTGTTGGTATTAAGTCCCAAACATCATTTGTTATAAATTGGTTAAGCTCTTCTTGTATAGCCAAGACCCAACTTTCATCTTTATAGCTTTTTTAATATTTTTAGGTGAAGATACGAAACAAAAGAAATTACTTTCGGTTTGGGATTTAGATCTAATTGTTCTTTCATTTAATTTACAAATAACTTTTTCAAGTGGATAATTTTTAGATTCTCTAATATATGTTGGGTCATATTTTAATGGTTATTCTTCTTTATTGACTTCTATGTTTGATTTTTTTCTACGACTTGGTTTTCAATTATATCATCATCTACCAAAGGTGATGTTTTAGGAGGAGGAGGACATTCGTCAAATATTACATTTAACTATTCCTCAACAACCATGGTTTCTTTATTATTAGGTGAATATCCTAAGAATACTCCTTCGTAAGATTTCAGGTCAAATTTTGTTGGATAGTCTTTGGTATTTAGAATAAAAATATTTGCTACCGAATACTTTAAAATGTTGTAATGAAGGTTTATTACGCATGTATAATTCATAAGATGTTTTACCTATAAATGGTTGAATTAAAAATTCTTTTTAGAATGTAAGTTGAAGTATCGACGACATCACACCAAAACTTTTGATGGATAGATTGTTCACTAAGCATGGTTCGACTCATTTCTTGTAAAGTCTTATTTTTTCTTTCAACAACTCCATTTGATTGTGGAGTGCGAGGAGCCGAGAAATTGTGAGTGATGCCATTGGCGTCACAAAAGCTCCAAATTGCACTTCATTATCAAATTTCCGACCATGATCTGTACGAATTGACAATATAGGACAACCTTGTAGAAACCTAGAAAGGGGGGTTGAATAGTTTTGCTGATTAAAACTTTGTTTTAAAAGTATTTAGATCGACTTATGTCAATCCATTTAGATCGTGTGTTGGATATTGATAGATAGACATATAAATAAATAATGCAAAGAGATAAAGAGTAAAGGAACACAAAACCAGGACACAAGTATTTATAGTGGTTCGGCTAAAAGGACTCATTCCTTTCCCTACTCCACTCCCAGAGTATCCAGCTCGAGAGTTTCTAAGCACTACACAACACAAGCTTCTTAATATGGTAGAGAAGCCTTCACAACGTCGCCTACACTTTATCCGGTACAAGGCTAGACACCGAGTTTTTCCACGAGGTAGAATCAAACCTATCACAACGCTGCCTACACTTTATCCGACACAAGGCTAAATACCGAGTTCTTCCACGAGGTAGAACCAAACCTATCACAACGCCGCCTACACTTTATCTGATACTAGGCTAGACACCGAGTTCCATTACAAAGGAGGAACTACTACTCAACACTACAAACGAAAGGAGACAAACTCCTTTTTACAACACTTCAAAGGATATCAATACCCTTTTACCCAAAGTACACAAATATACATCGACGCCCCATATCGAATGTACACTTTCTGCACTATACATCAATGCCTTCAACTTGACACACTAATAAAGGGAGAGAAGAACTATCAACAAGATGCACTTCAGTGGTCTTGATGATGACGAAGCTTAGCAACTCATGATCTTGAGCTTGCACGTCTTCAAGAGGTTGTGATCTCGCCTTTAAGAGGAACCTGGAGAATCACACAAAGAGAAAACTACATAGAATGATCCTTTGGATCTGAGGTTAGAGAGGTTAGAACATAGAGAGAAAATATGTCTAAAAGAGATTAGGAGCAAGAGAGAAATGACTCACTATTTATAGGAAATCTGCATACAGTTCGCCCGGATCCGGCGTATCCCTTACCCAAGGGATCCGGCTAGTGCAATCCAAGGGATCCGACAGGTGGGTCAGGCTAGTCCGGATTTTGGATTTCAAACCGGGTTATGGGTTATGGGTTATGGACCATGGGTCATGGACTTTGGATCATGGATACCCAATTAGATACATTGTACCTAGTCAATGGGTCATGAGTCTTAGGTCATGGGTCATGGATCATGCTCCATGAGTATGGGTCATGGACTTTGGTTTTTACCCAACATATTCCCATTACAAGTTATATTAAGCACATATACATTTTATAAAATATAAGTAAACAAAATTACTTGTAAGTGTTTTTATGAAAATGGTTTTGGTTTTATATAACTTATCAAACTAAACATGTTATGATGATTTTATATGTTTAGTAAACGTGTGTTAGTAAACTATTAGCTCAAATCTTTTACGTATTTTGTTTATTTTGTTAAAATGATTTCACGATTGTTATCGACAAATCATTAGAAGATTGTAAAATATAAATAAACATTTTTATGGTTAATTTGTATTAATAGTCTCCCTCTTTTTGTTGATGACAAAAAATAAAATTATTTTAAGTAAAAAATAAAATTATTTTAAGTAAAAAAATAAAATTCTTAAAATTTTTAATTGGTGTTTTTACTCTCTTTTCCCCCTTTTTGTCGAAACAAAAAGAGTGTCGAAAAGAAACTAACACATAGTAGAAAGAATAGAAGTAGAAGAGAAAGATTTAGAAAGAGTTTTAAGAAAAGATTTTAGAAAGTAAGAAATTTAGAAGAGAAAAATTTAAAGAAAGAAGTGTAGAGAGAAGAAGTAATAAGGTAAGAAAAAAATATCATCTGTGGAAAACGTAGAGGGGGGGGGGGGGTGAATACGTTTCCGTTTCAAACTTAAACTTTTGTATCAAATATAGTATAAACCATTGCATTTGCTAATCTCGACGCGAGGATGCATTTAACGCATTACGGCATGTAAGGCCAAACCCTTAATATCACATAAGATTCCGCAAGATTAATGGTTCATTATAAATCAAGTTTCACCATTATTAGTCCGGTTGATTTTTCTTGATCAAGCGTGTCATAATATGTAAAGTGTTAAATATAGTTTATGACTATATGAAAGACCAAGTATGCATCACAAACATAGACATCAACTACATAGAAAATAAACAATGTGATGCAAGAATAAAGGTAAAGCTATAAGTAAAAGGATAGACAAACCAACACGAGGATTTATAGTGGTTCGGTCACGAAGCTCTTCTTCGCCCTACTCCACTCCCCGAGTCACCTACTCGAGAGTTACTTCAATAGATCAACAAACTCCATTCTCGGCGGAGAAAACCTTACACAACGTCGCTTACACTTTTTCCGGTACTAAGCTAAACACCGAGTTCTTCCACGAGGTAGAACCAAACCTATCACAACGTCGCCTACACTTTATCTGGTACAAGGCTAGATACCGAGTTCTTCCACAAGGTAGAACCAAACCTATCACAACGTTGCCTACACTTTATCCGGTACAAGGCTAGATACCGGGTTCCATTACAAAGGAGGAACCATTTCCCGACCAACACGACACATCTATGACACCCGTTATGTTTTGTGGCCCAATATAACAAACCTTGTGTTTTATGGCACAAACACATAAACCATCTAATCTAGTTAAGAATATGATACTAGACAATATCCAAGACAATGTGTCTAATGGATATGAAATCCTAATCTAAACATCAAGAACACAAAGCATGATGTAGTTAGTATTCTATGAATGAAGATGACAAGTTTCCCAAGCTTGTTGTAGAAGATCTTCATGTGCTTGTATGCTTGTGATGGGTGATCACTTCAGTAGGTAAGGATGCAAGATCTCTAGGCTTGCTTTGGAGGATAACTTCGAGAGTATGCTTACAGCAAATGAAAGTTAGAAGCATTATGATCATATGAGATGAGGGTGGTTTACATGTTTCCTAATGATCTAAATATGCTATAAATGGTGGAGAGAAACTATGTGTAAAGGTGTTAAGAAATGGTAAGAAGTGGCTTGCTATTTATAGGCAAAAAGTCCAAGACTAGTTTCTTCCCCAAGGATCCCTACTGAGAGGGATCCGGCCCTTGTAATCCCAGGGAACCGTGGGTAATTAGAGGGATCCGTGTGTCACACCCCCAATTTACCTGTTTTGCAGCGGAATAGAATTCCTGGGGATAGACTGTCATAGCACCACAATCACAGTTACATTGAACGACCTAAAGTGTCGTTTGGAAAAACACATCGTTTGATTTAATAAAACAATCAGAGTTTACAAAGTATAGGTCCCAAAAGTTTACAAAGTTTGCGGAAATACAAATATATTACAAGTCCAAACGATGGTTTTGAAAGAAAGTGCCATAATGTACAATGATATAAGTCGACGCCGCGACTCAAAAGGTAGGTCCTTAACCATGCCATGATGATAATACCTTAGTTACCTGAAAATACATTGCTAAAACGGGTCAACAATAATGTTGGTGAGAATTCATAGGTTTATGTAAATGTATTATACGACTACGCAAGTATATATCAGGCATGACAATCATGTCACGTAAAAATGTTACAGGCATGACAATTATGTCACGTAAAAATGTTACAATTGCTTAAGCGCATGATACCGAAGCTCAGACTGATGTACGCCCCAAAAGAGTGTCTTGCCAAACAACTCTGGTAATGTTTATGAATGAAATGCATCCGTATGACTAGTTGGGATTCACCAACCCGGATGGAGGCGTCACCCTCGATAGATCTATCCACTCACACACGCTTCTAGGAAATTAACGGCTCATACATTTGAAATGGGGACTTTTAACTGGCAACTTTGTAACTCAAGCAATGTAAATGTATTTAACATACTTGGTATCGTAATAAAAATGTTGTGCAATGTATTCTCCCCCGTAGGTTTGAAATAAGTAAAACTTGAATAAATCGGGGCTATGAAAACTCACTTGGTAAACTGGTGTGATGACAAGAGTGAGTACACCGAGGTATAATATGATGCGTTAACCGGGACCTATTACGAATGATATGATATGTAATGAGTTGCAATGTAATGTTATGATATGCATGCATTACGTATGTTATTTATACCATTTGCGAGTTTTGAAAATATTACTTATCGTCGAAAAATACTCTTTTGACGTCTTGACCATTCAAAAATCACTTTACAAGTATTTACGTCAAAATGTCATCCTACAATGGTTTTATAATGATTTATGGTGAAATTTTCACTTTTCGACGTAAAACAATGTCGTCGGAATTTTTATAAAAGTAACAAAAATGGCTTTGGAAAACTAGTCGTAAAATGGTGTACGTCGAGCGTTAGGAAACGAACTCGACGGTTTTGGAAAGTTTGTATCGAAATCTAAAAGTTTCAGTTCAGGAGTTTTCGTCATAAAGGTCTCGAACATAAAGATAATAAGGGTTAAAGATAGTGATTTTGGCTAATTGTTATGTAAAAAGTGAGTTTCGGCCAAGTTTGAGCAACCGTAATTAATTTATTACAACTCCGCTATACAAACGGCTTGTCGTTTTGAAAAATATGCTCGGTGATCTTAATTTTATTAGAAGACAATTCGTTCCAAAAAGTTCCACATCATGGTTAAAAACAGCCTCAAACATGGACGTTTCAGCTACCGTAACACTTGTATCGTAAAATAATATAGTTTTTCAGAAAATAATAGTTACGGCAATTTTATGAAAACGTGCATATCTTTGTCGTTTCAAATCCGTTTTTTACGTATAATACGTCCTTAGCTTCGTATCAAAGTATACTAATAGATTTTTGATAAGTCGAAATAATTTGCAAAGCTTAAGGCTCGTTTTTGACTCGTACAACATAAAAATAGTATGCTAAAATTTCTGAAAATTATATATTTCGTCGTCAAACTTTAAAAATTCATAACTTCTTCGTTATAACTCCGTTTTTATCCGTTCAAGCGGCCACGGATTCGTTTTAAAGTATATTTTCTAAATATCAAGGCCAAAAAGTCGTGCCTACAGTCGGATTTTCCAGAAAATCAAAACAAGGACAGAACACTTTTTATACGTATCGAAAATAGTTTTTCTCGTACCAAACCTATTCTAATCCCTTCAAATCAACTCCAAAGCTAATCTAATCCTACCATACACCTTCTTAGGGTGTCATGGGTTCCTAGACATCATCAAGACCAAAGTATACCAAGGGGATAATTATAGGATGACCATATATATATATATATTTCTAAAAATCATGTAAAAATGGTATAAACAACATATGTCTTGCATGTTTGTACCAAATATGAAGAGATAAATATGAAATGAAAAGGAAACATGAAAAATGAAAGAAACATGCTTACTAGTTAATATGATGAGGTGCAAAGAACAAGGTTAAACCTAAACACTCTTGGTTTTTATTTCAAAACCTTATAAAGAATGTTATCTAGATTGCCTATAACTTGAATCTTGAGAAATTTTTTTGATCCCTTAGTGATCTCTTGATGTAGAACCGGTTTTATGGAGAGAACAAAGAGAGAAAATGATTTACTAACACTTGTGAAATGAGATACATGAATGAAATAATTGAAGTGTAAGACTTATGTAGAGTAAACATTAATAACAATCAAGCAAACCATACTCCCATTAATTGTCACCTCCCCCTTGGTCGGCCAAGGGGGGAGGGACTTAGATATATATATTTTTTTTTCAATTATAATGTATAAGTATATATATTTGTATAATTATAAGAAAAAGTGTGAGTAATGTGTAGTTAAATGTAACTTTATAAAGTAAATGGTAGATTTTTGGTACAAGTAAGTTTTTAATAGATCAAAATAGAATGTAATGAGATAATAAAAATTGTAAAAATACATTCCTTGTGAAATTTGAGTGATAAAATAATTATCGAGTAATTTTTAAGAAAAACGTCGTAATAATATAACTTTAACGATTTATATACAAAATAAATTTAAAACACTAGGAAAACTCAAAATATAGTTTTTATAAACTAAACGTAAGTATAAAAATATGTCGGGATCATTTTTGAAAGTAACGGATTAAATATTTAAAATAATAACCCACGCGATAACGTTTATTTAATATAAAATTCACGCGTTAAATGTGAAATGAAATGTCATGAATGAACTACTATGATGTAAATGATGTTAATGAAATGTAGAATAAACTTAGTCCATATGAAATGTACGTGATGTTATGATCATGAATTCGCCGCTAAACCTTTAAGGTTACGCGAATTTGGAACACGTAAACCTAGTTTACGATAAATGTTGAAATTGTAAGGCATGAATTGTTTCGAGAAATGACCTGGAAGTACGGGTTGTCACACCGTGGGACGCTCCTCTTTACCCATGGGTTATGGGTCATGGATCATGGGTCATGGGTCATGGACTTGAGTGCCCATCAAGGGGTACAATGTATCTAGACATGGGTTATGGGTCTTGGGTCATAGGCCATGGGTTTTACCCAACACATTTACTTATATTTATGTATTTTATAAAATGTAAGTAACCAAAATTACTTAAGTGTTTTATAAACTATTTAACTAAACATGTTTAATGGTTTGCTAGGGGTTTGATCATAACGCAGCATAACAAACATGTACGAACATGTGTTGTAGCATACAAGGACTTGAGTCGTCGAGAGGTGTTGAAAGTATGTTGAGACAAAATATAATTACAAGTGACTTATACATTTTTCGTTATGTATTACAAGTAGGGGTGTCAATCGGGTTATCGGGTCGGGTTTGGGGCTTATCGGGTCGGGTCTATCGGGTTTTTGAAAAATAAAAACTAACCCGCAACCCGACCCTATAAGGAATCGGGTCTATCGGGTTCGGGTCTATCGGGTTGCGGGTTATCGGGTTGGATTTATCGGGTTATCGGTTTACTTGTTAAGGAAAAAAAATATGGCCAATAATAAAAAAATTCTAATGTTATCGAACCGAAATGTTGGGCTTTGGGAGCAAATGTTAAATAATGCTACGATAACTATCTGTTAATGGATGAATATATAGCATAATTAAACCAAATTTATATGTACATATATACACGATCTTGCATTCTTGTTGTAACACATTTGTATTTTTGGCATGGAAGTTATACACACACTGGGAATACCATTTCGACACTTGGCTCTCATTATGGATAATAGCAGTCTAATGCAATCAATGAATAGGTTAGCGTCTCCCATTTAGTTAATAATAGCATGTACGAAGAAACTTAAACTCAATCCAAGATATGATTTTAACTAAATACACAAGGACCATCTTCCTCTTTTCTACTATATCATTCACAACAGTATAATTCGGAGAAAGCCTCGGTCCCCCAACCGCACTATTACTATTACTACTAGTAGTCCCTTGTTCTTGTAATTTAGACTGTATCTGCTATTGTTCATCACTAGTTACATGCCATTAGTATCCATATCATTATTACTATCAAAGTGTAGTAATTAATTGGAATTTAGAAATGTTGTATGCTAGCAAAAGATGTGTTGTATAATGAACTTTTGTTCAAAAATCAAAGATTTGTTAATATGTCATTATATCTTATCGGGTTTATCGGGTTGACCCGATAACCCGATAAGAAACTAACTAAGACCCTAACCCGACCCTATAAGGCTATCGGGTTGACCCGATAAACCCGATAAGCTAGGTTGGACCCGATTCAACCCGACCTTATAAGGCCTTATCGGGTTCGGGTCAGGTTCGGGTCGGGTCGGGTCAACCCATTTGACACCCCTAATTACAAGTTACATGTTTGTCATCAACAATACAAACGAGACTGTATAGATTAAATATTGTAATATTTGCACTAACATCATCTTAGCCCCCCCTTGATGAGGGCGTCAAGTAATTAGGAAGACTAAACGAGTGTATTGCAAGTATTTTGCAACGTTCTGCTTTGATGAAAAGCCCCCCCCCTTTGTTGAGGGAATCAAAGTCTCCATGTTTATTTTGAAAATCTACAAAAAAAAGGTTAGAAAACAAGTATATGGTGCGTTGTTTCCTGCAAATAAGCTTTAAAGTTAGCTTAAAAATGTTTTTGTCCACCTGGTTCTACCGGATCCTTCATCAAAGGGATCCGTCTAGACAAAAGTGAGGGATCCGGGTACTTGTAGCTTAGTAGCTGCGATATAGACACAAATATTGACGTAGAAAGTCCAAGTAGATCATGTATTGTTGCACCAAATACGTTCACATAACCATATAACATACCAACATGTAGATTCATTCAATAAAAGAAGAGAGATGATACACATGATTCAATTTCTCTAAAACTTAAGAAAATAAGGCATACATGTAACAAAATAAGAAAAAATCCTAACAGCCTAAGTTGCGTCTAAGACTAGAAATAACACCACTTGTTCTTGCATTCCAAGGTTTAGGGATGGTTAGATTTGTTGACTTCATCAAGACGCTCAATAAAGTGATAGAACATGAAACGTACTTCATCACGTAGTTCACGGACTAACCCTTGGACATGTTGACAATGACAACAATCATTGTCATGACTAGGAGGTGGAAAAGGTGGTGGTAAGAATGGACCTTATAATAAACTAAAATATGAATTTACCTTTTTATTTTTGAACATGAATATTTCAGAAGATCTTTGAGCATTGATTTATTTAAATGGTTATGTCATAAGTTAATATACAAAATGAAAATCCTAAACCTAAGCCACGAATAAATGACACAAATCTATGTTATACAAAACATCACACGCGTACACACCAAATGCGTTTCATTCTTTCGTTGTTAACTTATAGCCGAATATAATTGAAACTTGTACAAAATTATTATCATACATTAAAAAGGTCATGAGATAGGTCCGAATAATATAAAATTTGGTGCACAACCTTGTGAAATGGTAGGACAAATATTTTTGAAATATTGAAGTGAAATAGTCATCCCTATCTTCCCTTGATTTTCGGCCAACCAACAAATCAATTTCATCCTATAATTTTGACTTGCTAAGATTAAAGTATTCCCTTATCTCGTTTATTTTTATAACTGACTCACCCATTTTCTTTCCATTCGAATAAAAACAAACCAACATCAACAAACTATCCATCATCATCCATAAACCAGAAGCATGACTAGTGTTTGAAGACAAGTTTGTTCGTGGGTGTCTAACAATGAAGTGATCGAATTCGGGGTATACAAGTATTGGTCTGACCGTGATGTTCTTGGGATTTTGTGGTTGATTCATGGACTGTTCGGTTGTAGTACTCCTTGGTTCGTGGGTGTCTAACAATGAAGTGATGATGACGACGCTTAGCAACTCACGACCTTGAGCTTGCATGTCTTCAAGAGGTGGTGATCTCGCCTTTAAGAGGAACCTAGAGAATCACACAAAGAAAAAATACATAGAAAGATCCTTTGAATTATAACCATTATTGCAACCGACTCAATGGATCAAATTTTTGAGGCTTAACCTACTTCAAGGTTAGTGTTAAGGAATGAAAAAGAAAAATATATGATGAAAAAGAAATCTCCCTTTTGTTCAAACTTAAAGGAATTTTGAAGAATGAATGTGTGCATGCTTCCCCCTTGACGGTTGCTCCCCATTGTTAAGGGCGTCAAGTATTTTAGGAAGCTAAGACGAAAGTATTGCAAAATTTGCAATGTTTTTGCTTTGATGAAAGCTCCCCTTGATTGAGGACGTCAAGTGCTCCTAGTGTGTTTTGAAAATCTACAAAACAAAAAATTAGTGAAAAAAGATATATTCGTCGTTGAACGAGTTATATGATGCACTTTGTAAATGCTCGACGGAAGCTCCCCTATCTCTAGGGCGTCAAGAAGAACCTACAAAAAAAATAAGTAAACCTCGTCCGAAGACAAGTGTGCCATATACAGACCCATGTATATGAGTGAACCTACAAAAAAAATTAGTGTAAAATTTCGTCCATATATAGACGAGCATTCCATACACATCAAAGTGTATATATATGAACCTACAAAGAAAGGATTAGTGTAAAAAAATAATCCTACTACTTGCATCTTCGTGGTTGGTTTAGAGGTTGTAAGGTTGTTCACGATAAGAAAATAAATGTATTTGGGGATGAGACGCATTTCATTACGAAATTCACTTGGCTTTTGGCAACATAGATGTTTGTGGAGGATTGTTGAGTGACCATGAATTGTAGTGGTAGTGAGACACTTGTAGAGTGTGGTTGACACAAGTAGCTTGTGGTTGACATAAGTAGGATGTGGTAGAACATGAAACATACTTCATCACGTAGTTCATGAACTAGGTGTTCGACACGGTGATAATGATAGAAATCATCATTATGATTTAGAGGTATGGAAGTTGTGGTAGAGGTGATGAGAGGTCAAGTTTTACTAGGTAATAATTGACTCAAGAGTAGCAAAGGATGGTGATGAAAGGTATCAAGGTGACTCTTTTTGTTGACTCGGTTGATGACTCAATAGAGGTGGTAGACATGATGACTTTGTGACTAGTGACAAAAGTGGAGGAAGATGGTTAGGATGATGCAAGATAAAAAAAAATGTACGAGTGAGCACAACTTGACTTAATGATGAAATCGACCATTGTCATCCTACAAGAATCCAAAAGAGTTAGTACAAAAGGAAAACATTTATACAAATGGATAAATTGTTCACATAAAATCATGAAACGAAAAGAAAGAACACGTAAAGAATCATATAAATGCAACTCATTTATAAACATATAAGAAACTGATAATCCTAACTGTTGAACAAGTGCTTGTGTGGAAAAAGGAAATTTGAAATGATTATCTAAAGAGATAATGTACCTACGGTTCCACGGTTCCACCGGTTCCCTCACTAGAGGGATCCGGCTAGTTTTAGTCTAGGGATCCGGCTAACAGATGAGGTGAAAAAGATGTGATTAGATTCTATCAAGGTCTAGCACCTACCTATCTTAAGTTACTCAGTCTATTAAGTGTATTACATGGAATGAGACCTAAGTGGTCAAGACTAATGAGTGAGATTTGTCAATGATGGCTTTTGTGGGGAAAATGGAGTTTCAGAAACACAAATGAGTGATCATGGATGACACTAAGTGTTTTGAGGATGGTGAATGGTTATAGGAACTAGATGGCGGTTAAAGGAAAATTTAGAAAATTTCTTAAAAATCATAAGAAATGAAAAACTAGTTTTTTGAGCATTTTAAGGTAAAGATGACTAAAATCAATTTGCTAAAATTGAAAGAAATATCAAACTAGGTGTTTTGAGTTAAGAGGAACAATGTGTAAACATTGTAGCGGAAAGATGACGAGTTTTGAAGTAATGATAAATCAAAAATACTTTGAATGTGATCCTAAGTTATCTATGAGTGAATGTGAGACCAACTGAGCCTAAGGTAAGTTTAAGTGATCCTAATGTAGCATGTTTAACTAGTCCAATAAGGTGTGGAAGGTTGGATTGATGCAAGGAGGCTAAAAAGGAACTTCTGTCCACCCGGATCCATGGATCCTTCACTTGAGGGATCCGTCTAGTTATATCTAAGGGATCCGCCGTCTGAGACAGATTTTCTCAACAGAGTAGTTGCAAAATTTTGCTCTATGTTTCGAATTTTGAAACTAATGATTTTTACAGCAAGTATACATATATACAAATTAAGCATAGCAAGGAGAGCATGTAGAAATAACATATAAGCAATCAAGTGAGATTGAGCTCACGAATAACACAGAGGTTTAGCAAACTTAACAAGCACTATTCAAGAAACCAAAAACAGATTTATGGTCTAGATTAGTAAATCATTTACACTAACAATGACATGTAAGGTATGTGTCTAGAAAGAGTTGTGAGGTGCTATTTTAGGACAATCTAGACTATCTTTAGATCCAAAAGGTGGAGTTGTTATTTGTGGAGATGAAGGAATTGTGTTTAGAAGAGTAAGTGTTGGATTTAGAAATGCTTGAAGCAAGTACCGTTTTGTGAGTTGGTTTTGGCCAAAAAAATGTTTGCCTATGTGTTGGTATTTGAAGAGTAAGAAACACATGTATATGCGTCCTTAAGAAAGTGAATTGTTTTAGAAGGTTGTTTTGGTCAACGGAAGCAATGAACTATGTATAGTCATTACGGATGGTGATTAGCATACAATGAGCTTCGTCCATGAAGTCATGTAGCTCTTTTTGATCAAAGCAAGATAATCGCTTGATGAGGCAAGTGGTTGTGATTAACTTAAAAGAAAAATTAATTTTACAACTTGTTTGATTAGTAATCCTAAGACAATGCAAAGTATTTTCATTGTAAACTTACTTTAGGAAAACATAGGAGTATAAATTTCTCAAGTGAGAGAATGAATATGTAAGATATTGGATTTCACATACACATCAAACCATAACACAAAGTGGGCGTATAAGTGGAATTCTAGAGAGAGAAAGTTAGAGGTTTAAAGAACTTAGTGAGAGAAAGTGAAAGATATTATTATGAGCTCCAACTCTCTACCTTGGGAGGTAGAGAGTATTTATAGTCTTATATAAAACGCCACACAACGGGCTGTGGATCAGGCATACAGTGGGTAAAGACCTGTCTGTCCTTCACAGTGTTACTTAACTAAATACTACTTAACTTAAAATAACTACGACTACGAGCTTTCTAACGATTACATATACTTGAGGTGACCGACTCTTTAATACCTGGAATTTCTAATTCCTAACAATCTCCCCCTAAGGGAGGTCACCTCAAACATATACTAAAATTACATTGAATACAAACAGATATTTCATTAACAATTGTTCTTGCATTCTTGATGTAGTACTTTGCTCCGAAGCTCGTAGTCATTGATTCTTCTCATTGCATGTTTGGTTACTCCAGGTGGAGGTCTTTTACTGATCCACGTGATAATAAATTTGAGCCAGCTTTTGAGATCATCAGCTACTAAAAATCTCTGAGACATCCATTGTGGTGTTGGTATTATGTGATGTTGTGACATTCGGACCGACATGCTCACATTCTGGATCATGATATCTTCTCATCAGAGTAGCGGAAGCTTTCGTTGATTCATGATATTGGCAGCAGCGTAGCAGAAGCATGGAGTGAAAATATCAGAGTCATTGATGCACTTATCATGATTTCTTGAGAGATGAATGTATTGTGTGAGCATGCGGCTATGGATTGACCGCTTCATTCTGATCAGCTGCAAACGTCGGGCGTACCTGCATACAACAGTTAGCAATAAAGCGTACAAAAGTGTCTTTGATCACTTTAGTTGAATTGAGGTACACGGCCCACGGTTCCCCGTTGATAAGTACATGTACTGCCTGTGATCAGGTATAATTCCGAAGAATTTCCTTGACAGGGTTTCGCAGCTGCTCTAGCTGTTCTCAAACCGGAACGTCTCAAAGAAGACAACACGGAGTGAGTGAACCAGCGAATTTAAGTCCACTGATTGATGAAAAGAGATTTGAAAAACAATCGTGTATTGCTCAATAGAAATTGTTTTTGCAATACAACGAAGGTTTTATTGAAAATCAATTATCAATCATAAAAACACCTTTTGATTTGAAAAATTAGTACACGTTCGATGTGCTAAAGAAAAGAGTTTTTAAGCACAATGACCGGTTTTTCAAAGGTATCCGTCAATCCATAACCTGAACCAGGATTGATTCAAGAGATTGAATCGCCCCATTGTTTCTGTTCAGTTGTCACATGGTTGATCTATATAATAGATCTCACATGCCACCTACCAGGAGCTTGTTTGATGCTGGCTCCAGAAGGCTTTCCACCTTCATTGTGAATATGTATACACATCACTCAGATGTTCTGGCAATACCACAAGGATAATGCGTAGGACTCAAGATATAATCTCTCTTTCCACATTGTGTGAAACAGAGAGTCTTCATTGAAAGTGTCCTAATGATATTTATAGATGATCTCGTGGCTCTAGACTCAATTTGTGCATATTTGGATCATGTGCCGGAGACTAGGGAGAGGGTCTCCTTCTTCAATATCAACAATCTCTAAGAGAAAGTCGATAGATAATGTCGGTTCCCCGTGAGAATGAAACAAGTCCTTTTAAGAGGAACTTGAGTGGTTTGGAAAGTTGAAGTGCAGTGCGTCACTGGGTCCATGACGTCTTGTCTTCAATACCGATGTTACCATCAGTAGCATATGAATTGAACCCGGTTTCTGCCCTAAGGTTGAATATATTGAGGGCTATTTGTTTTCACCCTTTTCTCATTCAATTCTTTTTAATTCTTCAACCCCTTCAGTGCTTACCGAGACTTCATAGCAAGAACCTTGTTGGGTTTGTTCCAGTACTCGCTCTGTCTCAGTCCGCACTCTTCCCATATCTCACTTTTCTCCTTTTATCATCATACCTAAGAACTTCTACACTAACTAGTGGATAGTCCCTGGGTAGATCCCTCCGGTTCTGGCGGATCATGGGAACACATACCTAACCTTATCATCCTTATATCACCGTACATAAAGTAAATTTGGTTGGTCTATTTGGTATTGTTCATCTGCCATTTGAACCAATTGAAAGCCATTTAAAAATAAATCCAGATACTTGTGATATATTATCAAAATATTTTGTACCTGAATTGTTTTTGATAATTTTAGAACAAGTGCTCCCCCTCAACATGTGCATCAAATGTTTGAAAAAAAAGGTTTTTGCACATACTAGAGGGAACCTGCACATTGAGATAAGTGATCACGTTTCAAATCATAGGTTTAAGATAGATGCTCCCCCTCAACTTGTGCATGGAAAATTTGAAATCGTTTGTCACATGTGGGAAGGATAGCATGTACATCCTTATAAAACTATTTACCGAATTATCAGTTTAAATCCAATTTAAATCACACATTCTCCCCCGATCACAATTATCAAATCATTTGAGATTTGTGATCTCTTATTGATTTAAATTGATTTTGAAAGCTTTTAAGGGGAATTGTGACTTGATTATGAAAGCGTTTTAACTGATAAGGATCGGATTTTAAGACTTTAAACTCCATTTGTAAAACATGCATGTATAACTTTTGAAAACAATTTAATGCCAAATAACTTTTTAATTTAATTGAAATAATTCTCCCCCTCAATCAATGACATAGGTTGTTGATTGAGAGATTGATATTTTGACAAATAAGTCCAGATGATTATAAAAAATAGAGTCCGAGTTATTTTTCAAAATAGTTAGTTTTCATCAGATAAAGGTTTATAGAATCAGAGCATGGAATTTTGAAAAACATGATAAAGTATGGCTCTGTTCTTTCTTTAAAAAGCAGGTTACTGCCTGAGATGACAATAAACAATTATTTTCTCTTTCTCCCAAAAATATTTTTTTGATTTTTTGATTTTTTTTTTGAATTCGAACAATATCTAAAGTCCCGTGTCATTCTTTGAATGACAGCACAAAGACCGTAGATATTATCGAATCGAGAAAGACATGACAAAATGACAATATTTTTTGAAGATTTTTCGAATTTTTCAAATTTTTATGGATTTTGAGAGTTTTATATTTTTCTATTTGATTTTTGAATAGATATTTACAAGAGATAGATGAAGATAGACCTTTACTCCTCGTCTTCCTCCTGAAGACGTTTGAGAGTTTCTGGTTGAAGGCTTTTCAGGCCTAGTCGTGGAAGTATGAACTCAAAACGTTTTCTTGGAAGAGCTTTGGTGAAGATGTCTGCTAACTGATATTCAGACCTCACAAAATAGAGTTCCACCACACCTTTTTCCACTTGTTCCCTGATGAAATGATGTCGAATGTCGATATGCTTTGCTCTTGAGTGTTGAACGTTGTTGCATGAGAGAGCAATAACACTTTTATTATCACAGTACAGAGGGATTTTGTTGAATTCAAAGCCATAGTCAGATAATTGAGATCTCATCCATAAGATTTGAGCACAACAAGATGACATGGCTATGTATTCAGCCTCTGTAGAGGAAATAGAAGTACTCATTTGCTTTTTTGAAGACCAGCTCACAAGCTTATCACCCAAAAACTGAGCACCTCCAGATGTACTTCGACGAGTATCTTGACACCCTGCATGATCAGCATCTGCATAGGCTGTTAGTGACATACCGGTGTCCTTCGGGTACCAGAGACCCATATTGATGGTTCCTTGGAGATACCGAAAGACCCGTTTAACCGCTTCAAGGTGCTTTTTAGTAGGCTTAGCCTGGTATCAAGCACACATGCAAACAGCGAACAAGATGTCTGGTCTACTAGCAGTGAGGTACATCAGGGATCCAATCATACTACGATATTTCGTTTGGTCAATCATGATCCCTGAGTGGTCCTCATCTAGTTTGGGTCGATCAATCATGGGAGTGTCAACAAGGTCACTTGAATCAAATCTAAATTTCTTTAAGATCTCAGTTGCATATTTAGATTGATTTATGAAAATGCCTCCGGGACTTTGTGAAATTTGTAGTCCCAAGAAAAATGACATTTGTCCCATCATTGACATTTGAAATTTTGAACTCATTTCATTTGAAAAACGGTTACACTCATTGGGGTCAGTCGAGGCAAAGATAATATCATCAACATAAATTTGAACATGAATTAAATGTTTGCCTGACTTCCTGGTGAACAATGTTGGATCAACTGCTCCTTTGCTAAATCCGGTAGATAGAAGAAACTTTGACAGTGTATCATACCATGCCCTTGGAGCTTGCTTTAAACCGTAAAGAGCCTTCTTCAAACGATAAACGTGAGTAGGATGCTCTTGATTCACAAATCCTTCAGGTTGGCTGACGTAGACGACTTCTTTAAGATCTCCGTTCAGAAATGCCGTCTTTACATCCATCTAATAGACTACCATGTTCTTACTAGCAGCATTAGCCACAAAGATTCTGATTGCCTCGATTCGAGCAACTGGAGCAAAAGATTCTTCAAAGTCAATACCCTCCTCTTGACGGTATCCTTTAGCAACTAATCGAGCCTTGTTCTTCAACACATCACTATGCTCATCAAGTTTCACTTTGAAGATCCATTTAAGAGCAATAATCATAGCACAGTCTGGAGCAGGTACTAACTCCCATACATCAAGTCGATCAAACTCATGAATTTCATCTTGCATGGCATTGAACCAGCTATCTTCATTCATGGCGGTTTTAACATCTTTTGGTTCGATCTTAGATAGTACGGAGTTGAAGAAGCACCATAAGGCATCGGTTGCAAGTTGTTTCCATGTTGATACAGGACGAGAGGGATTTCCAATGATGTTATCTAGTGGATGATCGTGAGTCCATTTTCTAAGGTGTTCATGTGGCAGTTGTTGAGGGACTGAGGTAGCAGAGTCGATGTCTCCTGAAGAAGATGGTTCTGATGATGATTCAGGAGCAAATATGTTTTCAAATGGAGCATCTTCAGGAGTAGCAAAGGGATTAACTTCATCATTGATGCCAGAAACAGTTCCATTATGTACATTTGAAGAATGATGATTTGTTGATGAGACTGAAGGATCAGCAGCAGGTGCATCTTGACTTAAAGATATTGAGACTGAGGGATTGACTTCATTCACAGGAATATGAGCAGCCTCTGTTGTAGGAATCGACACCTCATTAGTACTTGGATCATAAAGTTCATCAAACATAGGATCAAACAATTTCTTTAAATCATCTTCAGATGGAGGTACATATGGAGTTTCTTGAGAAGAGTTTGGAACAAGGGATGAACCAATGGGACTGTTTTGAAGTGCGGGTCCTGAACTGAATTGTCCAGGAGCCATTTGACCGGTCAGCTCATCAAACGTAATGTGAATTGTTTCCATGATATTTCGGGTTCTTTTGTTGTAGATTCGGTATCCCTTTTTGTTTGGTGCATACCCTACAAATACTCCAATGTCTGCTTTAGCTCTAAGTTTGCCTAAGTCTTGTCCCTCATTAGTTGGATAACACAATGCACCAAACACACGAAGGAAAGAGAGATTAGGTTTTCTGTTGTGGACAAGTTCATATGGAGTTTTTCCATGAACAATGTGAATCAGGGAACGATTTTGTGTGTAGCATGCAGTGGCAATAGCTTCAGCCCAGAGAAACATTGGAACCTTTGAGTAAATCAACATTGTTCTAGCGGCTTCTACAAGAGTTCGATTTCGTCTTTCAACTACACCGTTCTGTTGAGGAGTTCGTGGAACACTTCTTTGATGGCTGATTCCAACGCTTTCATAAAATTCACTGAGTTGTTTGTTGACAAACTCAGTTCCATTGTCTGTTCGGATTATTCTGACTGTTTTGTTAAGTCGAACCTGCAGCTGTTTGATGAGTTTGATGATGATATCAGGAGTTTCATCCTTTGTCCTTAAGAACTTGAACCAGGTGAATCTAGAGTAATCATCAACCACAACTAACACATATTTCTTCCCAAAGATATTCTGCACCCTCATTGGTCCACATAAATCCATATGAATCATATAAAGAACTTCTGTGATAGAGTTAGTAGGTTTGGGTTTATGGGCATACTTCTTGCTTTTTCCCAATTGACATGCTGAACAAAGATGATCCTTTTCATACTTGAGTCTAGGTAAACCTACAACTAAGTCCTTTCTGGAGAGATCATTGATGGTACCGAAGTTCAAGTGATTGAGACGACGATGCCATAACCATGACTTTGTTTTAGAGGCCTTTGACAGCAAGCAAATTGGAGAAGACTTCATCATATCTTCGATAGAGATGGTGTATAGATTTGAACCACGTGAACCTCTTAAAAGTTCCTTACCATCAAGTTCTCTAACGAAGCAAGTATGTTTTCTGAAGGCTACTTCTAGATCAGAATCACAGAATTGACCAACAGAGAACAAGTTGTGACCAAGACCTTCTACATAGTAAACCCTGGAGATAACACTTTTGCCAACAACATAGTCTCCATAACCCATAATAGCACCGAAATGATCATTCCTGAATCTAACTGTCCCGATGAATTTGCTCACGAAGTTCATGAGCCATGACCGGTCGCCAGTCATATGCTTGGAACAGCCTGAGTCCAGGTAGCACAGAACGATTTGAACGATCTGCAGTTGAACACAGACAAGAATGGATAACTGGGTAATTGGGATCCCCATGCAAGAATGGGTTCCATTTGGTTAGTAACAATGGTTGGAACACCCACATCAGAAATAGAAGCATTCATATCAGAAATTAAGGCAATGGAATCATTGTGAATAGATGCAGTACTAGTGTATGTATTAGCCCTGTTCACAGTGTGCTCACTTCTTAAGGGAATAGTTCTACCAGTAGGCATCCATTTTCTAGTGGGCATTGTCTGATTAGTCTTATGACCAACATGTATACAATAATAGCCTATCTTACTAAATGTTCTTCCTGTGGGTTTCCACTGTTTTCTAACTTTCTTTCGTTTTTGCCTTTTAGCCTTCTTAGCATGAATTTTAGCATTAACAATATTAACTGGACAATTAACATCATTAGGCAAAACATTAACACCACATTCATGATTAGAAACAGAATTCAAGCAGACATCAATACAAGGTTTGCAAATAGTATCAGAATTCGAATTAATTACAGTACGCCTATGGCTAATACTAGAATCAACACGATTCGTTTTATTCGGTTCAAACTTAAAGTTCCTAGATTGTTCTTCTACTCTTTTCCAGTGCACATTCTTAGCTTGCGAGGTCCTATCATTCCTTGTATTATCTTGAGACTTTGACCTGCTCCTTTTAATGTCACTTATTACTCCTGTAGAGGGAATGGGAACATTAGTTGGTTTTACTACTCTTTGCATCACCTGTTTAGATGTGCTGGGATCTGAACTACATGCAGGCACACTAAGGTTCACTTTCTTAAAACTAGAAGTGCTGGGATTTGTACTCCTAGAAGGCACACTTGAGTTCTCTTTCTTAGCATTGACAGATCTGGAATCTGAACTACTTAAAGGCACACTAAGGTTCAGATTCAAAACATTGGGCATCAAATGAATATCATACTTGGCATTAGGCATCGAACATGGAATCAAAGGATTAACTCTCTCACCTAAGGACTTTGGGCATATTGTGATCAAACATTCTAGGATTTCTTGAGATCGTTTGGCATATAAGCATGCATGTCCAATTGCATTATCAGGAGGTTTCTCTAACTTATCCTCTTCAACAATCTCACGCAGACATTCTAGGCAATCCTTAAGAGATGAGAAGTATGTTTGAACAACAAGTTTGTTGTTCCTGAGATGAGGAGGGACATATTTCACAGACAAAGCATATTTATTACAAGAGTGAACCTTTGATACACCATTTTCCCCATTGGTCATTGGCATTTTCCCTTTTACCTGACTCTTCAGATTCTCAATTTCCTTTTGCAATGAAGCTATTTGTTCGTTATTTTTGTTACGAGTGACCTTTATTGATTCAAATAACTCATTGAAATGACGTTTAACCTTTTCATTTTCTTCTAGAAAACTTTCGTTTTCCTTTTGTAATGCATTTACTAGGTTTTGAAGATGAAACGTTTGAGAATTCTGAGAATTTAAAGGAGGAGGCATTTGGGAGCCTGTCATATTGTTCGTTTGACTCTTTAATTGAGAGATTTGGGCTTTCAACTTTCTGATCATGTTGCAATGAGCTTGAATCTGTTCATCACGTTTGTTAATTTGAAAAACTGCAGCAAACTCTGGAGCATCTGAGGATGTCTTGATATTTGAAGTTTTGACATTTTCTTTAAGATGTTGATATTTTAGTTGTAAATTAAAATGCTCAACTTCTAGTTTAGAAAAATGTTTAACCAAATTGTCGTGATCATCCAGTTCAATTTTCTCGTTTAGTTCAGAATTAGTTTTTTCAAGCTCAATGACACGATCATGGGAGACTTTCAGGGCAACAGATAATTCATGAAATTGGGAAGCATTAATAGAACAATTTGTAGCAGTGAAAAACACATCTTGAGCAATACATTCAGAAATCAGGTTCTCATTTAGTGTATGCAAGTTCTTCCTCTCAATCTCATTATATTTTAGTGCTCGCTCATAGTCACTAACTTCAACTATCATTGCATCAAATTCCTTTTCCATTCCCTTAATATCAGTATCTATCCCCTTTTTAAGACTCTCAAAGTGATCTTTTAGAAGTTTAAAGAAAGGCATGACCTCAGTTAAATAGCATTCTTTTGTTTGTTCAAAACCCCTTTCCCCTTCAGTAATCCCAGTGGGTGTGATCCTTTTCTTACAAGTTTTCTCAAAATCAACAAATAGTTGAAAAATAACATATTGACTGATTAAGATCTTGCTTTTAGTAGAAATCGTTCTAGGAACTAGATGCATTGGCGTATTGGGAGGATACACAGTTGCTTTAGGCATTTTCCTAAGGGGAGGGTTTGTTTCAACAATATTTTCTGCTTTCTGCTTATCTAAGTCCATTTTCCAGAACACTTGTTCGGGAGTCAACAATGTTTGAGGCTTAAACATGTTCAAGGAGATCCAATTCTCCTTTTTGTAGTCATGGGGAGTGATAATTACTTTCTTCTCTTTGCATTTAGGATCATTTAGTTTCTTATTCATCTTCTCCCTAGTGATTTCATCTAATTTCTTATCTTCCTCTGTGCACTCAAAGCAACTAGGTTTTTGTCTAGGTTTAAGAATCTCATTGCCATCATAGATCACACTTTGAGCTGCTTTTGCTATCTTCCCGTACTCAGGGTTGGGTTTATCTATAATGGGAACACTATGCTTATCGCTTAGAACTCTATGCTTAGTGATCATGTGAGCAGTCTGAATGGTGTTCCCTTGTATGTACAACTTGTTTTCAAGTTTGTTTTTCAAAGTTTTCAGATTAGAAAAATCTTTCAAGAGTTTTGATTCCTTTGCATTAAATTCTTGCTTAAGCATTTTCACATTTTCTTGAAGTTCTTGTTTTTGTTTAGCAGTTTTAGAAAGCTTTTCTTGCAAGGAATTTAACTCTTGTTTTAATACTTCTTCTCTAAAATTACTTTTTCTAATGATTGTACGCACTTGGTCATCCATTTCATGCTCACGAGTGGTCAACTCAAATTTTGCACGTTGTTCATAAATAGCAACACGTTCTTTATAGGCATTTAGTTTAGAAATTACAGAATCATCAGGGGCACATGCAGTGTATTCATCAAAAACATAGTCATTGTTGACTGCAGAAGATGCATCACTTGGTACAACTTCACTTTCACTTTGTTTCACATATTGATCATATGGGACAACATTGATATTACCCATATTTTCAATATTTGATTCAATAGATTCAGTTGATTGTACTTTGTCATGCATCTTTTGCACATCAGCATCATCGTATAGTTTTAATACCTCTGAGATGAGTTTGTCTTTGGATGGGCCAGCTTGTGATGAAGATGAGACCTTGGGAGAAACCATTGGAGAGATGCTAGCCATAAAAATTGTGTGTGCAGTAGGTCCATCATCCACATCAGAGTCGTATGCATCACAATCAGCGACTTGAAAGGCATTCTGATGATTGTGACCTATCTCCTGAATAGGCTGCTCATCCACATCTGCATCATAGGTCTTGGCATTGCCCTCAGCAAGAAACAACAATTCCTCTTCATCCAAAGCAGCACCATTATCCTGAGCTTGTACAAGCAGCATCTTATCTCTGAAGTAATCAGCATTCTGTGGACGTTTTGGAGATGTGCAGTTCCTTGCAATGTGTCCCTCACCACCACAGTTATAACATTTGATCGGCTTAGCTTGACCTTGATTACCATTCCTTCCTCGATTCTGATTACCAACATAACCTCTACCAGCTCCACCTCTTCCCTGATCATACTGTCTTTCCTGAACTGGTTGCACCACAATCCTCTCATCTTTAACAGTAGCTTGATTGTTTGGGTTAGATGCTGTTCTGAGGTTGTTGTTGGTTTGTGGGAGAGAATTCATGTTTTGACTAATCAGAAGAGCTAGTTGATTAATGATGTTACCCACGTGTGCATCAGCATCAGCTTGTTTGAACATAGGATCAGGAATGAGTTTGTGATTACCATTACCCATGGGTATGACTTGTGAGGCTTTGGTTGTGATTCCGATGTTTGAGTAGAAGGCAGTTGAGTCATTAGATGAGCTTGTCTCTCCCTGGTTGGTTTTGAACTGATTAAGAATCATTTTTTCAAACATAGCATGTCTCTCATTCTGAAGGAGGAAGGCATAGAGTTGCTCATAGTTTGTATTCTTCAATCCTTTAGTGAGCTTCACAGAGGTGACAAACTTGTGCCATTCGGGATTCATGTTGTTCACAAATTTTGAGTTCAGCTGAATGTTAGGCATAGTCATTCTGATGTTCCTCATATCATTCACCAGCTTATGAAATCTCACATAGTACTCATAGACACTCTCATCTGGTTTCATCTTGAAGTGTTCAAATTCGTCATAGAGTTGTGATTCTCTGTCTTCCATAGTTAATTCCGAACCTGAGAGAAGCATCTTGACATTATCCCATACTGCCTTTGCTTCGGTGTTGTGATTGATCAGCTTGTAGATGTCTTTTGGAAGACCTTGAAGAACAATGTTAGAAGCCCTGATATCAGCATCGAATCTCTTTTTCTCCTTATCATCAAGCTCATCATACATCTTTGGTCTGTCCATTCCGTAAATCAGAGTTCCATCTTCAGCAGTATCAAGTACATCTCTAGTCGTCTCAACCCGATACGGTCCTTCATCAATGGATTTAAGAATGTTGACACCATTTTCCTTTCCAAGACAGTACAATCTGATTCATTGAGCCCAAGAGTCGTAGTCAGTTCTGTCAAGCATGGGTGGACGAGTATCTGAACCAGCTGCTTGAACATCCTCGGCAACAGTGGAGATGATTGTAGAAACGTTGGTAGACATGATGACAAATTAAACGGGATTTTATAACTCTATGATTAAACCGAGAAATAGATTCTTTCACGGGATTTTACTAAATCAAGAGAAAACCGTAAAGAAATCACCCAAGTCGCTAGAAAATTATGCACCAAGTCGCTATCTTCTAATTCGCTATTCCACCAAGTCGCTAAATAAAAGACAAGTCGCTAAATAGCAACTCGCTAAGCCTCTAGTCGCTAGCAAAATTTTGGCAGCAATTCGCTAAGATACAAGTCGCTAAGGAATCAAGTCGCTAAATAGCAACTCGCTACTTACCAAGTCGCTAACACCAAGTCGCTACCCATAGTGGAGCATCCACTACTTGTACTGTTAGTCGCTAGGCCTAAGTCGCTAACTCCACAAACTGCAACTCGCTACAAAAATGTAAAGCAAGTCGCTAGCAAGAAAAGAAATTCGTAGGTCAAGTCGCTTGCAAGAAAACATCACAAACATCACTTTTCAATCCAAAAAACAACCCAACCAAGATGATTCAAGCTTACCAAATGAAAACCTAAACACTTGTGATGATTCTAAACATAAAAGTACTAACAAAATCCAAGCTTTAACACAAGAAATCAACCAAATGATGCACAAACCACTAAACTTTTTCAAACTCAAAAACCACCTAAAAACCACTAGAAATCCAAAGATGTGCAAGATATGATCTAACCATGGCTCTTGATACCAATTGTAAGATATTGGATTTCACATACACATCAAACCATAACACAAAGTGGGCGTATAAGTGGAATTCTAGAGAGAGAAAGTTAGTGGTTTAGGGAACTTAGTGAGAGAAAGTGAAAGATATTATTATGAGCTCCAACTCTCTACCTTGGGAGGTAGAGAGTATTTATAGTCTTACATAAAACGCCACACAACGGGCTGTGGATCAGGCATACAGTGGGTAAAGACCCGTCCGTCCTCCACGGTGTTACTTAACTAAATACTACTTAACTTAAAATAACTACGACTACGAGCTTTCTAACGATTACATATACTTGAGGTGACCGACTCTTTAATACCCGGAATTTCTAATTCCTAACAGAATATGAGACTATTACTAGCGGTGCTCAATTACGGCTAAACACGGCCATTTTTACAGGCGATGCCACATACCCAACTTCTATCCAGGAAGCAATTCAACCGTTAGGTCAAATTGAGTTTCTAGTGCAATAAGTTCTCCAATGGCCTATCGAAGAGTAACAATGATGATACTTTGCTTTGTTTTTATTAATATTATGCTTTGAAAAAACTAAGGTGACGAAGGTGTCATGTTTAAAAAAAAAATTAAAAGTTGTCCATATGGTGAAAAAAAATGGTTGGATGAGCTAGTTCAACATATGTTGTTGGAAAGCTCGAGTTAGGATTTTCGGATATGAACAATTATATTTGCGTAGCAAAATAATATACTTGAGTATATCGGATGAAATAATCAAGTTGTCAATCCTACTATGAAGCTTGGAAAGTGATAATGAAAAGGAAAATGGGAGAGTACATCATCAACACAAGTGTAGGTTATGATCCGATATACATTCTTGTTGTTTTTAGAAAACGACACAAGAAAATATGAAATCAAGAAATCATATAAGCACATAAAACATGTATGTTGGACACATGACAAACTCAATCAAGAAGCCATTTAGTGTATTACATGTTTTAAACATTTTTCAACTTATATGACTTATCTAAGTATTTAAACTAACATTTGTTGGGTTCAGTAAATACCCAAACCCCTTATGTCTAGGATTTGAATAGAAAATATCCTAAGTGTTCAATCCTTTAAACATTAACAAGTCACTGATTGCATAGTCTCTCAGTGAGCTGTCTTCAGGATACTCAGTAAGAGACAAAGAAGAAGTCTCTCTACTCAGTAAGGTGGAACTTAAGGGGTGAAGACTGAGTCAAGAAGAAGATGGTGGATTCAGTGAGTGATGACAATAACTCACTGAATCCCAAAACTCCTCACCAACTACTAACACTGAAGACAAACTAAAGACTGAAGACTGAAGGCTATGAAGACTGAAGAATGAGCGGGACAAGGCGGGATAAGTTTGAACAGATAAGACGAAGTCCTTATCAACCAAAGTCAACTTTCCCTGAATGGCTAACTATCAGGCTCAGTGTCATCACTGACTAGAAGAAAGCAGCCTTGTCACTTACCCAATATAGCCTTTGTAAACAGAGACAAAATACATCAATATTTTGTCTTCTGTAACCTGTTAGTTTGTCCTCTAGGAAAGAGTTAAAAACCAAACTTGTATAAATAGCATAAGAGTTGGAGTGGAAGATTTGAAGCTTGTGAACTAATTGTAAAACACACACACAAGCCATATTTCACTCCTCCAAATACAACTCTGTCCCTGAGATAGCTCAGTGGTTCCTTGTAGTTGTGCTCATACTTAGCCTGAGCTTAGTGAGGAGTTATTAAACTTTGTCATTTCAATCCCAAGTACTATTCCACAAGTACTTGGGTAATGTATTCTTTTGATTCATTTCTAATAAAGAATATAAACTTTGAAAATTTATCTGTGTGTTTTTTACTTGATTTCAGTCATTATTCACAATCAGTCTGTTTATTGACTTAAGTGTTTTCTAAACGATTGTGAAACGGGAACAACAACATTTTCGCCACAACTAGATGTTATCCCAAATACTCTTTAAAATAGCACATTGATTGGTAGAATATTACTAAATCGACAAACAAGAGAATGAATAGCAAGGTAAGGAAACCACATATGTTATTCAATCAAACAAGCACAAAAGCTATTTGAGATAAGCAAATAATCAAGTAATGCAAGGAAGACAATTAATCATTTAGCATAGCATACGAAAGTTATTTTCATCGCTTTGTGTTAAATATAAACATGTATACCAAGCTTGATTAGTTTCCTTTATATTTATAACTATGATCAAAACCTCAATTTCAAGAGAGGACACATTGTTATTCAAAGACGAAAACATCCGTCACCAATTAGATCAAAAGTTTGTGCAAAAGTTATGACCGAAAAATGACTTTCTATTATAAATTAATGATTCTGTAAATTTTTGTTTTGAATCAGTTTATTTTTAAATGAAAGTAGACTCAAATACCTTTAAAACGACAGGTGGCACGACTTCTATGGACTTACGGTTAATTAGTTATGAATTTATGAAATTTAACCAAAAATTGTCTTCTGTTGCACGGATCTGCCGGATCCCTTCCAAAAGGGATCCGCCCTTTGATAACAAAGGGATCCGCGGATCTGACACAAATTTACAAAAATGCATATTTTGACCTGACGAAAAGGTTTAACCTTTGTAGACTTTTTAGTGAAGTTATATTACCCATTTTAATCTTTATTCAAGCTTGATTAACAAGATATCTAACAGCAAAACTTCAAAGACAAAAAAAAAAAAAAAAAAAAAAAAAAATCAACAAAACACTTTTCATATTATGCTTGACTTCACCAAAAATTTGATACAAGGATCTTACTCGTTTTGAAAACCATTTGTTTTTTAAAACTAGAGCCAACCCGCTCTGATACCAATTGTGGAAAACGTAGAGGGGTGGGGGTGAATACGTTTCCGTTTCAAACTTAAACTTTTGTATCAATGATAAGGATTTAAAAGGTACACTTTTTAGGGGTCATTTAAGCCCTTAATCGACCACTTTTATATCCGTTACTACTTAATTTCGTTCCTTTTCACTTTTTAGGTCTCTTGAAGGCAAATTGCTGGAATGACACTTATTCGGACGAAAAGGCGCGAATATATGAAGAAAATGGCCAAAGTCAAGAATCGAGACACTCAAGCTGCTGGAACAGAAGGTGAAGGCATCACAGCCAAATGGCGACGCCGTCGCAACACACTTTGTGACGACTCAGTAGCCAAATTGCTATTTTGCACTTGACGGTATCAGGTTTTAAAGAGTAGGGCGTCATAACTCAGACGGCCTAGATTTGGATCCCAACGGCGTCAGAAGATGAAGCCGACGGCGTCGCAACCATAAGGTGACGCCGTCACAAAGTTGACGTGGCCAAGACAAAAACCTAATGGCGGCGATCCGACGGCGTCACAAATAAAGAGTGACGCCGTCGCATATTGTAACTCTATATATAGAATTCGAATTTTCAGAATTTTGGAGAAGTAGTTTTGTGGAGTAAAACCTAAACCGAACTTTGGCTGTCTTGGGCAGTATCTTAGGGTTCCATACCCTATTTTACAACAAGATAAGTGATTTACTTCATTAATTCAATTATGTCTTCAATTGTTTGTGTGTATGCTTGCATGTTTTCCATGTCCGACTAATTTACCTGTGTGTTTACTTAGATCTATGAAACCTAGGTATTGAATATTGATTTGTTGTCTCTTATCTTAATTGTGATTGACCTAGTATTGCGATAGGTCATTCGTTGTGTTTTTAATGCTTGAGTAATCTTTGTGAACATTAGTTTATAATCACCTAGAGTTATTGTAGGCTAAACATCCAAAGGTAACCTTAGAGTTAGTTTATGAATCATAGAGATTTCGTAGGCAATAACCTTAAGGTAGTCTCAAAGAGTTAGGGAAAAACGCATACCCTACGACCTTAGAAGACACAACGCGTTAAGAATAAGGACGTGACAATTCAACCATCAATAGGAGATAACTAGGGAGTAGGAGCATCTAGGTAAACACATTTTTAATCATCATACGAGCACACAACAATAGACATAGACTACCCTCACCTTAGCTTAGTTAACTAGATAAGTAGAGTAATTAATAGAAATACCAACCCTCCAAATCCAATACCCCGAGATTCGTACCTTTCAATTTTCTAAAAAAATATAAAAAAGATAAAAAATAATCTTCCTCAACCCCAACCTTAGCGTAGTAATTTCTTACTAGCATTCCTATTCCCCTAGAGAATGATATCAATTCCCGAGGCTTACCCTAATACTACACTACAACGATTAGGTTCACTGCCTAGGGTGTTGAAAAACTTGATCGACGAAAAGGAAGTTCCTTTGACCCCGAACGCGTGTTGTACGCGTATCAAGTTTTTGGCGCTGCTGCCGGGGAATAGAATAGCTAGTTAGATTTCCACCTCGTTTAGGTTCCCTTGCTTGATTCCTATCAAGTAAGTTTTTTTCTTACTTTTAGCTTCCTCGTAGTCTATCCCCCTTCTTCGTGACCTTTGTTAGTAATCCCATTACTTTTCATCATGGAAGGTGATAATCAACCACCACTCATCAACCCACCACCAAATGACCCGCCAAGAGGCCGTACTCTTGGTGAATACTCAAGACCAAGCCACTTAGGCTATAGAAACACCATTGAGCTTCCCGACCAAGCCCAAACTACGGCCCTTCGATCCGACACCATCCGGTTGGTGCAAAACGGATGTGCATTCCACGGACTTCGTTCCGAAGATCCTAATCAGCATGTTAAGGATTTCCTTAAAATCGTCGATTCCATCGACCTCGATGCTACTACTCAGGAGACCACGATCTTGCATCTCTTCCAAATCTCTCTACGGCACCAATCTAGTAATTGGCTTGAGCGACTTCCCGCCGGCTCCATCTCAAGTTGGGATGATCTCACCTCTCGTTTCCTTGCCCAATTTTTCCCACCGGGGAGAATTACTAAGCTTAGGAATGAAATCTTGATGTTCCAACAACGTCAAGGTGAATCTCTCTACGAAGCATGGACTCGATTCAAGGACTTACTCCATAGAGTCCCTCATCACGGCATTGATCTTTGGCTTCAAGTCCAACTCTTTTATGATCATGTCAACTTCCCAACTAAGCGATCCATTGACCAAGCGGCCGGTGGTAAACTTAGTGATCTCACCGTGGAAGAATCATGGGGTATAATAGAGGACCTTGCTCTCTATGACAACGAAAGTTGGAATGACCCCTGTGAGTTGCCCAAAACTGTAAAGGCAATCTCCTTGCCTCCCATTGACTCATAACCTTCCGACCGTAGGATGCTCGAGCTTGAAGATCAAGTTAAATTCCTAATGAGCTCCTACAAGAATCCTAAGTCTTCACATCAAGTGAACAAAGTCACTCTACCTTGTGAGTTGTGTAGTGGTCCCCACGACACTCGTGATTGCACAAGACTCCCCGAACAAGCTTTTGCAGACTACGCCTCAACGCGTACCGACGGAGCGGGAGAGAAGTGGTACAATTTCAAGCCCGAACAAAACAACTTAGGAAACTCCTATAACCCCTCATGGAGGAGTCACCCTAACCTTAAGTGGAACCAAAATTCAAACCCACCCCAAAGCTCATCTAGTCCACCTAATAGGTTCAACCCTCCAAACACCGGGAACCCCACTAGTCTTGAGGCAATTGCGTCTAGATTCATGTAATTTCAAGAAACTCGATTGACTAAGCTTGAAGCCGATTTCAAGCAATGACAAGGCGAGATGACAAACAAGCTTGACGCCCTCTTAAAAGCCTTTAATGACTGGGAAATTGGAGCACTCCCAAGTAATACTATAAAGAACCCAAAAGTGAACTCGATTTCATCGACTTCATGTTCTTGTTCACTATAGGAGAGTGCGCATCCATGCCCCTCACACACAAAGGTCTACTTGGTAAATGCTATCAACAAGGGTTCCATGCGATCCCAAATGAGGTACCAAGGACCCGCACCATTGGTACAACCTACTCTTGAGAAACCCGTCAACCAAGAACCCCAAACCTAATCTAGAGGAGGAGTACAAGGAACTCCATCAAGAAAAACCGGTTCTTGATGTCTTAGCTCATGCACCTTATTATAATGCTTTAATAAAAAAATATGAGCGAGAACTAAAACTTGGAAAACATGGGTCCGCGTTTGTGCAAAATAATTTACCTAAGAAGTTAGACGATCCTGGGCTATTCACTCTTCCATGTAGGCTTGGAACCTCCAAACCTCTCGATGCTCTAGCCGACTTAGGATCATGCATCAATCTTGTTCCGTTGTCCCTCCATAGAAACGTTAACTTAGGTAAGATAGAACCAACGGAAACCATCTTAGGTCTAGCGGACGGTAGTATTGCATATCCGATGGGAATAATAAAAGACATGGTAGTACACGTAGGAGAATTGACTCTTTTGGTGGATTTCTATGTGCTAGACATGAATAAGGACCCGACATGTCCATTATTAGTTGGAAGGGGATTCTTAGCTACCGCTAGTGCCATCATTGATTGTAAGATGTCTAAAATAGTGGTAGGAGAAGTGAGTGCTAGGTCAATTTACAATGTCAAAAAGTATATTTACTACAAGGAAGAGGAAATCCCCCATGAGATTAGGTTGGATAGAACGCCATCTAGATATGGACCTTGGATTAATAAAGACTTCATAGGTCCCCAACGACCTTTCTATCTAGATGAAGCCTCTGCTAGTAAAGCAACTTTCCATGAAAAAGAATTGGCTAGGGACATGGAAGTGAACTCGTTCGAGGACGCCTTAGTGTTTAGGAAGATGACCGAGTTCCTAGGAAGCTTGCCCGTCAACCTTGTCATGAATAAGTGGAAAGTTGAGAGCGATAAGCCTAAGCATAAGTGGAATTGGGATAGACCGCCTAGTGATGGTAATGGAGAGTGGCACATTAGGATAACGATCTATGACCCCGATGGAGAGAAGTTTGAAAAGGCATACCAGACTAAGCGTACCACTAGGAACTTAAATGATAAGTTTGATCCTTATGACATTATAGAGGATAAGCTTACTTATATAGGTACGTAGGAGCACGACTTCGAGTCTAGCTACAAGAGTCATAAATAAAGAAAAGCGCTTCGTGGGAGGCAACCCATGCTTAATTGTTTGCTTGTTTGTGTGTCGTATATCTTTTATTGATTGTTTATTCTCATGTTTGAATTTGTAAAAATGCTTTATTTTGTCTTTAACCTCGTCTTAATTACATATAAAGGTATTTTACAAAAGGGATAAGTGTAGGGAGGATTACACACGTTTTCAAAAAGGACGTGAACATGTGAATTACGATTATTAAAAAGATATACATGTGTGTTTGTTAGAGTCAAATGCTTGTATCGAGTCATAATGGATGTTTTGCAGGAATTTTTTCTAGATTCTAAAGATGTAAATTTTCCAGAATTTTTTCCAGAAAATCGCAGACCAGTTTCTGTCAGGATAACCTGACGGCATCAGGAGGAGTAGAAACAGCTTCTAACTTTTTCTCGTTTTCTGTGCTACTTATAAATTTTTGTAATTTCTCAGGTCTTAATTTTCTAGAAAATCTATAAACATCCATTCCACAGGCATTATATCCTAGTTTAGTGGAGTCATATATATATTGTTACCGCCGATTTTTCACGAAGGTTTCATTTGATTTCTTCAAGTGTGCAGGTTTTATTTATCAAGAAGAAGATACATAAGATTTGTTGGAGCATTTCATGCATACATTCTTCTTGAAGAAGGATTTAACCACTACTTCACACGGATCCTACCGAGCTAATCAGGGGAGTATTAGTTTCTTTCGTTTTTAATTACCTTCCATTATCATAACTTTGATACTTTCGGGGAACATTGGGGACAATGTTCAGTTTAAGTGTAGGGAGGGAAAATAAAACGGGAACTTTGAAACTATGCTTATCCTTGACTATTTGCCTTGTCCAATTTCAATTGTGTAATAAACCCTGAGAAATATCGGTTAGGGTAATTTTGGCACCAAATTTAAAATTTTTCATGACATGTAGGAGTGGGCCATTAGTCTTAATAAAGCATCTCATGGATAGGAAGTTATATGACTAGCACAAAACCCTTTACCACTTAAATTCCACCCAAAATGTGAGGATCGCCCTTAGATTAATAGGAATTAAAGCATTCCACTTTAATGCTTCGTGAGTGTACCGGTAGTGTAATAGATTCTAGAACTTGTTTTGTGATGCATTCCGAGATCGCTAGTGAGACTACACTTGTGTAGTTATGAATAATTAAATGATAAGAGGCATTATGATAACCCTTGTTTGATACCCGTATTATAATTACTTCTTCCACATCGGTTGAGTAATTCCCACACACCCTTGCGTTGTACTCATCTTTAGTACACGATACCCCTAGTTAACCCCTCAGAGCCTATCCTTTTTGCGGTTCTCGTGATGTTTCGGTTTTCCGGAATATCAATGAAGAGCATTGTTTACAATCCACCCCCAAATGTATACCCAAATCGCCTTAGCCTACCTTGTATGCACTCACTTTTAGTGCATTATTGTTATCATACTTAACCCTTAGTTCAATTATCTAGTTGTTTGCATAAGTTGCTAAGTCGAGTCATATCCTTTGTACACAGTTTTGGGACGATTGGGACTCATGGGAAAAGTTAAATTTTATGAAATGACGGGAAGGAACGTTAAATTCAAATTCCCTTTATTTACGTAATAATGTACTCCAAGTGTTTTGATCTTTTCAATTCAGGTCAAATTAGTATTAGAGTAATAAAAACTCAAGTGTAGGGATGTGCCTATAAACCCCTATTATCTTGATGTTATCGTAGAGGATGGTAGAGTAAAAGTGTATGAAAAAAAATCGAAAAAAATAGAGAAAAAGAAAAAAATAGAGTTTTCAAAACAAAAAAAAAACGTACGGGCTACCATCCTACATCTATCTTTAAATTTATGTTTGTTTGTTTCAATTTATCTAGTGTTTAGAGTGTCGAGTCTTGGCTTAACAACGCCATTCTTCTCATGCTTGTAACATAAAGATTTTTGACTTGCCACCACTAAATCGCCTATCCCACCAAACCCTTTGTTTCCCTACCGTAAGCCTAACGTTGCAACCCTTTAAAAGACCTCTTGGATAGTTTTTTTTCTAGGTGCTTATGCCAAAAGCGATGGAGGTTTGATCTAGTCTCAAGCCTATGGTAATCTATGTACTAGGACCGGTTAATGAGTGTTTATCTTCCATTTCTAACTTGATATATTTCATATACACCCGAGAGATGAGAGTATCCAAACACCACTTGTGAGGTGCTAGTAAGTAATTTCCGTGCTTGTTATGACTTTTGCGGGGCTTATACGTGTTGTGAATTGTTCTAAACTAATGCTTCATGACCCCTAACTTATAAATTAATTGGCTAAAAGCACATTTGCTTGAGGACAAGCAAATACCAAGTGTAGGAATATTTGATAAGGATTTAAAAGATACACTTTTGAGGGGTCATTTAAGCCCTTAATCGACCACTTTTATATCCGTTACTACTTAATTTCGTTCCTTTTCACTTTTTAGGTATCTTGAAGGAAAATTATTGGAATGACACTTATTCGGACGAAAAGGCGCGAATATATGAAGAAAATGGCCAAAGTCAAGAATCAAGACACTCAAGCTGCTGGAACAGAAGGTGACGGCGTCACTGCCAAATGGCGACGCCGTCGCAACACACTTTGTGACGACTCAGTAGCCAAATTGCTATTTTGCACTTGACGGCATCAGGTTTTAAAGAGTAGGGCGTCACAACTCAGACGACCTAGATTTGGATCCCGACAACGTCAGAAGATGAAGCCGACGGCGTCACAACCATAAGGGGACGCCGTCACAAAGTTGACATGGCCAAGACGAAAACCTAATGGCGGCGATCCGACGGCGTCACAAATAAAGAGTGACGCCGTCGCATATTGTAACTCTATATATAGAATTCGAATTTTCAGAATTTTGGAGAAGTAGTTTTGTGGAGTAAAACCTAAACCGAACTTTGGCTGTCTTGGGCAGTATCTTAGGGTTCCATACCCTATTTTACAACAAGATAAGTGATTTACTTCATTAATTCAATTATGTCTTCAATTGTTTGTGTGTATGCTTGCATGTTTTCCATGTCTGGCTAATTTACTTGTGTGTTTGCTTAGATCTATGAAACCTAGGTATTGAATATTGATTTATTGTCTCTTATCTTAATTGTGATTTACCTAGTATTACGATAGGTCATTCGTAGTAATCTTTGTGAACATTAGTTTATAATCACCTAGAGTTATTGTAGGCTAAACATCCAAATGTAACCTTAGAGTTAGTTTATTAATCCTAGAGATTTCGTAGGCAAAACCTTAAGGTAGTCTGAAAGAGTTAGGGAAAAACGCATACCCTACGACCTTAGAAGACACAACACGTTAAGAAAAAGGACGTGACAATTCAACCATTAATAGGAGATAACTAGGGATTAGTAGCATCTAGGTAAACACATTTTAATCATTATACGAGCACACAACAATAGACATAGACTACCCTCACCTTAGCTTAGTTAATTAGATAATTAGATAAGTAGAGTAATTGGTAGAAATACCAACCCTCCAAATCCAATACCCCGAGATTTGTACCTTTCAATTTTCTAAAAAAATATAAAAAAGATAAAAAATAATCTTCCTCAACCCCAACCTTAGCGTAGTAATTTCTCACTAGCATTCCTATTCCTCTAGAGAATGATATCAATTCCCGAGGCTTACCCTAATATTACACTACAACGATTAGGTTCACTTCCTATGGTGTTGAAAAACTTGCTCGACGAAAAGGAAGTTCCTTTGACCCCGAACGCGCGTTGTACGCGTATCAATCAAATATATTATAAACCATTGCATTTGCTAATCTCGACGCGAGGATGCATTTAACGCATTACGGCATGTAAGGCCAACCCCTTAATATCACATAAGATTCTGCAAGATTAATGGTTCATTATAAATCAAGTTTCACCATTATTAGTCCGGTTGCTTTTTCTTGATCAAGCGTGTCATAATATGTAAAGTGTTAAATATAGTTTATGACTATATGAAAGACCAAGTATGCATCACAAACATAGACATCAACCACATAGAAAATAAACAATGTAATGCAAGAATAAAAGTAAAGCTATAAGTAAAAGGATAGACAAACCAACACGAGGATTTATAGTGGTTCGGTCACGAAGCTCTTCTTCGCCCTACTCCACTCCCTGAGTCACCTACTCGAGAGTTACTTCACTAGATCAACAAACTCCATTCTCGGCGGAGAAAACCTTACACAACGTCGCTAACACTTTTTCCGGTACTAAGCTAAACACCGAGTTCTTCCACGAGGTAGAACCAAACCTATCACAACGTCGCCTACACTTTATCCGGTACAAGGATAGATACCGGGTTCTTCCACAAGGTAGAACCAAAACTATCACAACGTTGCCTACACTTTATCCGGTACAAGGCTAGATACCGGGTTTCATTACAAAGGAGAAACAATTTCCCGACCAACACGACACATCTATGACACCCATTATGTTTTGTGGCCCAACATAACAAACCTTGTGTTTTATGGCACAAACACATAAACCATCTAATCTAGTTAAGAATATAATACTAGACAATATCCAAGATAATGTGTCTAATGGATATGAAATCCTAAATTAAACATCAAGAACACAAAGCATGAGGTAGTTAGTCTTCTATGAATGAAGATGACAAGTTTCCCAAGCTTGTTGTAGAAGATCTTCATGTGCTTGTATGCTTGTGATGGGTGATCACTTCAGTAGGTAAGGATGCAAGATCTCTAGGCTTGCTTTGGAGGATAACTTCGGGAGTATGCTTACAACAAATGAAAGTTAGAATCATTATGATCATATGAGATGAGAGTGGTTTACATGTTTCCTAATGATCTAAATATGCTAGAAATGGTGGAGAGAAACTATGTGTAAAGGTGTTAAGAAATGGTAAGAAGTGGCTGGCTATTTATAGGCAAAAAGTCCAAGACTAGTTTCTGCCCCAAGGATCCCTACTGAGAGGGATTCGGCCCTTGTAATCCCAGGGAACTATGGGTAATTAGAGGGATCCGTGGGACGCTCCTATTTACACATGGATCATGGGTCATGGATCATGGGTCATGGGTCATGTATCATGGACTTGAGTGCCCATCAAGATACAATGTATCTAGACATGGGTTATGGGTCTTGGGTCATGGGTCATGGGTTTTACCCAACGCATTTACTTATGTTTATGTATTTTATAAAATGTAAGTAACCAAAATTACTTAAGTGTTTTATAAACTATTTAACTAAACATGTTTAATGGTTTGTTAGAGGTTTGATCATAACAAACATGTACGAACATGTGTTGTAGCATACAAGGACTTGAGTCGTCGAGAGGTGTTGAAAGTATGTTGAGACAAAATAAAATTACAAGTTACTTATACATTTTACGTTATGTATTACAAGTTACATGTTTGTCATCAATAAAACAAACGAGACTGTATAGATTAAATATCGTAAGATTTTCACTAACATCATCTTAGCTCCCACTTGATGAGGGCGTCAAGTAATTAGGAAGACTAAACGAGTGTATTGCAAGTATTTTGAAACGTTATGCTTTGATGAAAAGGCCCCCCCCTTGTTGAGGGCATCAAAGTCTCCATGTTTATTTTGAAAATCTACAAAAAAAGGTTAGAAAACAAGTATATGGTGCGTTGTTTCCTGCAAATAAGCTTTAAAGTTAGCTTAAAAATGTTTTTGTCCACCTGGTTCTACCGGATCCTTCATCAAAGGGATCCATCTAGACAAAAGTGAGGGATTCGGGTACCTGTAGCTTAGTAGCTGCAATATAGACACAAATATTGACGTAGAAAGTCCAAGTAGATCATGTATTGTTGCACCAAATACGTTCACATAACCATATAACATACCAACATGTAGATTCATTCAATAAAAGAAGAGAGATGATACACATGATTCAATTTCTCTAAAACTTAAGAAAATAAGGCATACATGTAACAAAATAAGAAAAAATCCTAACAGCCTAAGTTGCGTCTAAGACTAGAAATAACACCACTTGTTCTTGCATTCCAAGGTTTAGGGATGGTTAGATTTGTTGACTTCGTCAAGACGCTCAAGAAAGTGATAGAAAATGAAACGTACTTCATCACGTAGTTCATGGAGTAACACTTGGACATGTTGACAATGAAAACAATCATTGTCATGACTAGGAGGTGGAAAAGGTGGTGGTAAGGATGGACCTTATAATAACCTGAAATATGAATTTACCTTTTTATTTTTGAACATGAATATTTTAGAAGATCTTTGAACATTGATTTATTTAAATGGTTATGTCATAAGCTAATATACAAAATGAAAATCCTAAACCTAAGCCACGAATAAACGACACAAATCTATGTTATACAAAACATCACACGCGTACACACCTAATGCGTTTCATTCTTTCGTTGTTAACTTATGGCCGAATATAATTGAAACTTGTACACAACTATTATCACACATTAAAAAGGTCATGAGATAGGTCCAAATAATATAAAATTTGGTGCACAACCTTGTGAAATGGTAGGACAAATATTTTTGAAATATTGAAGTGAAATAGTCATCCATATCTTCCATTGATTTTCGGCCAATCAACAAATCAATTTCATCCTATAATTTTGACTTGCTAAGATTAAAGTATTCCTTTATATCGTTTATTTTTATAACTGACTCACCCATTTGCTACCATTCGAATAAAAACAAACCAACATCAACAAACTATCCATCATTCTCCATAAACCAGAAGCATGACTAGTGTTTGAAGACAAGTTTGTTCGTGGGTGTCTAACAATGAAGTGATCGAATTCGGGGTATACAAGTATTGGTATGACCGTGATGTTCTTGGGATTTTGTGGTTGATTCATGGACTGTTCGGTTGTAGTACTCCTTGGTTCGTGGGTGTCTAACAATGAAGTGATGATGACGAAGCTTAGCAACTCACGACCTTGAGCTTGCATGTCTTCAAGAGGTGGTGATCTCGCCTTTAAGAGGAACCTAGAGAATCACACAAAGAAAAAAAATACATAGAAAGATCCTTTGAACTATAACCATTATTGCCAAGGGCTCAATGGATCAAAATTTTGAGGCTTAACCTACTTCAAGCACCATATTATGTATTTCTCATTTTCAGTTTCCGTTTGATTACTCATTCATTCAGTATCCTTATGTGATTCATCCGACTACCATGCTATACTCCAGTTCATTTGATTTGTCATACTCTCATTCCATTTTGGTTGACTACCAAGCTTATACTTCATATTACCATTTCATCCATTTACCCTGCCATTATATGATTTATGTGACTACCTGTTTACCCTGCTATTATATGATTCATGTGACTACCTGTTTACCATCCTATTATGTGACTAATTGATTTACCCGTTTGCCATGCTAGTATGTAATTATTTGACTCATCCGTTTACCATGTTATACCTCGTTCAGTTATTTTGTGGGCTATGATTATCATTTAGTATTCCTACTTGCTATTTGTGACTACCATTCTTGTACTTTTGGTTGGTATTTTTTCGTTGCTTACGATATTGGTTTGGCTTTGTAATTGATGTTTACCTGACTTGTTGATCTGCCATGTTTACACTTCTATTCATGCTACTGGTTGATGAAGGAATATGGTTCAACTTATGTTATCTGTCTAGTTGACTTGTTTAGCTTGCCATGCTATGTTCTTGTTTAGTTAATTCATTCAATTATGATGTTCGTATGGTATTCCTACCTGATACATGTGACTATCATGCTTATACTACTGTTAGTATTTCCGCTGGTTATGATACTTCTTCCATTTATTAACTGTGGATTATCTGACTTGTGTGATTGTCATGCTTACATTCTTTTCAGTTGCTTCCGCCTGCTTAGAATTTAGCTTTGCTTATATATATATATATATATATATATATATATATATATATATATATATATATATATATATATATATAGACTTGGGTTATTATGAAAAGTTTGTTAAAATGAAAAGGCTAGGAAGCCCTCCCGTGCTGACACCTGTTGTAACACCCCAAAAAAATGACTCAGCGGAAGCATGCAAGTATTGGGGTGCTACTAAATTAGTATCACAGCATAGGCATAGAACAACGGATTTTTATAAATAACTTTTATTCATTTCTTAAAAACAATGTTTACATTTTGATTTGATGCGGAAAATGGCCCATTATAAAAAGGTGGTCCCAATACATAAATCAGAGTCGTCTATGACCATGCCATGCCTTTGCCTTGCGCCTCCAAAGATAAGCTATCACCTCGAAACCTGAAGATACATGCTAAAAGGGGTCAGCTTACGCTAGTGAGTTCATAGATTTATTTAAAAGGGATTTCAGTACGCTGTTTCAAATTTGGTTTTTGATGATCATTACGTCTTGCATAATGTCATAAAATTTATGATTTCATTTCATAAAAGAAATTCATTAGTGGACCATGAAAAGGGTATATGTACACTACAATGAATATAATGCCACATATTTTTAAGTCTATTACGCTAGCACTAAGTTCATGCAACCAAAGCTATGACAGTTTCTGTATGCACAAGGAAGTCATACAATTAAGGAGCCCATGGCGAGTGTTTATCCCAATACACTCGGTCCCGACATGCTATATGTTTCGCCTTGACCTAAGCGGGGTCAACCGAACAGAGGAGTCACCCTCAATAGATCTATTTATAACATTCACGCTTCCTAGCAGGAAATGACGGTTCATGAAAAGGGCAATTTGGGATCTAAAGTCTTAGGCTAAGCTGCGTAATATTCTAGGTCAAAGGTTTTGGTGTGGTCCTTAAAGCATCTAGGTATGATGTAGTTTAAAACATATCAATCAAAGGGCATAGAATGCAGAATTTTTGTAATTAAATCATTTAAGTGAAAATGAGCATGTATCTTCCCCCAAAACAGTTATAAAATAAGTAAAAGTAGGGGCTATGAAACTCACCTTGGCAATGTGCAATATGAAGTCTAAAGGGATTTTAATCAAGGAGTGATAGTGCACGGCTCCGACACGCAACCTAATTAATACGGCAATTTAGTCTTTATGTTTAAGACTCGATAAAGTTTAACTAACTTTATAGTTTTTAAATGTTTTTGTTGTTGTTGTTGTTGCTTATGTGGCATCGTTTATCTTAGAACAGTTTACAAGGAATTGGGTGGTTCTCGGCTTAGGAAGGATGACATGGAAGGAATCTCAAGGAAAGAATTCCGACTTTGGTTTCATGATGACCAATCGATAATACGTGGGAAGGTACTCGCATAAAATAGATATCAAGGATGAACGAGGCTTCGGTTTGATGATAACCGGATGACGATGTACGAAAGGTAATACATATATAATAGGACGCACATGATTTGTAAGATAGGGGTATATACATATATTAAGTGTATATATATATATATATATATATATATATATATATATATATATATATATATATATATATATATATATATAGTGTGAGGTTATTGTAAGAACCAAATAAATTGCGAGAACTGCGAGAACCAATCTACACCCTTAATTATTTGATCAACGGTGAAAATGATGAGTGGCACAAATGTAATAAACTTAAATATTAAGTAGTATTCTATAAAAGCTGGAGGGGTACTATGGGTATTTTGTATTTGATTTATTTAAAACCGTCAATCTGTGTATCCTATCTCAGAAACTGAATCACATTTTTATTTATCTCTCTAATAAAAAACCCTAGCCGCCTGTGGGGATCTTGATATCTAGGTGGATATTTTCCAAAATTCGTCATCCAGTAACATTAGAGGTTCTTCAGATGTAGCCAAAGGTATGATCGATGGTGGATTAATTCCATGTCTATCAAGTATTCTTCGAGTGCCGGATCTAGACCATTTTAAAAACGTTTTCGATTTGTAACGTAGTATATGAACTCTTTTATTTTATGAAAATGTTCTTGATTTGTAATTAGTATCAGTTTTATAAATTGATATAAATTTTAGTGTTGATTTTGTGTAATTTTATCTGTGAAAAGATGTTATCTGATATGGGTAGGAGACCAATGATTGGGTGGGATTGATGATAGGAGGAAGGCTAATAGAACTGATGTTGGTGGTGGTGGAGGTGGAGGTAGTGCGAGTGGTGGCGGCGGTGGTGGTGTATCGATGTTTTCTATGCCGCCTGGGTTTAACTCGAAGAAACAGGAGATGAGAATTTGGAGGCTGAGAAAGTTAAGGTTTCGGCCGAGTGGGTGGTGATGGTAGTGCGAGTAGTGGCGGCGGTGGTGGTGTATCGATGTTTTGAATAACTATTGCTGATGCTGATTTTTATATTCAATGTAGTATGCAAAACCAAATTCTGGAATAGGTTTCCCTGGTGCACTTGAACTTATTACTGAGGTATTTTGGACCAATAAATACAATTTTGATATGTTTACTTGTCTACCTTATTGATCATCTCCTAATATGATTTTAACAGTGTAAAAACAGTGGCCTCAAAGTAGCTGTTGCATCTAGTGCTGATGTTTGGTATACGTGTTTTAAGAGGTGTGCATACGTGTTTTAAGAGGGATGCATATTTGTTTTATGGTTGGTATAAATTCAATTAAATTGGTTTGCACATGAGGTGTTATAATTGTTTGTATGTGTTTCATGAGGTGTGCATACGTGTTTTAAGAGGGATGCATATTTGTTTTATGGTTGGTATAAATTCAATTAAATTGGTTTGCACATGTGTTTTAAGGGGGAATAATGCATATTTGTTTTAAGGGGGGGATGCATATATGTTTTATGGTGGGTATAAATTTAATGAAAATACATGTGCAATGGTTGAGAATACATGTGCACAAAGCATAGGTTTAGGTACAATTGTATTAAAATATGCTTTCTAATGTGATACAATTGTATTATTTTGTGGTAATGGTTGTAATGGAATTCGTTTCGGTTTTAATTTCAGATGTTATTATGGTTTATAATTAATGACCAATGCCTTGAAAGGATTTATATGTAGTCAAACATATATACTATTTATCATTTATCAAGATCATGCCATTAGATATGTCTAACAACAAATTGTAACTATATTTATATTGCAGAAAAAACTGAAGAAAATTTGTCTAGTAGAGAAGAACAATGACGTCGACAACAAAACACATGTACACGAAAGTACTTGTGCACGCCTGAAAAAAAATGTGAACATGCACGTTTACGAAGAACACTTGTCTATTGGGGAACAACTTTGACGAACCAGCACAAGACACATGTAGACGAAGATACATTTGCTCAACAAGAAAATACATGTGCACAACAGAAAAATACATGTGCAAAACAAGAAAATACATCATGTACACGAATGCATAGTTGAATCTCATCTATACATTATCTTTTTTCTATTTGCAATTAAAAGGAAATGTAATATAGGAGTAGATTTTTGGAATTTTTGCTAAAGTTTGTATTCTCTATTTTTGTTAAAAGAATGCAAATGTGTATGTGTTTAAAAAAATTCTTATAGAAATTTACTTGTAAATATATACATGTGCAATTAGAAGCAATTGAGCACTAAAAACATATGAAAATTTACATTATAAAAAAAAACACATGTAAAATTACATTATTTAAAAGAAACACATGTGCACCTTGATTTATATGAGAAAACACATATGTATCTTACCTTTTGAAATCATAAAAAAAAGAAATTATTTTTTCAAAAAAAAAAAAAAAAAAAAAATCCTAAACTTTAGGAACTAAAAAAACGTTTTTATTAAAAAAAATCAAAAAATAAAATAAAATGTATTTTTACTATTATGCCCTTTTGAATTAAATAATAAAAATAAATATCCAAAAAAATCTGATTGGTTGATGCTGGTTCTCGCAGTTCTCGCAATTTATTTGGTTCTGAAAATAACCCTTCCCTATATATATATATATATATATATATATATATATATATATATATATATATATATATATATATATATATATATATATATATATCCATGTCATTTAACATTTAAAATAGATGTATTTATTTTAAAAGAAAATTAAGTTTTGACTAAACTTGTATACAATTTGTATTAAAAGTATCATATTTCGATGATAAATATGTCTCGAAAGGTTATATATATAACCCGGCTTATATATCTTAAATATTAGAATGATTACAAATAGAGGTTCTCAAGAAGTATATTTCGTTTGCGAATTGTAAAATAATTTATATGTTTATGACCCGAATGAGATTTTCTATTTATCCGGTTTAACTAAGTATCGAAAGCTTGTATATTTTCTATTTATTTGTGTTGATCATTTGTCACAGTTGGTATATCAAATTTAATATCCGATTCTTAACAATTGAAAATATACTTATGTGTTTTTATCTCGCTTATGTTAATCGTGTGACTAAGTTGAGATAAACAAAAGTAGTTCATTTTAAATTAGTTTGTTTCGAGAATTCCTCATTTTTATTATAAACACTAGAACAAAAAGTGGATTTGGCCACACCGAATATGTGTGACGATATACATATAGTCACACATGATTTTTCGGCCGTGTGTGACTAAAGGTGCCGCGACCATAGGTACTCTATGGTCACGTGTTTGACTTTTTTTTTAGTCTCTATTGCAAAAGAGTAACCAAAACCGTAACATGTGTGACTAATTAGGTACACATTTTGTTGGATTAATCCGTATTAGTGACCATAAACACTGTATAGTCACACAAAGCATGTTTCTTTTGGGTATTTAGTCACATACAATTAAGCATAAAGTGGCCAAAAGTGTTAATAAGTGTGACCATATGTTGTTTAAGGTGAAGAAATATGTCTTTTGTGTGACTATTGATCATCCAATGGCCACTTGAATTTTATGTTAGTGTGGCCTTTTGTAACATTTAGTCACACAAAGCATGTTTGTTTTGTGTATTTAGTTACATACAATTAATCATAAAGTGGCCAAAAGTGTTAATAAGTGTGACCATATGGTGTTTCAAGTGAAGAAATGTATGTTTTGTGTGACTATTGATCATCCAATGGCCACATGAATTTTATGTTTGTGTGGCCTTTTCTAACATTTAGTCACACAAAGCATGTTTGTTTTGGGTATTTAGTCACATACAAATAACCATAAAGTGGCTAAAAGTGTTAATAAGTGTGACCATATGGTGTTTAATGTGAAGAAATGTGTGTTTTGTGTGACTATTGATCATCCAATGGCCACTTGAATTTTATGTTTGTGTGGCCTTTTCTAACATTTAGTCACACAAAGCATGTTTCTTTTGGGTATTTAGTCACATATAATTAATCATAAAGTGGCCAAAAGTGTTAATAAGTGTGACCATATGATGTTTTAAGTGAAGAAATGTGTGTTTTGTGTGACTATTGATCCAATGGCCACATGAATTTTATGTTTGTGTGGCCTTTTCTAACATTTAGTCACACAAAACATGTTTCTTTTGGGTATTTAGTCACATACAATTAAGCATAATGTGACCAAAAGTGTTAATGAGTGTGACCATATGGTGTTGAAAGTGAAGAAATGTGTCTTTTGTGTGACTATTGATCATCCAATGGCCACTTGAGTTTTATGTTCGTGTGGCCTTTTCTAACATTTAGTCACACAAAGCATGTTTCTTTTGGGTATTTAGTCACATACAATTAATCATAAAGTGGCCAAAAGTGTTAATAAGTGTGACCATATGATGTTTAAGGTGAAGAAATGTGTCTTTTGTGTGACTATTGATCATCCAATGGCCACTTGAATTTTATGTTTGTGTGGCCTTTTGTAACATTTAGTCACACAAAGCATGTTTGTTTTGTGTATTTAGTCACATACAATTAAGCGTAAAGTGGCCAAAAGTGTTAATAAGTGTGACCATATGTTGTTTTAAGTAAAGAAATGTGTATTTTGTGTGACTACTGATCATCCAATGGCCACATGAATTTTATGTTTGTGTGGCCTTTTATAATATTTAGTCACACAAAGCATGTTTGTTTTGAGTATTTAGTTACATACAATTAATCATAAAGTGGCCAAAAGTGTTAATAAGTGTGACCATATAGTGTTTAAGGTGAAGAAATATGTCTTTTGTGTCACTATTGATCATCCAATGGCCACGTGAATTTTATGTTTGTGTGGCCTTTTGTATCATTTAGTCACACATCGAATTAAACAAAGAGTGAGCAATAATGTTGATAAGTGTGACCATATAATGTGGGTGCATCTTTTAGTCACGTGGTTGCTACTACTAATACTGAGTTAGTACTGGTGGAGCAGAGTTAATACTGCCAATACTAAGTTAGTACACTATGTTAGTGCTGCTGGAATGAGTATACATACAAATACAAAATAAAAAACAAAAAACAATTTCAAATTGAATACAACTCGAATGTATATAACTGAATCAAATATAGAATTGTAATGTTGTACATAATCAAATTCTCAACTACCATAATTTAAAGATTTTTGACTATTCACTGTCCTAGCTTGCCTTTGCACGGTTTCAAAAGCACATACAAGAGTGCCACAGTGAAGGGCGATTGAAGCAGAGTAAAGAGGGTACAATTAGTAATCAAGATGGAGTAACAACCAATAAGAGCACCGAAAAGAAATCATTATACCGCTGGACTTGCACCATCTGTCAAGAAAATATCATCTGGATTAGCAGGAAAGCCATCACGAGCTTCAATACCAGCAGCAATGGTATCATGCAATCCCTTAACACCCTGATGACAATTACAAAACACGTCATTAGCCTTGAATCACAGTGTACAATGTGCTTAGACTTTTTGTAAGCAAAAACCAACATTTAACATGTTAAAAGTTGCAAATAGACAGCAGATTTACCTGACTGTGACTGTAAGCACCAGTTGCTCTTCCAGGAATATGATCATGGATCTCCCATGCTCGATTAATGGAGTCCACGCTGTCAGAATTCACAACAGAAGTCACAGTAAGATAAGAAGTGAGCCTTTTGACCCAAATAGAGAATTTCCTCTATTGACCTGTAACACAACCCATTTGACCCACCAATTTTGCTGCCTTCATTCATCCCAGAGTATCATTGCTTGAGTAAAACAAGAACTCATAACGTACCTCATGACAGAAACGGAAAAAGTTTGTCCACTGATCCATGTTTATCACCTTATACTCTTTCTGAATCTGGCACATACATACACCTCCAAAGTGATTAATAACAGAACCATTTTTCCATTTAATAGAATTTACAAAAATTAGCCACAAACCTTCAAGTACTCTGAGAAGGAATCAACTTGCTGACAAAATTTAGGCCCTAGAACACGATCAAGCAACAAGCAAACACTCTCAAGATCTAAGGTCTTCTGCTTATCTTCTAAAATACATAAAAAGTACATATACATCGTAAGGACCTTGGGAGTTTTTAAAGGTATGTAAATTTTCATGAAAGAAAATCATCTTCTAATATAGGAAACATGAGTCTTACCAGTCAAGCAGTAATTAAACGCAAAGCAATAGAAATCCAACAAATTTTCTTGCTTAGACACCTGCTCAAGGACACAGGCAACAATTTTTTAGTTACTAATGAAATTGAACTATTTCTGCATGCAATTACAATGGCGAACATGAGAGAGAAATACCTCTTTATGCAACTCTACGAGTTTACTTTTAAGTTTTCTAACAGTGTCAGCATGCAGTGCTTTTATGCCTGTTCGCCACTCATCCTGATATGACAAGGATCAACGATCAAGGTGTGTATAATTGGTGATATGCGATGACTACTTTATTTACCATACACTTGTACCAGATCAATTAAGGTGTGACAAATTAATGAGTGTAAAGACCAAAAAACTCTTTAGGTCACATAATCTTACATCGACGGTTAAAAGCTTAAAATCGACTTTAATAAGTGTAACCTAACAAAATCTTAGTTAAGAAAACACATCAAGTTGTCAATGAAGACTTCCATGGACTAACATTGGGTCATTAGTTTAATAGTGATAAGTTTCTGATCATATATATAATTAGATAAAGAGCTTCAAATAATGAACAAAAACTAAGTGTAGGCGGATCCACCCAACCTGATCTGTACACATTGCCTCATCCATGTAATATGCTAAGCAAAATTTAATACTAAACCACGATAGAAATATATAACAGGACAAGTTGACAACAAATGGTAATAATATAATTAATGACATTACCATAGTACAACAAGAACAATTAGAATGATGATACAATGACCAATATCGGTGACAACCTTTTATAAAACACAAGATTAATAAGCCATAACAGAAGCTCACGGCCCTAAAATAAAAGTTGAATATGATACAATGACCAGGTAAAGGTTCATACCTCAATGGAGACCTTCTTCTGATTTTCCTTCTTCTTATTTTCCTCCTTCTGTTCCTTCGGCTGTTCCTTCTCTGCTGTGACAACAACGCCGGTAATCTCACTCAGGGCCTTCTTAGGAATGATGCAAATTGGAGTTCCAAGCTGCACCGGATACAAATTTATCAATTTATTAATGTGTGTATACTTCTAAAAAAAAGTCAATGAAGATTATAATATTATAAAGACATGCTTAAGAATGCACAACCATGACAAGAACTGCATAGGCAATTCATGTCATGGTTGTGCATTCTTAAGAAAGATAAAGTTTTACTTTTTATATAGCAAAAACATCTCTTACATGATAATTACCGCAAAATAGTTAAAAGTATTAAAAAGAAATTGACCTGTGAATTCATTGTCCATTGGGCAAAAAAAACCATAATCATCAGGATAGTAATAGAAAAAAAAATAATTATAAAATTTACCTTAACAGTGCCTTGAAGAACATCCACACCAAAATGATAGGCTTCTTAGTAGCGAAAACATCGTTTGGCTGAAGAAGGCATGGAAACACAACATAAACCCAGGTTCAAACCGTGACCAAAACAATAACAATAACATCAATAACAAATAATGATTTGATACGAGTTTGACCCGACTTGAACTATAATCTACACAGAACACACACCCTTTTAATCCATTTATACCACACGAAAGTGAATCAAAAACATGTATTAAATCAGGTTTATTATCCACGAAAATCAAAAGAATAATAAATTAACCCATGAACACCTTAATTTGGTTTCTAAATTGAATATATAACATGTTATAGTACCTGGTTTCTAGATTAATAACTTTGAAATCGGAGCAACAATTGTTGTATGGTGAAGATGATAAACTACAGAATGAGATGGTTTGTAGTTGGTGATGAACTAATGGATATGATTTGATTTTGGGGGAAAGGATAAGGGTGAGTGTGTGGCTGAATAAGCAAGGTTTGAGGGTATAGAAAAATTAAGGGATCTGAGAATGTAATTTTGATTTTGGGGGAAAATGTGGGCGGGATATGATGAAAAATTTGAGAGGGATACTAAATTTTGGGGAAAACTTTATATTACGGAGTAGTAATAATAAAAACGTATATAAATATTTAACAACAAATGAATTCAATAAACTAATTTAGTGTGACCATATATGTATATGACATTTGGTGATATTGTTCAAGTGTGTGACATATATTTGTCACTTTTAAATGCATATCGTGTGGCATAAACGAGCCGATCTCGAGCCAACTAAAGTTCGTACGAGCTGATTCTCATCGAGCTTTGAGCTCAAGCTCAAGCCTATCAAATGAACTCGAAATGTTTAATGAGTTGAGCTCAACCTTATATAAGTTCGACTCAAGTTATAGTTGAGTTTTCGAACTTGTAAGTGATATAGAAGGTTGCAAAAATCGTAAATCGGTAGTCGGGCGGTCGACCACCTTGTAGCTTGTAATCGGTCTAGGCGGGATTAATCAGTGATTAATCGACCGAATTGGCATTTTTGGAAAATTTTAGGTATTTCCGCCAAGTTTTGTGTATTTCTAGCGAGTTTTATGTATTTTCGGGAAGATTTTTTTCTAAAAAAACAACTTGTAATAGATTAAAACGGTTACTATAAGTGATCAAAATGAGTTTACGGTGAGTTTTGGGTACTTCTGGCAAGATTTGTGGGTTTTGACCACCGTTGATGGCCGTTGACCACGGTTGACCTATCTGTTTGGCACAGTTACATAAATCGGCAAGGTTGGTGGCCCTATAGCGCCTAGGTGGCGATTAATCGGCCTTGTAGACCTTTTTTTGCAACATTATATAGCATATGTTTTATATATATTTTGTATGTAAGTGTACTAAGTGTAAATACTTATTTAAGAATGTTTCGAGCTTTTGGAGCTGAAGTCGAACCGAATTCGATTCTTAGGTTATATTTCAATTTTAATTTGTGTAAGAAAGCACATATTTACAAATAAATTGAGCTTTTCGAGTCAAGCTCAAGCCGAGCTCAGAATTTCTCGATCCCGGATAACATTATCGGGAGGTCCCTGGATACTTGCTTCTGAATGTCTCAAACGGTATACACCTACCAAGCCGGTGCAACCCATGCATGACCGCATTTAAAAACTTCAAATACAATTCATATAACCTTCACACCATAACTATGCACCTACCAAGTCGGTGCAACCCATGCATGACCGGTGATAATGGCTAATTCACATGGGTCATGTGCATTATGTTATCACTGGTCACATTCATGACTGTTGACAATTGGTAATGGGTCATGTGCATTGGGTTGTAGTGGCTTATAGTGTCATGTTATTGTCCAATGATTGGTGATCGATGGGTAATTAACATGGGTCATGGGTCATGTGCATTGGGTTTTGTAAACTAAGCCAGATACTATACAACATTTTTATACGTTTTTTTTACGTTTTCATCCGTTTGTAACGTTTTTCGTCCCTTTTGACCGTTTTCAATCGATTTTGACCGATTTCGCTAGTTTTCGACCGATTTTGACAATTTTCGGTGGACTTAGACCGTTTTAGACCGATTGCGACCGTGTTCGACCGATTTCGACCGATTTTCATCCATTTTTGAACGTTTTCGGCAATTTTCGCTCGTTTTCATATGTTTTCAAGCTTTTTTGAACTTTTTCCTCCGTATTAAGACGTTAAAGAAGACCGGTATCCCTATAACGTAACAAAGACACATATGTTTAGCTAAGCTTGTATGATGGCTTATAAGATTATTAGTTTATATGATTCAACTAAGCTCAAACCAAGTGTTCAGCTAAACTTATATGAATAAGCTTATAAGCTTATATAAAAGGGTTAGGCTTATATAACATGATCAATTATAAATATCATTATACCCTCAATTATACTTAGTTTAAGATTCATAAATAGGTGTCTCTTTTGATCACTTACTAACATAATCTAAACCACATACTTGAGATTATTAGCTTATTAAACATAAGTAAATCCAAACACTAGTCTTAAATTTATAATTTTATGATATATAAAATCCATAAGGTGCTTCTATAACATTAACATAAACGAATTCATACCCTTTTCCAAGCATCCTTAGGTATGGTTTCAAAAATTGCGACCCATATCTAGGGCCGAGCAAAATCAAATGAAAACCGAACTGAACCGACAACGAGCCGAATTGAACCGGACCAAACCAAATTGATCCGACCTTATTTGGTTTGGTTTTCGGTTTCATATAATTATGGTTTTCAATTTTGGTTTTACTCGGTTCGGTTCGGTTTGGGTAAAAAAAATACACCTAAACTATTTAAGCCGGTCTCGCTAGGTTAAATTCGGTTTGATTCTCGGTTCACGTTTTACTAAAAATCGGTTTTTGTTCGGGTCGTGTTTGATCGGTTTAGGTCGGGTTTGACCCGTTGCTCGGCTTAATGGACAAACACGGAATTAAACCTCTCCCACCATTTTCCCCTTTATTTTCGTTTACTCCCCCACTTACCTCCACCATCTTGTATCTCAAACTTCCCCCAAACCCAGAGTATCGAACCCTTTATTAATGGTGTAATATATTAATCATCCATCTACCACCATCTTCTTTTTCCATTAACTGAATACCAAATCACCAGACCTTTGTCACCGGGACGAAGACTCATTCATCTTAACTGAGTTTGAGCCCAATAAGTGGTATATATGTTTTCTTAATTTATCGTTTATATGCAATTGTTATTTTTACTTTAGCTTATTTATGTTCAAGACGTGTATTTAAGATGGATTAGGGGTGCTATTTAGGTTTAATTTATCGTTTCTTATGGTGTAAATAGAATTTCGATTGTCAAATCAGGTTATGCATAAACAGTCATGTGTGTGCCTATGTTTGATATGGGATGTCAATGTCATTGTTGAATAAACATTAGGTGTGTATGGGATATATGGGAATTTTGTGATCTAGTGATGTACTGATATATTTATAGTTCAATATAGACTAATTACTATAAAAATAATTGACCTTATAATTGTTTGATTTATTTATTTAGTTTTTTAACATCGTTATATGCTATTTGTAATTATTTGACCCTTAAGTAACAGTTTCATTATACGAAACAATATTCAATCTCCTCAAACTGCAATTAAATCGTCATTGACGTTCTGATCTTGTTTCTTTTACAGCAATCATGAGGAATGAAGTTGGATTGTTCGACGAGGAGGAACATAACTCAAGTCTAGTAGCAGCGCGGCTAGCCACAGACGCTACAGACGTAAAGTCTGCCATAGCCGAGAGGATATCAGTTATACTACAAAACATGACATCTCTACTCACTTCATTTGTAGTTGCATTCATAGTTGAATGGAGGGTCTCACTTCTCATTCTCGGAACCTTCCCTCTTCTTGTCCTAGCACATTTTGAGCAGGTACTTATTACACGCTACTAACTAAAGTTAATTATAAACTAAATATTTACATAAAAAGAATAATTTCAGGTTATCTAAGCTTGTTTTTTAACTAATGGAATCTTAATTCCCGTGCGTGCTAGTATTCTAACACAAATTACAAACATTAAAAGTTTTTACCAACATTAACTATAGTAAGTTATGGCCATCCCCCTTGAACATATGTGCTAAAAAAACTACTATTCCATATAATAAAGCAGTAGCACAGTTTTAGATGAGAATTAGCAGATATTTTTACAAAGGCCCGTGATTCTTGTTTCATTTTCACACACTGTAAATGTTAATAGTAGGTAGTAAATGTCAGAAAATAATAGCATATGGCACATTCATTCACCATACATAAAATCATCAACCAACCATTCATCATTCCTGTGTCGTTTTGGACTGCATTTACGGTCTCACCAAAGGCCCTTGTCTATTTATATTTATCACAACCTGATTCTTGGGTGGATATCGCACTTAATAATTTGTCGAGAAAATCCTCGGTAATGGCTGCAGTCCCATCAGCTTATTGGGTTTATAATAGATTGTGGCATTTTATTATTATTTTTGGGAGGAAGGCAGGGTATCTTGCAGTCCCATCAGTATCCATTTGTTCTTGACCAGCGGTATTCTTGATGACACAGGGGTCACAAATCCTGAATACGTAGTTACAGCGGATGATGTTGATAAACTTATTGCTGTTGAGTGCATACCAATGGATGATCAAGGTCGTCAAGGGGAAATACTTTAACTTTTCGCCAATGAACAGAACAAGATAACGTGTGGTAGAAGTTCTGTATATTGGCCTCTACAGAATGAGATGTCGAAAAAATCCTCGGTTATGGCTGCAACTGGTTCTTTGCTATTTTCTCGGGAACTGAGGAGCAGTAGAAGTTCTGTATATATCAGCCAACCTAAGGTACTCATTTTTATCTATAGGTCTTTGCTTACCTTTCGCTCATACATGCTTAACTAATGACCAATGACTCAAGACAAACTTGAGAACTTTGTAGATAGAGTTCATGTAATTCATCATTCATTAGCTCATTAATTTGTTTCTTATTCTTACACGTGTATGGCCTCTATATTCTTCTTTTGCAACTTCAGTGGTTGCAACAACAACTTCAGTTGGTTTGTCAACATCCTCCACAGATTCTTCAAGTTCCACAACTGCCTCGATAGTCGCGGGAGTCTGTTGTTCAACTGGAGTTTCTTCATGAGCCTGTTTAACTGCCATTACTTCTTCTGGAGTTGCCTCTGCCTTTGGTTCTTCGATCTCACTTTTCGGTTCCTCCACCACTTTAGTTTTGGTTTCAACTAGGATTACGGTGGTTGGTGGCTCTTCCTCTGATGTAGGATCATCCACAAAGGGTTCTTTTGTTGTCTCCTCCACCACTTGCTCTGGAGCAGGTGATAGTTTTAATATTTAGACTATTACTGAAATAATAATTTACACTAATCTTGTATGAAACTTAACCCTTTTGTGTCTTTCATGTAGCTCGTTCATTATCAAAAAAGAAGAAACATACGTGGAAACTTAAGAAAAGAAATTATGGAGGTCCACCGTGGAAGCATAAGAGGTAATTGTTGTGCATAATAAACTTCAAATGAATTGTTTTTGTGGCGACTACTTATAAGGATTATAACTAAAAGTCGTAAGCGGTGTTTAGCTGTAGTCTATAATTTGATATAGTTGTTTGATTTAACCGGATTAAAAGAGACAACTTAAAGCTGTAACTATTTTTTAAGGATTTTAGCCTAAGTTGTAGCAAAACTGATTTTTACCACTAAGTTATGTTAGCTCCTATTGTGACTTTGCACTTTAATAAAATTGTAGATATTTGAATTTCTGCAATGACCAGTACTATCAGTACGCCTAAAATTACTACCTAGTTAAAAGTTTTGATTGAAAAGTTTGTGTTTCATGTATCTTTATCAGCGTAGACTAAAATGTTACTAGATGTGACGAATGAGATTCCGACCTGTCGACCGACCTGTCGACAATAGGTCAAGTTTTTCTTTTCTATTATTATGTTTGCAACCTTCTAATCTATCCTTAATTATGGAACACAGATGAGGACAATAAGTAGCAAGATGGAGATACTGGGTAGCAAGATGGAGATAAAATGCAATGTCTAAAGAATGTTGCAGTTTTCATTGAATTGATTTGTTCGTGACATTCTTCCCAAATTAATTGTATGCTTAGTTGTTGTGTAAGGCTCTATCTTAGGAATTTGAGGTTTGGTTTGAGTTTGACATGTTTACTTACTAATGATATTTTTGGTTTGGGTACATGTAAATATTACTCGGAATACGTAATTCATAAAGATTAATTATGGCATCAATTGTTTGTGGAGGTTGTTTGGGATTTTTTTTATTAAAGTAACTACCTATATGGAGTGTTTGGATTGTATTGAAGATGCTTATCTTGATAAGCAATTTCAATAAGCAATTCCAAACAGTCCCTAGTAGAAAACCAGTCTCGATGCGTCTGATAGAGACCGGTTGCAAAACCTGTTTATTTGAGTTTGGGTCATAGACATACCCCTCATAGAGAGTGGTTCCAAAACTTGATATGGGACTTGTCCATATCAGTGTGTGTTGCTTATTTCATTGTACAAAGTTTCATTAATTAATAAAAGTTCAACTTTGCACACAAAAAAAATATATTTTTTGTGTTGTGGTCTGCTTATAAGCAGAAAAGTTTAGTGGTTAAAGCTGCCAGTACAAAGTTAAGTCTAGTAGGTTAGTTTTAATGGTTAAGGCTCCCAATACAAAGTTAAGTCTGGAAGATTAGGTCTGTTTAGTATTCGTAGTTAGTTCTGTTTATGAAAAACATAATAGTTTTTTGTGTGACTATTGATTATCCAATGGCCACATCAAATTTATGTTTGTGTGGCCTTTTCTAATATTTAGTCACACAAAGAATGTTTGTTTTGAGTATTTAGTCACATACAATTAATCATAAAGTGGCTAAAAGTGTTAATAAGTGTGACCATATGGTGTTTAAAGTGAAGAAATGTGTATTTTGTGTGACTATTGATCATCCAATAGCCACATGAATTTTATGTTTTTGTGGCCTTTTTCTAACATTTAGTCACACAAAGCATGTTTGTTTTGGGTATTTAGTCTCATACAATTAATCATAAAGTGGCTAAAAGTGTTAATAAGTGTGACCATATGGTGTTTAAAGTGAAGAAATATGTATTTTGTGTGACTATTGATCTCCCAATGGCCACATTAAATTTATGTTTGTGTGGCCTTTTCTAACATTTAGTCACATAAAGCATGTTTGTTTTGGGTATTTAGTCACATACAATTAATCATAAAGTGGCTAAAAGTGTTAATAAGTGTGACCATATGGTGTTTAAAGTGAAGAAATGTGTGTTTTGTGTGACTATTGATCATCCAATGGCCACTTGAATTTTATATTTGCGTGGCCTTTTCTAACATTTAGTCATACAAAGCATGTTTCTTTTGGGTATTTAGTCACATACAATTAATCATAAAGTGGCCAAAAGTGTTAATATGTGTGACCATATGGTGTTTAAAGTGAAGAAACGTGTATTTTGTGTGACTATTGATCATCCAATGGCCACATATTAAGTTACGTGACCATATGTATTGGATTTTGGCTACACTTAAATAATATGTGTGACAAAACGTTTAGTGTGACCATATATGGCAATTGGTCACAGTGTTAGTAGTAAATGTGCTATATAGATTAGCTTTTGGCAAGCTAACACAAATTAAACTTTAAACACACATATTAACTTACGTGAACATATGTACTGGATTTTGGCTACACTTAACGAATGTGTGACAAAAAATTTAGTGTGACCATATATGGCATTTGGTCACAGTGTTCAAGTGTGTGACATATATTTGTCATTGTTTATATGTATATCGTGACTAATGCTTCAACCTTACTTTTCATTTGTCACTCGTTCCATTTTCAGATGTGGCTAAAGAGTTGGCAAAACATATCAGTCACCCTTAAATAATGTGTGACAAAACTTGACTCTATGATTTAGACACACAAAAAATTACTTCATGTGACTAACGCATCAAGGTTACTTGTATTTGTCACGCGTTCCTTATTCATATGTGGCTAAATGATCTGAAACAAAATCACCAGATACCTTTAGCCACACAATGTTCAATTGTGTGGCGATACAGTTCTAATGGTCACACAATTAAAATTTTCATGTGTGACTAATTAGTAAATGTTGTCAATTTTCGTACCTTCAGCCACACAAATATGCGAATGTGTGGCCGTTCTATTTCGACCATGCGTGACCAAATCCCATTTTTGTACTAGTGAAATATCGACTCAAGCGAATGTCGTGTTACCTATGGAAATGTCGAGTGTTAAATATATCGTGCGCAAGTGAAATGGATGACGAATCGTGATGAGTTGAGACGAGACGGATACGATTCATGATTTACTTGAGTTCTTGCGAGCTCGGGACATGAAACTAACGCCCTGATGGGCTGTAGAACCAAACGGACCATGTTGTCGACTAGCTTTTAACACTAATACCTTAACGTTAAGAGTTTTGGGCTCGGCTTGGTTTAAAAATAGTCCAAACGCACCCTAATGGGAATTCAATGGGCTTCACAGCCCATGCTGACAAACAGACACCACTTGAGGACTAATACAAAAATAGTTTAGGTTATCTTGGTGTTGGGAGCAGTTTTTGACGTGAGTGAGATAACCAAAGAGTTGCAAGCACAAAACAAAACCGAACACTTATATAGTGAGACTCTTGCGAGTATTCATGACCACTTCGTGGTCTTGGGACAGTCGTAATAATAAGCACCCTTCGAGGTGTTTTCCCTTCTGACTCAAAGTTGATACGGCACTCGTGAGGGTTCACTTGTACACCGAAGTAGTGACTACAAACTAAAAATTGGTATCAAAGGAAACCTGGAGACTCAAACCGAGTCTTGCCTCGTGTCAGTCGGGTACAACCCGAGGTGGCCACTCGACTCTATACCCTTGGAGGGTCCTGGTTTGAGCCGAGGCACAACAACTCAAACCATCACCCCTCGTGGGTGTGGTTGAATCTAAGTGCACGTCGGGACACTCTTGTGTCCCGCGAAACAACTCGAACCAGTAATGGTATTAAATTGAAACGAGTTAGCGGGTAGACATAAGGCGAAATCGGTGACATGCCTATAAGCAGATTTTCAAAATAAGCCGAACTATCCGAGAACTAAGACAAGTAAATTAACAGGTTTTAACTCATGTTTCTACCACACTGTATTATCAAAACATGACTTATTTCATTTTTCAGAAAAAGGAAAATTATGTTTGCTTTCTTTTGGGTTTTTCGTCAACAACAACAACAATATGTATATCATTTAATCAAACCAACATCTCTTTTATTTATAATATACGGTATGATCAAGAAATATAACTCGAATTGGACAAAGAATATTACAACTCAATAGATTCTAAAATATGACAATTGTAATGTTCTTACATTAGATTTTATGGGTCGAATTAGGTGAACACCGAATCCTTAAACGCTTGAATTGGGGAGACCGGGATTGAATTGGAGCAATTAGCTCTTGAGATAGCTTCCTTACGCATCCAAGAACGAAACCCCTCTATCAATTTTGAAAAGCCCCTTGACTTGAGGAACCCTAATTTTCGTATGAACCCTAGTTTCTATATGTATTTTGGAATGGGTGGAGACTCTTCTGGAAACCAACTTTATGGATGTACAAAGGGAAGGTCTTGAGCCCTCTTTCTTCTCTTGGTTTAGTTGATTCACCTCTCTTGGCTTTTGTCCTGCTCCACAGCCACGCCTCAAAGGTTCATGTGAGGTCTATGTTGTAGGATTTCCATTTGAGGAGGATGAAGAAGATGATTTTAGGTTATGACTTTCAAAAGGAGGAGAGATTTCCATTTTCATGTTTCTTTCTCTGGTTTGTGTCGACATAGGAGAGAGAGAGGGAGACAGATATGTTGGAAACGTGGGAGGGAGAGGGATAATAGGAATGTTATCTCTTTTGTTTTATTAGATAGAATAGTATAATCGGTACCCCGTGTTTTGTCGAATCCTCGAGTAAACGTATCTTCCCAGTATCCGAAAAATATAAAAATTATATTTTTGAAAACGATTTTATAAACGTAATAATATGACATTCTTATTACGTTGAAATTTGATTATAATTGTTTGTCGTTATTTAATTGGTGTCGGAATGCGTGCGGTGCCGTGACTTTCTAAACTCTCGAGATAACTTCTCGTTTTCTTTCGTAAATTATTAGTGATTGATAAAAAGTGTATTTTTCTCTTATCTCAGTATTTATTTCTAGTTTTGTATGCTACTGCGCTGCAGTATGCGGAATAACTAATGGATTAAGCTTATGTATGTTTATATATTAACTTGGAAAATAATAAATTTCACCGATACTTTGTGGGTAAGTATTGTATGTGCGGTGTCTTATTTCTAAAGAAGCGAAGTGACCTCTTGTTTTTAAATTTTTGATATTGGCATTCTATCAGAAAATAATTGATTTAAATTTTCTGACGTAATAAATATTATTATAATAATCCAAAATTTTACGGGTTGTTATACCTGTCCACTCCCCACCCGTCCTTTTATTTACACTAGCAAGGGTGTTTTTGTCATTTTACACCTAGGGTTATATATACCTTTTTTATTCACCTTTTATGCACCTGATACTTCTGTCTTGCCTATTCTCTCCCATTCCTACCACCGTGATTGATAACCACCATTCTTACCACCATTATTACCACCATTTTTCCACGTTCTCACCACCATTCACCACCGTCTTCTTAATATTCTCCACCAAGCAACTGAATAAATCGATTTTTGTATGTCGATTGATGTTCATCTTCAATGAATAATGAGTGTTCATCATCAACTAATTAATAATGAGTTTTCATCATCATCAACAACTAGTTTATCATCAACGAACAATGATAGTAAGATCTTAATATCTTGTTTTGATAAATTGAAATGTTGATGAAAGTTAGACTTACTTTGTTATTTGTTGAATCACTTACACAAAGTTTAGGAGTTAGATTTAGAGTATATCAAGTTTTCACTACATCTAGAACGAATTAGAGAGAAAAATTACATGAAAAGCGTGTATATGAAACTTGCACACCTTGTGTTTGATGAAATGCCTTCATGATATTCTATAACTTTGATGCAGTAGGTTCGTACTGTGATGCGCTAGCTTTGTATTGTGATGTACTAGTTGTTCATACACCTTGTGATTAACTAGTTACTAAAAGTGTGATGCACCGATATTGAATAACATTTTTTTGTGTTGTTATTTCTCTAAATATGTTATATGCAAAGTGTTTAGATAAAAAAAAATTCAAAATGTGTTTAGTAAAGGTGCACACAAGATGTATGATAACATGTCTCAATGAGATTTTATACATCTGATGCACTAAGTTTACACTGCGATGCATCAACTTTTTAATCTTTATTTGTTTTGGTTACTTTTTAAGTAGAAAAGGCTTGTGTGTGTAGTTGTATGTGTTATGCAGTTGTTATGAACTACTGATGCAATAGATAAAGGCTTATTTTGTGTTTCTGTTACGAGTAGAAAATGTTGGTCCATGTAATTGTGTGTATGATGTAGTTTTTCTGAAACTTTGATACAGTTAGTGTTTGTTTTTTACCAACGACGATCTATTAGCTAATTTTTCAATTTTTATTAGTATAAACGGCTTATATGCGTAGTTGTTGGCATGATGCAGCTGTTATGAAATGCTGATGCAGCAGGTGTTTGTGTGTGATGAATACATATCTAATTGGTTATATACAGTAATGATTGTTGTTCATCCACAATTATTGATAGTAAGAACCTAAATCAAGAGATATTGCTTTTTTTAAGTTTTATTTGTTTTTGTATCTTGATGTTTTAATTTTTGTATGTCTGATATTCGTTTTGTATGATTTTATATATGAGTTTTATCTGTTTGTTTATGTTCTATTGCTTTTGGTAGTTTTTTAATTATGATGTAGTAGATATTAAACTATAATGCATTAAGTGTCCAACTTGTTAAAATGTTATTACTTGGTTATTAGATTGCTTGCAGTGTATTAGGTATAATTTAATGTACTTTTTAAAATTTTGGTGACTAGTTATAAGAATATGATGAAGTAGATATAAGCGTATGCTGAGTAGATATAAGAGTATGTTGGATTGTATTAGATTTAATTATAGTTTTTTTTTTTTTTTTTTTTTTTTTTTTTTTTTTTTTTTTTTTTTTAGATATGATCTATATTTGCTTGTGATGTTGTTTTTTTGAAATTATGTTTTAGTTTGTAAATCACATCAATAATTTTATAGATGTGATGCAGTAGATATAATACTATGATGCATTATTATAAAGATTTTTTTTAGTTTGTAAATCACAACAATGTTTTTTATAGATGTGATGCAGTAGGTTCTCAGTTTTTCTTTATATTGACGTGTTAGGTTAAACGTATATTATGTTATGTGTGAAAAAGTGTTTGTATGCTTATATGTTTGTATGATACACTTGAATTTCAACTTTGATGTAGTAGGTGCTCAGTTGTCGCGTATAAGGTTGAATTAGATTAAGCGTAGGTTACGTTATATGCAAAAATGTGTTTATATGTTAGGTTGTTTGTTTGATGCACTTTAATTTGAGCTGTGATGCACTTGAAGTTCAGAGTTTTGTTTCGGATATAAAAGCTAGATACCTAAATTAGATTTTGGCAAAATTGGTTATCTTAGTTGTGTAACACGTTACTGGACTCTGTTTCAGATGGAACAAATGGGATGAACAGTGGTTTATGCCCTAATCGTGTTGAGTCGGCTACTAAGAACACTACGATAAAGTCATTAGTTTTAATTAGCTACTTTTCAGATATCCAAGATATCACTAAAGGTTGCAAGTACAACTCAGCCCCGTTGATAAGCATGACGAACACATGTCATGATGTAGCTGGTAAACGGTGGCCTAACTTCATTGATGTCGACTTTTATAAGGTAAGCATCGTAATTTTTTGAGCTTATTAATTTGAAGTAATTTGATATACGTTGGAGTGGAAAAAATGGGAGTGTTGGTTCACTGGTTGAAACATGATGCAGTCACCCACAACACTTTTATTTCAACGTTCTTTAGTTTGTTTTATAAAAATTAGTTTTTATAAACGACCCATTTACAAGAGAAGGGGATGCAATTAACTATACATGATGTGTTTGTAGTACCTACTATATTCGTAATATAACTTATATTGGTAATCATTTTTTGCAGACGAGCAATGGTGGAGGGTCACCTGCTGCAATAGATAAGACTAATGGGAAGTTAGTCTGTTGCTGCAGTAGCATATCAGCATGCAGGGTACGAAACATCAACACTAATAATATTTATACCATTTTCACATACCTTTCATTATGATTACCATCATAGCAGTATAAATGGACCAAAAATGATTCATTAAGATATAGATTTATTCTTGTGCAGCTAAACATGACATTTGGAGCCTGCAACCTTCCATAGACAGGTGTTGCTCCAACGCCAACTTCAACACTAAGGAGCTCCGGGAACATAGATAGGAAACTCGTTCATTTTTACAAGACATGTTATAATTTAAATATGATTGTATAGATATTCAAGCATTATTTACAAGACATGTTTTTTTCGTTTGTGAAACATATAACATTTATTACCAAACAACAATACATTAGTATCTCAGTGTTTCTGAAATATACTAAGTAGATTTTTGTTCATTTTAAATCAGTTAATTCATTGTGTTATTTCGTTTAGTGTATAGTGATGTAGTAGAATATACATAGTGATGCGGTAGATTATACATTGTGATGCAGTATAATAACATATTGATGCACTAAAGTATAATTGTGATGCAGTGTATCACAGTATTTGTGTTACTGCATTATAATTACTTGGTAGTACATCACTATCTAAGGCATCCTACTGTTAATAGTTTGATTCAGTTGTTAATTCAAAATTTTATTATATTTAAATAAATTTATTCACTGTGATGTACCATGTTTACAGAATGTGATGCACTAGGTATAATTCTATATGCACTAGTGGTATACACTGAGATGCACTGGGAATAATATAGTGCATCAGTATTACAAGTGCGTCACAGTTAACAAATTAGTGCATTACAGAACAACCAAAAGTACTTAATATTAAAAAACATTGATTCAGTGACAAACCAAGATTTGATCCAGTAATCCAAATAACTTAGCATTCAAGTAAATACTTTAATTAAGATCTGCAATGACAAAAAATTTCTAACTAGTATTCGTCATATAACGACAAATCAAACACGGTCATCCCATAACTTACATGTTCCGACAACGTTCAAAGATAAAAAATGAAATTATTCAAACATCCAATAATTCAAAAACAAAAACCACTGTTAACTTCCTAAATAAAAGGCCACGTATACACGAGCCACCGGAGCATTGTAACTTCATTTTTATCAGGGAGTGACGTTAAACTCAGTGCTTACAGTTCTTGTTAGTCAACATAAATGTCCCCAGATTGAAATTGAGACAATCAAGAGGCTTTGTCGAACATGTATACAGAAGGCTTAGAACTACTAGCTGATGCACCTACATTAAATTCGTCGAGATTAATGAGGTTGACCAACTCGTTATAAATAACATCATCCGCGTTAGGTGCCATGGTATCATTTTTCTACAAATTCTCAACTTCAACCACTTGTATGCAAACAATAGATTATGAGGTTGTGGATATGATGATCACACGTTCAACATATGCAAACAACGTATTACTAGTTAATCTGTATTGTTATGTTATCATGTGTCAGAGCTTAAGCATTTGCTTAAGTCAACATTATATTTGCAAAACTAATGCTTTATTAATTCATTATCATATGTAAAAACTAGTGTTTAGATTAATTCATCATCATATGTGAAAACTAATGTTTAGATTAATTCATTATTACTGCATAAGTATTTAAATTAATTTATGTTTAACTTATTTCATCATTTTATGTGAAAACTGAATACTTACTGCATCACAGTTTAAATTCGAGTGCATCACGCACACAACCAAGCAAATAAACACATTTTTGCACACAAAGTAACCAATGTTTAGCCTAATTCATCTTTATACGCGGCAACTCAACAACTCCTGCATCACAATTAAAATTAAAATGCATCACTCATACTAGATGAACCTGCTTGAAAAGAGCCCTGGTAAAAGCAGTAAAAACAAAATAAATAGCTCTTTACAAATTACGCAAATATTTCATACGATTAATTATCTTAATCTTATACGTAATTAATCTTATTCTAAGGATTCTAGTTATTGAGTTGGAGCACCTCTAACATATCTAAACTACAAGGAGGAAGTAACAATGGGTCGGTCATAATTAGTATTGCTGAAACATTTAGACACAAAAAGACCTTGCGCGTAACCTAATCTAGAATTATATGCCACAGAAAAATTCCTACTGCATTAGTGTATTACATCACTGCGTGTATCCTAATCTAGCATTATACTCCACATACAAGTAACTACTGCATCACTTCATTATAACAACATCAAACACACAAGCACATACACACACATACACTTTTCGACACCAAAAACGCTCTGCACGTAACCTAATCTAGCATTATATTCCACAAACAAGTACCTACTGCATCACTTGTTTACAACAAGTGCATCATCCATACAAAATACACACCCAACCACTTTTAGACAAGTAATACACCATACGTGTGACATAGTCGAATCTTATATGACAAAAATAACACCTACTGAATCACTACTTTACAGAAACTGCATCATACATACAAATGCACACAAAAACACTTTTTGACAAGTAATACACCCTACCGTTACATAGTCGAAACTTACATGACGCAAATAACCACCTACGCATTACTACTTTACACACAACTGCATCATGCACAAAAATACACACGCAATCACTTTTCGACAAGCAAAACACCCTACGTGTTACCTAATAGAACCTTATGAGCCATGAATGAACACCTACTACATCAATGCTTTACAACAACTACATTATGCACACAAATATACACACAATCACCTTTCGACAAGCAAAACACCTTACGTGTTACCTAGTCGAACCTTATATGACATGAATGAACACATAATGCATCACTGTCAATTCCATCATGCGCACAAATATACATGTAACTAATTTTCGACAAGTAAAACACCCTACGTGTTACCTAGTCAAACCTTATGTGACAAAAAATGAACACCTACTGCATCACTGCTTTACAGAAACTTCATCATGCATACAAATACACACACAACCACTTTTTGACAAGCAAAGCATCCTATGCCTTACCTAGTCAAACCTTATATGACACAAATTAAGACCCACTGCATCACTGCTTTACATAAATTGCATCAAACACATTTTCGCACATAATACAACTATACGTAGCCTATATTAGCCTTATAGACAAGAATTAAGTCGCCAGTGCATCACAGTTCAAAACAAGGTGCATCATTCCTACAACAGAGTATACAAGCACATTTTTGCACATAATACAACCTATACGTAGCCTATATCAACCTTATACACAAGAATTTAACAGTTAGTGCATCATACTTCAAAACAAGGTGCATCATTCATTCAACCACAAAGAGAACCACATTTTGACACATAATACAACCTCAGATAGCCTAATTCAACCATATAGCCAACAATTGGACACCTACTGCATCACAGTTACAAATCTGTTGCATCAATCATAAGCATACAAACAAAAGCACATTTTACCACAAATGAACATGTATTGCATCATTGTTTTACAACAACTACTGCATTATTCATTCAAATAACAACCTAATGCATCCGTAAAAAATAACCTACTGCATCAGTAAAAAAAACCTAATACCTCAATAAGTCTATTACTTTTTCTAATTGAATTGAAGAAACAAGACATTAATTTAGTAAAATAAAATTAACCAAAAGATGCAGTAACAACTTTAGGTTTTCGAAATCAACTTACAATAGATTTGTCTTCACAATCGGTTTGATGCGGTAACGATTTGACGAAATTAGTGTGTGAAATCAGTGCGTGAAATTAGTATGTGAGAATTGTGTGAAATTAGTGTGTGAAATTGGAAAGAAATGTGTGTGAAATTTGAGGGAATATGGCAAGAAGAAAGTGGGGTTTGTTCAGATGGGGAAAAGACGATGCGCATTTCTCATTTGGGAGGGTTTATATTTTCCCTTCAAGTTTGCATTATTTACAATAATGACACTCCGCGTTTTTGATCTTGCAAATCTAATCCAACGGTTGAGACGACTTCCTAGCCTTTTCATTTTAACCCCCTTTTCATTATAACCCCACCATATATATATATATATATATATATATATATATATATATATATATATATATATATATATATATATATATATATATATATATATATATATATATATATATATATATATATATATATTCTGATTATCTGATTTATTTGTGTTGCCATATTTATGTTTAGTTGATCCGCTGACTGCTATGCTTGTACACTGTTTGGTTACTTGTTTTGTTTATGATATTGTGTATCAAACCCTATTTATTTATGTTCGGTATATTTATGTTTGGTTATTTATATGTGCTTATATCTATTCTTGCTGATGCGCTGCTTTGATTTCTATTCTTCTTGCTATCTATTAATATTGTGTTATGCAGGTTCCTCATTGACTCATTTTGTTCATTTGCTATGACATTGATATCAGTTTCCTTTGATTCCCTTCATATCTTTATTTTGTTGAGTTTTTATTTTATCGTATCTGTTCACTAGGCTTTTTAAGCTCAGCCGCACTTTCTTTTCTATGCGGCAGGTACCTAGTAGGATGCTGGGCTTGATGGGCTGAGAGTAGGAGCATTTGAGTGAACCGACCCTAGTTTCCCTATCTTATTGGACTCTTTTGAAGATCATTGTTTTGATATTATATTTTTGACATATTGAGTTTTGTATTTTTCCTTGTAAGTCCTTCGTTTATATGACTTGGTATTTTATTTTATAAGACTTCCGTTTGCAAAATTTTATTAGTATGTTCTGATATGACTTGATATTACATTTACTGTCTTCTACCATTGTCTATTGTAATGATGTCAGTGTTGTTTATCTTACTGCCAATCATTTTCAACACCAACAGACATAACATATTGAGATTGACATTCACTTTTTTCGTGATATGGTTTCCGCGAGTGAAGTTCGCGTTCTTCAAGTGTCATCACGCTACTAGTATGTAAACATCTTTACCAATGGCTTATCTATGGTATTGTTTGAGGAGTTTCACATCAGTTTGACTGTGTGGTCTCCTCCGACTCAAACTGCGAAAAGTGTTAGCCGAGCTTATTATTTAGCCATGAGGGGTTTATTAGTTTTAGTAAGCTTAGCTGATCTCACATTGTTTCTAGTATAATTCTTGTGTAACTATATATTGATTTGGTGTAATTAATTTAAGTGTAACAAATTACCAAACTTTAATAGATAACGATTTTGTAACCCTTAAATTTATCAGTTTACCCAAAATTCATACGAGATATGGTCTAATACACACCGTGTGCTTTGGATCACTATGCATATAAATGGCATCTGTCATTTTTCCAGAAACAAAGCATTTAGCACTTGAGTTCATTTATAATTATAGCGTTCTTGAAGAAGCATGTATACTGAAACAAGTTTCGTTGTACAATATCATAAACAATGAATCGTGAGAAGAAGTTAATGAGTGTTGTCCTATTCTTGCATTAAAACTTTTACAGTTGCTAAAGCTGAATGTTGTATTTAAATTTACATTTATTCATAGACAACAACTTAATTGCATTAATATTTTGTTATATAACAGGTACATCCATACATCATGAAAGTAAATGTAAATACTACATCTAAATTCTTAACCAACTGCTTAAGAAGGTAAAGTTTGTCAAATGACGTTTTTAATTAGGCATAATTTCATGTATATTCTTTGTTGGAAAAATATATGTTTTTTCTTGTATTTCATTAGACATTTGGTGACAACTATACTTCAGTTTCGCTTAAGAGTTATCTCTTATACAATAAGAGAATATAAAAATTAAACAACATTTAACAACACCATGCATGCACGAGATTTTCTTGTAAAATCTCAATTTCAGCCATTTTAAATATAAAATATCATTTATCAAAAAATATTTAAGCTGGAAAATATTTGATTTGCGTATTGATTTAGACGTTTGGCTCATAGGAAAGACACTCTAAGAGCACTGGGTACAGTGGTGCCAAAGTGTGGTGCCGTTCTCGTGCCAAACTGCCACGTCAGCAGTTTTTGAGTTTGGCACCAGAAAATGTTTGGCACCACATTTCTGGGGTATCCGTTGGCACCAGAATTTCTGGTGCCAAACTCAATTTTTTTATTTTTTATTTTTTTATAAAATTTAAAAACAACTTTCCAACTCTGCCAGAGTTTGAAGTTTACTCAACACCACCAGAAAATGTCTTCCCGGTGGGGTTTGAAAACATCCCGTACCTCCCAATTGTTCCAAGTCCACCTGTAAACAGTCCACAGGTGGATTTTCAAAACCACCCAAGCGGGTTAAGTGAGGCTTCCCTCCGGCAGTTTGAACAAGATGAAGAAAACGTCAGGGAGATACTGCAAGAGCAGGCACGTGAAGAGGCTGCTCGCCGTGAGCAAGAAGCACGGGAGGCTCAGTACCTCCAAGACAACTTTTTCGACATAATGGAGAGTCGATACATTAATGGGGAGTTTTATTCTCCGCCAACAAGTGATGATGGTTTGGACTCGGATGACTCGTTTTTTTAAGTGTTTAGTAGTTTTATTATGTATTTTATGTTTTTATGTTGTTTTTAGGGATCCATCTGTAGTTTTAATGTTTTAAGGTTATTATGTATTTCATGTTTTCAGTTAATCTAAAGTTTCAGTTTAGTAGTTTTAACCACGAGAAGCTCAGTACCTCTACGAAACTTTCGAAATCAACTTCTATTTTTTAAATGCAATGGCTATTTAAAAAAAAAAAAAAAAAAAAAAAAAAAAAAAAAAAAAAGTGGGCTGTTAGTTTTGGCGCGAGGCCTCTTGGCGCGACAGAGGTAACGGTGCGCCAAACTTGGCGTCGCGCCAAACTCGTTGGCACCAAGTTTGGCACCACCGTACCTCCTGCTCTAAGGTAGGAAACAAATGGGGCCAATTCTCACCATTGCAAGAAAGCTTTTTTTATGAAATCATAAATAGAGGCCCTTTGCATCATGTATAGGGCCATAAACGAATCGGATAAACACAAACGAAATGTTGTTATGTTCGTTCATTTAATTTTAATTGGACAAATAAACGGATAAAAATGTTTAAATGAACGAATTTTCTTGTTCATGTTCATTTATTAAAAAAATGAATTGTTCATGTTCGTTTATGTTATTTCATTAAAACATTATACGAACGCTAAATGAACATAAATGATCTAACATAAATGAACATAGACAAACAAATATAAACTTTATTAAATTATGTACAATATATTGTTTTATAAGTTTTATTTTGTTTAAACAAACCAATTTTAGAATTATACAATTAAAGATATGATATACGAACATAAATAAATAAATGAACATAAACGAATGCATAATCGGACGTTTATGAACATAAATGAACGTACACAACTTTTGTTCATGTTCGTTCATTTAACTAAACGAACGTAAAATGTTTTTCATGTTCGTTCGTTTATTAAATAAACGAACATAAACGAATTTTTTACCGAACGACTCATGAAATATTCACTGAACGTTCAATTTGTTTACGGCCCTAATCATGTAGGTCATGCGCTCCCCTGTATTCGCTTCATGTGAACCCTTAAACCTTATTTCATGTCAAATTAAATCCATACAAGAGAAAGAGAATATTTGTTCAACATCATATATGATGAGCAACCATTTTAAGGGTCAAAACGAAAGTTGGCACATGATACTTTAAACTTTAAAGTGTTCAAGAAGATTCAAATTTAGAATGAAGTTTACCATTTCATATAAAGGGCTCCTTTGAACAAGCCCAATGGATGTTGATATAATAGGATTATAAAAGACCCTAGAAGTATGACATTTTTTTTTTTTTTTTTTTTAACCATGATTTCCGACTTTTTGGCCGATTAATCCACGGGGTTTGAACCCACCGCACACAGACTCAAACCAGGTAAAGCCCTTCCTTTTCAGGAGGTTGACGTGGCCACTTAAGGTTGTTTGCACCTAGCAGATAGAAGTATGACATTATGTGTTCAAGTTTCCTTTCTATTTCATAAATCACAAGAATGCTTTTTATTTAAGAATTTGCTATCCATATCCTTAAAGGCTATGGTTAAGTTGTTAGGACATACAATAAGTGTTTGTACTTTGAAAATAAATCCTCACCTCATACGAATAGCTACCTCAACCACTTTAATGTACAACCAATTTACCTAATCACATTTCTTAAACATAGCATTAAACTTATGTTTTTGCCAAACCTTTTTATTTATATACTATTTTTCAGGTGTAAAAAATGTAAGGTTCTTAAATATAAACACTCCCATTTCAACTTTACTCATCTACTTTATGACCACACTTATCTATACTACTATATAAAACATTTGGGACTTTCTAAACAAGGAAGTCTTAAAAAAATAAGACCAAAAACATTTCTTATAATGGAAATATGTTACTTTTGCTAGGCTTAAAACTTCCAGCATACACATAATCGTTACATTTAAAAATTTAAATGTCTTTATATTTGTAGCTGTAACTGCTTGTTTCAACCATTCATAGACTTGTAACTGCCTGCAAAATTTAATGTCTCTACATTTGAAATATGTTACTCCCTTATAAACCTCTAACCATCTCTAATTACTTACAAAATATACACTGATACACACAAGAAATAAGAACGCACACCACCCATGTTTTCTCTCTTCAATAACACACTGAAGCTCCAAATTCAACTTTTAGAAAGTCACGCACAACAACAAACTGATAACCTCACAAACCCTTCTGCCATCGACAACATCCATTAATATGTCCCATATCATCTCCTCAACAACAAGAAATATAAAGAAAGCCACATACAACTACAACAACCATAACCAACTCAAAACAACAAATTATCTTCTCGGAAAATAAAAAGAATTGGCGACAACAACAAGACTACAACAACAACTCTTTTCCACAACATAATACAAAAGGACTCGAATCAAAAAAGAAATAAAGATCTCGGGTTGTATTCTTTAAGCAAATATCTTTAAAAATAAAAAATCCATCATCGATCTTTGTGAAATCAAAACCCAAGAACAAACTTATCTACCTGGTCCGAAGCCCATAAAGATTACAAACAATAAACCAAAGGGTTGTGATTTCGAATTTGTATCTAAGAAAGAAGAGCAAGAACAAGAAGAAATAATTCTTCCAAACATAACAACCACTTGGTTCGAACGAGATTGAAAGGGTGTTTGTTGTTCAAGTTTCCTGATTTGTAAGAAGGTGTTTGTGGTTCGATTTAAGAAGGTGTTTGTAATTCGATTATAACAAGGGGGTCTTCTATATTTTTTGATCTGTATGTGGGTGAAAGGAAAAGATCTGGATCTATCTTGTGGTGACTGCGTATTTCACATAGAGAGATTAGGTTTAATTGTCAAAAATATTAGGGTAGTGTGTTTTAAATTAGGATAATGTGTTTGGACAGGGTATATTAGTTGGGTTGGACATCAAATGAATCTGGCTGATAATCCAAAAAGGGGACGAAGTTCCGTGTGATGAAATTTTGGGTAACTCAAAATTTTGTGTGACTTTTTGGTTTTTTATTTGTAATGTTTTTAAATGTATTTTAATTATTATGTTATGGTTTTTTATTATTAATGAAATAAAACTTATTCCTAACTTCTTTAAGTCAAATCTATTAGAAATATGTTACATGTTTATTGGAAAAATGTTACATGTTAATAATATTAAGAAATAAATTTGTTGTATAGCATACCTAGAGCTTATCTTACGTCAAATTTATAGTAATGTTTATTTTTAATTTATGTTTCTAAGATGCTACATATGTTACTCTCTTTAATTCGGACCTTATGTTTATTTGGATATGAAATAGTTTGCATTACTATTTCTAATAGTTATTCTATTTAAAAGTCATCATTCATTCGTAACGTTATTGTTAGAAAAAAATTTATAAATGAAAAACGTTTGTTGGCCACAAAATTTAGTCATAGGGTACCTGTCGCCGCATTGCGCGGGTAGCCTGCTAGTAATATAACGATAAGATTTTTCTTGTTAGCCTTAATAGTTTTTATTAGAAGTGATGGTCATTCACGTTTAGGAACTTTGTAACGTGTGTTAGATATCGTGCTAGAATAGTCAACGGGCTCGTGGATTGGGCTAAGCTAATTGGCTATATGTTAAGTGAAGCTAGCCTTTCTTCATGTGTTATCCAATCCAAGTCCACGAGGCCCAAGCCAAAGCCCATTAGGGCGTTTATGTTTTAGAGTATAAATACCCCTCAAAGTCTCATTTGAGGGGTGTGCTTGAGTGTGTGTGTGTGTGTGTGTGTTCTTCCTTTGCAATAAACATCATCTTTATTGTTTATCTTTCTACGCATAACATACACGGTTTGTATAACATCAAGTCACCATCTTTCCTTTCTTTATTTCATCTTCTTATACGCATAAGTGTTTGTGGTTTAACGTGTTCATCTTGTGATAAGGTGTGTTGGGTTTGTGATAAGGTTGATAGATATAAGGTCCTACAATTGGTATCAATCGTCTAACAATGGTTTAAGAGTGTTTTGGTTGAAGTTTTTTTTTGACGTGTTACGCGTAGTCGTCTTTCTCAAGATTCACGCATAAAACTTTTATTTTTGCACTTAAATCTTCAAGATTCTTATGGTCTAAGGTTTATATAGTGTTAAAGATTCTAGTTTTGGCAAAAAGTTCGAAGCTTTACGTGTTTTAAATCGTTTTTAAACTCGTTTTGATTTCGTTGTTCATTTCTACGCGTAAGCACAAAAAGCATTTTGGGTGTTTTTGGTCAAAACAATCTTGTTATTTGAGTGTTTTTTAAGGCTGTTTGTGCATCAGAAATTGGTTGAATCATTGGAAATTTTTTACGCGTAAGAAAGTCAAAACCCTTTTTCTACGCATAAGTTTCTACGCATAACTTTTTGGTGAAGAATCTTCGTGCAACAAAGGTGACTCAGTGCTTCCCTCACTTGGATAAGTGTGTGGAACACTTCGAATTTCGGATATCTTTTATGCTGTGACAGTGTAAAGGATTTTTGGTTTTAAACCAACTCTTACGCATAAGCAGAAAGCTTACGAGTAAGCACTCTACGCATAAGTTAACTCTTACGCGTAAGGTACTCTACTTCTACGCTTAACGTTTACGCATAAGACTTACGTTTAACCTTAAGTTTACGCGTAACTTGGATTTCTACGCATAAGGATTTCTACGCCTAAGCTCTTTACGCATAAGGACTCCTACGCATAAGATCCTACGCATAAGCACTCATCTCTACGCATAAGAACAGTTTTACGAGTAAGATTGTGATCAAAACTTCAAACGGCTATAACTTTTGAACCGTAACTCCGTTTTCAGCGTTCTACCCATCAAAACGACCGTAAGAACGAGAAGATTGTCACGCCGAATTAACTAAACATTCGGGTCAACCTTCAAGTCCTAAAAACGCTCAGAATAGAAGTTATTGAGGTTTTTAAGTTTTTAGAGCAAATTTTCACTACAACAACCGAGCTTAATCTTCATCAACCACAACTCTTTTATCGTTGAATCGATCCTACATCAACTTTATCATATCATACCTTCATCAATGGCAACTCAACAAGACATTCATGCAGCCGGTGCTGAAAACCGTCCTCCTATGTTGGAAAAAGGTGGTTATCTTCAATGGAAAAGTCGTATGCTTCGCTACATCAAGACCAAACCTAATGAAAAACTCATGATTAACTCCATTACGAATGGACCCTTCAAGCCTCGAAAAATCCTAGACCCTGGAACTCCTGACGTCCCACCATCTTTTCATACTCAAACTGAATCAGAATACACTGAAGAGGATCAGAAGCAAGTCGATGCATATGACATGGCAATTCATATTGTCCAACTGGGTTTACCAAGAGACATATTTGTTGCGGTAGACAGTTGTGAAACTGCTTTCGATATGTGGGAACATGTTAGACGGCTTTGTCATGGAACATAAATTGGTCAACAAGACATGGAGAACAAGCTGCTAACTGAATGGGAAAACTTTACTTCAACTCCAGGAGAATCCATTGAATCCTACTATGGAAGGTTTTGCACTTTGATGAATGAGCTTATCAGAAACAAGTTGGCACCCAGAACTATCATTTAAAACATCAAGTTCCTGAACAATCTTCCAGAAGAATGGGGACGATATGTCACTATTGTCAACCAAACAAAAGACTTACATCAGGTGAACTTTGATCAACTAAACGATTTTCTGAAACAAAACCAAGCTGAAGCGAATGAAGTCAGGAAAGAAAGATTGGCAAAGAATCATGATCCATTGGCTCTTATTTCAAAGACTCAACCTTCAGTGAATACACAACAACAACCTTCATCATCTTCCAACAACAACAACTTGCAGCAATACATTCCACAACCACAAGCTGTTATCCCTCAACAACAAACCTATCCACCAGAACAACAACATTACCAGGAACAAGGAATCACTGATCTTGAAATGGAACCTGAAGAAGCTTTGTTACAAGTATTTTCTTTATTGGGTAAAGCATTCAGAGGTCTCTATTCCACACCAACTAACAACAACCAAAGGATTTCATCAAACACTCACAACAGGCAAATTGCACAGCCGGGTGTGAATATGGGTAATCAAGGACAAACGGTTGGAGTTATTGGGAATCAGCAGGGATATGCTACTGGATTTGGTATGGGTAATCAGGCGGTTCCGTATCAGGGTAATCAGTTGGGTCAGAATGTTGGAAATCAGATGGGACAGAATGTTGGGAATAGAGCAGTGGGTAATCAGAATGGGAATGTTGCAGCTCCAGTCGTTGGGAATAATGGAAATGTGAATCAGGGTAATCAGGTTAAGTGTTATAACTGGCAAGGAGTGGGTCACATGGCACGAAACTGTCCCACTAAGCCACACAAGAAGAATGCTGAGTTTCTTCGGAAAGCTATGCTGTTAGCACAGAAGCAAGAAGCAGGGATGCAGTTGAGTGCTGAGGAAAATGATTTTTTCGCTATTGTGGATGATTTGGAAGACCTCGAGGAAATCAATGCAAACTGCATCTTCATGGCAAATCTTTAGGAGACTAAGTACGACACTGACTCTGACGCACCTCCTGTCGATGACGCCAACGCAGTATCTGAGGTACCAATCATTGATACATGCTATAACAATGTCATATTTGATGTGTTTACTCATGACGAACAGCATTCTGTGACGCCAGCACCTACTTATGATACATACCTGGACAATCTGAGTTGTAGCAATACTAACTCCGAAACTCCAGATGTGGATCCTAGTGGAGGCTGTGTGGCACAAAATACTGAGACTGATGAGGAAACACGTGCTTATTTTGAATCATTAATCAATAACTGTGGCATTGAAATTGAGAAAGTTAGTAAGGTCAATCGCGAAGTTAAGGCCGCGAATGTTAAATTGACCACTGAGCTTGAGAGTTACAAAGAGAACGCCAGAGCCTATGAATTTCATACAAACAAAATATCAGAATTAGAAATTGGTTACCGAGATTCTGTTTTAAGAGAAAAACAATTGCAAATCAAGTATGATACACTTGATGTGAATCTGAACTTGAAAATAAAATCTTTAAACAAGGAAATTTCTGAACTAAATGACCAACTTTCTAAACAAAAAACACTGCTTTCTGATCTTGAAAAAGAGAAGAAACAGTTGATTGCTGATTTTTCAAAACGAGAAGATTCTCTTCTTGATGAAATTCTGGATAAAAATGAAACTATCAAAAAATTGGATAATTTACTTCTTACAACGGGTCATTCCGCTAAAACAAACAAGATGCTTTCTAATCAAGTAAATCCGATTTTTCATACGACACATAAAATGGCTCTTGGTAACTCACCTCCTTGTTTCCTCAAGAAAGCTCAGAAATCTCAGAATGTGTTGAACAATGGAAAACCTTTGCATGAACCCATAATTGTGCATGATTCTCTTGAAACGTTGGAACTATCTGAGGAGAGTAGATCAAGAATGAAACAAAAACATCCGGAAATCAAACCAATCGACTATAACAAATGGAACAAAATTAATGGTATTTCATTTGTTTCACATAAAGAACAATCAAAATTTTCCATCACACCAGTTTCAAAACCAGTTGCAACTCCTGTCGTTGTCTCAAAATCCTTTTCGAAAATCGAACAAATGTCTTTAAACAATCCTTTTAACACAAGTGATGCCAGAAGCATTTTAGACGATGTTAAAACTAGAATTGGGAGACTTCAAGAGATTGTTAAAACTAAAACTCATATTACAACCAACATCTGGTTTAATAGTTTTGATATTGAACAAAAAAAGTTTTTTGAAACTGAAATTGCCCCTCAGCTGAATAACATCAACTCCAGGGTAATTTATTTTGAACAAGCCTTTTTGAAAGAAACAGCTGACTTTGTCAAGGACCATAAATCCCTGGTAAAGCAAGCTAATGAAAGTATTGAACAAAACAAAGTTTTGGAAAAGTTAAATGATTCTCTCTTCGAAGATGTTCTGACTACTGATATTATGTCCATCATTTTGCAAACATATTCTGTTGAAGATCATGAAAGACTCCAGTCTGAAACCTCCGAAATTGTTTCAAAATATGAAAAAGCTCTTGAAAAACTTGAAAAAAAAATGTCTCATATTTCAAACAACTTGATCGAAAAACTGAGGAATGCAAGTATGACAAACTGTCGTATGAGCGTGCCTACAATGACATGAAAGCGAAAAATGATCTTTTGAGGGCTCAGCTGGAAAGTCAAAAAGGAAAGGCAGTGGATACTGTGATTAAAAAACCATTGACTGCGGAGAAAGCAAATGTTCCCAAACCGGTTTCCAAACCAAAAATGTCTGTTTCTATGCCTCCTCCAAAAGTCAATGAGAAACATGTTTCATCAAAACCAGTCACTCCACCTGCCTTACCTAAACAACATGTTGATAAAGGAAAAACGGTTATCGAGAAACCAAAAGTTTTAGCACCTGGCCTTTTTAATATGAGTACCACTAATGAGTCTGCCTCCACATCTAAAACATATGGAACAAACGAAATTAGTTTAGAAAATCACTCTAAAGAGACTAGGAAATCTGAAACCACTTCGCTAGATAATATTGTGAATCCTAATGAGTGTGCCTTACCTTCTACAGGACTAGAAAGCACCTCTAGGAGCAGCAGACTAAAGCCTAAGAGCAATACAAGGAACAATAGAGTCTCGACTGCCTCTAGGAGTAGTAGCTTGAATAAAGAGAAGAAAGTAGAAGAACACCCTAGGAATTTACCGCTTTAGAATAAGAAAGACATTTCATCTGAATGTACTGAACCTATGAAACTTGCTAAGTCTAATGAATGTGTTGAATCTCTTTGTTTAACTTGCAAGAAATCATTAATTAATGTTCAAGATGATTGTGTTTCTAAGAATGTGAATGATAAGCCTGTTAAGAAGAACGTCCCAAAAAGATCTTATGCTAAACGAGTAGGAAGACTAGTTGCAAAACTTAGGCTTTTCACTACTGACAAGAACCATAGTGTTTACTTTAGGGATGATATTTGGAAACCCACAGGTAGAACTTTCGCACTCAAGAATGGTACAATGAGTAATAAACCAGAATTCCCTGTAGAAAACCTCTTTGAGTGTGATCAGGATTTTACCTCTAACCCAAAGGAACCAAAATCAAAACGGTTTCCACAATATTCTTTTTTTGTTACTGGCAGGTTATCAAAATTTGTCTTTGGATCGTCGACTCGGGTTGCTCCAAGCACATGACCGGGAATCTGAAGCTGCTGATCAATTTCATCTGGAAATTCATGGGAACCGTACGTTTTGGAAATGATCATGTAGCAGCTATCATGGGTTATGGAGATCTACCTTTTGGAAATTATTTGATCTCTCGGGTTTACTATGTCGAAGGGTTGGGACATAATTTGTTTTCAGTCGGGCAGTTCTGTGATGCAGATTTAGAGGTTGCTTTTAGGAAAAATGCTTGCTTCGTTAGAAACTTGGATGGCACTGATCTCTTAACTGGGAATCGTGATACAAACTTGTATGCTATCGACATCAATCAAATGGCCTCTTCATCACCAATATGTCTTATGACACGAGCATCTGGAACACAGTCCTGGTTGTGGCACAGACGGTTATCCCATCTCAATTTCGACACCATCAACAATATTGCCAAAGACAACATCGTCAACGGACTTCCAAAGTTCAAATACACCAAGGATCATCTATGTCCATCATGCGAACAAGGAAAAAGCAAAAGAGCATCATATAAACCCAAATCCGTACCTAGTTCGGAAGCAAAGTTGCATATGTTGCACATGGACTTGTGTGGCCCAATGAGAGTTGAAAGCATTAATGGGAAAAAGTATATTCTTGTTATCGTCGATGATTATTCAAGATATACATGGGTTAAGTTTCTGAGATCAAAAGACGAAGCACCAGGCATCATCATCACCTTTCTGAAACGTATTCAAGTACTTCTTCAAACTCCAGTAAGGGTTGTAAGAACAGACAACGGCACTGAATTCACAAATCAGGAGTTAAGAACTTATTTTGAAGATGTTGGAATTACACATCAGACATCAGTTGTTAGAACTCCACAGCAGAATGGGGTAGTTGAAAGAAGAAATAGAACTCTTGTGGAAGCTGCTCGCACAATCCTAATTTATTCTAGTGCACCGTTATTTCTATGGGCTGATGCTGTTGCCACTGCTTGTTTCACTCAGAACCGATCCCTAATCCATCCTAGATTCAATAAAACCCCGTATGAGCTTGTGAACAACAGAAAACCTGATATCTCTTACTTTCACGTGTTTGGCGCTTTGTGCTATCCGACGAACGACAGAGAAGATCTAGGTAAATTGAAAGCTAAAGGTGATATTGGAATCTTCATTGGATATTCAGATAACTCGAGGGCATTCAGGGTGTATAACAGAAGAACTAGGAGGATCATGGAGACGATGAATGTGAAATTTGATGAACTTTCACATATGGCTTCTGAGAGACTCGCTCTAGAACCCGCACTAAACCCGCAGAATTTTGGACACATCAGTTCAGGACTCGTACCTCAAAGAGCTCAATCAACTTCGTTTGACAATCCTAAAGAACAAGAATGGGAGAATTTCTTCGAGTTAATGTTCGATGAATACTATGGTGGAACTTCGACAAATGCATCAAACCATCATTCCGCTGCACCCGCTCAAAATCATCCTCCACCACCAACAGAAGATGCATCTACAACGGTCGAAACCAATGCACCAACTCCATCTACATCATCTACATCTACTACAGTTATTGCACCCGTTCTACCAGCAGTTGATGAGCAAAACCAACACAGAAACGATGCAACGTTAGATGAAGACTTATTTGAAAACCCGTTTGCTACGGAATCAGCTGAATCATCCTCAAGCTTACGAGAACCATCTAACTCGCATACGCTTAACCAACGGTATCCTTCTACTCTGAAGTGGACAAAAGACCACCCAATTGAACAAGTTATTGGTGAACCTTCAAGGCCAATTCAGACGAGACGTCAACTTGCCACCGATTGCGACTTGTGCATTTACCTTTGCTCAATTAGCAATATAGAGCCAAAGAACATTCGCGAGGCAATGGCAGAACCCGCATGGATAGAAGCGATGCAGGAGGAACTTCTCCAATACCGTCTTCATGACTCTTGGGAAATGGTTCCAAGACCAATTGACATTCGCGCCAATGATCTCAAATGGTTATGGAAGAACAAAAGGGATGAAGAGATGAATGTAATTTGCAACAAAGCTCGTCTTGTGGCCAAAGGATATATACAAGAGGAAGGGATAGACTTTGAAGAGTCATTCGCGTCGGTAGCTAGACTTGAGGCAGTCAGGATTTTCTTAGCCTATGCAGCTCACAAAAACATCACGGTTTATCAGATGGACATTAAGACCGCGTTCTTGAATGGAACTCTGAAAGAAGAAGTGTACGTGAGTCAGCCAGAAGGCTTCATCGACTTGGAACATCCAGACTACGTCTACAAACTCAAAAAGGCAATCTATGGTTTAAAGCAAGCTCCGAGAGCGTGGTATGATGAACTATCCTCTTTCCTTATCCAAAACAATTTCACCAAAGGCACAGTTGATCCTACCTTGTTTACAAAAAAAATGCAAAAACAACATTTTGATTGTTCAGATTTACGTGGACGACATCATTTTTGGGTTCACTAATCCGAATCTTTCAAAACATTTTGAAAATATCATGAAAAGCAAATTTGAAATGTCCATGATGGGGGAACTAAAATTCTTTCTTGGTTTACAAATACATCAGTCCCCTCGTGGAATTTTTATAAGTCAAGCTAAATACACAACTGAGATTTTGAAAAATCATGGTATGGATAATTGTGACTCGGTCGGAACACCAATGGTTACTTCACCAAAAATTGGAGCCGATTTGTTTGGGAAACCTATTGATCCGAAGAAATATCGGAGCATGATTGGTTCTCTCATGTACCTCACTGCTAGTCGACCCAATATTCATTTTGCTGTTTGCTTATTAGCACGGTTTCAGGCAAAGCCTACCGAACTGCACCTCAAAGAGGTTAAACGAATCTTTCGGTACCTGAAGACATCTATTCACATGGGACTTTGGTATCCGAAGGAATCCGGATTTGATCTAATTGCCTTTTCAGATGCGGACCACGCAGGTGATCAAGTTACAGCAAAAAGTACATCAGGAGGAGCACAATTTTTGGGTGAAAAGTTAGTAAGCTGGTCTTCAAAGAAACAAGATTGCACTGCACTTTCAACCGCTGAAGCTGAGTGTGTGTCTCTATCTGCGTGTTGTGCTCAAGTTCTTTGGATGAGAACACAACTCACAGATTATGGCTTTACCATCGATAAAATACCTATGTATTGTGACTCGAAAAGTGCCATAGCCATATCATGCAATCCTGTTCATCACTCAAAGACCAAGCATATCCGTGTCCGCTACCACTTCATCAAAGAGTACGTCAAAAATGGTATTGTTGAATTATTTTTCGTGAAGACTGATTACCAACTCGCCGATCTATTAACTAAAGCCCTTCCAAAAGAAAGGTTTGACTATTTAGTTCGACGAATTGGAATGCGAAGCCTAACACCTGAGGAGTTAGAACGTCTTCTCGAATCTTCTTGAAAATGATTTTCCAAAAAGCTTCGCTGTAAATATTTTTGAAAAACAAAATACAAAAATTGAAAAACCAATAAAAGCAAAATATAAAAATATAAAATTTTCAAAAATACAAAAACAATATAAAATCAAAAATCCAAAAATATTCTTCTCACGACATGTCTCTCGTATAATCGATATTCTGTACGTTTCTAGAAATGTCATTCAACAATGATACGGGCATGTACAGATGCTTGAGCGAGAGTTCTTTAATTGTTTTCTAAAACATGTCGTTTCTCAAAATTTCTTCATAAAATGGCTTTCGTATACATCAGTACGAAACCCGGACCGAAAAGATGACTTTTGATTATTTTTTCAAATCAAAACTCGTGCCTTTTAATGAAAATCACAAGTGTACGCTTCAGTGCACTACATTTAAAAATGGTGAGAAATCATCATCATCTTGAGCACCTTTTCAAGATTGTTCAAAAAGATTTTTCAAAATCTTTCAAAATATTTTGTGCTCAAGATAACTCCCTCTAAAACCCTTTAATTGATTATGCTTTATTAAAGGGGGAGTATAAAACAAAAATGTTCCAAATTCATGCTTAAATCAAATACGTTTGACTCCCCAAAAGATTCTAAAATGTTGTTTAATCCGTTGATATCAAAAATATCACGAATATGCTATTTTTGAGGGGGAGGAGACGTGATTAAAATGTGATCAAAAAGTTTAATGATCGTTGTTTGAATCTCAAAATGATCTCGACTCAGTTGAAACCAATGAATTGACGAGGAATTATGTACCATCTCGAGAAACTTTCTATGGACTTGACCAGGACGGGTAATAATTTCAAGCTAGTTCTCTAGTGATGTAAACGTGTCTCGAATCGGTCTAGCTCATTTAAAGTCGATCAATTCAAAAAGTGCGAACTCTACCCTCTATGTGCAAATTTCTGTCAAAACTTATAAGCACATGTGAAGGGGGAGTGTTTCTGAAAATACAAAACTCACGGAGTGTTTCAAACATGTTTTCTATCATAAACACTCTGAGAGATTTTCAAGAAAAATGGTTTTATGGCAACAATAGGACAGTCATGGAGTTATAAGGTGACTAAGGATAGGAAATTCGTCCTATGATCCGCCAGAGCCGGAGGGATCTACCCAAGGACATCACCAATAGTTAGTATTAGAAGTCCTCAGGTATGATTGAAAAAAGGAGTAATGTGAGAAAGGAGAAAGAAGGGGTTGAAGAATTAAAAAGAAAAGTAATGAAAAAGGGTGAAAAGAAATAGCCCTCCATATTCAACCTTTTGGCAGAAACCGGGTTCAATACATATGCTACTGGTTGTCACTAAGATGACACTGGTATTGAAGACAAAGACGTCATGGACCCAGTGACGCACTGCACTAAACCTTCTAGCCACTCAATTCCTCTTAAAAGGATTTGTTTCATTCTCACTGGGAACCCTACATAATCTATCGACTTTCTCTTAGAGATCGTTGATATTGAAGAAGGAGACCCTCTCCCTAGTCTCCGCTCAGGAAAACTAAAATGCACTATTGAGTCTAGAGCCACGAGATTCATCAAAAGATCTCATAGGAACACTTGACATGACATCGCTTGCTGTTCATCAATTAGGACACAAGTGATATATTATATAGTCCTACACAGATCTTAGCAATCTGCCAGAACATTTATGAGAGGTTTCACAATTGTGATCCTCAGTGATTGAATGGAAACTCCTGCCAGGGTCAACATCAAGCAGCCCTGACAGCAGGTCACTTCGGTAACTCCCTATGGATTACGCTTAGTGTGTCTCAAACGGTCTACAGTCGTGGAGTGATGCTTCGGTGTACTTCAGCGACTCATCTGAACTGTAGATGTACTTCGGTATATCGCGTTATCTCACTTGTGGGACTCCAGTTCAGGAACGGCCTTTGTAAGAATTAGAGATGTGTTTTCACACTATGCTGTTAACACCCTTGAAATTCAAACTTGTAAGTGCCGGAATCCGCTTATTACTAACTTGTTTTATGTTTTCTTCTTATGGAAGCTCCGGAGCGGATTGATCGTGCAGATTCTCCACATGCTCATACCAAAAACACATGAAAGTTCTCATCATAATCAAAGGCAACACAAAGTTAAAGATGATTCTTCGTCAATGTCAAAGAATCTACAAAGTGTAAAGACTCGAGAACTACATCATTGGTAACCAAAAGACAAATAGAAGTGTGAGCATGGTGGAGAAAGACGTGGAGACACCAAACCAACGAAGTTGACAACGGCAGACAACCACATTAATTGATCACAAAGCATGAAGGAACAATGAATCAAGACTATTCTATATCTACACACAAAGTTCAAGCTCGAGAAAAGTAAAGACCTTATCAAGTGGAGCATCTTTTGAATGACCACCCCTTAGGGAGAGATTGTTAGCCTTAATAGTTTTTATTAGAAGTGATGGTCATTCACGTTTAGGAACTTTGTAACGTGTGTTAGATATCGTGCTAGAATAGTCAACGGGCTCGTGGATTGGGCTAAGCTAATTGGCTATATGTTAAGTTAAGCTAGCCTTTCTTCATGTGTTATCCAATCCAAGTCCACGAGGCCTAAGCCAAAGCCCATTAGGGCGTTTATGTTTTAGAGTATAAATACCCCTCAAAGTCTCATTTGAGGGGTGTGCTTGAGTGTGTGTGTGTGTGTTCTTCCTTTGCAATAAACATCATCTTTATTGTTTATCTTTCTACGCATAACATACACGGTTTGTATAACATCAAGTCACCATCTTTCCTTTCTTTATTTCATCTTCTTATACGCATAAGTGTTTGTGGTTTAACGTGTTCATCTTGTGATAAGGTGTGTTGGGTTTGTGATAAGGTTGATAGATATAAGGTCCTACATTTCTCACCATGTTCGATTCTTTGGAAATTGCTAATTAGTCCAAAGTTTTTACTAACTAAGATGAGATCAATTGTTCCCACCATATGTAGATATTTTGGATAATTGCTCACTAGTCAAACGGTTTTAACTAACCTTTGCGGCTTGTAAGGTACTTATGTATATGGTTAAGACGTATGACTTATGAGCTCACTTTTACGACATGTAAATACACAAACATAGGATCCAAATACGAACACAACTAGGAAATTATTAGATGATAAGACACAAGTGTGTTTTCTTTAGTTTCAAGATCTCCAAATGAAGTAGCAAAATTATAGAAATAGTACACTATGCCACAAAATGTGGATGCTAATGTAATGTCTTTCTCAAAAAGTCATGGTTAAGTTCCAAAAAGAAGAAAACATCAAACTAGTTGAATTAAGACCCCACGTCATCCTCTCTTTTTAAGCTATCCTATATTGATTTGGAAAATTGCATAAAAGGCTATGGAGAAATTGACATAAAAAATTCATTATTGTCAATTTTTCTTAAATTAACTTTTTCATGTCAATTTTTATTTTTAAGAAGGATTAATGAGGTATTGAAATAAACTAAAGAATATAATGGACTATATTGATGGGATATATTCAACCAAATCAATAGCATTGCATTGCTAAGGCTAGGAGTAATGGTTGTGAAACTCATCCCTTTACGTTAGCGTCACATTAACATCCAACACACCGTCAAATTCATCACCAAATAAGTGTAATATTGACCATCAAACTCACCACCAAACAAATATAATGGTAATCACCAAATCAAACATATAAAAATATTCCACTTTATATATGCATACCTCACAAACACAAAAAAATGATGCATCGGTTAGGTGGTCTGCACCACTGAACCACAACCAAAATACCTCAACCATGCGTGGTTGGGGAAGGTGTGTAATAGGGACGATGCATGGTGGTGCCACCAACAGGTGGTTGACTACCACCCATCATGTCCGGCTTAAGTTGCAGTGACACCAAATGGCGAAAAAAATAAATAAAAAAACTGCAACTTTTGTAAGATGTCCCAAATGAAACCATTAACACCATTGCACTATGTTGTTAGTTATTATAAAGACAACCTGACAATAAGCAAAAATGTAAATTAACATATATATAAGGTGCATCTTAAAACATGATCGTAATAGAAGGTTTTATGAGCAAAAATGTTTTGTATCCTCTATTTGCTTATATGAATGCAACAACTTAGAATAAGTATAAGGTGATTGTGTCGAATGTAGAAATTATGAGTCCCTTCTCCATTTCGCACCAGAATCCACAAGTTTGATATAGGCGTTTTTGAAATCTTCAAAAAACAATTCTTGATCTTCAGCATACTTTGATATCCACCTGCGAATGCTAAGAATGTAAGTTGTTGGTTTGCTCTAAATTTAGCAACAATATAGACCAAACCATCTTGTTTGGTTTCAATTAATGAACCGAATAGAATTACTCAATGCTGGTTATAGTTGCAACTCTCGTTCCTTAGTTCAAACTAGTCGGATACCCGCGCACAGCGGCGGCGATAAGTATAGTTATATGTGTTTGCTTACTCGTTTAGTGAAATCGTTTCACAACACTTCAAATGTATATGTGTTAGTTGTAAGTGTTTGTTTGGGTTACCCGTAACTTTCCCGTTGCTTTCCCGCGACATCATTATTCCCGCATATAGAAATACCCTCGCAATCTCTTACGCGTCAAACACTACCCCAAAAGTATATGATTTTGACGAATCAAGATTATATTGATTGAAATAAATGAAATAAAGGTTAAAGTTGTAAAAATTTGAATTAAAATAAAATAAACCCATTAAAAATATAAAAACTAAAAACTCATAAAAATATATCAAAATGGATGTTGAATTAAAGAGCATAAAATTTTAGAAAATATGGTGAAATTAGATTATAAAAAAAATAAGTAGATAAAAAGATATTTTAATTTAAAAATAAAGATGAATTTTTAGTTGAGAAATGACACATGTCATTTTATAATTGGAGCTCTTTATCTTAATTTTTAGTGGTTAGGAGTTAGGTTTGGAGTTTGTTAGAAATTAGGCTTGGAGTTTGTTAAGAAGTGACACATGTCATCTCATGATTGGAGCTCCTTATCTTAATTTTTGGTTAGAAAAACTCTTTCCATAATAAGCAAGTAAAAAAGTCTGAATTTTTAAGCCTTCTAATTTTAGAATGCCTAAATGCATTATAAAGTAGTATAGATAATTAGATATAGATAGATAACACTTACTATGCATAAACTGATTTCCGTTTAGTAAAAGGAGAAGTAGAAGTAAAAAAAAAGGCATTATTGTTCTTTCACAGTTTTCTTCCAGTTACATACTTGAATATCTATGACGTACCTTAAGCACTCATCATCCTCGATGAGAGCACGATCTGAAGGAAGACCAACCATAGCTGTCATTCCAGCTGAACACAGAAAATTAGGAAATCTGTTAGTCTACAAAAAGTTTTGACTCTTAAGCATCTTTTGACAAAATGTGAATAATGAACCAAGATCAAGTAAAGACAGTGGTTTCGCCTAAAAAAGCAGCAAAAGAAGATGGTATTTTTGTCATAAAAAAGAGTAGTCTTTAAGAAAATGGCAATTATGGACTCCTTATCGAAGATAGTTTCAAATGCCCCTACTGTTCTAACACGATAAGAAAAATACCACAAACCTGAAGATTGCCATGGTTTCTCCAACAATACTTTGTAGTACGCATTATCAAAGACAATTGGATTTCCAAAACCCTTGCTTCCAAGAGTATGAGCACCAGATAATGCTACAAGTTCCTGTGTTCTGCCAAAAAGTTTATATTCATGGTCAGACAGGGAACATAATGTTTTAGTCAAACATGGTCAATATGTCGTCATATTCACTTACGAAAAACCTTTTCGCTTAAAACTCTGTTTCAGTCCAAAGGCGTCTAATGTTTCTTCAGGAAGTTTTCCCTCTGGATCAGGTACCCTACGAGGCAAAACATAGCATCATAACAATAACTTGAAGCTTGCTACATTAGAGAACACACATCACACTTATCTCACCTCATATTAACAGAACTCGTGAGAAAAAATAGTCCCTTACATCGAGTCTAATCTGCCTAATCGAATGGGGATTGTTGGACCTCCACACAAAGAGACAGCTTCTGCTCCAGCCACAGCAATCGTATCAGCCATTGACACTGAAATTTAAAGAGAAAGGGGAACAGAAAATTTCACACAACTACAGAAATTTAATCACTAAACAATAAACATAGTGAATCAATAGATAATGTTAACCTGGTTGTATCTCATCAACCATCTTTTTAGCTTCCACAATAATCTAATCAATTAAGGTAGTTTTAACTTTTAAGCGATTACGAACAATGAAAAAAATATAAGCAGTGCATGTGGTCATAAGAAAACAAATGTATGTGCGTAAAAAATTGAAAGGAAATGAAAGAGATAATGAAATTACCTTCAACGATCTCTTAAGACCTTTATTTTCAGGTCTATCAAGTTCATAAGCTATAGAGCCGTTCATACCACCTGAATGATGTAACAGAGATGATACTGAATATCAGAAAAAGATAGATATCAATATGAGACAGCTCTCATAAGTCATAAGCTCTTAAGAAATTAGAAAGAGGGAAATTTTGACTTTTGAGGTCAAACAGACCAGTTAAGGGCTTCGAGAAATTGAAACATGTTCTTTACATTGTCAAGATATGATACTCGTATCTACAACTCTTTTGAAGATGTTATTTATAGGAAGTTCCACATTTGTTACGATAGCCAAATTGGCCTTCTTTTAGAAGGACGGAGTTATAATCACAATCAAGTGATTATATAAATATTATGACTTTTCAAATTAATGATCATACCTGAATCATCATCCATATCATACGTTCCTGCATCATGAAAGACCAATCGAAGGACACCTGCAGCCTTGCCTTTAGAAAGTACTTTTCTTATCTCTTCCTGTAACAATACTAGATCACTGACAACAAACATCAATGTCTCAGGAAACAGAATTATAAAATTAACTTTTCGCAGCATGACTTTAATGATAGACTTACTCTGCAGCATTAGCGTTAGCATCAACACCAAATTGTAGCATTGTGTTAGGCAAAGGCAAAAGAAATGTGATCATAGATATCATCATTCTCCTGCCATATGAAGTGCTTACATCATCCTCATCTGCAATTCATTTATAATTATCAAAAGTTACATAAAAAAAAAACCCAAACATGATATTTATCTATAGTTAGTCTATGGTTAAAGGGTGTTTGGGACTGCTTATATCTGTTATATTTTTCTGCTTGCACATTTTTTTATAAAGCAGATAAGCAATTTAAGATATAGTGTTTGGATTTGAATATGACATCTATCCTCCTGAGGAGAAGTTTGGTTTCAAACCCAGGTTCGAACAGGAGGAGTACGCCATGCTAATGTGCCTTTGGATGATCCGCATCTCACGTCAAGCCGATGAGCACATTGAACTATCGATGTGGCTGAGAGCCCTCACAGCCCAGCACAACGACACAATCACCAGGGGCGCTCTTTACCCACTGAGCTAAAAGCCCAGTCGTGCGGCCCCCATGGGGGACCGCTAGGCCAAAAGCGAGAGAAACCCCATCCTTCTCTTTCCCTTTTTCGCCCCCATGTCGCCACACAAAGGGCATGGGCACATAAAAAGGGGATCCTATTATTGGTTAGAAAGTAACGTAGGTTCCATTTGATATAGGTTTTTACTTTAGAAATGAGGATAAAAAAGAGAAATTGGTCACACTATTCAACTTTTCCTTTAACTTTGACAATTTGGCCAAAATTTTCCCTTTTTGCAAAAAGAATCGACTATCCCGCAAGCAAGCCGCGTATCCAGAATCTTGCATGTTTATTTAAAATGAAAATAAGGGTAAACAAATATTGGTTCGCAAGGTATGAAGAAAGGCTGACAAGCTTTAGTTACAAGTTTTCAAAGTTTGAATACAATTCTGCAGGCTATAAAAAATCGCAATGAGTTTCAAGATGTTAGTGTCAGGTATTAATACTCAACGAGTTTCAAGATAATTTCTTGAATCGTATGGCTAGGGTAGCACAAAGCTCATATTGGGATAAGACAAGAGATCTTGTTAGTTTTCGTATGTTCAAATGAAACAAAAATTCTGTTATTAACAGATTGACAGTTATGGTGGTTGGTTGTAACTGGCGGGGAACAAAGAGTCATGTCTTTTGGGGAACACACATATCGTTTGGGTTTTGGCGGGAAATACTGGTGACTTGCTTGGTGTACAAAATACCGTTTGGGTCGAAATATTGTATTAGCAAAGTGACATGTGATACACATATCAAGAAATTATCGAGGAACTCATTAAATTATTAATAGCCGACACTAACAAACTAATACATATTATGTGATAATCATGGCTCACGGCTGGTGATAATCATGGCTGGCGATACACATGGATATGAATGCAAGGTTTGAGAAATTTGATAAGTTCGAGGGAAATAACTTTACTGTGTTGGCAAAATCTATTTGAACTTACGAAAACTAACAAAATCTTTGTGTTTTGCTCTATTATTGCGCCACAATAAGAGTATTTTCTCGTATTTTCTCAATATGAATTTCGTGTAACTGTCACATCCAAATAAGGTCGACATATTGTATTATGACAGTCCTATATAATACCTGATTCAAGAAACTAATCAATTATCCAAGAAACGTATTGATTATTAATTTATTATAAAACCTCAAAGGGTATTGTCGAATAATTGAAACCCCATAAGGATTTATAAAACCAAAATTACGCAATTGTTGTTTTCTAATTCAGCGGCTTGTTCCGACGTGTGGTCTTAGATCCGATTGCGATTCTGGTATGCTTTTGTTCAGAATTTAATTACGAAGCCAATGGCGCTAGGCGTCATTTAACTCTTTACGGTTTAGGAGTTATGGTCAAAACAGTGGGCTGCAATTTTTTATCTCTTTTTAAGATTAGGGATACAACGACAGCTTAGGGTTTGACGCGGTTTGACGAAATTGTTTAGAGGTGGCGGCTTAAGTTTGCCTACAAGTCCGAGGATTAGACTTGAAGTTCTCATACCATGTTCAATGATTGAAACCCGGTAAGGGTAAATGTATTATTGATCCATGATAAATAGATTACAACGGAACATAGAAAACCCTAACGGACCCTAAGACTACATGCGGCTTTGGGCCGACATTGATTGTAACTCTATTTGTCCTATATACACTAGTTACATATAATAAGCAACTAGCTCACAACCCTAATGGGTACGGCCCATCTATACAAGCGGAGTCGGACCCGTTTAGTCTAATTTGGTCTAATAATTATCAATACCCGAGACTAACATAAGATTCATCTCAAATAAGCACTTAAGAATAAGCATATGAAAAACATAACTATGTAACCACATAGAAACTGCCATTTGCTCAAGCCAAACACTAGAAACTGTTTATCTACTTACACATAAGTACATATATAATCGCTATACTAAACAAAAACAGTTTCACTATCCACTATCATATAAAAAGTTCAGATGAAAATATATAGATAGTTAGTTTACCTGAATCAGAAACTGTGGTGAACGATGGCGACGTTGAACAAACAGCGGGTCGAACAACGGCGCGTGTGCATACACATTGGATATTCCGGTGAATTTTGGCGGGAAAAATGAGACAGCAGAAACGCCGGAACGACAAGTCTAAACCTGTGAACGACATTTTTTTTAACTGACAGTTTAGAATAACAACGTTTGTGGATAACTAGAGATATTAATATTTTACATGTTTAGTCCATGTAGTTGAACTTCTTTTACATTTCTACCCCAGTAGTTGCTTTTTTGGTAGTTTTAGTTCGATGCATGTTCGAGAAATATCTAAAGAGGTGAATCTTGATCGGTTTGGTTTTGATTAGTTTGGTCGGTTTTTGGTCGTCCTTAAAGTTAACCAAAGTAGTGCTTCGTCTAAAGGGCATTGATATTGTGATGGCTTTCACATACCCGTCAAATGGTTAACATAAGAAAGGTAACAACATGATTAAAATGACACAAGGACATGATTTGAGACTACATGATATTTCACTATTTGATTAATAGCCAAACATCTTTAATAAAATGGTAGAGATCACTTGTGAATTATTAGACCTTCGCTTCATCTCATAAACAACACAAACGCCCAAAATTTCCATATAAATTGTATACTACATTCACAGAAATAAGTCCATCACTATAACACTTACATAGATACATGTTTATAATCATATACATATGTCTTACTATCTAGGTCCTGAAAGTCTCATATCAGATAAATAAGCATTGTTATTGCCATCAGAAGGCCCTGATGAAGTGCAATATTCGCTGAACGATCTATACAAGCTTGAATAGAACCCGGTTTGACCACCCACAGGTGCTGGAGGAACCGTGCACAACCCTTCAAGCATTTGCACCACTTTAGTCATTGAAGGCCTTAAACTCATATCATCTTGTATGCACCACAGCGCCGTACGAGTTGCCACGTTGACACGTTCATCATTCTCGTCAACTTTCATTTTCTTGTCCAAATGTATTTCAACTTGACCTTCTTCCATATTTTTAAAAGCGTAGTTTCTTTGGCCACTAATGATTTCAAGTAACACCATCCCGTAGCTATAGACGTCACTCTTTTCTGAGATTGCGTAGTTTGTAATCCATTCAGGAGCAAGGTACCCTCGAGTGCCTCTTAATGTGGTGAACACATGACTTTGTTCTCGTGTCATAAGCTTAGCCAACCCGAAATCAGATACTTTTGCTAAAAAGTTGTCATCTAATAACACATTTTCAGGCTTTATATCACAATGAACAATCTTCACATCACAATCTTCGTGAAGGTAAGCAAGTCCTTTAGCTGTTCCAATCGCTATATTGTATCTTGTATCCCAATCCAGTAAAAACTCACCAAAAATCCATCTATCTAAGGATCCATTTGCCATGTATTCGTAAACAAGGAGACGATGCTTTCCTTCTGCACAAAAACCTTTGAGTTTCACCAAATGGTGGTGATGGATGCTACCAATCATGCTTACTTCTGCTCGAAACTCTTTCTTCCCTTGACCAATTCCTTCTAGCCGCTTGACGGCTACTTGTGTTCCATCTTTTAGGACCCCTTGGTAGACTGAACCGAACCCACCTTGGCCTAGCTTGGTGGTGAAGCCATTAGTTGCTTCTTGAAGATTGTTGTAGGTGAATCGAACAGGCATCCCGGATATGTTTTCCAAGAACGTATCCTCTTCGGCTATTTCATCAAGAACTTCCCCTAATTCGATCTTCTTCTTAAGCTTCTTCTTGCGACAGCGAATATACATTATTAGTAGTCCAAGAAACCCAAACACTGCCACTATGACTATAACAACCAGTATAGTCACCACTTTAGAAACCATGTTTATTTTCACATAAAGATGTAAACTTAGTTGCTTTTTTAGAAAAGCTAAAGTTTTTTTTTTTTTTTAGTAATGAAGGTAATATATTACTTGTGAAGGTGTGATGGAAGCAGAGTATATAGTGTGAGGTATGAAAAATGAATGAATAGGTTTCATTTTTGAATTGAATTAAGGAGGCCCAATTGAAGCTAAGTCAAGACATTAATAGTACTATAGTAGTATTTTCAAGTTGGTTATAGAATAAGAAAGGGACAACGACTGATCTATCTAACACAGCATATTATAATAAGCAGGTTGCCAGCTTTATAAGGAAAGACAAAAGGGATAAGATTTTTTAAGATTTTTTTTGTTTTCTTTTGTTTTTTTTTTTTTTTTTTAAATTATTATTATTTTTTTTTGTTTCATTCATTCATTCATTCAATGACAATTTATTACGAACTACACCGCCTATCTCATAATATTTATCTCACATATTTCTTACATACCGCTGAGCCAAGATGCCCGGTCAACTCGGAGGTGTTTGATGGTGTCAAAGAAAGAGTAACTGTTGGGATTTACACATTCCAACAGTAACATCTAGGTGGGTTTGGACTTTCAACTCATTCACAACTGACAAACGACAAAACATGGCTAATCATTAACCTTAAACTACAAAATGATTGTGAGTTCAAGTATATGTTGTGTATATTGTGAAATAGTTAGTAAAGTTAACCTTAAACTACAAAAAGAGTATTCATTTCATTCCAAAGAAGTGCATCTTTTGTGATTTATAAACCTAGTTAACCATTTAACTACGAGTACGCAGCGGATAATGGATCTAGTTTAGCAATTATAGTTAACACATATTATAAACAAACGAGATAAAAAGGAACAAAAAAAACTAACCCTCGTAGACACCAGCAAATGAAACAAGTGACTAAAATAATCACGTCTACGAGTGCTCACACAAACACGTCAAACAAATACGCCCGGATGTTAGCCGTATCTCACGTATACCCAAACACCTCGTGTTAAAGCTCAATCTCGGATAAAAAACCAAACAGCCACAAACCTTGTGTTATCCGAGAACCAGAAGTCACCCAAGATCCTATCTATGTACTGTCCGATATCGGGCAGAACTACACCAACCTGTTTTGCCTTTTCTGTCCAAGAACGCAACAAACAAAACAAGATCTTTCGCTTCTGCTCCTACCTGTGACTATCAAGAACACGAACTAGAACCTATAAAGTACACCTTGGATCAAAGATGCAAGTAATAGGTGATGAAGTGATCGATCAATAACCAAAAACCCTAGAGAAGCTTGGTATCAATCAGATGGGAAAATGGCAGAAGTTTTGTGAGTGGTTTTGCTGTAAGTCGTGTGGTATGAGGTGGTATGAGGGTGTTTTTATAGCCTCTCAACCCTAGCTCATGATAAGGTTCAAGGTTGTTAGGAATTGGAAATTCCATGTGAAAGTGTCGGTCACCCCAATTATGGTCTAGCATAAGTTAGCTTGTAGACATGTCGTTTGTTACGTTATTTAGTAGTTTATTAGTTAGTTTGTAGCGTAGATTAGTTTAGTGTAACACCGTGGAGGAAGGACGGGTCTTTACCCACTGTATACCTGATCCACAGGCCGTCTGAAGGTCGTGTAGTCTGTAAGTATAAATACCCCTTCCATCCTTGGAAGGGGTGGTGCTTTTCAATCTAACATTTCATTTTTGCATTACAACTCTCTATCTAGAAAACACCCATCTCTTATCTTTCTCTCTCTAAATGGCTAACATGTATTTCCATCATCCAAGACCACCCGAATCATCAAACAACATAATATTTACGATCCTACAAATGGTACCAGAGCCATGATTATTGTGTTGGGTTGATTTTTTGTGGTTTTGTATCTTGTCTTAAACTGTTTTGGTACTTTTTATTGGTCGGAAAACTTTTTTTTTCCTCTAATATTGTGGTATCCAGTTTTATCAGTTATTGCATCTGTTGGTTAAAGAAGTCCAAAACTGTTTTGTTTCATGAATCCAAATAGTTTCATATTACTTGATTGTGTCATCTTTATGTCCAAACTGCTTTTTGTATAATAACTTTTGAAACTTTTGGTTCAAACCCATGAAGGTACATGGTCAAATGGTCAGTCTATGCAGTCAACCAGGGTAAAAAATGAAGCATGTTTATGCTTTTTCTGGGTAACATACTTTTGTGACTATTCTTTGTACCAAACTCGTGATTATTTTTGGGGTCATCTGGTCATATTTCGAGGTCAAAATGGGTCGAACAGGAAGCGATTTGTTTCATACTGATGCGTTTTGACGCATTGGTTCACAAGTGACTTGTGTCAAAAATAGCGACTTGTGTCAAAAAAAATAGCGACTTGTTTGTTACGAAGTAGAAGATGAAGAAGATTATGACAAAAGACCAGCAAATACGAAAAGACTCTCGACTACAGTTTCAATATTCCATCATCAGTCCATGAAACTTATTTCGAGCAAAATACTCGAATTGAAAAGCATATGTAACATCAGATTCGACCCAACATCAACCTAAAATTTATCCTAACTCATTCTCCATCTTATATCCAAGACTCAAGAAAAAATTTGAAAAAAAGTAAAGCAAGATCTCAGATTCGTTATGGGTTATTGATTAATCAAAGACCTTTTTTTCAGATCCCTTCAAACCCTAGAAAATCCATCACTGATCTCATGTTTTTTTTAAATATCCAAAATAAATTGAAGATAGAACAAAACCTATATTAGTTTCATACTCCTTCATGTTCGGTCTAAATGAAATACGAATGGAAATTAAAGTTTGATCTCAGATCCTTGTGTGCTTTTCAAATATTATCCGACCATTAAAGGGCAAGCACGGAAAGTTTTACATCATTGATCTTTGCCTTTGTGAAGTTCTACTTCAACTCTATGTTCGACAAATGAAAAGTAATTAACAATTATTGTTAATCCTTATTTCATTCTTTCGATTCAAGCTGAAGGTACAAAATCAAACATGGTAACATTAACATAAAGATTAAAACCTACCCGTGATTGTTCCAATGATCTCGTGCCACAACCACTGCTCATGCCATCCATTTGGCGAGCACATCATAAGATGATCCGTTTCTAGGATATTTGGGTGTGGTTACACTTCTAGAGATGTGGATGGATTGATTTGAAGAGAGGTTTCTGAAGATTCATATTAGAAGCAACATAGGAGAGATTGAGAGCTGATTTGTGTTGATTGTAATTTGGGACTCGAAAATACTTAGGAGGAGATGATGATTAAAAGTTTTTGTCTGAGAAGAGAGGCGTACATAATGATCAGGGATTTTTAGGGTTTGATAAGTGGTGAGTGTGTTGTGTTTTATACCATCCGAAACTTAGGGCAAATGGGTGATAATGGTTCAGGCCTTGTGTCTTTGGGCCGTGAATAGATTTAATGGGGACAGGAGGTGCTCATTTGGGCCGTGTAATTTGGGGATGAGTATTTTACAATCACATTTTTGGGTCGTGTGATTAATTGGCATACAAGTAATCACATTTTCTGATCGTGTACAACTTATTTGAGTATTGAGGGATTTAAGTATCATTTGGGTACTAATGTTGGATCAAATCATGTGGTACTTTAGTATTGAGTTTTGTGGTATCCGTTGGGCCTCGATTTTTATCGTTTGATCAGATATCTTTAAAGACCCACACTCTTAATACGAATTAATATTGTGAAATGGGTTGTTCAATATACTACACAAGTTGGTATCATGTGTTGGAATGGATCGGGATTGTAATTTATCAATTGGGCTACATGTGATCCCCGTTGGACTTGAACCAATGATTTTGCACCAGAAGTGGGGATAAGAATTGTGCTAATATTTTATTTTCATGGGATGCGTGCGGTAATTTGACGTTGCAGTTTGACGACGAAATTTGTGATAACGAGAGTTGATGATAAGTGATTTGGGGTGATGATGTGATTTGTTGAAGAAATGCAGTTTGGCTCTTTGGTTTATACATTTTCTCGAATAATATTATGACAAGGATTGAATTGATGGTTGAACAAGGTTGACTACAGGGTTGTTTGGACGGTATTTCTTATTTGAATTTGCAGTGAAACTTTCCGGACACGTTTACTTATTTCATCTTCTTTCTTTCTACCCTTTCGCGAAGATGACTTGTTTGGGCGTTTATAGAGGGTGATAAAGACTTGGCTATTTAGTTACGCTTGTGATTCTTTCTCGCTTAACTCACAACGTAGCTATCACTTCGGTGTCTCACGCAGTTGAGAATATGTCAAGAGGTTTTGTACATTGGGTACACCATTTCTTTTTCACGAGGATTAGTACAAGTTTAAGTAACAAATCTGGGGAATTTTTCTTCATGATCAAGTTTGGCATATCGGGTTTACTTCACCATGTTGTCACTGCAATAGTCGACAGAATGCGTGAATGATGTGTTTACCAAAGTGTTTACTGGATGGTTGATGATATTATTGATGTTGGAGATTGAACCGTTGATGAACCGCTGCATGTTCCCCTAAAACATATATTCACTGAAACCAAAGTTGTCATAGCACATTCAAGCTGACATTGTTTACGGTTTTGTCTTGATTTTGTAAAATCCCGCGAAAGAATCTATTTCTCGGTTTAAATCATAGACTTGTAAAATCCCGTGACAATGGAAACATCATGGTAATTGTAAAGTGCATTTCCGGATCTACCTTACGGTTTATTCTTGGGTTTGTAAAATCCCGCGAAAGAAACTATTTCTCGGTTTAAACCATAGAGTTGTAAAATCCCGTAATGATGGAACCTTCCTGGAGAAAGGAAAGTGTATTTCGGGATCTTATTTGATGCTGGTGCCACGGTTTCTACTTCGAAGAAGGGATAAAAGTGTGTACTTCATGAATTGGGTGATTGTTTGGATATTCTTCATGGCAGCTTGGTTATTATATGGTTTTACGGGGTTATGTGCTTTTAACCATGGTCGGGATGAAAACCATTATCATAGTTCACTTAAAACGTCAAAGGAGGATAGATTTGAGCTTTTAACCAGAAGATGTGACAACGGGGTTAATTCACTATTATTTATTTGAGGTTAAAGTGAAATATCACGGGCGAGTGTACTTAGTATCTGAAGGTATCGGGGATGGTTGGATGAAGATTCTTCAAGATCCTTGTTCGAGCTTATTATCAAAAACGAAGACTTGGAAATCTAGTTATTGTTGGGTGACTTTTTCCTTTTCTTTTACCACTTGGGGGAATTGGGCTCGTACCACCACAAAATAACTATCACTTTAAGCAGTTACGTTGTAGTGCTCAGTGTCACATTCAATTGTGGATTTTCAAGAGGTATTGTACGTCTTATACTTGATGGTTGGTTGGATGAAGAGTATAGAGTACTTAGAGATTCAATGGAGGATGAAGTCTCGGCACCGCTCTTTGTTACATATGTGCAAGTTTAAGTCACGAGTTCGGGTTAGTTTACTTCAGGTTCAAATTCATCATATTGGGTTTTCTCCATCAGCTGTCACTACAAAGAGCCTACTGAATGATAATGGGGTTGAGTACAAGTTTTGGCAAGAGTAGATGAAAAGAGAGAGATTATGACGTTTGAACACAACAGTTCAAGCCTCGTACTCCGAAGAAAAGAAATGTGTACGTTTCAGTGCCCATTATCTTATGAAGAAGAGAAATCTTCTTATGACGTTTGAACACAACAGTTCAAGCCTCGCTCCCTAAAGAAAAGAAATGTGTACGCTTCATTGGGCATTATCTTCGAAAGAAGAGAAATCTTCTCATTAATGACCATTCTCATCAACATGCTTCATACTTTTTCCACGCGCTTTCAGTTTTCAATTGAACCGGACTACCGATGATTGTTCTCTTATTCCACTTGCTCGATTATAATGACGATGGCGACATCATTTGCTACCTTTGAGAGGGAGAAGTGTGAATAGAATACATTTGGATGATTTTCACTTATTCAATCAAGAATGGCAACTCCGTATGCAATTCTTGGGGGGGAGAAGAAGTGCGAATTTACTGCATGGTTGATTGTTATCTGAGAATAAATGGTCCAACGGCTCCAAACTCATGTAAGAACCGAGCTTCTTCTTATCGGGTCATCTTCACATGGAGTTTTTCTTCTAAGAGTCGTTGGTTGACATCTTCACACTGGCTGAGTTGATTAATGACAAAGTGCTTCCAGTTGCGGGGCTGATTTCCTTAATGAACATCTTTATGTTCTTGTTTGATTGGGAGGGATTTGACTTAAGGGGATTTGCTATTTGTAAGTTAAAGGGAATGCATTTCATGAGTTGAAGATGTTGACTTTCTATTCCCCAATTGGACAATCTTGAAGAAGGTCGAGTCTACAGTCGGTTCTACATTCTCTGCTACATGTTAAAAGACTAAAGACGAGTTGCATTTAACGATCTAAAGACTTCTTCTTAATTCAACCATTCATCATAAAGATTGTCGGTTTAGGGGAGAGCACTAATTGGGGGAGAGTGAAAAGCCAAAGTTAATCCCCAATTATACTTGCTCACATTCTTCAGCAAGTTGATTCTCACAGATACATCTGAGCTAATGCTATTCTTCTCAAAAGATTTCCAGTATACGGGCGTATAACGTGTTGCTGATTCTGAAGCATCAAAACCAGCAAGGGGGAAGGAGACACGTATCTAAAAGCAAGTAAACTTGATGAACTTAATTCTTCTAAGTGATTGAAGATATCCCGGGAAGACGAATGTCATGACCGCAGAGAAACTCAAGGTTTTACTCATCAAGGCTTTTAGTGTTATTATTCCAACTACGTGGGGGAAGTGATGTTAGAGAAAGTTTCTGAAGATAAAAGAGGTACACAAGTATGACATGTTCAGGAGAGTTCTTGGATATTGGTGTACTTCGGGTTCTTGAGCTTCGTACACGATCATCAGGGAAGAAAATTTTTTAGCACAAACATTGGGGAGGTGTTCTCATTCCGGGCATGATGTGTATTCGGGAGAGTTCTTGAGCATTATACAAAGAGACTGACTGCATCAATTCATCTACTTGGGGGAAGTGGTCTCTTGACAAACTTTTGGTATGGATCACTTCAGAGTTCAGTGTAAAAGGAATTTGAGAAGAGGTATTCAAATGTGGGATGATACGTTGTTGTTCTTCTTCTTGATGATATAACCCCAAATGGAGAATCTCGATTATCGTTCTTAAAAGGAGCAGCGGGATTTATGATAATGGTGTGCTTCTCTGTGCACCTGGCTAAGGCAAGCTTGAAATAGAGCTTCGAATATGCTCATCTAATGGATCTTCGGTTTGGGGGGAAGCTACCAAAGTCTCTTTTTCTCAAAGGCTCATGTTCTATCTTCTATTCTGGAGCCTCGGAAGCTTTGGTGGTGGAAGTTTAAGAGATGACAAATTCTATCTTCTACGACGTGCTGCTCGATATCCTTATCTCGGTACTCGTATCATCATCTTCTTAAACTATATCATCTACTCTATCTTTGTACATTTTTATCAAAAACCAAATACAAAAATATAAAACCAACAAAAAGAAAATAGAAAAATATAAAACCAACAAAAACCCATAAAAATCAGAAAATTTAAAAATACCAAAAATATGTTTTCTCAAGACATGTCTTCTGGTATCGATAACATCTACGGTCTTAGAAATGTCATTCAATAATGGCACGGGACCATAAATGAAGTTCGAGCAGGAGGTGTAAATATTCTTTTTCCAAAACATGTCTAAAATTATGGCTTACAGTTACTTCAGATTGTAACCCGTGCTTAAACCATGGTTTGCTATTATTTCTGATAGCAACCCGCTCTTCAAGAAAGGAAAGTGTTGCGCTAAACAAATTTATCAAATATTTCGTGCACTTATCTTAAAAACAAAACAAGGAAAGCATGTCGTCAAAAAGACTGTTGTTCCTACACAAATGTTTTTCCTTCTAAAATTCTTCAGAAAAATATTTGTTGTTTATCAAAAATGGTGGTAAATTGTGTTGCTTGTAAATCAATCAGTTTCAGAGTTTTCGTAAAAAATTGAAAACTCAATCAATGACTTCAGTGCATTTAAACTTTTCAGAAAATAAGTCATTGATTGAGGGGGATAATGTTTTCAAATCTATATCATCTAACGAGATTATCTAATTATCCTATATACTTAAATGTAAAACATGTTAACCTACGTTGAAGGACTAGGTGCCTAGGATATGATTATTAGGATTAGATGATTAGAGTTTGATAAACACATAATTCCCATGCTTTATACGAACTGATTGATATGTTGGATTGACTTGTATTAGTTGATTGTTGTTTGGGTGTTGTCGACCACCATATATCTGTATGTGTATTCACTAACGTATGCAGGTATATTGGTATATAAGAATGTTCTCGATCCGGATCCCACAATGTATGATGATTGGATGCCGAAAGGAAAGGGTAACTATATCTTTGGTTGAAAAATTAAGAAACAGAGCTTAATTTGACTTCTATGGAGAGTTGGCATGAAAAAATGCAACGTAAGAGGTCTCACTGCATCAGCAGATGGTTTTCTTCATCATCAAATGAAGAAACGGAGCTTAATTGGACCTCTATGAAGAGTTGGCATGACAAATGCAATGTCAGAGGTCTCACTGCATCAGCAGACGGTTTTCTTACAGCCCTACAGCAACAACAGAAGCTTATGAACCACCTAACGTATCTTGTGCAGGAAAAGTAGTGAATGATACCATTTTTAAACAATTTTGATATTGTTTTGAAAATGGAAAATATTGTTTTGAAAATAAACTGAACTCATATTTTGGAAATCAACCGGACTTCATTTCTAATATAAGTAACTCAATCAACGACTACGGTCATTGATTGAGGGGGAGAGTGATTTCAAACTTAAGTATTTTCAAACGATATTTCTTCCTAAAAAGTCCGGTTTGTACAACAAAGTGGTGATCTAAAGATTTAATGTTATGTCATGGTATGATTTTCTTTAAAACCCAAAGATCTTTCAAAATGAAATTTTTTCTGTTCTTGTTTGATTGTGAAATTGTTTTATTTTACTTAAAGATCTCTTAAAAAGTATCATACCTGACACTAACAATCTTTAATGTCTTTAATTGGTCCTTATCAGTCAATTTCAAAAATTAAATCTTGCCACGTCTTTCCTCAAAATTTTCTAAATGATTGAAATCAATTGGGATCACAAATCTCAAAATGTTTGAAATTTTTGATCGGGGGAGAGATCGTGATTTAAATCTCAAATCGGTTTTAAAAGGGGTGATTGTTTCAAAAGCACTTCTTCCTTCATGTGCCAAACGATTTTGAAATACATTATGCACATGATTGTGGGGGAGCATTTAACCATAAACAGTAGAGCTTTTAAATCACGCACATTTTCTCCCATGTTTTCTAAACCTTATTAAATCACTTGGGATTCAAAATCTCAAAGGGTTTGATATTTTTGATCGGGGGAGAATTTGTGATTTAATTATGAAATATGATAAATGATGATCGTTTTGATTCAAAGTGCAAGTTCTCTCTAATATGTGCTAAACTCTTTCGTTTATCGATGCACATATTGAGGGGGAGCAAATGGTTTCTTAATGGCTTTTGTGATCGTGAATGTACTTCAAAAGAACTCTTTCCTCTATGTGATAAAATGATTTAAAATATCCTACGCACATATTGAGGGGGAGAATTTACCAAGAAAATCAAATGGCTTTTTCCACGGAAATTGTGATCAAAAAATTATTTTAAAAGAACTCTTGCCTCCATGCGCTAAACAATTTACTAATCATATGCACATGTTGAGGGGGAGCATTTCTAAATGATCAAAATAATTCAGGTACAAAATGCTTTGATAATATATCACAAGTATCTGGATTGATTTTTTAAATGGTTTTCAATTGGTTCCAATGGCAGATGAACAATACCAAATAGACCGACCAAATTTACTTTATGTATGGTGATATAAGGATAGTTAGGTTAGGTATTCGTTCCTAATATCCCGCCAGAGCCGGAGGGATCTACCCAGGGACAATCCACTAGATAGTGTAGAAGTCCTTAGGTATGATGAAAAAAAGGAGAAAAATGAGAAACGGGAAGTGTGCGGACTGAGGCTGAGCTAGTACTGGAATAAACCCAACAAGGTTCTAGTTATGAAGTCTCGGTAAGCATTGAAGGGGTTGAAGAATGAAAAAGAATTGAATGAGAAAAGGGTAAAAATAAATAGCCCTCCATTATTTCAACCTTAGGGCAGAAACAGGGTTCAATACATATGCTACTGGTGGTTACTAAGGTAACACCGGTATTGAAGACAAAACGTCATGGACCCAGTGACGCACTACACTACAACTTCCCAAGCCACTCAAGTTCCTCTTAAAAGGACTTGTTTCATTCTCACGGGGAACCTACATAATCTATCGACTGTCTCTTAGAGTTTGTTGATATTGAAGAAGGAGACCCTCTCCCTAGTCTCCGGCATAGGAACCAAATGTGCACTATTGAGTCTAGAGCCACGAGATCATCAAATAAATCTCATTAGGACACTGTCAATGAAGACTCTCTGTTTCACACAATGTGGAAAGAGAGAATATATTTTAAGAGTCCTACGCATTATCCTTGTGGTATTGCCAGAACATCTGAGTGATATGCAAACATATTCACAATGAAGATGGAAAGCCTTCTAGAGCCAACATCAAACAAGATCTTGGTAGGTGGCATGTGAGATCTATCCAATAGATCATCCATGTGACAACTGAACAGAAACAATGAAGCGATTCAAAATTATGAATCAATCCTGGTTCCGGTTATGGATTGACGGATGCCTTTGAAAAACCGGTCGTTGTGCCTAAAATTCTTTTCTCTAGCACATCGACTGTGTATTAATATTTCCAAAATTAAAAGGTGTTTATGATTGATAACTGATTTTCCTTAAAACCTTCGTTGTATTGCAAAAACATTTTATTGAGCAGTACACGATTGTTTTTCAAATCTCTTTTCATCAATCAGTGAATCTCAAATTCGCTGGTTCACTCACTCCGTGTTGTCTTCTTTGAGACGTTCCAGTTTGAGAACAGCTAGAGCAGCTGCGAAACCTTGTCAAGGAGATTCTTCGGAATTATACCTGATCACAGGCAGTAATTGTACTGATCAACGGGGAACCGTGGGCCGTGTACCTCAATTCAACAAAAAGTGATCAAAGACACTCTCGTGTGTTTTATTGCTAACTGTTGTTTGCAGGTACATTTGGATGGTTGCAGCTGATCAGAATTGACAAGTCAATCCAAAGCCGCATGCTCACAACATCCACACTTAATTGAAGAAATCATGACTAGTGCATATCTACATAACCTGGCTCTGATATTTTTATACTATGCTTCTGCTACGCTGCTGCAAATATCATGAACCAGTAAAGCTTCCGCTACTCTGATGGAAAAATGTCATGATCCAGAAAGTGTGAGCATGTCGGTCCGAAAGTCACAACTTCACATGATGGCAACACAATAAAGGGTGATCCAGAGATTTACTGTGGCTGATGATCTCAATGAAAGCTTGAAATCATCAAGATGTGGATCAGTTAAAGGCCTCCACTTAAAGTACAAAGTAATCGGACTTTGAAGAATCGATAAAAAAGCACAATGAATGCGGAATTTGAAGAATTGAAGTCTACGAGCTCAGAACTAAAGACAAAGATAGAATGCTAGGATGCAAAATGTATTTCATGGGGTGACATCCCTTAGTGGGAGATTGTTAGGAATTGGAAATTCCATGTGAAAGTGTCGGTCACCCCAATTATGGTCTAGCATAAGTTAGCTCGTAGACATGTCGTTTGTTACGTTATTTAGTAGTTTATTAGTTAGTTTGTAGCGTAGATTAGTTTAGTGTAACACCGTGGAGGAAGGACGGGTCTTTACCCACTGTATACCTCATCCACAGGCCGTCTGGAGGTCGTGTTGTCTGTAAGTATAAATACCCCTTCCATCCTTGGAAGGGGTGGTGCTTTTCAATCTAACCTTTCATTTTTGCATTACAACTCTCTATCTAGAAAACACCCATCTCTTATCTTTCTCTCTCTAAATGGCTAACATGTATTTCCATCATCCAAGACCACCCGAATCATCAAACAACATAATATTTACGATCCTACAAAGGTTTAACTTAAACCTTATCACTTACCACTCCTAATCACATCATACTTCTACTCTCCAACCCTTATCACTTCCTAAAGAATTTAGATAGAATATTCCCTCCCTAGAACCCCTTAGTGACCAGCCATAGAGATTAGGATGAGACAATGTCTTGTCTAGTTCACTTTGTGTCCAAACGAGTCACTTTGAGCTTTATGTCGAAAATGTATTCTAATGTTTAATGTGTGTGCCCCCAATAGGCTCACACACCCTTAGTCGTATTTGCTTTCCCAACTCTCACATTCCAACAACTCCCATTTGGGAGTTGGAGTAGCAGATAGCACAAATACCAACGACGAAAATGTCTAACAACGCTCTCACTCGCTATTTAAACTAAAGGTGTCTAAGATATAGTTTCATAAATCATTCTTAGTAGCATGGTCATTTATGTCTTGCTTTCATCATCCTTTTTTATAGATACCGTTAAGCCATGGATATAGATCCTAAGTCATTCCATATAGTTTAACCATTTAGATTCTCGTTATAGAATTTTAATTAGATATACCAAATGTAATCAAGAATCATCTTGCATTACCTTTTGGGTTCGGCCGAACAATTATCTGTTTAATTTTGGAGAGGGCCCATGGTATCTTTCGGTACATATCAAGTGGAGTAACAAATCCTTTGTTGACTACAAGTGTTGTGGATGCTGCTTCACATCACTCCAAAAAATAGCTTTTATAACTACCTTATTCAGGACAACGTTTGGCATATAATTACAAAAGTGATATCCACACATAACAGAACTTTCTTGTATCTCAAGTCTAAGAATGACTTAACAAACCATTTCAACATTTTACTCATGACAAGGATCCGAAAGTAAATGTTTGAAAGTTGGGGTCCAATATACATCCCTTGTGTATACATATGAGTTTGGCGAGACGAATCTACATTCTCATAGAATATAACCAACACTCACATTTGCCTTGCATAACAATATTCCCATGTTGGTAACCGACAATGGATATATTTAGAATGATAAATCATTTCATGGAATATACATCCAAATATGGAATAACAAGTTATATGAATAAAATAACAAATACCTCTTATCTTTATTTATCAGAAAATAAAATTGTCTTACAATTCTAAATTATCCAAATACTAATTACACACAGATTTACATGAGACTACTATCAAACCAATATCCCTAGTATAGAATGCTTAGGATATGTTGAAGCCTTCGTAAATGGATCAGCTAGATTGTCATCTGTGTGAACTTTTAATATCTTCATGTCACCCATTTCAATGGTTTCTCGAAGATAATGAACTTTTGCGCGGTAATATCTATCACCCTTGGTGATTCCACTTTCATTAGCTATAGTAATAGCTCCAGTATTATCACAATACATATTTATAGGTTCTTCAATTGTGGGAACAATGCCAAGCCCAGAAATGAATTTTCGAATCCATGCAGCCTCTTTAGATGCATCATAAGCAGCTATATACTCAGCTTCTGTAGATGAAGTTGTACAAATACTCTCCTTTGTGCTTTTCCAGTCAACAACACCTCCATTTAAAATGAATACATATCCAGTCTGAGATATTAGGTCATTAGCATCTGTCAAATATCCAGCATCAGTGTAGCAAGAAACCTTGAACTCTCGTTTCATATCACCTCCGTAATCCAAAAACATATCCTTAGTATTGCGTAAATACTTATGAATATTCTTAACAGCAGTCCAATGAAGTTCACCTGGATTCTGTAGAAATCAGATTGTCATGTTCTGAGCGAACTCAACATCAGGACGAGTACATATCACAACATACATAATTGATCCTATAGCCGAGGCGTAGGGAACTCTTTGCATGCGCTCTTTTTCAGCAGGTGTCTCAGCACCTTGTGATTTACTCAATTTAGGCTCATCTTGCATTGGGATAGTTCCTCGTTTGGAATTCTCTATGAAAAATATTTTCAAGATTTTCTCAATGTAAGCACTTTGACATAAACCAATTAATCGTCTTGATCTATCTCTATAGATCGAGATTCCAAGAATATATGCAGCTTCTCCTAGATCTTTCATGGCAAAACATTTTCCAAGATAGGATTTGACATCTTGTAACATTGGAATGTTGTTTCCCATGAGTAATATGTCATCAACATATAGAATTAGGAAAGTGGCATAAGTCCCACTAGCTTTATGATATACACATGGTTCATCTTGATTCTGAGTGTAACACCCCTAAAAATGGTTTGCAACAGAAGAAAATGTTACTGGGGTGCTACTCAATTGGATCACAACACGAAGTATATAATAACATATTTTTCTTAAAATATTTCATTTATTATAGTAAAACAAGTTTACATTATTGTTTTAGTGCGGAAATATAGGCCCATAAAAGAATTTAAGCGTTCCCCAAAATATATCAGAGTCTTCTATGACCATGCCATGCTAATGCTCAAGCGCCTCCAGAGTTTAGCTATCGCCTTTTTGTCCTGAAAATACATGCTAAAAAGTCAACACAACGGTTGAGTGAATTCATAGGTTTAGTAATAAAGCATTTGATCACAAGATTCCAAGTTTAATAAACAGTGGGCCACAATGTTATATGCCCAGAAAGTAGTTTTTATTCAAACGTTAACTGTATATCGTTATAAAAATGATTCTTAAACATAGGTATCATCATAAAGATGATTTTGAACATAAGTATCATCACAAGGATGATTTTGAACGTAGGTATCATCACGAGATGATTTTGATCGTATGTATCATCACAAAGATGACTTTGAACGTAAGTATCATCACAAAGATGATTTTGATTGTAGGTATCATCACGAAGATGATTTTGAACGTAGGTATCATCAAAAAGATGATTTTGATCATAAGTAATAATAGCAATCAAGTATAGCATAAAGTTTTCACGCAATTGTGATCATAGAAAACAAGTAGTAGCATGTATCTCCCCCAAGGAGTTTATAAAACAATTGGACGAGTAAAAGTGGGGCTATGAACTCACCTCGATGATTCAGTAGGCAATGTATGATAATATCAAGTACGTAATGGTAATGGCTTCAACACGAAACCAAGATATAATATGACAAGTCTCAGATTTTGATATATTCCGTTTACGACCTCAAATAGTAATGTTTGGAAAAATGATTAGTTGTGAGGTACTTGTATCGTTTCTACTTGCGTGGTAATGCTTAAGGTTAAAAAACACAAGGTTTTCAAATATTTGAGTTATTGTAGCTTATGTGAACGTTTCATAAGTTAATTTGATTATCGATGTATATAAAAATGTAGTTGTGAAAATATTTGTAAGTATTGGCTCTTGAAAATAGTGAGTGAAAATGTATACGAAACTTTCGTATAGGAGTTGGCTCGAATATTGTCTCAAGTATTTATCGAAGTGAAAATAATTACGAGTCGTAATGTATTTATCGCGATGTGTTATCTATATATATTTTATAGAAGTAAAGAGTAAATAATATATTTGAATAAATGTTTCAATTATAGTTTACACGGAGGTGGTCGTTAAATATAAATATGCGTCAACACATTCATTTACTAAAGGTGATAAGGTATTAAGTGGGTTAAAGTTTAGGGGTTGAAAATGTAAAAGGTTATAAAAAGTTTTAATGCAAGTGGCAAGGAATTTAAAGTGGAGGGATTGAATGTGTAAAACTATTATGAGTTTTATTAACTTATCAAAGTTTTGAAGAAGGTGTCAAGTTTGTCAAATTGGGGGGGGGGGGGGGGGGGGGGGGGGGGGGAAGTGTAAAACTACATAAGTTTTATACTTATTCAGTTATGGGTTTAGGTGGTGATAGGTGCAAAGCTGAGGGACCTAATCTGTCAAAATGTGAAAGTTAAAAATAAGAAAAAGAGTAAAAACTGCCATTGGCAGGATTCGAACCAAGGACCTTTTGTTAAAAAACAAACGGCACAACCAACAAGCCACTAGGCTCATTCGTGTTATAACTAGATATATTAATATTTTACTTGTTTAGTCCATTTTTTTTAACTGTGAAAGACATTTTTTTTAACTGACAGTTTAAAATAACGTTTGTGGATAACTAGATATATTAATATTTTACATGTTTAGTCCATGTAGTTGTACTTCTTTTACATTTCTACCCCAGTAGTTGCTTTTATGGTAGTTTTAGTTCGATGCATGTTCGAGAAATATCTGAAGAGGTGAATCTTGATCGATTTGGTTTTGATTAGTTTGGTCGCTTTTTGGTTGTCCTTAAAGTTAACCAAAGTAGTGCTTCCTCTAAAGGGCATTGATATTGTGATGGCTTTCACATACCAGTCGAATGGCTAATATAAGAAAAGTAACACCATGATTAAAAGGACACAAGGACGTGATTTGAGACTACTTTATATTTCACTATTTGATTAATAGCCAAACATCTTTAATAAAATGGTACTATGGTAGAGATCACTTGTGAATTATTAGACCTTCGCTTCATCTCATAAACAACACAAACGCCCAAAATTTCCATATAAATTGTATACTACATTCACAGAAATAAGTCCATCACTATAACACTTACATAGATACATGTTTATAATCATATACATATGTCTTACTATCTAGGTCCTGAAAGTCTCATATCAGATAAATAAGCATTGTTATTGCCATCTGAAGGCCCTGATGAAGTGCAATATTCGCTGAACGATCTATACAAGGTTGAATAGAACCCGGTTTGACCACCCACGGGTGCTGGAGGAACCGTGCAAGACCCTTCAAGCATTTGCACCACTTTAGTCATTGAAGGCCTTAAACTCATATCATCTTGTATGCACCACAACGCCACATGAGTTGCCACCTTGACACGTTCATCATTCTCGTCAACTTTCATTTTCTTGTCCAAATGTATTTCAGCTTTTCCTTCTTCCATATTCTTAAAAGCGTAGTTTTTTTGGCCACTAATGATTTCAAGTAACACCATCCCGTAGCTATAGACGTCACTCTTTTCTGAGATTGCGTAGTTTGTAATCCATTCAGGAGCAAGGTACCCTCGAGTGCCTCTTAATGTGGTGAACACATGACTTTGTTCTCTGGTCATAAGCTTGGCCAACCCGAAATCAGATACTTTTGCTAAAAAGTTGTCATCTAATAACACATTTTCAGGCTTTATATCACAATGAACAATCTTCACATCACAATCTTCGTGAAGGTAAGCAAGTCCTTTAGCTGTTCCAATCGCTATATTGTATCTTGTATCCCAATCCAGTAAAAACTCACCAAAAATCCATCTATCTAAGGATCCATTTGCCATGTATTCGTAAACAAGGAGACGATGCTTTCCTTCTGCACAAAAACCTTTGAGTTTCACCAAATGGTGGTGATGGATGCTACCAATCATGCTTACTTCTGCTCGAAACTCTTTCTTCCCTTGACCAATTCCTTCTAGCCGCTTGACGGCTACTTGTGTTCCATCTTTTAGGACCCCTTGGTAGACTGAACCGAACCCACCTTGGCCTAGCTTGGTGGTGAAGCCATTAGTTGCTTCTTGAAGATTGTTGTAGGTGAATCGAACAGGCATCCCGGATATGTTTTCCAAGAACGTATCCTCTTCGGCTATTTCATCAAGAACTTCCCCTAATTCGATCTTCTTCTTAAGCTTCTTCTTGCGACAGCGAATATACATTACTAGTAGTCCAAGAAACCCAAACACTACCACTAAGACTATAACAACCAGTATAGTCACCACTTTAGAACCCATGTTTATTTTCACATAAAGATGTAAACTTAGTTGCTTTTTTAGAAAAGCTAAAGGTTTTTTTTAGTAATGAAGGTAATATATTACTTGTGAAGGTGTGATGGAAGCATAGGATATAGTGTGAGGTATGAAAAATGAATGAATGGTTTTCATTTTCGAGTTGAATTAAGGAGGCCCAGTTGAAGTCACGTCTAAGATATTAATGGTAACACGGCATATAATAAGCAGGTTGCCAACTTTCTAGGAAAGACAAAAGGAAGAAGATTTTTTTTGAACTAAGAAAAAATGAAGATGATAAAGATTTATTATTTTTTATTTATTTTTTTATTTATTTTTTTTAATAACAATTTATTACAAACTTCACCGCTTATTTCACAATATTTATATCACATATTTTTTACATACCACTAAGCCAAGATGCCCGGTCAACTCGGAGGTGTTTGATGGTGTCAAAGAAAGAGTAACATCTAGGTGGGTTTGGACTTTCAACTCATTCACAACTGACAAACGACAAAACATGGCTAATCATTAACATTAAACTACAAAATGGTTGTGGGTTCAAGTATATGTTGTGTATATTGTGAAAATACTTAGTAAAGTTAACCTTAAACCACGAAAAGAGTTTTCATTTCATTTCAAAGACGTGAGCATCTAGTTATACTATTAAATCACATGCTTATTTATACAAAAGGATTGTAAATTATGGGATTTTTTCATGAAGGTGTTTTGGAAACAGAGTATATAGTGTGAGATATGAAAAATGAACGAAGGGTTTCCATTTTTGCATTGAATTAAAGAGATCTATTTGAAGTCAAGTTAAGATAACAATGATGGTATACTGGTATTGAATTTGGTTTTAGGAAAAATAAATGACAAAAGTTCTGTAACCTATGAAACACAGTGTATACCGGAAGAGAAAGGACAAAAGTTGTGTATTAAAACGGGGACAGAACTAGGAACAAATATGAATGGGTGTACGAAATTCTTGTAAGTATACTAATGGGGTGTTTGGGATTATGCGTTTTGAAAACTCATAATCAGATAATCAGCTATATCAAAACGTGGTTTTGAAATATAGTGTTTGGATTTGATTATGCTTTTAGATATCGCAATAACCAGATAATCAGTTTTTTAAATGTTTGGCAAAAACAGATTATTAATAACTTCACATGTGAAATGACCAAAAAAGACATTTTATTATTTATAACTTCACTTTGTATTTTTATAACTTGTGACGTTGTCTTAAAAATCAATAAATAGAAAAAGTTCACTTCGTTTTTGGGCTTAATAGAATTTATTAAATTATGTGAATAGTTGGGCCTAGAAGATAATTTATATATTTACATTATCATTAAAACATTTTAAGAATTCTACTTTATGGGCTAGGGCTGAGCATCGGGTCGGAACCCGACCCGTCCCGACCCGACAATACCGAAACCCGAATAAACTCTATAATCAAACCCGAGTCCCGACCCGTTTGGTAGTCGGTCGATATCGGGAAACAGGCGGGCTAATCGGTCGGTTGTCGAGACAAACGGGCCTAGCCCGATTTCACAATACATTTCCAGCCCAGCCCAGCTTCACAAACGGGCCTAGCCATTTCCAGCAGATCCATTTCCAGCAACCAAAACGTTAATTTCCAAAGCTAAATGATGTTTCTACTCCATTTCCAAAGCTACTGATGTCAGTATGTCACAAATAAATTTCCAAAGGCTACTGAGATCCATTTCCAAAAGACCAAAACAGTTCCAAAACCATTTGATTGATTCATATGTGGGGTTTTTGTTATGAGGTTGATGAGATTGATCCATTTGATTGATTTGTTGAGAAGCCAAACGAATTGGGTGAAGAGGGAAGTGAGAGGGAAGCAGTTTCTAAGTTAGAATGAAAAAGAAAGGGGCGCACTTTTTTTACTAAACCTAAAACATTTCGGGCTGGCGGGTTATTCGGGTTGTAGTCGGGTTTTTACCCGACCCGACCCGATACCGATTAAGGAAGAAATGTTAAACCGAGTCCCGACCCAAACCGGGTATCGGTCGGTTTTGCTCAGCCCTATTATGGGCGTTATAGTAATTGTGACAGGTTGAGATAACTGCGTTTTCCAGCAGCAAAGGGCCAGCTGCTTTTTCAAACCTGCGTTTTGGAGGCGTAAACGCAAAAAAGTGATTTTCAAAAATGTTTTGCCGAACACCAAAAACAGATTTTGCACGTTTTCAAATTGTGATAAGCAGATAATCTGCGTCAAAACACAGCCCCAAACACCCTCTAACTAAATAACACTAGAAACACATTTCGATTGACTAGGTGAATTTAAGATGCAATTAATAAAAATTCTAAGTTTCTTTCAAAATTTAACATTACATAAAAAAAATCCATAAATATAAATAGGACCTCGCGGAAACCTACGGTTCCGTCGCTGACAGAAAACCTGTGAAACAGGGTATTAACGAAGACATAGAGAGGAAGCTAAAAGATTTTTTTTCTTTTTTTTTTAATAAAAAGTGAATTTGGAGGTGTTAGCTAAGTCAAAAAAAGAGGAACATGGGTTTGGAGCTTTAACACATTCACAAAGGCTAAATGAAAAAGTTAAAATTTCTAGTATGGATTACATTTTGAAAATCGTTTCATCAATTTGGACTCTAAAAATTTTTGTTACGGAATACAACATAACGAGCAAAACTAATTTGCTCATCCTTTTATTTGCTTGCCATGTCATTTTGCTTGTGACACGTGTAAGTGGCAAACAAAATACTTTGACCGTCATTCCATTTTACGAAATAAGCCATTTGCTCGTGACACGTGTAAGTGGCAAGCAAAATACTTTGCTCTCCATCTATTTTGCTTGCCATTCCATTTTACGAAATAAGCCATGTGCTCGTGGCAAGCAAAATACTTTGCTCTCCATCCATTTTACTCACCATTCAATTTTACGAAATAAGCCAACTCTAATTTTTTTCTCGGTTGTTTGTGGAAAAGGTGAACATTAGGGTGATAAAGAAGGGTGTGTGTATTTATTAAGTTGATTGGGTGTGTGTGGGTGAAAAATTAAATTGATTGGGTTAGTGTATCGGTGTATTAAATCAAATTGTGAAGAGCAGCAAGTCAAACAAATAAATGCAGAGAGTGGCGAGCAAATGAAGTAGCAAGCAAACAATTTTGTTCGGCATGTCCCATTTTTATGTCGTTTTTTTTATTAAACAAAAGTGGCAAGCAAAAAAGTGGCAAGCAAACAATTTTGCTCAGCATGTACCATCTTTTTTTTGTTTATTAAATAAACGTTTGGTCCTTATTATGACACGTATAAAGTAGCAAGCAAATGAGTTTGACGGGCAAATGTATTTGCTTGCCATGTAGAGATCCGTAAAGTAAAAAATTGGTGTCGGTGTTGGTTATTTAATTGGGTAAGGAGTAGACTTTGGTAACAAATTTAATGAAAAACCAAAGCTGACATTAAACTAGAAAAACAATACTTGTTTCACTCTGGAGGGTAGGGTTGTAAATAAACTAAACGTTGAGTGAACATTTCATGAATCGTTCGATAAAAAGTTCGTTTATGTTTGTTTATTTATTAAATGAACGAACATGAATAATATTTTACGTTCGTTTAGTTAAATGGACGAACATGAACAAAAGTCTTGTCCGTTCATTTATGTTCGGAATGTCCGATTACGCGTTCGTTAATGTTCGTTTATGTTCATTAATGTGTTTTTGTTCGTCTATCGTATCTTTTTATTATGAGTAAACTGCAAAAATTGTCCTTGAGTAATACCAAATTCGCAAGTTATGCCACTGAAAAGATAATTTGCAAATTATTTGCAGTGTACTTAAAATCACACGTCTCATTTAATCACTATCGACTCAAATTGTGCTGCTAATAAAGAAATTTGCAATGCATTAAAGGCTATTCTAGCCTAGCATTAAATGCTACACCTTTAGATTGTAACAAATTCTTTAGCGGTTTATATTAGCGATATAAGTTGTAACTATGTTTTGTATCTTGATTTTCGATTAGGCGTCGAGAAGCTTGTGGCAGGACGTGACTAAAAGCTGGAAAAAGATAATTTACTAGTCAAGCAAGAGAAAGAACAATATGAGTTGCAATCTACTTTTGAGGGTGACAACAAAAGGTAATATAATAGAGCTTTACTATCTGTTGAAGTAAAAGTCTGCGATTACTCCAAACAAGCGAATCCTTCGACTAATCTTTCGGTAAAGCTCCTCGGATTAAGCTCGTCGGATCTGTGAACACAAAAACAGCACGCGTTAGCCTCGCCTAGGGTTTTATCCCTAGACCCAGCTCCGGCGTGAGAATGAGTACAATGATATGTCAAAGTAATGTGTGTAAAATGGGTGAGAATAGTCTACCTTAAATGTTGTTGCTTAGCTCCTTTTATAGATGAGAAGCTTTTGTCCTCACCCGAAGGTCACGTGGGCGACAGTGACTCTTTCAGGCGGGAGTTGACTTTACCCTGTTTGGATTCCGTCTGGAAATGGTCAGTAGTTCTGACCGAGATTCCTTTCCTCTTATGCATGGTGATGTCACGTGTCCGTTAGGCCGAGGATTATGTCTAACCCCTCGGTATATGCTGGTCTAGGTTTGTTTCGTCTAAGTTGGCTTGTATGCTTTATCTGGAGGATTGCATAATGTGCCGGGCAGTTTTGCTTTAGGGCCGGAGAGTTAGATTATTCGGCGATTTACTGATCTGCCGGGGAGTTGTATGTTGGGACATACGTCAACATGTCCCCCCCCCAGTATCATGTTAACGAATGAATTCGCTACATGATATTGGGAGTATGTGGTGATCTTCGGTGAGTATTGCCCCGGCCGTTTAACTTTCTTTTCTAATAACCCCCCACTTTTTTTTTTTTTTTTTTTTTTTTTTTTTTTTTTACTGTGCAGATTATGACACGTCAGCAAGACACGTCAGCGATGTGATGCAACGATGTAAGGACACGTGGCAGTGGGTGGGCGTTGTGTGGTGATGATGATGCCACGTCACCGTCTGACACGACGAGACGCTTCAGCTACCCTCTTTTCTTGCCTATAAATACTGTTGTTTTTCTTATTTTTACCACAGTAAAACTTTTCACTTACCCAACTCCTGTGCGTTATTTGGCCGGACGATTGTATTTGCTCTTCGTCTACTAACCAGGTATTCTTCTAGTTTATCTTTAGATTTTAAGGTTTAATCATTCCCTTCCGGCTAAAATGTCAGAATCGTCCGGTTTTTCACCTGCTCGAGGGTCCGGGCCAGTTTCCGAAGGTCCGTCACAACCAAAACCCAAATTCGATTTGGAAAAATATACTTCGGTTATGACTGATAAATCATTACAGTGGGCCGTGAAGGAATTTGGCATACCTTCCGATCTTCATCCGAGGCTCCCACCGGCTAATTTTACGATGGGGCAACTAGGAGATGATGCTATAGGATTGTATCTAGAATATTTCCTTGAAGGTGGAATTTCCGTCCCGTTTTCTAGTTTTCTTTTAGATGTTCTTCACTATTATAAAGTCCATATTTCTCAGTTAGTGCCGATAGGTTTGCATAGGGTTACTCTTTTTGAAGTATATAGCCGTAGTCTTCACATTATTCCCACGACTTCTTTGTTCCGAGCCTTTTATAAGTTGCATAAGCAAGGGCATTGGTTCACTTTTGCTAAGCGGGACGGTAAGCAACGCAAGGTCTGCTTTCAAGAGATCTTGTCTTCGCTGAAGGGTTGGAAAAGGCAGTTCTTTTTTATTGATCGCCGAGCTGTACCCTTTGCTATGTCGTGGAGGCATCCGGATTCAGATGTCTCCGATCCTTTTCCGACCGGGGAGTTTTCCATGCCTCATGCAGATTTATTGTCTGCTAATGTTATAGATTTGATAAAAATTCCACCGGGTTTTCTATATGCCGTTGGGTTATCTGCCAAATGGAAGTATCCGGGTTACCGGGCGGCTCTGAAGGATGCCGAAGGGAATGGTACTTGGCCTGTGCATTATTTAATTAGTTAGAGTTTTTATGCTTTCTTGTGACTTAGCATTTTTTATGCGTTTTGCAGCTATAACCATGTCTGATTATCTCATCAAGCCGAGCTATCGTAAGGAGACTGCTATGACCCGTGGAGATAAGTATCAGGATGGTCAGGCTCATATGATGCATGTTACTCTTCCGAGTCCGCCTGGCACTTCGGTTCCACCGAAGACTAATGCTATGAAAAAGGTTGAGGTGGCTGACCCAAAAGTCTTGGAGGCTAAAGAAAAAAAGAAAAAAGCTGCTGAAGCTAAAGCTGGGGGTTACAAGCCGCGCAAGCGTCAGGCTGGGGAAGGGGGTTCCGTGCAGCCAAAACGAAGGAGGAAGAGCCCTACTCCTGTGGTGAACTTGGATTCTACCACTAATCCGACGCCGCCGAATATCGTTCCTCCGGAGGGTCAACAGCTGAATGATCCTCCTATCGTTGAGAAGGAGAATTTGGAGGGTCACTCCAGCAATAGGTTGGAGAATGTTGATGCCGATGTTGATGTGAACGCCGGGGAGGATCCCCAAGAGCAAAGCCCAGATCCGAAGGATCATGGTGCCGAGGCTTCTCAATTTGTTGAACAGCCTGCTCTTCAAGACGATGGTGAGTTGGTTTCTTTTAATTCCTAATCATTTTTCTCCCCGTTGTTATATATATATATATATATATATATATATATATATATATATATATATATATATATATAGGGTGCCGTTATTGTAGTGACCATCTTAAAATAAAAACAATAGGAACTAATCTAGACCGTTGGATGCATCAATGATAATGTTACCTATTAGAAATTAATTCAATGGCATAATTGTAATAAACTTAAAAATTAGTGGCATTATATACCATGTTAAAAAATCAAATTACTGTTACTTTCTAGTCAAACTTAGAATTCTCATCTAGCCCATAATTTAGTATTCAATTGAAACTTATAATGTAATACGAGTATTTTTTTATTTTTATTTTTTTTACCTTAATGATCATATTATAACAATTAAATATTATATTATAACAATTAAATATTATAGCCATCATAAACTCGAACTCATATTGTCCTTGTGGCTATTAAAATAATTTTATATGGTAGCTATTAGTAAACTTACTGATCGATCATATTAAACTAATTGTGACACATTAACTTTTTTATATTTTATTTATAATACACTATATTTATAATGACACATCAATTTTTGATACATATATAGTGACACATTAATTTTTTTAATACATATATACATAAATATTTGGATACATATATAGTGACACATTAGTTACTTTGATACATTTGTGGTATAACACTAAATTTCTTGATACATATATATTGACACGCTAAATTTTTAATATAGTAAAACATAATCTTTTTGATACATTATAGTGAGTCACTAAAATTTTAGTACATTTTTAATGACACGTTACAAAATTTTGTTACATATGTAGTGACACATTATATTTATCACACAAATTTCTCTGACACATATGTAATGACACACAAATTTCTTTAATATATTTGTAATGAAACACGTGAAAATCAAGTCATAGTAAGCACCGTCTCCGAAACTTGCATACTCATAAACAGATGGTATGCATTTAGCCATTTATGACACCTTTAGTAGCTAGAGAAAAACAAAATAAAAAGACGTTAACACCGATACATCAACTAGTATCACAATTAAAACATAGAAAATGCTATCCAAAAACACGATCTGAAAATCGTTTTGAACTCGAAACGTAACCGGAATGTAAAGACCATAACAGTGGCCCGAAAAAAGCAAGAAATAAACGGACAGATCTAAAATACCACAAATATCATTAACAATTTTTGGCACATGTACATGCTTGAATTAGTGATACAAAGAAGATAATGATACAAAAAATATAAAAATCAATTGTTAATACAACTACTCATATTCAACAAGTGATAAAATAATGGTACACAGTCGCTAGCGCCAATATCGACAAATGAATTACACAAAAACCAAATCATATAAGTCTTCTGATGAAGACCAAATCATGCCCAACCGCAAAAATTATTATAAAATTTCATTCAGAAACAATAGTTCTTGTCTCGACAAGTGGTTAGCGACATTGGCAGGACGGCAGCAGATGGCATTGGGATAAAGACGGAGATGTTTGTGGTTCGTCACCCGGCGAACGAGAATCAAAGGCGACTCTAGATCTGTAGATATTTTTGATGTGGTATTGAAAGAGATGGAAGTTTTCTTTTTGGTATATGGTGGTATTGAAAAAGATGAAGTATGCTTTTTAAAGTGGTATTCATGTAATATGAATGATATTAAAAAGTGACGGCAGTTTTTTTTTAGTTTTATGTGAAGATGGAGTAAATTAAGGAATCTTAGATTACCTAAATGCCCTTTTATTATGTTTACATTTTTCCTTTTTAATAAATCCTGAAATTTCACTTGTCGGTTAATTATTGGCTCCTATTGTTTTTACTTTAAAAGCGGTCACTACATGAACGCGAATATATATATATATATATATATATATATATATATATATATATATATATATATATATATATAGGATAAAGATCAAATAAAAAGACAAATATTCGTAAAAAGATAAAAAGATTTTTTTTTCAAAAAAAGTTCACAAAAAATTCCCAAAAAATCCCACAAGATCGGGTATGATGGTGCATGAAAAAGTTGTGAAAAACTTTTTTCTAAAAGTGGATATTTTTTCCGAAAAAAAATTATGAATATATACGTTTGCGCATTAAATCTTTTTTTTGTGCATCAAAAATTGGTTTTTGCACCCAACTTCTTTTGACTTTTTTCATCAAAATAACATTGCGCATCAAACTAAAACAAGTTAAAAATTTTGTGCATCAAAATTTTTTTGCGCATCAAAATTCGTTTTTTGTGCATTAAAAAAAACGTATCAAAACTCAAAATTATAAAAAATGTTTTCACAAAAGTTTTATGCACCAACATACCCGATCTTGTGGGATTTTTTGGGAATTTTTCGTGAACTTTTTTTGAAAAAAAAATCTTTTTATTCTTTTTACGGATATTTGTCTTTTTATTTTAACTTCACCCTATATATATATATATATATATATATATTTTTGTACTTACCATTTATTTTGCATTATCCCAGCGACTTCTCCTCCTTTGCGTCGCGAAGGTAAGGATGCCGGTGGAGAAGAAGGCGCTTCGTCCAGCGCTACTTATGTGCCGGGGTGGTCGATTAGAAAGGATGAAAGGGTTAAGGGATATGAAAAATATAGAGATATGATGGTTCATTTGCCCCCCCCCCCTGCTGAAGAGGAATACATGCAGACTTTATCGGATACTGAGGCGGCCCAGAGATCATGGGGCCTCCTGGCCAGGGGTTCTCTTGCTTTCGTTGATTTGCTTGTCCGTTTTGAGAGCCTCGATCTGGAGCATAGGGAGTTGGCCGAAGAGCATAGTGGATGTGAGGCTGCTGCCAAGGAGAATTTCGCTTTTTTGGACAAAACTTTGGGAGAGTTGAAGGCGGCGAGGGATGAGCTTGGTGAGACTTCCGCCCGGGAAGAGGTTTTGAAAAAACAGGTGCGTACTCTGGAGGCCGAGAAAGCTGAATGGTCTAAGTTATCTCATGCTCAGGGTGAAAAGATAGCTAATTTGGAGAAAGAATTGATGGAAACCAAGGGAGCCTTGAAGAACGAGGAGGATGAGAATGCTGCCCTTCTGAAACAACGCCAAGAGCTGGCCGTGGCTTCCGGGAATCTAGACATTGATCGGTCAAATTTAGTCCATGACTTCATTCCTACTTTTGTGGCTCGCCTTCTCGGCAGTCATGAGTATAAAGCTTCTTTGGCCGCTCCCTTCAGTTTGAGTGGAATGGCCGAGTGGTTGGAGGGTGTGTCCATTGATCGCTCAGAGGAGGAGGTGCAGAAGATTTTGTCAGATACCGAGGACTTAGACTTGGATGCTCCTAACAAGTATTTGACTATGTATAATGAGCTGTTTGTAAAGAAGTATCCTTATGTTGCCAAGGTCCGGAATGCCTGTCACCGCCCGATCGCTGATATTGTGGCCTTGGTGCCAGACCCTGCACCGAAGCGTGTCTTTGTGGAAGAATTAGATGATGAGGGTAAGGATGGGGAGACCAGTGTTCCTCCTAAGTGAAGCTTAGTTACTTTTATTTTTGGATGACCTCTTTGTAATGGATATGTTGCCGAACAATGTTATTTGTTGAAGCTTGTAATGTTTAAGGAAATTTGTTTCGGGAATCTTTATTTGTTTAATGAAATCGTTAGTTGTTCTTCTTCGTGTATCTCTCAGTGTGTATATTCATTTTTTTTGGTTTAACTGTCTTTGGATATGAACCATTTTACGTTTACTTCGGCCACCTCATTAAGGTATAACTCGTTCGGTGTATCCATTCGGTATATGGCAATCTCATTTTGGATATGAACCACTTGATATGTCACCTAGGCAACCCTTTTTGGGTATAAACCGTTCGGCCTCTGACAATCCTTTTTGGATATGAACCATTTAATATGTCACCTGGGCAACCCTTTTTGGGTATAAACCGTTCGGCGTTTGGCAATCCTTTTTGGATATGAACCATTTAATATGTTGCCTGGGTGATAAGGTTTTAAAAGGTACCATTTTGAGGGGTCGTTTTAGTCCTTATTTGACCACTTTTGTATCCGTTATTGCTTAATATCGTTCCTTTTCACTTTTTAGGTCTCTTGAAGGCAAAATGCTGGAATGACACTTATTTGGACGAAAAGGCGCGAATATATGAAGAAAATGGCCAAAGTCAAAATCGAGACACTCACAGTTGCTGAAATTAGAAGGCGACGGCGTCAGGTGCTAATGGCGACGCCGTCCCAAAATTGTTGTGACGGTCCAGAACCCAAAACTCGTATTTTCAAGCGACGACGTATAGTTGTGAAAGAGTAGGCCGTCGCTACTCAGACGGCCTAGATGCAATCCAGACGACGTCAGAAGCTGAAGAGGACGGCGTCACGGACATAAGGTGACGCCGTCGCAAGGTTAACGTGGCCAAGACGAAACCCTAATGGCGGCGACACGACGGCGTCACGAAACATAAGGTGACGCCGTCGCATATGTAATCTTATATATAGAATCCGAATTTTTCAGTCTTGTGTGGAGAGTCTTTTGGAGTGAAAACCTAAAACCGAACCTAAGGTGTCTTGTACAGTATTTTAGGGTTTTAAACCCTATCTTACATCAAGATAAGTCTTTACTTCATTAATTCAATTATGTCTTTGATTATTTGTGTGTATGCTTGCATGTTCTCCATGTCCGGCTAATTTATTTGTGTGTTTGCTTAGGAAGTATGAAACTTAATTATTGAATATTGATTGGTTGTTTCTTATCTTAGTTGATTAATGATCTAGTAATGCGATAGGTCATTTGTTGTGTACTTAATGCTTGATTCATCTTTGTGAACCTTAGAATATAATTACCTAAGTAGTTGTAGGCTAAACCATCCAAAGAGCGCCTTAGAGTAGGAGTTTATCATCCCTAGTGGGTTTGTAGACGAGACCCTTTGGTAAGTTCAAAGAGTTAGGGAGAAACGCATACCCTACAACTTTAGACACACAACGCAACTAAGAATAAGACGTGACAACTCAACCATCAATAGGAGATAATTAAGGAGTAATACAACCTAAGTAAACACATCTTTAAACTATCATACGAGCACACATTAATTAGACATAGACTCCCACAACCTTAGTTTAGATAATTAGATAATAGTAGAGTAATCGGTAGAAATACCAACCCCCCCAAATCTAATACCCGAGATTCGTACCTTTCCATTTCATAAAACATAAAAAGATAAAAAATAATCTTCCTCAACCTTAACCTTAGCGTAGTAACTCCTTACTAGCATTCCTATTCCCCTAGAGAACGATATCAATACCCGTGGCTTACCCTAATTACTACACTACAACGATTAGGTTCACTGCCTAGGGTGTTATAAAACTTGCTCGAAGAAAAGGAAGTTTCCTTGACCCCGAACGACGCGTGTAGCGTTATCAAGTTTTTGGCGCCGCTGCCGGGGAATAGAATAGCTAGTTAGTAGTCCACCTCGTTTAGGTTTCTTTGCTTGATTCCTATCAAGTAAACTTTTTTCTCATTTTTAGCTTTCTCATAGTCTATCCCCCTTCTTCGTGACCTTTGTTCGTAACCATTTTCATTAACTATTCCGTTAGCCGTTATGGAGAACGTGAATCTGCCAAAACTGTCACCCAATCAACGAAACCCACTACATAATCTGCCCTTTCCACTCCAAAATGAGATCTTGAGGTTCCAGCAATATCATGATGAATCCTTTCCTGAGGCGTGGACTCGAATTAAATATTTATTACAAAAAGTCCTTTATCATGGTATTGATTTACTGTTTCCACTACAATTCTTTTACACTCGTATCGCCCACGAAACCCAAAGGAGACTTGACTATGTAGCGGATGGGGATATTTGGGGACGTGGTGTTCGAAATGCATGGGAAACCTTTGAGATTCACGCCCAATTTAGAAGTGGAACATGGGACCCAAAAAACGAATCTTTAGACCTATTTTCAATTTGGAAACTTCGGTCGGAAAGGTTGTTTAGGAAGGAGATGATTAGAGTTGAGGTACCAAGGTGCATGTCATGGTTAGGCGCTACCACAGTACAAAATGAATACATAGGTGATCTTGATAAGATGGAGGATAGAGTAGAAAATCCAATCCCATCGGATAACCCACAAGTCCTACCATCACTTGAGGAACACACATCGCCTATAACTTACCCGGAAGAAGTAGAAGAGGCTATAGGAACCCCGATTGTAGAACCTTTGGACCAAACGCCACTAGGGAATATAGGTTTAGATGCTTGTTGTCATGACCTCTCTCTTAGTCCTAGGAAAGTTCCTAATTTTGATGAACCGGAGCCTCAACCAAAAACCTTACCCAATTTTCCATCTTTAGATGTGAATCTTGGAATTGAATTAGGCCCCAATCCACCCATCAAAATAGATAGTCCGGGTAGTTGCTTGATAAAGGTGGTAGATTCTAGGCCATGTAGAGTAGAAGCTAATATAGGAGTAACCCATGACCTTACACACTTACATCACCCATTCATGGTTGATAACAAGAAACACTATGGGTTTAAACCCGGTTTATTAGGTCAAGATGGATCCTTAACTAAGAATCTTTTGAAGTTGATAGAAGATGATCCATTTTTAGGAGAGAGATTTGATTCACCCGCTACACCAATTGAATTAGGCAAGGTTATAATAAATAGAGCACACTCCTTTGAGCACATAAATCACCCATCACCCTCTCCTCACGTAGCAAATTTCCACCCTAAGGGTGTATATTGCTACTATCACCCGCACTTAAACTTAAGTGTAGGGAAAACTTCCCCTTTATCTGTTAAATAAGGGTAGAGTCAGGCTCGTGACTCGAACAAAAACAAGCGCTTCTTGGGAGGCAACCCATGTGTATTTGTTTTTCATTTTTATTTGTGTGTCGTATATCTTTTATTGATTGTTTATTCTCATGTTTGAATTTGTAAAAATGCTTTATTTTGTCTTTAACCTCGTCTTAATTACATATAAAGGTATTTTACATAAGGGATAAGTGTAGGGAGGATTACACACGTTTTCAAAAGAAATGTGAACATGAGAATTACAATTATTTAAAAGATATACATGTGTGTTTGTTCGAGTCAAATGCTTGTATCGAGTCATAATGGATGTTTTTGCAGAAATTTTTCCAGATTCTAAAGATGTAAATTTTCCAGAATTTTTTCCAGAAAATCGCAGACCAGTTTTTGTCAGGATAACCTGACGGCGTCAGGATTGCAACCTGACGGCGTCAGGAAGGAGTAAAAACATCAGATTATTTTTTCTCGTTTTCTGAGCTACTTATAAATTTTTGGAATTTTCCAGGTCTTAATTTTCTTAGAAATTCTGTAAACATCCATTCCACAAGCATTATATGCTAGTTTAAATCGAGTCTTATATATATTATTACCGCCGATTTTACGCAAAGGTTTCGTTTGTTTTCTTCAAGTGTGCAGGTTTAGTTTGTCAAGAAGAAGTTACATAAGATTGGAAGGAGCTTTTCACGCAATAATTCTTCTTAAAAAGGATTTAACCACCACTTTACACGGATCCTACCGAGCTAATCAGGAGAGTACTAGTTTCTTTCGTTTTTAATTACCTTCTTTTATCATAACTTTGATACTTCCGGGGAATATTGGGGACAATGTTAAGTTTAAGTGTAGGGAGGGAAAATAAAACGGGAACTTTGAAACTATGCTTATCCTTGACTATTTGCTTTGTCCAAATGTGATTGTGTAATAAACCATGAGAAAATGTCGGTTAGGGTAATTTTGGCACCAAATTTAAAATTTTTTATGACATATAACAGTGGGCCATTAGTCTTAACAAAAGCGTCTCATGGATAGGAAGTTGCATGACTAGCACAAAAACCCTTTACCACCCAAATTCCACCAAAATGTGAGGATCGCCCTTAGATTAGTAGGAATTAAAGCATTCATCTTTAATGCTTAGAGTGTGAACCGGTAGTATATTAGATTCTAGAACTTGTTTTGTGATGCATTCCGAGATCGCAAGTGAGGCTACACTTGTGTAGTTAGGAATAACTAAATGATAAGAGGCATTAGGATAACCCTTGTTTGATACCCGTAATATAATTACTTCTTCCACATCGGTTGAGTAATTCCCCCACACCCTTTGCGTTGTACTCATCTTTAGTACACGATACCCCTAGTTAACCCCTCAGAGCCTATCCTTTTCGCGGTTCTCGTGATGTTTCGGTTTTTCCGGAATATCAATGAAGAGCATTGTTTACACCCCACCCCCAAATATACACCCAAATCGCCTTAGCCTACCCCTTATGCACTCACTTTTAGTGCAAATGTTTGTTATCACCCTAAACCCTTAGTTCAATTATCTGGTTGCTTGCATAAGTTGCTAAGTCGAGTCATATCCTTTGTATACAGTTTTGGGACGATTGGGATTCATGGGAAAAGTTAAAGTTTATGAAATGACGGGAAGGGAACGTTAAATTCAAATTCCCTTTGTTTGCGTAATAATGTACCCCAAGTGTTTTGATCTTTTCGATTCGGGTCAAATTAGTGTTAGAGTAATAAAAACTCAAGTGTAGGGATATGCCTATAAATCCCTAGTATTTTGATGTTTTCGTAGAGGATGGTAGAGTAAAAGTGTATGAAAAAAAAAATCGAAAAAAATAGAAAAAGAGAAAAAGAAAAAAATATAGAGTGAATATATATATATATATATATATATATATATATATATATATATATATATATATATATATATATATATATATATATATATATATGGGCTACCATCCTACATCTATCTTTGAATTTATGTTTATTTATTTAAGTTATCTAGAGTTTAGAGTGTCGAGTCTTGGCTTAGCAACGCCATTCTTCATATGCATTTAACATAGAGATTTTTGACTTGCCACCACTAAATAGCCTATCCCACCAAACCCTTGTTTCCCTACCGTAAGCCTAACATTACAACCCTTTAAAAGACCTCTTTGATAGTCTTTCCTAGGTGCTTACGCCAAAGCGATGGAGGTTTGATCTATTCTCAAGCCTATGGTAATCTATGTACTAGGACCGGTTAATGAGTGTTTATCTTCCATTTCCTATTTTGTTATATTTCATATATACACCCGAGAGAGATGTGAGTATCCAAACACCCCATGTGAGGTGCTAGTATGTAATTTCCGTGCTTGTTATGACTTTTGCGGGGCTTATATGTGTTGTGGACCGTTTTGAATTAATGCTTCATGACCCCTAACTTATAAATTAATTGGTTAAAAGCACATTTGCTTGAGGACAAGCAAATAACAAGTGTAGGGATATTTGATAAGGTTTTAAAAGGTACCATTTTGAGGGGTCGTTTTAGTCCTTATTTGATCACTTTTGTATCCGTTATTGCTTAATATCGTTCCTTTTCACTTTTTAGGTCTCTTGAAGGCAAAATGCTGGAATGGCACTTATTTGGACGAAAAGGCGCGAATATATGAAGAAAATGGCCAAAGTCAAAATCGAGACACTCACAGTTGCTGAAATTAGAAGGCGACGGCGTCAGGTGCTAATGGCGACGCCGTCCCAAAATTGTTGTGACGGTCCAGAACCCAAAACTCGTATTTTCAAGCGACGACGTCTAGTTGTGAAGAGTAGGCCGTCGCTACTCAGACGGCCTAGATGCAATCCAGACGACGTCAGAAGCTGAAGAGGACGGCGTCACAGACATAAGGTGACACCGTCGCAAGGTTAACGTGGCCAAGACGAAACCCTAATGGCGGCGACACGACGGCGTCACGAAACATAAGGTGACGCCGTCGCATATGTAATCTTATATATAGAATCCGAATTTTTCAGTCTTGTGTGGAGAGTCTTTTGGAGTGAAAACCTAAAACCGAACCTAAGGTGTCTTGTACAGTATTTTAGGTTTTAAACCCTATCTTACATCAAGATAAGTCTTTACTTCATTAATTCAATTATGTCTTTGATTATTTGTGTGTATGCTTGCATGTTCTCCATGTCCGGCTAATTTATTTGTGTGTTTGCTTAGGAAGTATGAAACTTAATTATTGAATATTGATTGGTTGTTTCTTATCTTAGTTGATTAATGATCTAGTAATGCGATAGGTCATTTGTTGTGTACTTAATGCTTGATTCATCTTTGTGAACCTTAGAATATAATTACCTGAGTAGTTGTAGGCTAAACCATCCAAAGAGCGCCTTAGAGTAGGAGTTTATCATCCCTAGTGGGTTTGTAGACGAGACCCTTTGGTAAGTTCAAAGAGTTAGGGAGAAACGCATACCCTACAACTTTAGACACACAACGCAACTAAGAATAAGACGTGACAACTCAACCATCAATAGGAGATAATTAAGGAGTAATACAACCTAAGTAAACACATCTTTAAACTATCATACGAGCACACATTAATTAGACATAGACTCCCACAACCTTAGTTTAGATAATTAGATAATAGTAGAGTAATCGGTAGAAATACCAACCCCCCAAATCTAATACCCGAGATTCGTACCTTTCCATTTCATAAAACATAAAAAGATAAAAAATAATCTTCCTCAACCTTAACCTTAGCGTAGTAACTCCTTACTAGCATTCCTATTCCCCTAGAGAACGATATCAATACCCGTGGCTTACCCTAATTACTACACTACAACGATTAGGTTCACTGCCTAGGGTGTTATAAAACTTGCTCGAAGAAAAGGAAGTTTCCTTGACCCCGAACGACGCGTGTAGCGTTATCACTGGGCAACCCTTTTTGGGTATAAACCGTTCGGCATTTTGCAATCCTTTTTGGATATGAACCATTTAATATGTTGCCTGGGCAACCCTTTTTGGGTATAAACCGTTCGGCGTTTGGCAATCCTTTTTGGATATGAACCATTTAATATGTTGCCTGGGCAACCCTTTTTGGGTATAAACCGTTCGGCATTTTGCAATCCTTTTTGGATATGAACCATTTAATATGTTGCCTGGGCAACCCTTTTTGGGTATAAACCGTTCGGCATTTTCATGGCAATCCTTTTTGGATATAAACCATCTTTGAACACTGATCACTTTTCCCCGGAGGTCGCGAGCCTATCGGGGAGATCACTTACTAATTATGTTCAGAAAATAAGACGTGCGGAAAATTGCCCTTCCGATATCCGGGGGGCTAATCATTTCATTAGTAATATACGTCAACAATTGCCTCGTGGGCTCTACGGTTACAAAGATTTTCCTACAAGAAGCATTTTCTTAGGTTCACCGCGTTCCAAGTGCGGGGGACTTCTTTTCCTTCGGCCGTCTGTAGCTTGTATGAACCGTTATCGTATGCCTCTATTACTTGGTATGGGCCCTCCCAGTTGGGTCCCAACTTCCCTAAGTCTTCTTGTCTGCTGGCTTCATTTTTATTGTAGACGAAGTCTCCTACTCTGAGTTTTTCGCCTTTAACCCTTCGATTGTAATACTGCTCCACCTTCTTCTTGTATCTGGCTTCTTCAACGGCCGTTGAGTCCTTTCTTTCTTCCAATAGATCCAGGTTTAAACGCCTCTCCTCTTCACTTCCTTCTTCGGTCATCATCATTGTTCGGAATGTAGGCATGCCAATTTCCGCGGGGATCACAGCTTCGCTTCCGTATGTCAAACTGAACGGTGTTTCACCGTTGCTTGTCTTTAAGGATGTCCGATGAGCCCACAAAACGTTTGGTAGCTCATCAACCCATCCGGACCTACTTTTGCCTAGCCTTGTCTTGAAGTCGTGCATTAAACTTTTGTTCGCTCGTTCTACCAGACCATTGGCTTGAGGATGTGCTACGACAGTATTTATCTGTTTGATGTTTAGTTTTTCACACCATCGTTTGAAGGGATCATGGATGAAGTTGCTGCCATTGTCAGTTACAATTATGTGTGGCAAGCCGAAACGACACACGATGTTATCCCATACGAATTTTATGACCTCCTTACCTGTGGTCTTTGCTAGGGGTTTGGCCTTCATCCACTTTGTAAAGTAGTCGATGGCCACGATGACATACTTTACTTTCCCGGGTGCTTCAGGGAGGGGGCCCAATACGTCCATTCCCCATTGGAAAAAAGGCCAAGGTGACATGATAGAAGTCATGAGAGTATTTGGTAACTTGGGAACCGGGGAGTGTATTTGGCAAGACTCGCATTTTTGAATGACCTCTCTGGCATCCCTGTGCATTGTTGGCCAGTAGTATCCCTGCCTGATCAGTTTCGCCACCACAGATCTTGGGCCGGAGTGCATGCCACATGCCCCTTCGTGCACTTCCCTGATTACATAATTGGCCTGTAGTGGGCCCACACATCTTAACATTGGACCTAAATATGACTTCTTGAATAGCACCCCGTCTTCCATGATATAATGGGGTATCTTCATCCGCAGGGTTCTTGCTTCGTTTTCATCATTCGGCCATTTTCCTTCAGTAATGCACCGGATGATGGGAGACATCCAGTTTTCCTCCTCTTCTTCCACTATTGCTCCGACGACCTTCTCTTCCGTTGATGGTGTTTCCAATATTTCGACCAGTATTTCCTTGGTCAGGTGATCGAATGCAACAGATGTTAATTTGCTCAACACATCGGCCTTCTGATTCTGTGCTCTGGGAATGTTTTGTATTCTGAACTGCTTGAAACATCCAATATATTCTTTTGCCTTAGCCAAATACTTGGCCATGCTTTCCTTGTAGGTGGTGAACTCTCCGTTGATTTGGCTTGACACTAGGTTGGAGTCTACTTTAGCACTTAGTATTTGGATCTTCATGTCTTTGGCTATCCTCAACCCGGCCATCAATGCCTCGTACTCTGCCTCGTTGTTTGTGCTGGGGAAATTTAGTCGAAGAGCATAAGTGTATTCTGTTTTGTCCGGGCTTATCAACACCAAACCTGCTCCGAAACCTTTCTTGTTAGATGCTCCGTCTGTGAACAGTGTCCATTCTTCCTCTGTGGTTGAGATGTTGCACACTTCCTTGCCTTTTCCTCCTTTCCCTATTTGGCCGACCGGTATTTTGTTTATGAAATCTGCCAAGACCTGTCCCTTGATGGCGTTCCTAGGGATGTAAGTAATTTTGTATGCTCCCAATTCTACCGCATACTTCATTAACTTCCCAGAAGATTCAGGCTTGTTTAAAACGTCACGGATGGGCTGGTCCGTGATCACCTTGATGTGGTGGGCTTCGAAGTATCTCCGGAGTCTCCTGGAACAGTGTCGTAGAGCCAAAGCCAATTTTTCTAGAGGGGCGTAGTTTCGCTCGGCATCATGGAGCGTTCTGCTGACATAGTGCACCGGCATTTGTTTGCCCTTCCTTTCTACCATTAGCACAACGCTTATGGCCTCTTCTGCTGCTGCTAGGTACACGAAAAGATCCTCCCCTGCTATTGGGGCTGTCAGGTTAGGTAACTCTAGGATAACGCCCTTCATCCTCTGGAATGCCTCTTCGGCCTGCTCACTCCACCGGTATTCCTTTTGGTTGTCTTTCGTGACGCTCTTCAAAGTGTTGAAGAAAGGCAAGGCTTTTTCAGCCGATCGAGATAGGAATCTGTTCAGGGCTGCCAGCTTCCCGCTGAGGCTCTGCATCTCCTTGAGTGTTCGGGGCGATTGCATGTCCGCTATCGCCTTTGTATTCTTCGGGTTTGCCCTTATTCCTTCGGATGTTACCACATATTCGAGGAACTTTCCTTCTTCAACTCCAAAGGAGCATTTTTTAGGATTGAGTTTCATGTTGATCCTCCGGAGATTATCGAACGTTTCCGCCATGTCTGCCAATAATTCAATTTCACTTCTGCTTTTGATCACCATATCGTCGACATATACTTCCAAATTCCTGCCGATTTGCCCCTTGAAGCTTGAGTCTACCAGCCTTTGGTAGGTTTCCCCAACGTTTCTCAAGCCGAAAGGCATTTTGGTGTAGCAAAAGGTTCCATGTTTTGTGTAAAAGGCTGTCTTTTCTTCGTCCTCCTTGGCCATCTGAACTTCGTGGTACCCCTTGTATGCATCAAGAAAACACTTGTACTTATATCCCATCACGGACTCTATCTTCCAATCGATTTCCGGGAGTGGGTAATAGTCCTTGGGGCATGAAGCATTGATGCTTTTGAAGTCCATGCACATTCTCCATGATCCGTCCGGCTTCTTTACTAAGACCGGGTTGGAGATCCATGTAGGGTATCTTACTGCCCGCACTATTCCTGCTTTCATCCATTCTTCTACCTCGGAGTTGATTGCCTGATTCTTTTCAGCTGAGAAGGTCCTCTTTTTCTGGGCTATTGGCCTATCATTCACGTTGACATTCAGCTTGTGTTCTATGATTCGCCGGGGAACTCCCGTCATGTCCGATGCTTGCCATGCGAATACGTCCTTGTTGTTTTTTAGCAGCTCTACCAGCTGCCTTTTGCATTCTTTGGAAAAATTTCCCCCGATGGTAATCATTTGCTCAGGAAATTGGGGATTTATCATTATCTCTTCTGTTTTCTTGCCGGATTCTTCTTCTTCTGAGTCTGGACGGTGCTCTTTGTTCTTACTTTCCGACCCTTTTTCCATGCAGTGTTTTTCTAGTCTTCTGCACTCCAAGATGATGACTGACCTGGTAACCAGGGTTGCCACACCCCTCGGTGTTGGGAATTTTATCATGGAGTGTATGGTTGAGGGGATTGCCCTTAATTCTCTGATGCCTGATCGTCCCAGAATAATGTTATACGGAGAGGGTGACCTTATCACTGCAAACGCCATTATTGCTCGGCGGTATAGACCATCGTTTCCGAAATAGACGTTTAGGTCTATCTTCCTGAGGGGCCTTATTGCTTCACCTGAGAATCCCACCAAGGGCGTGTTTGTCTCTCTTAGCTTCGCTTTAATTTTCGGGCATAGGTTCTGAAAACAGTGTTCGTACATTACTTCCACAGCTGCCCCTGGGTCAACATAAACCCTCCTCACAGTATATCCTTCCACATCTGCTTCGATTATCAGCGGTTCTTCGGAAACGTCTCCGGGTAGAATGGAAGGGAACACTATAGGGACGTTCATCCAATCCTCCTCTCGGCTGCTTGTCTTCCTTTTTCTATCGTCTCCTCCGCGAGATACCATGTTTATTACCCTTCCTTTGCCGGGCTGATTATCTCTGGGATGGTTTCTTCCCCTTTGCTTCACTTCCTTTAACAAATGATCCAATTTGCCCGTCTCCAAGGCTACCCTTATTTGTTCTTTGAGTTGGTAGCAATCATTGGTGAGGTGACCTTTCTCACCATGATAATCACAGAACTTATCTAGATTTTCTCTCCTTGGTGCTCCCCTCAACGGTGATGGTGGTGGTAGCTTCAGTTGGAGTTCCGTTGCCAGAATTTCTTTGGGTGCTTTTGAGAGAAAGCTCAAATCAATGGGGCGAGTATCATTCCTGTAATGGTTCCTCCGGTAATCGCTTCGGTGGTCGCTTCTGTAGTTATCAGTCCTTGTCGGGTAGTAGGGATTGTATTGGCTTCGAGATTTTTGTTCCGTTCTTTGGTCTCCTCTTCGTTTGTCGGGGGGGTTCGCCATTCGGAGGGTTCGATCTGGCTGACTTCCTATGTATAACTTGCGGCTCCATTCCCCTTTAGGGAGTTCCGTGGTGTTGTAGGCTTCTTCCGAACGTACAAAATCGTCTACCCTCTTCATCATTTCCGTTACTGTCTTGGGAATTCTGTCTGAGAATCGTTTTACCAATTTCGGGCATTTGCTTCCGTTGGTGAATGAGGATATCTGCATTATTTCTGGCACACCGGGGATGTAGCTAGCTTCGTCGGTCCATCTTTCCTTGAACTCTAACAGGGTTTCATGAGCCTTCCGCACGATCTTTGTGAGTTCCATCGGATCTTTTAGACACTTCCTCCTGAGCGCGAACCTTTCCAGGAAACTCTCTCTGAGCTCCTCCCAGCTGTCAATATTGCCGTTGGGTAATCGCTCGAACCACCCGCTTGCTGGACCGTCCAAAGTTTGTTGGAACATCCAGTACCATACCGGCATTGGCCAGCCGCCATGATTTGCTGCCCAGGAGAAGCGAGTAACGTGGTCATCCGGGTCTGAAGATCCGTTGTAGAGTTTTATGTTCTTAGGCAGCTCATGTCTTGGTCCGGCGAATTCTACTATCCGTCGTGTGAATGGGGATCTGGGAGCATCTTTGTATGGTTTGTGTAGATCTTCCTCTACCTGCTTTCCTTTCGGATCTTTTTCCTTTTCTACTCGGGTGGGTCCTTCGACTTCCCCTCCGAAGTCTATCCGTATGGGTTGTAACGGGCTTTTTCCTTGGGTGTTATGCTGTTGTATCAAGGCCTTTAGCGACGATATGTGGTTTAGTATTTGTTCTTCTAAGTTAGGTGGGTTGCCTCCGGGCGGTGTTTCCGTGGAGGTACCTGGGGGTGTTTCGGTGGTAGGACCTGCCATTTTCTAGTGTTGGTAGTTAGAATAGCGGTCCCATGGATGGCGCCAATTTGTTGAAGTAAAAGTCTGCGATTACTCCAAACAAGCGAATCCTTCGACTAATCCTTCGGTAAAGCTCCTCAGATTAAGCTCGTCGGATCTGTGAACACAAAAACAGCACGCGTTAGCCTCGCCTAGGGTTTTATCCCTAGACCCAGCTCCGGCGTGAGAATGAGTACAATGATATGTCAGAGTAATATGTGTAAAATGGGTGAGAATAGTCTACCTTAAATGTTGTTGCTTAGCTCCTTTTATAGATGAGAAGCTTTTGTCCTCACCCGAAGGTCACGTGGGCGACAGTGACTCTTTCAGGCGGGAGTTGACTTTACCCTATTTGGATTCCGTCTGGAAATGGTCAGTAGTTCTGACCGAGATTCCTTTCCTCTTATGCATGGTGATGTCAGGTGTCCGTTAGGCCGAGGATTATGTCTAACCTCTCGGTATATGCTGGTCTAGGTTTGTTTCGTCTAAGTTGGCTTGTATGCTTTATCCGGAGTATTGCATAATGTGCCGGGCAATTTTGCTTTAGGGCCGGAGAGTTAGATTATTCGGCGATTTACTGATCTGCCGGGGAGTTGTATGTTGGGACATACGTCAACACTATCTTTAACCAAAAATTAGCATGATTTGTATAACTCAGATAAGTAAGGCACAATCTATGATTTTTTTGGCAGGTAATAGACGGGGAAAAAATTATAGGTTTGTTTTTTGGCAAGCAATAAACCTTACAGATTGTTTGTAGTGGCTCGAGAGGTTTATAGAGTGGGGTGGAATGAGTGTGTCACCTTAGGGAAAGGCATTAGACACCCAAGGATGTCTCAAAGTCAAGATAAAGAAATATTTCAAGGTAAGTTGTTTCAGTCTACAGGTCATTGATAGAGCTATGCTAGCTGTTTAATTCCAAAGCTGCACGTGTATTCGAGGGAACTCATCTACTCATGTCTATGTTCTATTTGTAGACGTGAAGCTCATCTATCACTGTGACCACGTGTCTGTAGATCATAATAGTTATGACTCGAAACCCACTAGGAAAAATCTAGATCCAAAAGGGACATTTGTCTTTACACTTTGATTTCATTCTAGATTAGATGCCAACAACGATTTGCTCACTATTTAATTCCAAAGCTGCACGTGTATTACAGGGAACTTATCTGTATTTGTTCTATTTCGCAGACGTGAAGCTCATCTGTCACTGTGAACATGTGCATGCAGATCATCTATTATGAGTGTTATGACTGGAAACCCATTAGGAAGCATTCAGATCCTTAAGGTACTTTTCCCTTCCCCCTTTGATTTCGTTCCAGATCGGATGCTAACAACGATTTACTCAATGAAACCATTGATAAATATGTGTGTTGAAAAGGGGATATGCATAATGGTTCAAAATTCTGCATCTTTAAGTTCAGTAGGCACACTTTATCAGAGAATACTAACTTCTCAAAGATGGTATTGTCACCATACACTAATAATAATTTATCTTAGAGTTATATTCGTTACTTTTATGTGAGCGACTTAAACTTTATCTTTATTGTTTGCAGACTGATAATTCTTCCAGCCATTGTCGAGGAATTGCCCATGCTCTTAGATCTGTACTGCGTGAAGAAGATCCACATGCATTGTATAAAGGTTGGTATCCTTCGGTCATGTCACTACAAGAAAAAGTGTCTATAGTGACCAAAATTTAGTGCCGACTTTTTTTTTGTCACTATTTTGGTAAAAAGAGTGACCATATAATACATGGACACTAATATTTGGTCATCTATAAATAGTTAGTCACCAAGCTCAAAAGAGGTCATTAATTTCGTCACTATAAATAAGCGATGTTTTTCGGTATAAAAAAGTGACGAACATTAGTGGTCACTAAATTTTTAAAAAGTTAATGGCGAAAAATGTTTGTTTAAGCTTGTATGCAACTTATTAGCTTATTCCAGTTTCAGCTTATATTCCATAAGCCATAATTTTTCAGCTTATTTTGAAACTTGTAAGGCTTTTATAAGTTTATTATGATACAATAAACTTATAAACCCATTAGTCTCAAAATAAGTCAAATTTGAGGCTTATAAAATATAAGCCAAAGTCAATTAAGCTCGTAAGCCCATATATAAACTTAAACAAACACCCCTTTATATACCAAAATTTGTTTATAATTTGAGATAATCCTCTAAGTTTTTAAAATTTGTTTCTATTCAAAGCCTGATAACAATAGGTAATTTTCTTGCTACATATAAAAATTATCAAAGTGCCATTAATTTTAAAAGACACTCTATCACACACTCCTATCAAAATAGTAAAAATACGAGGGATCTTTTGACCCGACGCAACCCGATTCATCTCACAATTATTCAACCAAATCACACACTCCTATCACACACTCTTTTCAACATATCACACACTCTTTTCAAATCGATCGGATGAGGTGGTTTCAGGTGGTTAGGGTTCCTATCACACACTCTTTTCAAATCGATCGGATGAGGTGGTTTCAAGTGGTTAGGGTTCCGAATTAGGTGGTTTGAGGTGGTTAGCGTTCCGAATCGGTACAAACTTGTTCTCTTTGTGATTATTTTTCAATTATTCAAAGTTAAAAATGCAGCTTATTAAAAATGAATACAAGGTGCTCGATGAAATGCTCATGTGAAAAATGAATTTGCTAGTGGCAGTTATGTGTTTATTGTACCACTTGATATTGAATACGCTGTCTCAGTTGTCGAATAGATGTTTCAGTTGGTTTTAATTCATCGTGTAATGATAAATGAATAATACGGATGATATGTTTAGGTATATATTTAATAAACGAAGCAGTTTGTTAGGCGAAATGTTTATAGGTTTCAAATCATTGGTTTAGATTTTAGAACTTAAGTAGATTATAAGTTTTCATGCTGAAATAGCGTAGGCTCATAATTTTAAACAGTAGGTGGTGGTGTTGTGCTAGTGAGATACGGATGTTAAGTTTTTCACTGAAGTTAACAGCTAGAGACACTAAAGAAATGAAGCAATTTGGCTATCTAGTAAACATACAATTAGAGATATAGTTAACAGCTTTTGGAATTCGGAGACACTGAAGTTGAAGTTTAGGAATTGTGTGATATGTTTATTTGTAGCGAATTAATTGTTTTAGGTTTTAAGTCGGTTCTGTTATGATGTCTACGTGTTACATATAGTTTTGCGCTGAAGTTTATCTAAGTGTCGTGTAAGCCCCCCAAAGGCTTTCCCTGTTGGATATATTCTGCCATATTGTCAACAATAGTTAAGCACTGGATCGGATTATTATACGTAACATTTTCAGTAGCATTCAGAAACCAAAGTTCACTGCTACTAGTTGATGCAGCATGGTTTCTAATCAACTTAGCAATTTTAAATTGAAAATAGAGAAGCTGTTTTATAACCTTTCCTCTATGGCAACTTATAATCCCAGTTATGCAAAAACAATTGTATATAAATGACGTGAACAAAACTGTCTTAAGGTTTTAGTTGAGAAAGGTGTATGATGTTGGGTCTGTAATTAGTTATTGGCGCTACGATACCTTCCAGTAGTAGTAATCCTAAATGTTAATGCAATTAACTTGACTTGAAAGTCTGACGGTGAAGCATGCAGAATTAGTGATAATTGGTCATGGATTTTCTTCTTCTTTTATTATTATTATTATTATTATTATTATTATTATTATTTAATTTTGATAATGTCTTCACGAATATCGGTTTTTTCCTCATTATTTCGGTGGGAGGAGTATGTGCTAGTTTTTTCTTTAGATATTATACGTAAGATAATTGAGCTGTGCATGAATAACGTTAGCCTAGTATTTATATGCAGTGTAAACTTGGCATGCGCGAGGAGAAAACTTGCGCTAGCTTAACTGCAGCACATGGTGCCTGATCTTTGTAGCGACCTGTCCCCTGGCAACTATAAAGTCTACTGTTGGCTAAATGTAACCTTTTCCATCACCTAATAATCTCCAGGCAATTATGAAACTACCGGTGCCTTTGATACTTTTGAGTTTCCACATTTCTTAAAGGATCTCCGCACAATGCTGAATTTCCGATTTAAGAATTGTTCAGGAAGGTATCGAATTGTCTACCTTGTGTACTTGAGGTATGGGTCCACTATTCCAGTGAAGCTATTGTAAGAGAAATTTAAAACTGCGAGAATGTTCAGTTTCACCAACTTCGAGATCAGGTTATTGATCGATCTTCTATAGATTAGGTTACATTCAGGCATGGTACCATGTTTTTTGTGGGCTTTGAGCATGACATCAAGTTATTTGGTTTGTGAAGTTTTTAAATGATTAAAGTATCTTTTGAGTTATATACTTATGCATTGGTTATGACAATGATATTAACTTGAAACAGAAAAGGAAGCAAGGAGAAGACGTGACGGCTATCGGAGGATTTCAAATATGTCATTTTTCAACTAAGAAGAATGGAATGATCAATGACAAGGTGGATGAAGTTCCGGTCATTTTCTATTTCTACCTACTTGGCATATTGTTATTAGTGTCGGTGCATATGTGGTTGGACATAATAAGTTGTTTTGTTGTGCAGCGTGTTCCTCTACACCCGCAGAGATTTGTATTGAAAAACTAGGTTATATCCCAGGATATTTAAAGGGACGGTCAACATCTAGAAGGATATTTTGGCAAATGAAAGTTTACAAAGGGAACTCCAGTTAGAAAAGGAAAAAACAAATAAACTCCAGATACCCCAAAATCGAGAAGAAGCATAAGCAAAAAGTGGATTACTTGATGAAACACTTGCCACACTTATCTGGATGGCAATCTCAGGTAACACTTCTTTAAAATGTAATATATGTGAATTTATGTGATAAGTCAAAGATCCTGAAAATTTTCAATTAGTCAATAACTTGAGGTATATCTAAAGTCGTGTGACAAGTAATGAACTAATGATCTGCAATGACGCCTTACAATTAGTTGACCACACCTATGTGAAAGTGACCTGTGCATTATTTCTCTTCACTCAAGATGTAAACATGGGTTAAAATCTGACTTGATTTATGGCATACTGATTCGCTGCATTAGCAAGGTTGCATTGTTTGGTATAACCTTTGTATATTTAACTGAGGCTCTAGGAAAAATTTGTATTGTATGTGCTTTATAGTATATACTGATTTAGGACCATGCCTATATGATAGTGACCTCGTCATTGCGTCTCTTCACTCTGTAGTACGTAATCAGCAGCCTGCGTGTTTCATATTGCTACTAAACGCTTCGTTTTAACTAATAAAGTAACTAGGTGTTGCAAGCTTCAGCATGGGTGCATCAGTCGCTCTTCACTCTGCAACTTGTCTTAAACAAAAAAAAGTGGCTCCACCACCACCACCTGCAGCCCCCCAACAGCAAATGGTTCAGCCGTTGAGTCAGCCACAAGGTTATTATTTGCCACCTGGCCAATATCCGCCTTTTCAAGTGCCACCACTACCACCTCAACAGCAGCAACAGCAGCAACCGCCACCTAGCCAGTATATGCAGTCTCAAGTGCCACCACCTAAGCCGCAGCAGCAACCACTACCTCAAGTTCATTCATTGCCACAGTATCAGTAGCAGTGGGGCCAGCAAGTGCAACCACAACCATCGATGCAGCCTGGGTCCAGACTCCAGACCATCATCACCTCAAGTTTACCCTTAGTATCTCCCGAGTTAACCACCTGAACCACTTCCAAATAGTGTTTACGGGTTCGTCTCAGCTCATTTCTTTCTTTCGTTCTTTAAAAATAAATATATAAACTAGCTCTTAATAAATATATATAAACTAGCTAAGCTTATAGTATTTTGATTTCAGAATTCTCAGAATCTTTACGCGAAATGGGAGGATGTCTGCTTGAAAAAACCTCCCTTAACGACGACCACGAAGATGACACAGGTAAAGTTCTGCTAATGCTCGGCAAAGTTCAGTTTCAAATTCAGGACCTCGTTGATAATTATGTACGTCTCACACCTCAACCATTGTCATTATTCCATTTCCTCGATCTCTATTGGTATTTTCTTATATGAAGTTTTTTTATTTCTTTTTCAGCGCGCACATATTTCCCTGTATACGCAAGTTCAGTTTGCTTTTGTTGCTGGAATCACAATAATGATACTGTTGATACCAGGTAAAGTTTCTTTTTACTAGTTGGTTGATGAAGACAAGATCCTTAGTAGTCAAATATTTATCAGTAAGGTACTAAGGTTTACTCATTACAAAACTATATGTGTCACATCCTTATTGGTTATCGGTTATTGCAGCCACATATTGATGTCAACGTTAACAGATTGCTTTGTTGTACTTGCGTTTTATCAGATGTTTAGGTGATTATATCTTAACCTTGCGCTTTTTTATTGTTATTTCACTATTTAGGTTTTAGGTGATCAGATTGATGTATATCCGTAACGACTTTGAAGGTATCTAACTTAATGATACTCTCTCAAATCTCAGGCACAGGTTAGCTTACGTAGCTTGGCAACTTGCCGAAATCAATTTGATTCAGAAGGTAGCACCAACCGTTATTAAGTACTTGGCGGGTTATTTTTGTTTTCGTTATGTGTTATGTTGGTATCAAGTGGATGTAATGGTGATTCTTGTATTTAGTTTGAAACAAAAAATTTGGATTATATAGATGTAATTAATTTTCGAAATTTATTGTTTCGAATAAGTTCTTTTTTCATTTTGCTGTTTAATAATTGTATTAGTGGTTATTTGCATTTATTTTTTTTGCTATATTTTTTAAATTAGTGACCACATACGTTGTCACTATGTTGGTATGTAGTGGTCATTATTTTCGGTCACTAATTGATCAAAATAGTGACCACTAACCAGTATAGTGACGAGAATGAGTGACCAAATAGGTTGTCACAAAATTTAATGACCACTTTTAAGTCGTCACTTTTTAGTGACCATATTCATATGTCATCACTATTACTTTTAGTGACCGACTTTTAGTGACGACGAGTGACCACTTTGATATGGTCACTAAATCAGCTTAGTGACCAAATATCTACTATTAGTGACCATAATCGTGTTGTCACTGAAGGCCTTTTTTCTTGTAGTGTGTTGTAAGTTAAGAAGTTAAGAATGATTTTAATGTTGACAATGAACCAATGTTTCTACTAAACATTAGATACATCATTGCAGCTCATTTTTTTTCTTCCTTCTGTGTACCTTGCAGCTCATTGACAAGTCATGGGGGACATTAATTGACGGAACAAGATCTAGACCACAACAATCATATGTTTTATACTTGTTTTCTGTAATCTATTTTACGAAACTTACTGATTCGTTTTAAATTCATTTAGGTGTTGTTGTTGGAACTCAAGGTACACAGAAGATTAAAGTTTGACCAAGCTACTAGATGGATCGAAAAAGACAACGAGAGACGGAGAAACAAAATGAGACCCAGTCTATGTCATACAGAGTAAATTTAGGTATACCCTGATGCTAAGTATTTGTTATAAACATGTTTTTCTGGGTTCCTTGCTGATTTTGCATTCCTGCTTCTTAAAGACATTGAATGTACCCTACTACTAAATCCTCATCTATGACATGTATCAGAAATGCTATTACTATGTTCTGTAATGACACTTTGGTTATGCCTTGATATGATTGCTACTAAGCTGATATATATGTACCATGTTATTTAATTTAAAATGGTTAGCGGTTTACCTTAAATATCAATCATATACATTTAATTGCAGATGCATACTTATAAAATTCGCAATCATGTTTCTTACAATTACTTTTCTTTAGCAGATTTCTGGACATTCAGTACAGAATAAAGACTACTCGAAACAGGTATCTTGTCAAACCAAGTAGTACTCTTATGATGTAAATATAAATCCTTACAATTATTTGGTAATCATTGTGTAAAAATGGCGCAGCTGCTTTATCACTGAAAAGGGCGTTCCTGGACATTTGAAAGGGCGTTCCTGGACATTTGAAAGGGCGTTCGGCTCCAAAAAGAAATTGTGGCTAATGAGAGCTTACGCAAGAAAGTGGAACACGAGAGGGAACCGGCAGATGCTAGTGAGGAAGGGGTCGAGGAAATCACACAAAAGTATATAAATTTGCAAAAGGACCATGAAGAAATTAGAAGGCAAATAGGACATGTACTGGAGCAGCTAGCTAGTTTAACTGGTGTGCAATATCCTCAACAATTTGTAAGTCTTCTCTCTTACAACTGGTGTATTATTATTCGGTCGGATTATGATGGTGAGTTAATTAGTACTCTGGCTTAGGAGTTGTGAATATGTTTAAGTATAAGATTTAAGTTTACTTAGGTATTGGCGGAGATCATGCTATATGTGTTGAGTATGAAGTTTAGTTAGGTAAACGTAGAGGTGGCAAAGTGGTCAGTTTGGGTCATTCGTTACTCTTTTTGTGCATCCCGTGAAAACCAGCAAATCATCTTATAGTTAATATTTGAGTATAACCTTCTACCTTAAAAAACATGCAAGTTTCTTCCATCTTATGTGGTTTGGCTTATATTTTATCAGAACTGAATTTATAAGGGTGAGACTGTTTGGTGCTTGAGAACGTATTTAGATTTTAGCGAATTTGGCTCTCTTGGTCTCTGTTGGTTGTGCTCCGTACCTATTTGTTATATGATCTCAATGTTAGCTACAAAAACAATAAGAATAGTATGCAGTAATGTGGATATTGATCGCAATTTTATGGTCAATCATACCTGCATATTTACCGTTTTCAATAAGTAATTTGGACTACAAGTAAACCTGTAACAACAGTCACAAGTATGCTACTAATAGAGTAATAAAAGCTTTACATTATGATATTCTCATTTGTGAGACTGTATGAATAAGTTCCTGCTTGTTTTGTCATATCGTTGATTTTGATTATAACTCATTGTATGAAATTTCTTTCGTTGTTTTACAGTGATGATTTGTTTTATGGCGTAATGTAGCAACATGATTCTAGGACGCTGGAAGATTACACGGTTCATACATGTAATAGAGTTGTAATTGTGATATATACATATATGATGCGGAATGACATTAATGCCTTGTTTACATTACATGATTCATAAATGTAATAAAGATGTTCTTGTCACATTAGTTTTGAAATAACATATTGCATTATTGTATGTGTATGCAAAATAACCAATTGTATACATGGCTAAATAATAGTTAGCCTTAATAATGACGACCTATTTGGTCACTGTTGATGTTACATTTGTGACGACCTTTTATGGTCAATATGACCAAAATAGTGACGACTTACAGCCGTTAGTGACAAAGTTTTGTGACGATAGATGTCATCAAAAATTTTAGTGACAACTCTGATTTTGTCACTTTTTAATGACTTTTTGCATTTTGTCTCTAAAAAAAGAGCAAATTTCTTAAATGAACCAAATCGACTACTGCTTTACCAAAATGAACTTCGCCTGTACCTTTTACCAAAATGAACTTTTCGTTCCAGGCGACAAGATCTGTTGGGGCGAGGCTGTAGGCGAGGCTATAGGCGAGGGCTGCTGTTAGGCGAGGTTGTGGGCGAGATGGGAGAGTGGAGGCGTGGCCTGGGCGTGGCCAGGGCGTGGAGCTGGGCGTGGAGTCTGGGCGTGGCCAGGGCGTGGAGCTGGGCGTGGCAGCCTGGGCTGGGCGTGGAGCTTGAGTGCTGGCGAGGGATTGCTGGGCGACTGAAGCTAGGTTGGGCGAGTGCTATAAAGTTAATGCTAGGCGAGGTTCAAGTGGAGAAGATGATGTGTTTTATGTGTTTTTCAAGTGGAGAAAATGACATGCTCTTGTTTTTCAAGTGGAGAAGATGATACTGCTGCTATGTTCGGTTTGATAAGAAAGAAAGAAAGACAAACAAATAGCCTTTTTGATCTTGTGTGCTAAGAGCTACTTAGTATGTTTGTGGGGATAAGAGAAACACAAATAAAAAGGGGAAGTGTGTGGCTCTGGGGCTGTCATTATCATAGTTTTCAAAGAAAAACAAATTACCCATTAAATTTGAGTATTGACCACTTAAGAATGACATGTTTACTTCATACAAATATTATAGTGTGACAATGACATTTTTAGTTCATTTTCGTAAATGACTAAAAAAATGTTTACATTGGTAAAATGAGTATGCAAATGGTTCATTTTAGTAATTTACTTCTAAAAAAAATCAGTGACGGACCTATTGTGACGACACGTGACGACCTACTTTTCGTCACTACGTAGTATTTGTGACGACTTTTTGCTGTTAGTGACGGAATATCCCTTGTCACTAAAAACAGTTTTTCTTGTAGTTTTAGTTCGATGCATGTTCGAGAAATATCCAAAGAGGTGAATCTTGATCGGTTTGGTTTTGATTAGTTTGGTCAGTTTTTGGTGGTCCTTAAAGTTAACCAAAGTAGTGCTTCGTCTAAAGGGCATTGATATTGTGATAGCTTTCATATAACGGTCAAATGGATAATATAAGAAAGGTAAATTGTGTAACACATGATTATGAGTGACCGATCCGGCAGAACAACTCAAAAGATAAAGAAGTATCGTTAATTCTTCATGCTCGTTCCAAGTTCGAAGTACCAATTGTACAAATAATAATCCACTTCGTTACATGATTTTTTTTCCATATAGATAGAAGAGAAATGATTGGCATGACTAAATGTATGCCTAAACTTCTGACTAACACTACAAAAAAAAGTTCGAATGTACACACTTATTTGTCCACGCTTTAGAAAGGGTGGAGTTTTAATATGTCTTTTTACACACAAAAAAGCGTGCATAAAAATACCACATGTATATAAAATTAGCTTACCCTTAAAAGTGTGTAGAAAACGTGCACACTACTAACCGTGGATATCAAATACCATGAGTCACCCAAAAAAGCGTGCACAAAAACTTTTATATAAAACTTAGTTAAAAACTAAATTCACAATAAAAAGCGTGTAGATTTTAACAAATGTGTCATTCCTTTTACACACAAAAAAGCGTGGATAAAAACTTAACAAACAAATTTCACTCTAAAAACCGTGTACTAATTTTCCTACGTGTCATTCCTTTAACAATGTGTCATTCCTTTTATATCACTTTCCCGAAATCACAAATCACTTTTATAAACACAAAACGCTCAAATCACTTTCCCCAATTCCTTTAACATAATATGACTTTCCCCAAATCACTTTCCCCAGTTAGTTTCGATTCCCCAATTCGGTCATTCCTTTTTAAACACAGATAATATGCTCATTTTCCCCAAATCAATTTCAATTCGTGTAACCGAATTATAAACCCTAATTCAATCAAATTAATTATAAACCCTAATTCCTTTTTAAACACAGATGAGCACAGTTAGTTTAGTTTCGGTTTGCTGCTGCTGGTGTTTTGGTTGTTAGGTTACTTTCGATTTGCTGCTGCTGGTGTTTTGGATGTTCGGTTAGTTTCAATTTGCTGCTGCTGGTGTTTTGGATGTTCGGTTAGTTTCGATTTGCTGGATGTTCGGTTAGTTTCGATTTGCTGCTGCTGGTGTTTTGGATGTTCGGTTAGTTTCGATTTGCTGCTGCTGGTCTCAATTTGAATATTGATGTTAGGTTCTAATTTGAATGTTGTTGAGTGTGTTGATGATTTTAACTTTTTAAGTATTAATTAGGTGTAATAATGAACTGAGTAAAATCTGTGTTATATTGCTTGTATATGTAATTTGTTTGTTAAATCTACGAATGTTATCCTACGCTTTACGGATCTAGTTAAGTTTGAAATTGAGTTGAGTAGATTATTGTGTACATTTATAATTTGTGAAATATGTGAGGAGTTTTATCGAAGAATTGCTGAGGTTTTTAATAGCTTTAATTTATTGACGGTTTTTGCATCGTTTAGGTTTAAAATCGATTTGAGTATATTCTGTGCTATATTGTGTAATTATTGAAATCTGTAGATGTTATTATGTATATGTTGATTAGTAATAGATGCTTTACTTCTATCAGTAATATATGATGTATGATGCTTCTGTATATTTCATATGAACAAAGCTTTCGATGGTTGTTAATGTGTCTAAGTATACTTGACCGTGCAAGCTTTCGATGGTTGTAGTGATTCGTGATTACATTGATTGATTTTAAGTATGCAACCTTTTTTTACTATATTAGAAGTTGCTAGTATTTTTTTTTTACAACTTGTAAATTTTTGTGACAGCAAAAAGGGTGGACTTTTAGTCACTTTTGCCACTCTTCTCATCGTGACAATCAAATCCAAATGTCTACGCATAGTACCGTCCACCATTTTGTGACGCTGATATACTCCACGGTTAGGCCCAGCGTGGACTCCAATTTTAGTTACACTTATAACCGTGTAAACATGCCCCAATGTGTGTGTATAATTACACCATTTGTTGTAGTGTAAACATGCATGGCATTAGTTGATTGGTTTGTGAGACGGCAATTAAAGGACACAAGGACATAATTTGAGACTACATGATATTTCACTATTTTATTAGTAGCGAAACATCTTTAATAAAATGGTAGAGATCACTTGTGAATTATTAGACCTTCGCTTCATCTCATAAACAACACAAACGCCCAAACTTTCCATATAAATTGTATACTACATTCACAGAAATAAGTCCATCACTATAACACTTATATAGATACACGTTTATAATCATATACATATATGTCTTACTATCTAGGTCCTGAAAGTCTCATATCAGATAAATAAGCATCGCTATTGCCATCTGAAGGCCCTGATGAAGTGCCATATTCGCTGAACGATCTATACAAGCTTGAATAGAACCCGGTTTGACCACCCACGGGTGCTGGAGGAACCGTGCACAACCCTTCAAGCATTTGCACCACTTTAGTCATTGAAGGCCTTAAACTCATATCATCTTGTATGCACCACAAAGCCACACGAGTTGCCACACTACAAGAAAAAGTGCCTTTAGTGACCAATTATTTTGTGACCACTCATACTTTGGTCTCTATTATCATAGTTTAGTCACCTATATAATTGTCGTCACTGCATTTTCGTCATTGCCACATAATTAGTGACCGTTACAAAATGTGGTCACTACTTTTGAAAGTTAAAGACCAAGGTTGGTGGTCACTGATTTATAAAATGTTAGAGACGAAAAACAGTGGTCACATAAACCCTAACCCCTAAAATTTAACCTTAACCTCGAAATTTAAAGGACAAATATTAGTGGTCACTAGATTTTCAAATTAGAGACCAAGGTTGGTGGTCACTGATTTATAAAATATTGAGACGAAAAACGGTGGTCACATAAACCCTAACCCCTAAACTTTAACCCTAACCCCTAAATTTTAAAGACCAAATATCAGTGGTCACTAGTTTTTCAAATTAGAGACCAAGGTTGGTGGTCACTGATTTATAAAATTTTGAGACGAAAAACGGTGGTCACATAAACCCTAACCCCTAAACTTTAACCCTAACCCCTAAATTTTAAAGACCAAATATCAGTGGTCACTAGTTTTTCAAATTAGAGACCAAGGTTGGTGGTCACTGATTTATAAAATTTTGAGACGAAAAACGGTGATCACATAAACCCTAACCCCTAAACTTTAACCCTAACCCCTAAATTTTAAAGACCAAATATCAGTGGTCACTAGTTTTTCAAATTAGAGACCAAGGTTGGTGGTCACTGATTTATAAAATTTTGAGACGAAAAACGGTGGTCACATAAACCCTAACCCCTAAACTTTAACCCTAACCCCTAAATTTTAAAGACCAAATATTAGTGGTCACTAGATTTTTAAATTAGAGACCAAGGTTGGTGGTCACTGATTTATAAAATTTTGAGACGAAAAACGGTGGTCACATAAATCCTAACCCCTAAACTTTAACCCTAACCCCTAAATTTTAAAGACCAAATATTAGTGGTCACTAGGTTTTTAAATTAGAGACCAAGGTTGGTGGTCACTGATTTATAAAATATTGAGACAAAAAACGGTGGTCATTAAATTATGAATTTTACGAGTTGGTGATCATGTATCTTTTCCAATATGAAATATTACGAAAATTTCAAATCAAAACAAGTACATTTAAACTTCTTCAATTTAAAAAAACGACAAATTAATATTATATACTAAAGTTAAGACATACTGATTATTAAATACACTGACAATTTAAGACACTAATTATTCGTAAGACTTTGTTATATTATGCGCTTTTTTCTTTTATCTAAATAACTTTGATAAAATTAAATTTACACTTAAATAAGTAAAAATGTTTACATTTTATTTAAACAAACAAGCATTTAAATTTACAGCTTAAAAATATTTGTGATTTTACACTTAAACAAACAAACAGCACCTCCTTACCCAACCAAAAAACTCATCATTCCTGCCCAAAATTTAGAGTAAATTGCATTTTTGGTCCTTGTGGTTCGGCCAAATTGCAGGTTTGGTCCCCATCCTTTCGAAAGTGCAACGATGGTCCTCATTTTGAAGTTTTAGTTGCATGTTTGGTCCCTGGCTAAACTTAAATGACTAAAATACCCTTGTCTTCTTCCCCTTTAAATTTCTGATTATTTTTTCTTTTTATTTATTGTTACAATTGCTACAACCCATATTTGATTCAACAATAATGATACCTGCATTTGCTACAACAAATTATTACATCGTATATCAATTTGCTTTCTCTCAAGAACACCACTAACTACTGCCATTTATTCATCCAAATTATCATCTTCTTTTTTCACATCTTCATTTTTGTTTGGTTTTTTCTTTCATCAAAGGAACTAACAACAACAGGATTCAAAGAAGAAATCCAAATAATCCGATTCAAAAATAATCATCACAACATCAAATCGCCACAATCGTTAACCCAAATCACCACCACCAAATCACCAGCATCACCGTCATTAGTCCACCACTAAACCCCCATCCCCGCCACCACCAGTCTGCCACAAACCCCCACTCACCCATTTGGTACATATTTGTGAACGGTGGTAAGGCAACGAGATCCAAACGTCACCATCACCATCATCGAACTACTCCGAAGGCGAACACCCATACCAAGCCAGCACCATCGTTAACCCAAATCACCATCACCAAATCGCCACCACAACCCTTAACGGTTCACCAACCAAACCCCAACCCCCACCACCATCAGTCCGCCACAAGGTTGAGCGAGATGAGGGTGGTGGCGATATGGCTGTGATGGTGGTGGCTGTTGGCGTGGAGTGGCTGTGGTAACTCAAACCCATCGAGACCCTACAACCCTAGATGTAACCCTTGCTTTAATCCGTCCCAAACGACCCTTGGTCGTTCTCTTTTGTGATGATGGCAGTAGTTATGCGTTTGTGGTGGTGCTGTGGAGAGGCGGTGGGAGAAGGGAGATGGAGGAGGTGTGAGAGTGGCTGTGTGAGTGAGAGAAGAGAGGATAAGAATCTGATCTTCTTCCCTTTTTTTATTTTAAATATATATAAAGCAAACAGGGGTATTTTTGTCTTTTGATATTGATCAGGGACCAAACATGCAGCAAACGTTTCAAAATGAGGACCATCGTTGCACTTTCGAAACCTTAGGGACTGAACCTGCAATTTGGCTAAACCTTAGGGACCAAAAATGCAATTTACTCCAAAATTTATAAACAAACAGCACCTTCACCTCGTCTCTCACTACGCCCGCCGTCGCTCACCACCACGCCCGCCGTCGCTCACCACCACAACTGCGCCACCGCCATCTTCTCATACCACCACTATTGATTTGAGGTAATTCAATTATTTTGAGATGATTACGAAATGCTTATTTCAAAGTGCTTACTGAATAGATTTGAGGTGATTATGTCAAATTCAAGTTCGTATTACTGAATAGATTTGAGATGATTATGTAATTTGTATCGATTTGATTTGAGATGATTATGTAATTTGTTTGTGCTCAATAACTGTTCGAAGAAATGCCTGACTTAGTTGTGTGTGGTTTTTGCTAAAAATGTTATGGATTGGAAGTGCCGATCAAGTGTTTGACGAAATGCCTGACATAGAGTGATTGGTTAGAAAAAGTTTTTTTTATTGTTTTAGTGATGTAAGATAACTCGTATGTGAGCTTTTTAAAGTTTTAGCGAGTTGTATTGTGAACTTTATAAAGAACTAGAAATGATTGTTTTTCTGTTGTTGTAGTGTATGTAGTGTGCGTGCATGCCTTTATGAGTGAAAGAGCCGAGGTAATGTATAAAGAAGTTACGGTCTTAGATTTATTCGGAAGCTATAAGTTATTAGTTTATCAGAAATGGCTAGTTTGGTACTGCAAGTCATAACGCGTAAACCGAGTTAGCTGTGTTTTTGTTGGTTGGATGTGCAAACTAGCCGAATTGGTTTCATTTGGCTGATTTTCTGTTTTGAGCGAGTCTTACGCGTCCCTTTGCTGTTGCTCATTGACACTATGAATGGAAAGAATTAAACCGCATATGTTATATTATTTTACTGATTATTTTTCTGTGGTGTTTGACATGGTAAACGTGTGTTACTTTTTGTCAGGGATTGTGATAGCTTATTTCCATCTGCGCCTTCTTTAGACAGTAGGCCCATTAGTGTGACTGAGAGAATGACTAATAGCTCAGGTCAGTTTGTTCCATATCCGATGACGATGGGAGTCTCAGTAAGTTAAAAGGTCATTCTGATCGTGTCTCAGTAAGCACTTTGAAATAAGCAGGTTCGAATTTGCTTATTGGAAACAATTTCCATTTTTAAAGTCAAAAAGGGTATTTTAAAAGTTAAAAACCACTTTATGTTCACTGATTTCATTAGCAATTAGTAGCTTAATCAAGTTTCTCAAAAATATACAAAAAATAAAAATCAGTAGCTTATTAGTAGGTTAGTTAGTATACTAAACTAGAAAAATCAAAAAAATCTTGTGCTCAGTCTGTTTAAGGTGCAAAAACACTGGTTTGGAGTCTATGTGCCGTGTGCATTAGAAGATCAGTTATACAAGCTTACTTGCAGGCAACTTATTTAGCTTATTTTAGGATTCTAAAATTAAATAAAAATAAAAATAGATAGTATGCTAGTAGGTTAGGAATAGTGCAAAGTAGAATAAATTGAAAAAATCATTTGACCATTCATTGAGAAGCTTTAAGTTGGCTGTTAGGATAGGTTTATTATAGCTTTGGTAAGTGTAATGGTTAATTGAGCTTATTCATAAGCTCACTATAAGCTGTGTAGAGCTCCTCATAAGCTGAGCTTGTGGATATTTGTTGTTTGCCAGCCAGGACAGCTTTTGCCAAAAGCTTGAGGGCTTATTCTCACTATAAGCTCATCTATAAGCATTGAAAAAGTACCCCCTAGGCCTGCACTTGAACCTTTCTTAACTGCTTATTGCTGCTTGGCTTAGCAGTGCTTTTATGAACCCTTGTGTGATTTCTTGTGAGCTTATTGAACCCTTTAGTTTGCTTTTAGCTTAGTATGGGTTAAGTTAGTTAAGGAGCTTCCCAAAAGTAAACAGAGTAATAATAATAGTAATGAAACGAGTTTAAGGGATAATAATGTGGGTAATTGGGTGGGGCCGAGGGGAGTGGGGGCGGGGATGGGGAGAGGGGCGGGGGGAATGTATTCGCCGATGAAGGCGCCTAGGACGGAAGAGGATGATATGAAGGATGTGGAGGCGTTACTTAATAAGAAGTCGTTTAAGGAGTTGCAGAAGTCGAAAACGGGTGAAGAGTTGATGAGACTTATTCATAGGCCTACTGCTAAGGAAACTGCTGTTGCTGCAAAGGTTCGTGAATTTGTTGTATTTATTTACTTACGTTTTAATGGAATAATGATAGGGAGTATGATATGATAATGTGTTGCGTTATGATTACGATAGTTTAAGAGTAAAGGTGGCTCTCAAGTGAAGGAGTATTGTACGGCTTTGACCAAAGAAGATTGTCGTCGTCAGTCTGGTTCTTTTATCTCGTGTGAAAAGGTTTGTTAGTTGTGACTTGTGAATTCTGATATATTAGTTTTCATTGAGGGGTTTGATAATTATGTTGCATTTGTATGAGGTTCATTTCCGTCGCATAATAGCTCCCCACACTGACATGAACCTTGGTGACTGTTCTTTCCTCGACACATGCCGTCACATGAAGGTGAAAGCAGCGTCACCTAATAATGTTGAATTTTACCTTTTGTATAATAACTTATATTAACAAGATAGTTGCTATTTTAATTTTGTGTGTGCAGACTTGCAAGTATGTACATTACGAACTTGATTCGACACCAGAAGTGGCACATATGATGATGGGTGTTCCGAAGCCAATAAAGCCTCTGCGACCTGAGTACTGTTCGGAAGTGGAGCTTGGTGAATCACAGTGGATTAACTGTGACATTCGTAACTTTAGAATGGATATATTGGGACAGTATGGAGTGATTATGGCTGATCCGCCGTGGGATATTCACATGGAGTTACCTTACCGCACTATGGCTGATGATGAGATGAGAGGTCTGAATATTCAAGCTTTGCAGACTGATGGCCTTATCTTTCTATGGGTAACTGGACGAGCAATGGAACTTGGTCGTGAATGGTATGCAATCTTTTAATGCCTTACATATATAGTTTTAGGAGGTTTCTGTTCTTTGGTTGTTTTATGAAGGTCCTGCTTTCCGACTTTCGTTAGATCCCAGTTTTTTACATTTACAGTTTTGATGATAGTGTCCCATGTTTGGATGTTTGTTTACGTGGATATTCCTAGTTAGTTAGTCTACTTCTACCTATCTAGAAGAAGAAATCTCTAAGATGTGTAGGAATGTGATGAACGATTTTATGATACGGAGTGGTTGTAAAGCGAGTGATAATGAGAAATGATATCGTTTTGAAAGTTATTTTCTCCTTGAAAGGATCTAGAGAGGCATACGGGATGATTAGCTGTGATATATGCTTTCGAAAAAAATATCATGTTGATTACTTGATTGATGTTTTGTGTTAATACGTGGATGTGGAAGGACTGATTTTCAGGTACAGTAGTACAATTTGGAAACCAGCACAACATAAATGGGATAATTTATAGATGATAGTTATCATTGATAATCTTCGTATCGCAGGGTGGAAGTTCATAGCAGCTGTATGAATTGGTCCACACACAGGCAAGAATATAGAAAATATGAAATCGAATCGAAAGATGAAAGAACTGGTATGCATCATGTTCATGATTTTTCCTCGAATGAAACTGAATACTTCTTTTGTCATCTGTCTAGATCTTTACATTGCCAAAAGACACATTCATTTATCCCGCTCATAATTACATTTGGAACTGCCCAAAGATGAAAGATCTACCAGAAGAGTTGCTGCCTTCACTTTTGAGTTTGAGAATATGGGGATGCACAAATGAATTGAATGAAAAGACAAGTAGAAGAGGTTCCTATTCGCCCCGCATCTCTTATATCCCATCTGTCCACATATATTAAAGGTATGACCCTCTCTCTCCCTTTTGTCTTTTTACAGATATTTTCTGCCTGTATCATGATTAGCCCAAATTTGTCGGTTTTGGTCCGGACCAGACCGGACCGAGGACCGAATTAGCCCAAAAGCCGAGACCGCGGACCGGACCGAATGTGGTCGGTCCGGTCCGTTCGGGTCGTATGCTCACCCCTATTCCAAATGAGACCAAGAAAAGGAATATAAAAAGAAATTATTGTGTAGTCTGATTCAAAGTTTTTGCATTTTGCAGGGTGACGAAAGGCCGAGTTGGATGGAGTGATCTTCATAAAGCGTGGATGTGATTTGAGACATCCTTTTTTGTGCTAAAAGAACACAATGTTAAACAATTGGCACACTACGTTTTTCTTTTATGTTTATTTTGTTTTTGATTAGTAGGATACAAAGAACGTTATGTTACAAAGAATATAATGTAATGCAATTACGATTAATATTTTGGATGTTGTTGCAAATTTGTAGATTTTTGATTTTATTATAGCCGCACATTTTGTTAAATTGGTAGGTTGTTTTGTAAATATATTTGAATGAGTGACCACCATATTTAATACCAAGTGACCACAAATATATGGTCACTATTGGTCGTTAACGGTGTTAACGGGCTCGTTATCTTTAACAAAACAGTGACGATTTTAATGACCACCATAATTGGTCACTATTTGTACAATTCAGTGACCACCTTCATTGTTTAGTGACCAAACATAGTGACCTTATATATCGTCACAAATTTAGTGACCACTTTCTTATCGTCATTAGTTAGTGACGCATTTTATTATTTGGTCTCTAATAAAAATAGTGACGGAGCTATTGTGACGAAAAGTGACCACCAAGATTTTGGTCACTAAACTGTGTTAGTGACCGGTTTTATACTAATAGTGACCATATTCGCTTTGTCACTAAAACCATTTTTTCTTGTAGTGCCACCTTGATACGTTCATCATTCTCGTTAACTTTCATTTTCTTGTCCAAATGTATTTCAACTTTACCTTCTTCCATATTCTTAAAAGCGTAGTTTTTTTGGCCACTAATGATTTCAAGTAACACCATCCCGTAGCTATAGACGTCACTCTTTTCTGAGATTGCGTAGTTTGTAATCCATTCAGGAGCAAGGTACCCTCGAGTGCCTCTTAATGTGGTGAACACATGACTTTGTTCTCTTGTCATAAGCTTGGCCAACCCGAAATCAGATACTTTTGCTAAAAAGTTGTCATCTAATAACACATTTTCAGGCTTTATATCACAATGAACAATCTTCACATCACAATCTTCATGAAGGTAAGCGAGTCCTTTAGCTGTACCAATCGCTATATTGTATCTTGTATCCCAATCCTGTTGAAACTCACCAAAAATCCATCTATCTAAGGATCCATTTGCCATGTATTCGTAAACAAGGAGACGATGCTTTCCTTCTGCACAAAAACCTTTGAGTTTCACCAAATGGTGGTGATGGATGCTACCAATTGTGCTTACTTCTGCTCGAAACTCTTTCTTCCCTTGACCAATTCCTTCTAGCCGCTTGACGGCTACTTGAGTTCCATCTTTTAGGACCCCTTGGTAGACAGAACCGAACCCACCTTGGCCTAGCTTGGTGGTGAAGCCATTAGTTGCTTCTTGAAGATTGTTGTAGGTGAATCGAACAGGCATCCCGGATATGTTATCCAAGAAAGTATCCTCTTCGGCGATTTCATCAAAAACTTCACTTAATTCGATCTTCTTCTTAAGCTTCTTCTTGTGAAAGCGAATATACATTATTAGTAGTCCAAGAATCACAAACACTGCCACTAAGACTATAACAACCAGTATAGTCACCACTTTTGTCGACTGTTTCTTGTTTTTTTGGTCCTGAGAAGCGCCAGATTGTATCCCAGAAATCTTTATGTATGATTCAACACTGGCACCATTTTTAGCATTTTCAAAACTCCCAATCTGATCAAAGATATAACAACTTCCAGACTTGTTATCAAAGAACATAGCCAAACAAGTACAGTTGTTCAAACACGACAATTTGCAACCATCTAAATCCGTTTTAGAATCAGGCGAAACAAACCCAAGTGCAAAATAGCTTAGATTGTCTCCTGCACTAACAAGACTTGATAACTCTTTCGACTTCTTACATAAAGATTCGATTTTTGGTTTGCAGTTAACTTGAACTAACCCCGAAGGACACTGACAAGTATTCCCATTTTCACAAACAAAATACGATGAACAAGCTTGTGGTATGCTGCAAGAATCCTCAGGTATTTGAATTTTACCAGTGCTTTCAGCTTCAAGATTATAAAACTTGATAAAACCGTCATCGTCTAAAACCGCAACCCATGTATCATTAGCATCAGATTCATCTGCAAACACAAATTGCCATAACAAGAATTTGCTTTCATTATAAACCCGCCACGAGTTACCTTCAATGGTAGCAGAATTAGTATCACCACCACCTTTGTTAATGATTCTCCTCTCGTCCCTCCCCGTAGACCAATAAGGCTGCGGGTTCTTGTAATCGGCATACAATATCGAATTCCCCGACGACTTTATATCTAACGAAAAAGTTAAATTATTTTTAGCATTGCTAACAAGCTTCATCCCTTTTATAAAATCTTGATTAGGCATAAGTGTGTTTGTAGGATGACTAAAACTTTGCCAAATAATACTACCATCATTTTTAACCAAAACCAAGTTCCCTGAATTAAGCAACTCCATAGCAGAAACACCACTTTTCGCAGTATTCGTAGACCAAACTACACTCCCATTTCTTTGCAACTTAGCATTCCCATCATCACCAAACGTAAATCTATCAGAATTCCCTACAGGAAAATCGCGATTTGCAGACCAAATGATCCTTGAAGTACTTATATTAATAACAACCAAACTAAATGAAGTTACATCACTATTAGTATTAAAACCAAACCCAAAACTAGACGTATTCGACACTAGAAAAATCCCATTATTATCTATAAACTCCATTGGTGAGCCTTGGAATCCAAGGTTCACTTTAGCAACTCTTCTTACACTTGATATGCATGGTTGAGGTAACAACAAAAAGAACCATGAAAACACCATCAATATGTAAAACTCTTTAGAACCCATGTTTATTTTCACATAAAGATGTAAACTTAATTGCTTTTTAGAAAAAGCTATTTTTTTTATTATTTTTTTTTATTATTATTATTTTTTTTTAGTAATGAAGTTAATATATGAGGGAAGCAGAATAATAGAATATGTGTGAGGGATTTTTCTAACTTGTGCCTTAAGGGCACAAGTTAAGCACACTAAAAGGACACCGGGTCCCACAGAAAAGGACACAGGAATCCACACAAAAGTACAATTTTTGTGGATTCCTGTGTTCTTTTCTGTGCGACCCGATGTTCTTTTAGTGTGCTTAACATGTGCTTTTAGGGCACATGTTAGACAAACCCATAGTGTGAGATATGATGAATGAAGGGTTTTCACTTTTGAATTAAATTAAGGAGGCCCAGTTGAAGTCAAGTCAAGATATTAATGTTAGTATTTGAAGTGTGTACTGAAACCTATGAAACACGGCATATAAAGAGCAGGTTGCCAGCTTTTAGGAAAGACAACAGGCATATAAGATGTTTTTATTATTTATTTATTTTTTTAACAACAATTTATGAATCTTATGTGGTTGTAGCACTACTCTATTTATATTACATATGCCTTAAACAACACTTACACCCACAACCTTTAGGTTGTTGGGTCACTCACGTACCGATGGTTTGTTCAATTCGGAGGTGTTTGCTGAAGTCAAAGAAAGAGTAAAATCTAAGTGGGTGGGTTTAGACTTTCAACTCATTCACAACTTACAAATGACAAAACATGGCTAATCATTAACCTTAAACTACGAAAAGAGTTCATTTCATTCCAAAGAAGTGAGCATCTATTTATTTATACTATTCAAACACATGTTTATTTATACAAAAGGATTGTAAATTATGGAATTTTTTCATGAAGGTGTGACGGAAACAGAGTATATAGTGTGACATATGAAAAATGAATGAAGGGTTTTCATTTTTGCATTGAATTAAAGAGACCCATTTGAAGTCAAGTCAAGATAATAATGGTGGTATACTGGTATTGAATTTGGTTTTAGGAAAAATAAAGGACAAAAGTTGTGTAACCTATGAAACACGGTATATAAGGAAGACACATGCCAAAAGTTGTGTACTAAAATAGGAACGAAATCAAGATCAAATATGTTTGGATATACAAAAATTCTTATAAGTATACTAACTAAATAACATTAGAAACACATTTCGATTGACTGGGTGCATTTAAGATGTATTTAAAAAAAAATCGAGGTTTTTCCAAAATTTAACACTACATCAAAATAAATCTATGAGTGTCCCAGGACCCTGCGAAAACCTCTGGTTCCGTCCCTAAAACCTGTGAAACAGGGTATTAACGAAGACAGAGGCAAGATGATATATATATATATATATATATATATATATATATATATATATATATATATATATATTTTTTTTTTTATTTTGAGAAAGAGTGAATTTGGAGGTGTTTGCTGAAGTCAAAGAAAGAGGAACATGGGTTTGGAGTTTTAACACATTCACAGAAGACAAATGAACCCCCATACCCTGCCTCGGTGGGATTGGGTTTGTTGTTGTTGTACAAAAGACAAATGAAAAAGTTAAAATTTCTGGTATGGACGACATTTTGAAAATCGTTTCGTTAATTTGGACTCTAGAAATTTGTGTTACGAAATACGATCTAGCTAGCAAAACCGATTTGCCCGTTCTTTTATTTGTTCGTCATGCCATTTTGCTCGTGACACTTATAAGTGGCAAACAAAATACTTTGTTGTCAATGCATTTTGCTCGTCATTCCATTTTACGCAATAAGCCATTTGCTCGTGACATGTGTAAGTGGCAAGCAAATACTTTGCTCTCCATCCATTTTTCTCGCCATTCCATTTTACGAAATAAGCCATATGCTCACTGCAACACGATCCGAAAGTGTGATTAGGTGCTACTGGGCCACCGACCTTGCCGATTTGCAATGTACTTAAAATCACACATCTTTGCAAATGAGACATGTGTGATTTTAAGTACATTGCAAATAATGTGTGATTAGGTGCTACTGGGCCACCGACCTTGCCGATTTTTGTAAATCGTCCAAACAAATCGGTCAACCAGGGTCAACGGCGGTCAACGATGGTCAAACTTGCCAAAAACTTATAAATCTTGTTGGAAATACCCTAAACTCACTGTAAATTACTTATAGTCACTGTTTATAGGTATTACAAGATGTTTTTCAAATAAAATCATTCCGGGAATACCAAAACTCGCCGCAAATACCCAAAGCTTGCAAGAAATGCCAATACGATTTATCACCAATTCGCTATTTTTGCAACCCTGAACAAATGTAATCACTTATAGTCGCTGTTTATACCTATTACAAAATGTTTTTAAGGAAAATCTTTCAGGGAATACCCAAAACTCGATGGAAATACCCAAAACTCGCCAAAAATGCCAATCTGATTAATCACCGATTAATCCCGCCTAGACCGATTACAAGCTACAGGGGGGTCGACCGCCTCACTACCGATTCACGATTTTTGCAACCTTGGTTAGTTCAGTATCCAATAAAATATTAAACAATCCAACATAATTTCCAATTCTTAACTAATAACACCAACATTCAAAACAGTTTTATAGTGAGGTTTCTAAGCGATTCCAAATTAGTAATAATTATATATTTAAAATGAAACACAACCTGGGACAACTCGTCAAACATCAAAGACCAAGTATCAAAACGAAAGCCAATCCGGGTTGACCCGACCCGTGCACAAACCTGACCCGACCCGAGACCCTTAAATCTGACCCTCAGCTATCGAGTCTCGACTCAGATAACAAAATACAAGAAAGCTGTTTTTAATCCATTAATAACCTCACAAGTTCAATCAAAATATGTTATTACTCCTTTTTCTCATTTGATTCTTATAATATCATAAATAGTTTTTAGCCCAACAAGAGAAGAAATCGGATCCAGAAACCAAATGCATGATGAGGCGGGTTAACCGACCCAATTCACAAACACCGCAACGTTCACGAGTCTGACCCGACCAGCATAGTATCCAACACAAAAAAGAAGAATACCATCTGAATCAGTTGTATCCACACGCAATATATCAAACTATTATTAATCCAGTTTTACCACATGAATTAAATTATAAACGATTTTAAACCAAGCATTATCCACGAGAACTTAGACAACCGGTAATTAAAGAGAACAAGAAATGGCCGTGGGTCGACTTACCCATGATCGAGAGGCAAATAAAAGAAATAAGACAAGGAGAGGAGCGACTGTGGTGGCGGCTGTGGCGACATCTGAGGGTGGCGACGTGGCCGGAGATCGACCGGACAGGCAGAAGAGACGCCGGAAAGTAGAGGAGAGGAGGAGGGTGGGTTATAAAACCCTAGAAATCCGAGTCTTGAATCAAGATCTATGGAGCGTGGGAGGTTCTTGGGGCGCGTGCTACCCATGGACGGGACCACAAGCTCGAGACCTATCATTTGGTGTAAGGTTCGTATTTTTCGGCGGCGGTGGTGGCGGTTTTCGGCGACGGCAGTAGTGGCCGGCGGCAGGAGTGGTGGCAGGATAGTTTTACGCCCAGTTCTCGAGTTTTTAGGGAAGGGAAATGAAAAAGAATAGGAAAGGGAAAAGAAATGGAAAAGGAAAGTAAGTGTTAGTTGTTATGTTCTTGAGATAGAGGAAAGGAAAAGGAAAGTAATCATAATCATGTTCTTGAGTGAGAGAAAAAGGAAAATAAGTTGGTCAAATTACATATATGCCCTTTAATTATTAATGTCAAGTGTTTTAAAAAGGGTATATTAGTCTTTACACAATATATGATTCCGTTTCCTTTTCCTTTCCTCCCAAAAGTGGGAGGAAGATTTACTTATCAAATCTTTCTCTCTATTTCCTTTCCGTTTCCCTTTCCTCCTTTAAAAAAGACTCAAGAACACAAAAAACTTTCCGTTTCCTTTACTTTCCTCTTCCTTTTGGACTCGAGAACTGAGCGTTAGAGAGAGGTGGGAGCAAATTTTATTAGTGTGTGTGTAAAAATGAAGAGAGAGAGAGAGAGAGAGAGAGAGAGAGAGAGAGAGAGAGAGAGAGAGAGAGAGAGAGAAAATGGGAGTATTTATACCCAGGAGGTACCATTCTTGCCAATATCAAAAGTGTAGGGTGAGGAGAGTGAAAATGTCATAGGGACCATTCTTGTAATTTCAGTAACTTTTATAAATATTAGGTTCGGGACACATTCGGAGGAGTAAACGTTCGATAAAAATTACGAGACTTACGCCATCGCGTTCGGAATAATTTTTTCAATAAAAATGAGTATTTATTCGACTGTTTTCTCGCAAATAAAATAACAAACAAATAAAAATGATTAATAGGTTTATGGTTGTTCTGGTACGTGTTGTGTCTAATTTTCACGTTTTGCGAGATAACTTTCTCGTCTTCACGTCAAATGAGCTCAGGAAATTCGTAAATGAAAAACAGATGAATTTTCTCGAAAAAACGAATATCTGAAAAAGTGCGGATTGTTATATTATGTTTGATGAGCTGACTGAGCAAATGACTCCTGGACACTCCATTTCTGGACCCGCACCTCAACTTTTGACACCTGGACCTATTAGTTCGGGTCTTGTACAGAATCCCACTCCTGCAACTCCTTATGTACCTCCCACAGAAGAAGATTTGAAGAGGCTATTTGATCCAATGTATGATGAATACTTTGAGCCTATGATTGATGATACTCCTGCACCACCAACTCTAACTGCTCCTGCTCCAACCAATCCAAATGGTCCAACGGTCTCTATTTCCATATCACAAGATGCTCCACCTGCTGACCATTCACCACCATCATCGAATCTTCAATCATCTTTAATACATCAAGGAAATGCAGTTATTCATTCTTTTGAAGATAACCCCTTTGCCACTCCTAAAGATGCTCTATTTGAGAATATATTTTCCCCTGAACCCACTCCTGAAGCATCTTCACCAGGGCATCCTAACTCTGCTACTTTAGTACGCTATCAACAACCTCATGAACATCTCAGAAAATGGACACATGATCATCTATTGGATAACATCATTAGGGAATCCCTCTCGTCCGATATCTACTAGAAAGCAACTTGCCACTAATTCCTTATGGTGCTTCTTCAACTCCGTACTATCCAAGATCGAACCAAAAGATGTCAAAACCGCATTTTCTGAGGACAGCTGGTTTAGTGCTATGCAAGATGCAAATTCATGAGTTCAATCGTCTTGATGTATGGGAATTAGTACCTCCTCCAGATTGTGCTATGATTATCGCTCTCAAGTAGATCTTCAAGGTAAAACTTGATGAGCATGGTGGCGTTCTGAAGAATAAGACGATACTCATTGCTAAAGGATATCGACAAGAGGAGGGTATTGAATTTGAGGAATCATTTGCTCCGGTTGCTCGTATTGAGGCTATCAGAATCTTTCTTGCTAATGCGGCCAACAAGAATATGGTAGTCTACCAAATGGATGTAAAGACTGCATTTCTTAATGGTGATTTCAAAGAAGTGGTCTACGTCAGTCAACCGGAAGGCTTTGTGGATCTCGAGCATCCTAACTATGTCCACCGTCTGAAAAAGGCTCTCTATGGCTTGAAGCAGGCTTCAAGGGCATGGTACGATACTTTGTCAAAGTTTCTGTTGACTAATGGATTCTACAAAGGCGCTGTTGATCCCACACTATTCACTCGGAAGTCAGGCAAAAATTTAATTCATGTTCAAATATATGTTGATGATATTATTTTTGCCTCGACCGACCCAATTGAATGTGACCGTTTTTCAAAAGAGATGGGCTCTAAATTCCAAATGTCAATGATGGGACAAATGTCATTTTTCTTAGGATTACAAATTTCTCAAAATCCTGGAGGAATTTTTATTAATCAATCTAAATATGCTACTGAAATATTACAGAAATTTGGATTTGATTCTTGTGTCCCTGTTGACACTCCCATGGTGGAGAAAACCAAACTGGATGAGGACATCTCCGGGATCCCTGTTGATCAAACTAAATATCGTAGTATGATTGGATCATTGATGTATCTCACTACCAGTATACCTGACATTCTATTCGTTGTATGCATGTGTGCTCGCTACCAGGCTAAGCCTACTAAAAAGCATCTTGAAGCGGTTAAATGAGTCTTTCAGTACCTCCAAGGAACCATTAACATGCGTCTTTGGTATCCGAAGGACACCGCCATGTCACTAACAACCTATGCAGATGCTGACCATACAGGGTGTCAAGATACTCGTCGAAGTACGTTAGGAGGTGCTCAGTTTTTGGGTGACCAATTAGTGAGCTGGTCATCATAGAAGCAAATGAGTACTTCTATATCTTCTACAGAGGCTGAATACATTGCCATGTCATCATGTTGTGCTCAAATCTTATGGATGAGATCCCAACTATCTGACTATGGCTTTGTATTCAACAAAATTCCTTTGTACTGCGACAACAAAAGTGCTATCGCTCTCTGCTGCAACAATGTCCAACACTCAAGATCGAAGCACATTGACATTCGACATCATTTCATCAAGGAACAAGTATAGAAAGGTGTGGTTGAACTCTACTTTGTAAGGACCGAGTATCAGTTGGCAGACTTCTTCACGAAAGCTCTTCCAAGAGATTGGTTTGAGTTTATCCTTCCTTGACTTGGCATGAAGAGTTTGCAGCCAAAAACACTCAAACGTCTTCAGGAAGAGGATGAGGAGTAAAAGGAGTTTCTTCACCAATTCTTTGTAAATATTTTTCAAAAAGAAAAATACAAAATTATAAAACCAACAAAAACCCATAAAAATTTTTAAAATATGAAGGCATGTCTTTTTCTCCAAAAATATTGTCTTTTTCTCAAGGCATGTCTTCTGATATCGATAACATCTACAATCCTAGAAATGTCATTCAATAATGACACGGGGTTTTAGATGAAATACGAGCAGAAGTTCAAATGTTTTTTCAAAACATGCCTAAATCAATGGTTCACAGTCATTTCAGGCTGTGACCTGGGCTTAAAATGATGGCTTACAATCATTTCAGATTGTGACCCACGCTTAAATTCTTGGCTTACAATCATTTCAGATTGCAACCCGATTTTCAAGAAAGGAAAGTGTCGTGCAAAATCGTTTTTTATAAAGTTCGAGCACTTATCCTAAAACAAAATCAGGAAAGCTTTTTGGTGAAGAGCTATCATATCTAATAAATATTTGTTTTGCCAAAAAGACGGCTGTTCCTATTAAAATGTTTTTTATTTTAAGATTATTCAAAAAAAATATTTGTTTTCTCATAATGATAACATTGTTTGAAAATAATTCGGACTCAAATTTTTTGAAAATAATCTGGACTCCATTTTGTCTAAACATTTGTCACTCAATCAACGACTACGGTCATTGATTGAGGGGGAGAGTGATTTCAAATTATTTCACCTTTTTAAAACAATTGGTATCATCAAACAAGTACATTTGTATAGGAATAACTTTCGGTGTTATGTGTCAGGGTATGATTTTTTAGTTAATCTCAAAATGATCTTTCAAAATGAAAATTTTTCTTTTACTTAAAGATCCCTCAAAATTATCATACATGATACTATGGTTGACATTGAAGTACGAGGTTTGAACTGTCGTGTTTAAAACATAGTCACATCTTTCCCCAAATTTTTCTAAATTTTTTAAATAAAGGGAAAATGAGGCAAATGCCCCCCGGCGCCCTGAGGCTAATTACTTTCCGGGCCACTTTTTTTTTTGTTTGAAAATGAACCGAGGGCAACCGCTGTCATTGGGCAACTCATCGACATTGTGACAAGTGTCCTGTATGTGTAAGGTATTGTTTTTTGGGCAACGAAAATTAGCTGGGCAACCGTATATTTTAAAAAGGGTTGTTTCGTCATTTTACATTACATAGAAAGTACACATTTGAATAGTGAAAGTACAATACATTTCTATTCAAAATCCAATACCCACTCGCACAAAAACATTCATAGTTACCGTTTTTCTCTGTTTTTGCTTCTCGCACAAAAACATTCTTACTTACTGTTTTCACAAATCAAACCGTCTTCTTCGTCAGTCCCTCTCTTCCTTGTAACGTTAGTTATGTCACCATCTAGAAAGCTACAGTGTTGATTGCAAACCACATTCGATTGATCAAGTTTTTTTTTTTAAAAATGTGGCCAAATATGGTACGTAAATATTTTTCTCGTTGTTTATTACATATGATTTGTTTCCAATTGGTTCTATGTTATAATAAATCGTTGTTGTTATTCGATTAATACCTACGTTAGATAAGTGTTAAATCCATTGCTCTTTTTTATGTCTGTTTGATTCGTAATTATGTAGGGTATAATACCTTAGATGTCGTTAGTTAAGTATGTAACATTACTTGGTTCATTAAAAAATTTAGTGGCAGTTTGTAGACTAATAAGGAGTGGTTTATATGCATCATCTATGCAATTGTTTACGACATTGGTATAGATTCCTTCTATGGTCTGAATTAATTTTTGGTTTTTGTTGACCCTTTTTAGGACTATGAAGCTTAGTTAATCATTACGAGTAAACTGAACTACTTTTGGTCGATAAAGCAAAAGTTAGACGCAAAATGCCGCATCTTGTTTAGGAATACCTGCTTTGGAAGATGGATTGATCTCTTGTTTTTTGAACATGAAACACACATCATAGATTATATTCTAAGGAAAAAACATACAGTTGACGATTCTCATTATGATATGCCCTTCATTTTTTACATTGAAGGACATGCTTTACATTTCGGTCGTCGTGAATTTTGTCTAATGACCGGGCTGCGGTTTGGATCTGTAAGCTTTGGGTTGTATACATCTGGTTCTCTCAATTTTCGTAATAGGGTATTTCCTGACAAGCAAGGGTATATTCTAACCAACTTAGATGTTATTGGTGTTATCGAGGATGAAGAGCGTTTTCGACATATATCTGATGAAGACGTTGTACGTCTTTGTCTTTTGTTAGCCTTAGAGGTGATCTTTATGGGTCGTTTGTTGACATGCGAGGTGGATGATACACTGCTGAGGTTAGTTGATAATCTAGATGATTGGAATGCTTTTCCATAGGGTGAGCATATTTGGACTCATTTATACGACCAACTTCATAATGTATTTGATAAGCACACGGATGACCACCTTTTAAGATTGAAGAAAGATCCAAAGAATTGTCCGACATACACACTGTCTAGATTTGTGTTTGGGTTTCAGCTATCCATTTTCCAACTTAACATTTTTACTGATTTCTATAATTAAAAGTTTTTTTTTTTTTTTTTTTTTTTTTTTTTTTTTTTTTTTTTTTCATAGGTGTGGATCCTTGAGTCCTTTGAAAAATCTCATGCTTGGTGGATTAAACATCCAAATGTGATACCAAGAGCACTTGGCTGGTCTAGGTAGTTGATAACATCAAATAGTCCTGAATATTAAGTATCAATTTCCCCCGATAATGCTGGTAATTTATATCATTTATATGGATTTACGCTTGTTTTCCATTGTTTTCCACTTTCAGGTAAATTACAAGCATTGGAGCTAAAGAGACACGTAATTGGAGAATTATCTAAAGAATTATCATAGTATGCTGATTTTGAAGAAGTTACGGCGTAACTCTTCTCTCACATTACGCCGTAACTATTGCGTGACTCAGAAAACCAACTTATCAGAAGGTTACGGCGTAACTCTTCCCAAAGGTTACGACGTAACTATATTAGGTCAAATGAGGGTCCACGCCGCTGATACTTACGCCGTAACTACTCCATCAACTATGACGTAACCGAGTTTATTGAAGACTACGGCGTAACCACTTATTACGTTACGCCGTAACCAGCAGATCTAGTGCAAAATACGATGAAATAGAAGGTTACGGCGTAACTCTTATATTAGTTACGCCGTAACCCATATCTGGCCTATAAATACCCCACGAATTCCAGCATTTCTAATCATCCCATTCCACACACAACACTCAGAGAACGTGGGAAAAAGCTCAAGGCAAGTCTAGAGGAGCATACGGAGCTGTCTCCAATGGAGAAATCACTCCCCTACGATAAGTATTAGCGTTTTATATTTCTTTTACTTTCAATTCATGTATTTCATACCCTTGAATGTTGAATTGGTTTGTATGATTAATATGAGCGGCTAAGCACCTCTTGGTGCTGGCCTAGTTATGATTCCTTAATTGTTTTGTTTGCGTTTACTTTACTTCTGTACAATTATTTCTAAGTGTATGCATGCATAGTTTATTGGTAGCCACCCTTGGTTCGGTAGTTTTGAATGGCGGTAGAGGCCAATTGCCTAGGAGATATGACCAACTGACCCTAGGTGAGCGGACTGAGACGGGAATGGTAAGATATGACCAACTGACGACCCTTTCTACTTGTACGATTTGACCAACTGATCACCTATCATTTTGATGAACTTAAGAATTAGGGGGTGAGTGTCTAAGTTCCTAACGGTCGGGCACTCACTATTATGAATCTAGCATGTAGCGGTACTTAATGACTTGGCTTGTTAGGTCACCATGTTTGTAACACAAGCATCAATATAAGAAGTATAGATGAAGGATGGATCGGATGAACACTTAACCAAAACACACGAATGAATAATGAAGGTTTATGCTTAGAGTGAAATAGAAAAGTAAACAACCAACCTTCAAGTGAAGGTTTACAAGACTATTTATAGGGAAGGAACTAGGGAAACACACTAGTTCCCTTCCTTTCCTTATTGGGCTTTTGGATAGGCTCATGGGCTTTCTACACGAGCCTAGCCTTGATTACTAACTTAAAAGCCTTAATTAAGCTAACTATTACATATTGATTACAAACACTTGAAATATAGTTTAGGAGTGATTCCAACAATCTCCCCCTAAGTGTTGGTAATTAATGATTAGAGTGAAAAATGTTGTAGGTGCTGATGTAATAGTAGCTTTGACGTCTTTTGACATTCTTCTTTCTTGTGAGAAGAGGTGTCTTGATTCCAACAATCTCCCCAGAGTGAGGATCTTGTTTACTTTGAAGTTTTTCAGCTTTGACGTCTTCATTAATCTTTGTTCTTTGTGGTGATAGTGATAGTATGTTGTGGTTATCTGCATCAGGTCTGCTTCGTTGCTCCAATGTCTCCACGTCTTTCTCCAACATGCTCACACGCTCTTTTAACGTTGATTTTCATTACTGATGTAGTTCTCATAGTCTTTAAACTTTGTAGATTCTTTGACTTTGATGAAGAATCATTATGACTTTGTGTTGCCTTTTGAGAGAACTTCAGTTAGTGTTGTTGTTGGTATGAGCATGTGAAGAATCTGCACGATCTTTTCCACCCGCGAGCATCCATAAGAAGAAAACATAAAACATGGGTTAGAAATAATCCAACGCTTACAAGTTTGAACTTCGAGTGTGTTAACATCATAGTGTGAAAACACGTCTCTAATTCTCACAAAGGCCGTTCCTGAACTGGATTCCCACAAGTGAGATAACCCGATGTACCGAAGTACATCTACAGTTCAGGTGAGTCGCTGAGGTACACCGAAGCATCACCCCACGACTGTAGACCGTTTGAGACACACTAGGCGTAACCCACAAGGAGTTACCGAAGTGACCTGCTGTCAGGGCTGTTTGATGTTGACCCTGGCAGGAGTTTCCATTCAATCACTGAGGATCACTTGTGTGAACCTCTCATAAATGTTCTCGACAGATTGCTAAGATCTGTGAAGGACTCGAAAATGTATCACTTGTGTTCTTATTGTTGAACGACAAGTGATGAATTGTCAAGTGTACCTAAGAGATCTTTTGATGAATCTCGTGGCTCTAGACTCAATAGTGCGCTTTGGTTTTCCTGAGCGGAGACTAGGGAGAGGGTCTCCTTCTTCAATACCAGCAATCTCTAAGAGAGAGCCGATAGTTTACGTAAGGTTCCCTGTGAGAATGAAACAAGTCTCTGTTGAGAGAAACTTGAGTGGCTAAGAAGGTTTAGTGCATGTGCCACTGGGTCCATGACGACTTTGATCTTTAATACCGGAGTCATCTAGTGACAACCAGTAGCATATGAATTGAACCCGGTGTCTGCCCTAAGTTGAATAATTTTGGAGGGCTATTTCTTTTCACCCTTTTTATTACGTTTCTTTTTAATTCTTCAACTCCTCCTTTCTCCGATTCTCATTTTCTCCTTTTTATAATCATACCTAAGGACTTCTAAATTCTAACTATTGGTGGTGTCCTTGGGTAGATCCCTCTGGCTCTGGCGGATCATAGGACAGTTATTCCTAACCTTAGTCACCTTATAACTCCATGACTAACCTATGTTGCCATAAAACCATTTTCATGAAAAATCTCTCAAAGTGGTTATGATTAAAAACATTTTGTAACACTGAAAGAGTTTTATATATTGCAGAAATACTCCCCCTCCACACGTGCTTAAGTATTTTGACAGAAATCTGCACGGTGAGAGAAGAGTGCGCACTTTTGAATTGATTAACTCAAGATAGACAATTCCCCGCGAGACACTGTTACATCATTGACTAGGTCAGCTTGAAGTTGTAAACACTCCTTGGTGAGGAGGTTTGACCCGCCACGGTTCATGTCTACCAAGAGTTTCTCGAATGGTACATTCTACTAGGACAAGTCCTTTGCGAGACACGTTTACATTACTAGAGAACTAGCTTGAAATTATTACCCGTCCTGGACAAGTCTTTTCGAGTTACTAACATTTAAGAGCTCGTCAATTCATTGGTTAAGTCTTTATCATGAAGATTCAATAGCAATTCACAACGTATTTCTTATCACATAATTTTTCTCCCCCTCAAAAATGGCATATAAATGTTATTTTTGATAAAATTTTGATATCGTATATGTCCATTTTGAGTTTTGTGGGAAGAATTCCACGAAGAACGTTTTGTGAACAAAGGTTTAATCAAATACTCCCCCTCAACAAGTGATATTAACTTTTGAGGTTTTGAAAATCATAAGGGGAAGTACTTGTTCTTTTGAGCAAAACTTTGAAAGTGAAAGTTTTGATTAGTTTTACTCAAAAGTAAGAAGCTTTTGCTCCTTTTATAAGGATTGTGGCACTGATGCGTACCACAGGGTCCTTTCATGACACGTACGAGTTGTACACTGTTATGTGTGCACAAGCCATTGTTAATATATCACACAAACAAAATCACAATCAAGAGAGTTAAGAGAGTACCCAATGATTGCAAACGACCAACAACTTTCTGAGGACGTTGGAAAGTCAGAATCGGAAAGTTTAGTCATCCTCCCACATAGCTCTCGAACCGTTGCATCTGATCCCGATGAATCAAACTTTCATCAATCCTAGTTATAAATCAACGAACATCCTTGCGATCCTTTGAATTCCATCTCTTCGTCTGAATTATACCCAACTCAATGTCCTTCAAACGATATGCCAATCCATCTCGAACCATCTTCAGGGTGGCGTCATAGAACTTTGTAAATATCATCGAAAGCCAAGAAGCAAGTATGATGATTTTCACTTCGGTAAACGAACACAAACTTTAGATTATGAAAGATTTTGTACTGAGGTTCTTGATTGATTCCGTTGAAGTGTAGAATTTTGGTAAGATTCGACCCTGAGGTGGATATCTTCCACACGCTCTTTGATTTGATGCGTATGAAAACAAGGAGTGCAGTAATGTACTTGATCTGAATTTCGGTTGAGGTTCAGGTTGGGGCTCAAGTATGTCATGATCCTCACCACTAGTGTATGTAGAGTGATTACCGGTTCTTTCCATTGGTGGTGTGGTTTCTGAAACCCTTGGATGATCAGATGGTGGTGGCTGTGTAGCTTGTTGTGTAGTGGTGAAAACCTGCTTAACCATTTGTCGAATCATTGGATGGAGTTGCCTTCTTAACAGATTTTGTTGTTGACTTAGTTGTTTCTTTTATTGATGGAGGTGATGATTAAGATGATGATTTGGGTTTGGTGGAAGTGTCAAAAGGTGATTCAGAAGACTGTTGAGGTATGTGTGTTGGATTGTCAACTAAGTAGTTGTCTGATTCCTTTTTTAACTTTTCTTCTTCAGCCTCTTTTCGCATCATTTCCTCTTCAGCCACCAAATTTTCATCATCAGTGACTCTTTCATCTTTATCATGATCGTAATCTCCTTCGTCATATATTTCCACATCTTCACCATGCTTTTCTTTTTTGCGGTTGTTATAGTTGTTGTTATGGTTGCTTCATTTCAACAGTTGTAGTGACAGTGACACCCTGATCCTTACCGGGTTGATTAACCGGATCGGATGGGGTAAGATTTGTTTGCAATGGATCTTCCATAGGTGAAGGACTACTACTTGACCCTCCTGCCCCACCGGGTTGATTAACCGAAAAGGTTGAAGCATCGTATTCCATCCTTTTCTGATTAAATGTCATACGAAATTGTATTTCCTCATCCATTGAATCATACTCATCATCAGGATGCCTTTGTGAGCATGAATTTGAGTGGATGTTGCAGAAGGATGTCCACAACAATTCTGAAAGATGATTCTGAGCATATGAAGTTGTTGAAGACGACACGGAGATTGTTCTTGCCAATTGTTTTGTCGTATCCAGCTGGGAATGTGTTTGCCATCGAGAGCTCAGCTGGGGCATTGATGTTTGCTTGATTTGCAGCCATTTTGTGATCTGAAAGACATTAGACAAAAAGACAGACATATGGAAACACAATGTGGTTTTTTTAGTCTGATTTATTTTCTAATTCCTTGTTTGATGGTAACATGTTTATGTTAGTTACAAGTCCTAAGTCACATTTGTTCAATTGTTTGAAGTTGATGTGAAAAGTTACGCGAACATGTTAATTTTGAAATTTCAAAGTCCAATTATTCACTTAACACACAATATATTAACATTTGTAAGCTTATACGAAACATCAGGTATTTGTGACTTATGTGTAACATTTAACAAGTAACATATGCGTAACAGGCCAAAATGTAGTGAACAGTGGGTGATGAGTGTCTAAATACTCATCATTTTTGTACTATCTAGACTGCAAAAACATCTGAAAACACTCAGAAACACATCAAAATGATAAAAATATCACAAACAAGTGTTTTATATGTTTTAAATGCAAAAACATCAAAATCTGGTGAAAAACGTATTAAGTTTGCATAATTGGCAGTTTTAGTCCCCCAAGTTACAAAAGTTGTCAAAATCAGTCCCTGGTAATTCAAAAACTTGTAAAATATCATTTTAGGTCCTTGAGTTACAAAAGTTGTCAAAATAAACCCTTTAAAGTTTAAAAATCACAAATTGACAACTTTAGTCCTTCAACTTTGAAAATTGTCAAAAATAGTCCTTGGTTAATTTAAAAAGTGAAAATTATCAAATTTTAACCTTGTACTATTTATAAATGACAAAAATGGTCCTTATGATAAAACTTTTGAGAATTTACATGTTTGGTCCCTCAAGTTTCAAACTTGACTGTTTTGGTCCCTGGATTTACACAAATGGAAATTATCAATATAGGTCCTTGTACTAATCACATTTGGCAGTTTTAGTCCTTGTGAGAGCTTTGGAAAATGTTCAAGATCAAACCTTCAAGATTGCTAAAATTGCATAAATGGTCCTTGTTGTTTAACTTAAACCAACCGGATCCAATATTAAACACAACCCAAGCCCAAATCCATTACCCAGGCCCAAAATTCAAACCCGAAATTTAAAAAAGAAAAACCGCCATCCCTGTTCACCTCCTTCACCCCCCTCTGTAACCCAAAACCACCATGGTTTTCTCCTCTTTTTCAACACCTTATCTGTTTTTCCACTTGAGTACCTCCCCCCTCCACCTCCACATCATTCCAAGCCCAATTAATGAAGAAAACCTGCTCGTAGGAATTTTGGCGCCAAAAAGTGACAAATGTCAAAACTGATTATCTGGCTCAATCCAATGGTTAAGATGTGGTGGGATATACTCAGAGATGTCGACAAGGTTGATTGAAGTCAATAAATACAAGTTTGGTGCAGTGGATTAAAATATCTAGTGTAAATTTAATTTTTAATGTTTTTTTAGTCTAATTTTCAAATTCCAGTGTTTATCTAAGCTTCAAGCTTTGTATTTTATGTTTTCAAAGTGAAATAAAACTTTTGTAAGCAACCATTTCAGTTTCAAGTAATATCTCAGTTTATGCAAAATTTTCATGATCCAAGAATCTCATTAATGGTGAATGTTATTAATTAGTGGTTACTTTGGACTGAGTAAGTCACATAAGCTCCATATAAAGCTTATGCAAGCTTTTAGATACCTTTAAATCAGTTTAGTATCCAAAACACAAAAATTCATAAAAATACCAAATAAATCAGTGAAAATAAAAAATCCATGGTGCAAGGTTCAAGAAGGCTGGAGCAGGATATATAGTGGATGGTCTTCGGATTAGTGCTTCATGGGAAGCTTTAGGATGTGTTTTTATGCCTTGGTTCTCAGTTTTCAGTTGGAAGCCATTTGTAAGCTGTTTGATCATTTTTTGCATTTCTTTGTTTAAGTTGTCAAGTAGTTGTAATATTTAATTCTTAATAATCAATAGTTATAATTAAGTATATCTAAGCTTTAAAACAAGTGGTTTGTTCTTTTAAATCAGAAGTTAGTAAAAATTCCATTTTAACAGTAAAATTAGCTTAAGCTTAAATTGTTAGTTGTATGTTGTTATTATTATTAGTTAATGCTTCTTTAGTATTATTTTATGATATCATAAGGTTTATAATCAGTAACTTGGTCTAAATCTGTGATTTGCTTTGAAAACTCACCAAATCAGTCACATAAAAGGGTGTTTGGTTCATAAGCTTACACTGCCCTTGAGGCTTATTCAGTGAACACTTGTTGTTAGTTTATGCTTGATTAGTTCATTTGAGCACATTTCAGTCTTAGTTTAAGTCTGCAACACCACAAAAGTCAATAGTTCCTTTGAATCTGTCTATCTGTCTTACTGTTGGAGTTTTAAAATTGCAACTCATTAGTTTGTGTTTAGAAATCATCAATATTGCTTGCATTAGGTTTATAACATCATATAACACCTAGATCAGTGATAAAATTGGATCCAAAGTTGGATAAAGTCAAAGTTCATCATTTCATCAAAAGTCAAAAATCCAGAAAATCATGTTTTGAGCCAAATGGAAAGATTTTTCTAGGATTCATTCCTAAGTCAAAATCAGTAAAACTTGTTGGTTATAAAACTTCAACTGGTCCTCTTTCTTTTAGTCATTTTTTTAGAATTTTACCAAATCTTTAAAAGCTCTAAACAAGCTTGTCTAATTGGACCCAGTTCCCCTGCTCCACTGTCTCAGTATTAACTGAGATTTTCTCAGTTCTTGCAGCTGGTGCACAGAGCTCATTAGAGCTATCCAAGGTCTGAGTTTGGGTTTGTGAGGTCTCACCTAGGTCTTCTTTAAGTCCCAATTGGTGATTTTCATTTTGAGCTTAATTTGAAGCTTGTGCTTGTATCAACAGTTGGTCCCCAGAATTTGTTTTTAGCCTTGTAGCTTATTTAATCAAATCATTGAATCTTGCTTATCAGAGTGTTAAGCTTGTTGTTTGTTGTTGTATTTTGGGTATTTTAGCTTATCATAGCTTGTGTATCATTTTGGTAGTCTTTGGAGTGCATTTGCTTAATCAAGTGCTTATTTCAATAAGCACTTCCATAGCAGTTCCATAATCTACCACACAAGCCCATGTTTTTCTATTTTTCCTAGATTCTACATATTAAAATAGACTTTTCCTGAAATTTTCATAATTTTTCATAACTGTTTGCTATTTTTCTTAATTAAAAACAGTTTTTAGGCATTTTTAAATAGCTTTTAATACTAATAAATTATAAAAAGTTCAAAAAATGATTTTTCAATTTTATTAGGTTAAGATAAATATAAAAGTAATAAAAAGTATTTTTCCATAATTTTCTTAGTTTAAAAAGTATTTTTTAGCATTTTAATTAGTTTTAAATAGTTTTAAATTAATAATAAATACATAAAAAGTCTAAAAAATATATTTTCAGTTTTAAAATAAGTTTTATCATATTTTAGATTTTTCCAAGTTATAATTTCATTTTTCTAGGTTAATTTTGTATTTTCTTGTATTTTAGTGCATTTTAAATACTTAATAAATAGTTTTTAATTAATAATAATTAAATAAATAGTTTTAAAAATAATTTTCTTTTTCTAATAATTTTCTTTTATTATTAGGATTGTAAAAATATCATTTTCATATTTATAGGCCTTTTATTTCTTTAAAACTCACGTTTTATTTTGTACGTTTACGTAATTTTATTTAAACGTACGTTTTAGGATTTAAACGTTCATCGATTTTAAAAATAGTGATAGCGTTTATTTAATATCTTTTATCTTTTATTTCTTTTAATTTGCATTTAAGTCGCTTTAATTTGTAAATCTTTTCTTTAGGTAATTTTTCATCCAAAACCTTACTGATCACTATCCTTAGTGATCATTCTACCATCTGATCAAGTGTTTTTACACCAATTCATCCTCCGTGGGACTTAACGACCCAGGAATTCCCTATATTCCTCTGATCTTAAATTGCATTAGTGTTTGAGCTGTTTTGAGTGTCTTACAGTTGGTCATTCACAAGTGGCTAGCTTGCGTGAGATAACTTGACGGTTTTGCACCAATCAAATTTTGGCGCCGCTGTCCACTTTCAGAACTTGGAAACATTCCTCGTAGACGTAGAGGACGTTCAGCTCCTTCAGCCGTGACTGAGGAACGTCTACCACCACCACCACCTGTCGAAATGGCAGAAGACAAACCTATGAATGAGCTTCTCCAAGCACCCATCGAGGGTTACGGAGATGCCATTGTTGTCCCAGCCATTGTGGCTGATACCTTCGAGCTCAAAACCGGGTTGCTTAATCTGGTAACCCAAAGCCAATTCTATGGTTTTGAGCGGGATGATCCTCATGCACACATTCGATGGTTTAACAAGATTGCATCTACCATCAAGTACAAGAATGTCCCACACGAAGCTATCAAGCTTCTTCTGTTCCCATTCTCTCTAGAGGGACAAGCCCGGAATTGGCTTGAGAAACAACCCCCTCGTTCTATAGAGACATGGGAAGATCTTGTCACCAAGTTTGTCAACGAATTCTATCCTCCATCCCGAACCACAAGTCTTAAGAATGAGATAATGAAATTTTCTCAGAGATTTGATGAATCATTCGGGGAGGCATGGGATCGTTACAAAGAATTGCTCCGCAAGTGTCCACATCATGGTTTTACCGAATTAATGCAAATGGATACTTTCTACAATGGTCTGAGACAAGCTGACCAAGACTCTTTGAATGCCTCCGCGGGAGGTAATTTCCTTAGCAAAACCACCAAAGAAGCCTTACAAATAATTGAAAACAAGTCCCAGGTCCGTCCTTTCCGCACAAAGACATATCAAAATCAGTCTAATGCTGGACCTTGTACTTCATCTCCAGTGAGTACATCTAGCACCGATGCTAAGATTGATAAACTCACAGACATTGTTCAGGCTTTGGTTCTTGCTAACCAAAAGAAAGTCACTTTCACTCAAAGACCATCACATGGTGAAGTGAAGAAAGTTGAAGTTTGTGTTACTTGTGGTGGTCCTCATGCATACTACAACTGTACTGCCACCGATGGTAGTCCGTTTGAAGCAAATGCTATAGCCGGTACTTCAAATCAAGGAGGTAATCAATACCGTCCTCAGAATGAACCAAACTACCGTGCTAACACTTATCAGGCACCACCCGGTTTTAACCAGAATCCTAACCGGAATCAGAATCAACCTAGAATGAACCAAGGTTATCAAAACCAAGGTAATTTCTATCCTGGACCCAATCAAGGTTTCCAACAACAAGGAAACCTTCATCAAAACAATTTCAATCGTGGGAGTCAATTTCATGGGAATGTGAATCCTAATCAAGGGAATTTTCAACAACAAGGTCATAATCAAAACATCCGACCTCAAAATTTCCCTCCTAATCCACCTCCCGCCATTGTTCCAACTGGACCATCATCTGATGAGTTGTTGAAACAATTCATGAAATCCCAAGATGAGATGAACAGGTTGTTGGTCAGCCAGATTGCTGATCTCAAGAAGTCTTTAAATGATCAACCCTCGGGCTCAGGAAAACTTCCGAGCAACACGATCGCTAACCCGAGGGGCGATGCTAAGGCGATCACAACCAGAAGTGGTGTTTCATACACTGGACCTGCTGTTCCTACTACCTCTTCTTCTTCTTCTCTCCCAAAGGTAGTGGAGAGTGAACCTCGGACACACAATGGACCTTTGACTCCAATGCCTCCTCCACCTGTGCAAATGAGTCAAGTTACCAAGGAAACAACGGACAAGGTGCATTATTCTAGCCCACGTAATACCGCACAAGTCCTGCCTTCGGTAGTCCAACCTCAAGTTGTCCAGAAACCCAAGTCTAATCCAGGAGTTGTTTTTGAACCACCTGTAGCTCCCGTTGAAAATACCAAATCCAAATCTTCTATTCCTTATCCATCACGTTTGAATGAGCAAAAGCTCCGTGAAAAAGCTAGTCATCAAATGGACAAATTTTTCCAAATTTTCCAAGAGTTACATTTTGACATAAGCTTTGCGGATGCTATCATGCTGATGCCCAAGTTTTCATCGACTCTCAAACACATGTTAAGCAACAAGGAAAAGCTGTTTGAAATGGCTAAAACTCCTCTTAACGAGAACTGCTCTGCAGTTATCCTGAAGAAGCTTCCAGAAAAGCTTGGAGATCCTGGAAAATTTCTCTTACCTTGTGTATTTCCAGGAATGGTTGAATGCTTTGCCCTAGCAGATCTTGGTGCAAGCATAAACCTTATGCCTTATTCAGTATGGAAGAAACTTTCTCTTCCAGAACTCACTCCTACATGCATGACTCTCGAGCTTGCAGATCGTACAATATCCCGTCCTCTTGGCATTACCGAGGACGTATTTGTGAAAGTAGGAAAGTTCCATTTCCCAGCTGACTTCGTGGTTGTTGATTTTGATGCCGATCATCGGGTTCCTCTCATTGTTGGTCGAGGATTCCTGAGAACGGGCCGTGCTCTCATTGATGTATTTGAGCAGGAAATCACATTACGTGTTGGTAATGAAGCTGTCACTTTTAACCTTGATCAAACTTCGAGGTACTCCGCAAACTATGATTCTGAATCGGTTAACCGAATAGATATCATTGATGTTGCTTCAGAAGAGTACTCTCAAGAAGTTCTTGGTTATTCTCATAATTCTGTGAGTGGGGATACCACCACACCTTCCCATCCTATCATAGCCAATTCTACTCCTTCTCTCACTCCGTTTGAGGGAAGCAACTTCATCTTGGAATAGATTGAAGCATACTTGGCTAGTGATTCTGAAAAGGATGCTCCTTTTATCTTCTCACCCGAGTGCATCGTAGCTTTTGAAACATTAAAGAAAAAGCTTACTGAAGCACCCATTCTCGTTGCTCCCGACTGGGACTTACCTTTTGAGCTCATGTGCGATGCAAGTGATTTTGCTATCGGCGCAGTCTTAGGGCAACGAAGAAACAAGCATTTTCAGCCTATTCACTACGCAAGTAAGACTATGACTGAAGCTCAAACTCATTACACTACCACAGAAAAAGAGCTATTAGCCGTGGTGTATGCATTTGAGAAGTTTCGGCCGTACTTAATCTTGACCAAATGTGTAGTGTATACGGATCATTCGGCTCTTAAATATCTCTTTGCAAAACAAGATGCAAAGCCGAGATTGCTCCGTTGGGTTCTCCTCCTCCAAGAATTTGATATCATCATACGTGATAAAAAAGGAGCTGAGAACCTGGCTGCTGATCATCTGTCCAGATTAGAAAACCCTCACCAAGATGTTTTCGAGAAAAAGGAAATAAATGAAACATTTCCTCTCGAGACACTCAATGCGGTTTCTTTTCGTGGAAACTCTTCTACCCCATGGTTTGCTGACTTCGCAAATTACCATGCGGGTAACTTCATTGTGAAAGGAATGTCAACCCAGCAGAAGAACAAATTCTTCAAAGATGTTAAACATTATTTCTGGGACGACCCTTTCTTATTCAAAATCTGTGCGGATCAAGTCATCCGACGGTGTGTTTATGGACAAGAAGCTCTTGACATTCTCAAAGCTTGCCATGCTGGACCCACCGGGGGCCATCATAGTCCAAACTACACCGCCAAAAAGGTGTTTGATTCCGGGTTTTATTGGCCCACAATCTATAAAGATGCCCATGAATTCGTCAAAACATGTGATTCATGTCAACGTCATGGAAATATATCTCAAAGAAATGAAATGCCACAAAATGCCATTCAAGTTTGTGAGATATTTGACATCTGGGGTATTGATTTTATGGGGCCATTTCCATCTTCTCGTGGTAACAAGTACATACTCGTGGCTGTTGACTATCTGTCAAAATGGGTTGAAGCGAAAGCTTTACCTACAAATGATGCCCGAGTAGTTGTAAAATTTTTGAAATCTCTCTTTGCCAGGTTTGGAACTCCTCGTGCTATAATTAGTGATCGTGGTACACATTTTTGTAATGACCAATTTGATCGTGTCATGCAAAAGTATGGTGTTACCCACCGTCTATCTACTGCATACCACCCCCAAACAAGTGGGCAGGTGGAAGTTTCAAATCGTGGTATTAAAAGAATACTTGAAAGGACAGTAGGTGAAAATCGTGCATCCTGGTCGGATAAACTGGATGACGCACTCTAGGCTTTTCGTACAGCTTACAAAACACCAATTGGGTGTACTCCATACAAGCTAGTGTACGGGAAGGCATGTCATCTTCCGATTGAACTAGAGCACAAGGCTTACTGGGCCTTAAAACATGCAAACTTCGATATACAGACAGCCGGTGATCACAGAAAAGTTCAAATGAATGAACTAAATGAACTTCGTGATCAAGCATACGAGAACTCTTTGATCTACAAGCAAAAGACAAAGAAGATTCATGACTCTAAAATCAAGAACCGCGTTTTCAACGTTGGTGATCGAGTCCTTCTTTTCAACTCTAGATTGAAGATTTTCTCGGGAAAGCTTAAGTCCCGTTGGTCTGGTCCATTTACTATCACTAAGGTTTATCCTTATGGTACCATTGAGTTATCTCAGCCTGATGGTCCTAATTTTAAAGTAAATGGTCATCGATTAAAGCATTACTTTGGAGAGGACATTCCATCTGTGGTTGTCCCGGATCTACAAACATTCCCCATGAACCAATGAATGCGGGGATCGAGTCAAGCTAGTGACTCGGGAATCAAAAACATTAGCACACACAATATGGGTTTTCACCCATGTTTCTGTCTTCTTACCCCCTTTCTACCACCCTAGTGTGGGGGAGTTGCCCCCCGCTGTTGTATATATCATCCTTTAAAAAAAAAAAAAAAAAAAAAAAAAAGTGTATATATCAAAAACAAAATAATGGCCGTAGTATTTCCCTTTTATGTTCTATGTTTCGGCATAACCGCCGGTACTTTGAATATTGAGGGCAATATTCATTTCTAAGTGTGGGGGGGAATTCTCACGAATTTTATCATGTAATTATTCCACCCAATTCCCCCGTTTTTGGCCAAAATTTTTTTGGAGTAAGTGTTTTTCACTTACTCAGCAAATGGTAATCAGTCCGCCATGTCTAACCCACATAAGGATTGGCTAATCCAGGAGCAAACGGCTCTTGGTAAAGATATCTCAAATCCGTTTATGGCTTGCAATTTGCCTAAAATTGTATGGTGTTCAACTCACCATATCTTTAAACTAGTGAAAAGTTGGCTAGCCCGCAAGTTTATGGCTTGTGGTAAAGGAAGTTGGAAATCCATAATTGGTAATCGGCTCACCAAAGATAATATTGATAATTTATCTAAGAGTTGGCTAGTCCAGAAGCAAACGGCTTCTGGTAAAGACAAATCAAACCCGTTCACAGCTTATGATTTGCTCAAAATCATTTGGTTATCGTTGTGCCAAAGTTCTTACTTGAACTAAAACAATTGGCTACTCCAGAAGTAATGGCTTTTGGTAAAGAGATAAAATCCATTAAATTTTCTCAAATCATTGCTAGGGACTAGCAATATCTTAGTGTGGGGGATTGATGAGTGTCTAAATACTCATCATTTTTGTACTATCTAGACTGCAAAAACATCTGAAAACACTCAGAAACACATCAAAATGATAAAAATATCACAAACAAGTGTTTTATATGTTTTAAATGCAAAAACATCAAAATCTGGTGAAAAACGTATTAAGTTTGCATAATTGGCAGTTATAGTCCCCCAAGTTACAAAAGTTGTCAAAATCAGTCCCTGGTAATTCAAAAACTTGTAAAATATCATTTTAGGTCCTTGAGTTACAAAAGTTGTCAAAATAAACCCTTTAAAGTTTAAAAATCACAAATTGACAACTTTAGTCCTTCAACTTTGAAAATTGTCAAAAATAGTCCTTGGTTAATTTAAAAAGTGAAAATTATCAAATTTTAACCTTGTACTATTTATAAATGACAAAAATGGTCCTTATGATAAAACTTTTGAGAATTTACATGTTTGGTCCCTCAAGTTTCAAACTTGACTGTTTTGGTCCCTGGATTTACACAAATGGAAATTATCAATATAGGTCCTTGTACTAATCACATTTGGCAGTTTTAGTCCTTGTGAGAGCTTTGGAAAATGTTCAAGATCAAACCTTCAAGATTGCTAAAATTGCATAAATGGTCCTTGTTGTTTAACTTAAACCAACCGGATCCAATATTAAACACAACCCAAGCCCAAATCCATTACCCAGGCCCAAAATTCAAACCCGAAATTTAAAAAAGAAAAACCGCCATCCCTGTTCACCTCCTTCACCCCCCTCTGTAACCCAAAACCACCATGGTTTTCTCCTCTTTTTCAACACCTTATCTGTTTTTCCACTTGAGTACCTCCCCCCTCCACCTCCACATCATTCCAAGCCCAATTAATGAAGAAAACCTGCTCGTAGGAATTTTGGCGCCAAAAAGTGACAAATGTCAAAACTGATTATCTGGCTCAATCCAATGGTTAAGATGTGGTGGGATATACTCAGAGATGTCGACAAGGTTGATTGAAGTCAATAAATACAAGTTTGGTGCAGTGGATTAAAATATCTAGTGTAAATTTAATTTTTAATGTTTTTTTAGTCTAATTTTCAAATTCCAGTGTTTATCTAAGCTTCAAGCTTTGTATTTTATGTTTTCAAAGTGAAATAAAACTTTTGTAAGCAACCATTTCAGTTTCAAGTAATATCTCAGTTTATGCAAAATTTTCATGATCCAAGAATCTCATTAATGGTGAATGTTATTAATTAGTGGTTACTTTGGACTGAGTAAGTCACATAAGCTCCATATAAAGCTTATGCAAGCTTTTAGATACCTTTAAATCAGTTTAGTATCCAAAACACAAAAATTCATAAAAATACCAAATAAATCAGTGAAAATAAAAAATCCATGGTGCAAGGTTCAAGAAGGCTGGAGCAGGATATATAGTGGATGGTCTTGGGATTAGTGCTTCATGGGAAGCTTTAGGATGTGTTTTTATGCCTTGGTTCTCAGTTTTCAGTTGGAAGCCATTTGTAAGCTGTTTGATCATTTTTTGCATTTCTTTGTTTAAGTTGTCAAGTAGTTGTAATATTTAATTCTTAATAGTCAATAGTTATAATTAAGTATATCTAAGCTTTAAAACAAGTGGTTTGTTCTTTTAAATCAGAAGTTAGTAAAAATTCCATTTTAACAGTAAAATTAGCTTAAGCTTAAATTGTTAGTTGTATGTTGTTATTATTATTAGTTAATGCTTCTTTAGTCTTATTTTATGATATCATAAGGTTTATAATCAGTAACTTGGTCTAAATCTGTGATTTGCTTTGAAAACTCACCAAATCAGTCACATAAAAGGGTGTTTGGTTCATAAGCTTACACTGCCCTTGAGGCTTATTCAGTGAACACTTGTTGTTAGTTTATGCTTGATTAGTTCATTTGAGCACATTTCAGTCTTAGTTTAAGTCTGCAACACCACAAAAGTCAATAGTTCCTTTGAATCTGTCTATCTGTCTTACTGTTGGAGTTTTAAAATTGCAACTCATTAATTTGTGTTTAGAAATCATCAATATTGCTTGCATTAGGTTTATAACATCATATAACACCTAGATCAGTGATAAAATTGGATCCAAAGTTGGATAAAGTCAAAGTTCATCATTTCATCAAAAGTCAAAAATCCAGAAAATCATGTTTTGAGCCAAATGGAAAGATTTTTCTAAGATTCATTCCTAAGTCAAAATCAGTAAAACTTGTTGTTTATAAAACTTCAACTGGTCCTCTTTCTTTTAGAATTTTACCAAATCTTTAAAAGCTCTAAACAAGCTTGTCTAATTGGACCCAGTTCCCCTGCTCCACTGTCTCAGTATTAACTGAGATTTTCTCAGTTCTTGCAGATGGTGCACAGAGCTCATTAGAGCTATCCAAGGTCTGAGTTTGGGTTTGTGAGGTCTCACCTAGGTCTTCTTTAAGTCCCAATTGGTGATTTTCATTTTGAGCTTAATTTGAAGCTTGTGCTTGTATCAACAGTTGGTCCCCAGAATTTGTTTTTAGCCTTGTAGCTTATTTAATCAAATCATTGAATCTTGCTTATCAGAGTGTTAAGCTTGTTGTTTGTTGTTGTATTTTGGGTATTTTAGCTTATCATAGCTTGTGTATCATTTTGGTAGTCTTTGGAGTGCATTTGCTTAATCAAGTGCTTATTTCAATAAGCACTTCCATAGCAGTTCCGTAATCTACCACACAAGCCCATGTTTTTCTATTTTTCCTAGATTCTACATATTAAAATAGACTTTTCCTGAAATTTTCATAATTTTTCATAACTGTTTGCTATTTTTCTTAATTAAAAACAGTTTTTAGGCATTTTTAAATAGCTTTTAATACTAATAAATTATAAAAAGTTCAAAAAAAATGATTTTTCAATTTTCTTAGGTTAAGATAAATATAAAAGTAATAAAAAGTATTTTTCCATAATTTTCTTAGTTTAAAAAGTATTTTTTAGCATTTTAATTAGTTTTAAATAGTTTTAAATTAATAATAAATACATAAAAAGTCTAAAAAATATATTTTCAGTTTTAAAATAAGTTTTATCATATTTTAGATTTTTCCAAGTTATAATTTCATTTTTCTAGGTTAATTTTGTATTTTCTTGTATTTTAGTGCATTTTAAATACTTAATAAATAGTTTTTAATTAATAATAATTAAATAAATAGTTTTAAAAATAATTTTCTTTTTCTAATAATTTTCTTTTATTATTAGGAATGTAAAAATATCATTTTCATATTTATAGGCCTTTTATTTCTTTAAAACTCACGTTTTATTTTGTACGTTTACGTAATTTTATTTAAACGTACGTTTTAGGATTTAAACGTTCATCGATTTTAAAAATAGTGATAGCGTTTATTTAATATCTTTTATCTTTTATTTCTTTTAATTTGCATTTAAGTCGCTTTAATTTGTAAATCTTTTCTTTAGGTAATTTTTCATCCAAAACCTTACTGATCACTATCCTTAGTGATCATTCTACCATCTGATCAAGTGTTTTTACACCAATTCATCCTCCGTGGGACTTAACGACCCAGGAATTCCCTATATTCCTCTGATCTTAAATTGCATTAGTGTTTGAGCTGTTTTGAGTGTCTTACAGTTGGTCATTCACAAGTGGCTAGCTTGCGTGAGATAACTTGATGGTTTTGCACCAATCAGTGGGTTATGAGTAACAAGGATCCTTATGCGTAAGAAAAGAGCTTATGCGTAGTAGTAAGCTAAAGCGTAAGACCAAGCTTATGCGTAAGATTTTCTTACGCATAAGACAAGTTCAAAGGCTTTAGGCTTACGCGTAGGAATAAGCTAGATGTTACGCGTAAAGTTTACTCGTAAGAGTAAAGCTTATGCGTAGCAAGCCTTGTTTACGAATATCTTTCCAAGATACGCGTAATTCACTGTAGACCTCTTATGCGTAAGATTTATGCATAAGATTTCTCTTAGGCGTTACCTTTACGCATAAAGTAATCCTTAAGCATAACGGTTGGAACACCTAAAGATTCTGACATTACGAATAATTAACCTTTTAAATATAAACATGAAAACTTGATATCAGTTTATTCCAAACATCTTTTAGATCACAAAGCAAGCATAAGAACATATCAGATACACACAGAAAGACTTAGGCGTAAAATTACTTAAACCCTAAACCCTTAATCTACGTGTAAAGAGATATAGCTACAAAAATCAAACAAGAATGTTTCTGGAGAGTCCTAGATGTCATATGAGTGCAATGGAACAAGATATAACACATTTCCACCACAGAATCAGAAGATTCATAGGATATGAACCCTAAAAGCCTAAAACTTAAATTCTTACAGTTTAGATGTTTCTGGGCTAATTTAAAGGTTCAAAACATGCATATACACTTATTCTAACACTTTCTTGACCACATAAAACATCACATAATAGAAAAGCCCTACATGAGCGCAAGAACCCTAGAATTCAAATTAGTGAAATTGAAGATTCAAGATGGTTTTGGACGATTGAAACAAGTTTAATAGACACTAAGAAAGGTTTTAACATAACTCATTTCAATCCAAACACTTTTATGCATAACACCGAATTCGTTCGAGTGAACAATTTTCCAAAATCAGTTTAAAGAGTTTTAACCGTTGGATTTGAAAGATTTTTGAAATCCTTGTTTAGAATCTTGATCAAAACAATTTAGAACTTACAGATTATGAAAAGCTTGAACGGATTTTGAAGATTTGATTTGGGTCGTTTGATCTTGGTGGTTTAGGAGTAAGTGCACATGAAGTGGTGCATTGAATGTGTTAGGTGAATGATTTTGTTACACTTAATTTGCCAAGTTGACACATTCAGTCCCTCAACCTCAAGGAGGTTCCAACCAAGATACTTTAACTTCCGTTAAGGTTAGACAAAACACTTGTAAGGCAAGAAACTTAACGATACTCCCCCTCGACTTTTGAAATAATGAATTTTGAAAAACATTTGAATCCGAGGAGAGTATTTGACAAGAAACATAGCCACCATTTTAGAAGAAACAACATATTTTTGGAAACATGCAAGTACAAGGTTTTATGAAACTGAAAAATATTTACTTTCTCCCCCTCAACACTTGTTCGGGAAAATTGTGAAAAGTTTGATAGAACACAGTGTTGACGGAAGATTTGTACTTGCGATGTTTGAAAGAAATTTAGATAGAAGAATATTTTTGGATTTTATCATATTTTATATTTTTTATTTTGTTTTTGAAAATTTATTTACAAAAGAGGTTTTGGTGTTTGACTGTTTTCAAGAATGTTTTAAAAGTTTGTCCCGTTCCTCTAAAGTCAAACACCTCATACCAATCCAGTGGACCAACTCAGTAAACCTAGCAGGAGCTAAGGCTTTGGTGAGAAGGTCTGCCAATTGGTATTCAGTACCCACAAAATATGTGACAACTCGCAATTTCAGGTCATTTCTCAAAACAATTCATGCTTCACAATTTCAACATTTATCGTAAACTAGGTTTACGTGTTCCAAATTCTCGTAACCTTAATGGTTTAGCGGCGAATTCATGATCATATCATCACGAACATTTCACATGGACTAAGTTTAGTCTACATTTCATTAACATCATTTGCATCATGTTAATTCATTCATGATTTTATATTTCACCTTAAACGCGTAAATTTTATATTAAATAAACGTTATCGCGTGAGTTATTATTTTGAACATTTAATCTGTTATTTCTAAAATTGATCCTGATATATTTTTATACATACATTTAGTTTCTAAAAACTATATTTTGAGTTTACCTAGTGTTTTAAATTTATTTTGTATATAAATCGTTAAAGTTATATTATTACGACACTTTTCTTAAAAACTATACGATAATTATTATATCACTCAAATTTTACAAGGAAGGTATTTTTACAATTTTTATGATCTCATTATACTTTATTTTGATCTATTAAAAATTAGTTTTACCTAAAATTACCTTAAATACACTAATATATACAAAATCCTACAAGTTACATTTATCCTACACTTTCAAACAATTACCTACACAATTACTTATACAATAAAGAAAGAAAAAAAAATATAATTGTGAAACATCCCCCCCTAAAATCCGGCCAAGGGGGGGGGGGGGAGGGTAGGCATTAAATGGGTAGATTTTTCTTTTGCAAAACTAGATCTATACTCAACTTCCATTTCACTCATTTCATTCTCAAATAATTCACAAGATAAGAAAAAGTGTTTTCCTCTCTTTGTTCTTCCTTCCCTAACCGGTTCTACAAAGGAGATAGAAGGGATCATCAAAATCTTTCAAGCTCAAGTAATAACAATCTAGAATCACACTCTTATTAAGGTTTTGAAATAAAAACCTAGGGTGTTTAGGTTAAACCTTTGTTCTTTGCACCTCATCAAGTTTACTTGTAAGCATATTACTATCATTTTACATATTTCATCTTCATATCATATTTATTTCTTCATAGTTGGAGCAAACATGCAAGACTTGTGTTGTTTATACCATTTTTACCATTTATTTTTAGAGTTTATTACATAAGAGTCATCCTATAATTATTCCCTTGGTATATTTTGGTCTTGATGATGTTTAGGAACCCATGACACCCTAAGAAGGTGTATGGTAGGATTAGTATAGCTTTGGAGTTGATTTGAAGGGATTGGAATAGGTTTAGTACGAGAAAAACTATTTTCGACAAGTATTAAAAGTGATCTGTCCTTATTTTGTTTTTCTGGAAAATCCGACAGTAGGCACGAAATTTTGGCCTTGATATTTAGAAAATATACTTTAAAACGAATCCGTGGCCGCTTGAACGGATTAAAACGGAGTTATAACGAAGAAGTTATGAATTTTTCAAGTTTGACGACGATATATACATTTTCTGAAAATTTCAGCATACTATTTTTATTTTGTACGAGTCAAAATCGAGCCTTAAGCTTCATAAATTATTTCGACTTATTAAAAATATATTAGTATACTTTGATACGAAGCTAAGGACATATAATACGTAGAAAACGGATTTGAAACGACTAAGATATACACGTTTTCATAAAATTGCCGTAACTATTATTTTTAGAAAAACTATATTATTTTACGAGACAAGTGTTACGGTGACTAAAACGACCATGTTGAAGGCTGTTTTTAACGTGGATGTGGAACTTTTTGTAACGAGATGTCTTCTAATAAAATCGAGATCACCAAGCATATTTTTCAAAATGACTAACCGTTTGTATAGCGGAGTTGTAATAAATTAATTACGGTTGCTCAAACTTTGCCGAAACTCACTTTTTACACAACACTTGGACAAAATCACCATCTTTAACCTTTATTATCTTTATGTTCGAGACCTTTATGTCGAAAACTCCTGAACTGAAACTTCTAGATTTTGATACAAGCTTTCCAAAACCGTCGAGTTCGTTTCCTAACGTTCGACGTACACCATTTTACGACTAGTTTTTCGAAGCCATTTTTGTCACTTTCATGAAATTTCCGACGACATTATTTTACGACGAAAAGTGATAATTTCACTATAAATCATTACGAAACCATTGTAGGATGACATTTTGACGTAAAAACTTGTAAAGTGATTTAAGAATGGTCAAGACGTCAAAAGAATATTTTTCGACGATAAGTATTATTTTCAAAACTCGCAAGTGGTATAAATAACATACGAAATGCATGCATAACATTATATCATAACTCATAACATATCATATCATTCATAATAGGTCATTTTCGAGATTCACGCTACATGTCAGTGTACTCACTTTTGTCTTCGCATCATTCCACCAAGTGAGTCATAGCCCCTACTCTTTTAATTGTTTTGAATTACTTTTGGGGGAGATACATGCTCAACTATTTTTATAACTATCATGATTATTTGAAACTACATGTTTAATTGAACTGAATGTTTAGTCATATCCTATATCATAAATCATGGAACTGAATGTCTTGGGATTATCCTGGAACTGAATGTCTTGGGATTATCATTGAGCTGAATGTCTTGGGATTATCATTGAGCTGAATGTCTTGGGATTATCATTGAGCTGAATGTCTTGGGAACATCATTGAGCTGGATGTCTTGGGATTTTCATTGAACTGAATGTCTTGGTATAATTATGTCAAGTAAACATTGATACATTAAGTCATGCACTATTATGTGAATTCATTTGACGTCATGCGCTTGAACATAAACTATATACATTTTGGCAATGGGTTGTGAATACACAGGTTGCAAGTTTTGTATGGGCGGAACTTGGAACTGAGTGGATTTACGATGCCTTTGCTGCATAAACGATTTTGAAAGGCTTTACATTTCAACACAAACCCTATGAACTCACTCAACCTTTGTGTTGACACTTTTAGCATGTTTTATCTCAGGTATCTAAGGCATATACTTCATGGAATGCATGTGGACACATCTTAGAGTCGCGGAGACGACGCGTCTCACTTGGGTTTTACTCACTTTAAACATCGTTTGAATTGTAACAAACTTATTTCCGCAAACTTTATAAACTTTTGGGACCTATGTTGTAACTCTGATTATTTTATTAAATCAAACGATGTATTTTCCAAACGACACTTTAGGTCGTTCAATATAACTGTGATTGTGATGCTATGACAGTCAATCCCCAGGAATTCCATTCCGCTGCAAAACAGGTAATTTGGGGGTGTGACAAAATATAATTCAACGGTACCCTTTTCCACATGCTCCTTGTTGAAATGATATCGAAGATCGATGTGCTTAGACTTTGAATGTTGAACAGAGTTGCACGAGATCGCAATAGCACTTCGATTGTCGCAGTACATCGGGATTCTATCAAATACGTAACCATAGTCTTTGAGTTGTGTTCTCATCCAAATGACTTGAGCACAACACGCCGACATGGCTACATATTCTGCTTCGGTTGAGGACAGCGATGTACAATCCTGCTTCTTCGATTGCAATGACACCAGTTTATCACCAAGAAATTGTAAAGCTCCTGAAGTACTTTTCGAGAATCTAAGCAACCTGCGTGATCAGCGTCTGAAAAAGCTATTAGTTCAAAACCAGAATCCTTCGGATACCAGATCCCCAAGTTAATGGTTCCCTTGATGTATCGGAGGATTCTTTTAGCCTCAGAGAGGTGAGTTTCAGTTGGTCTCGACTGATAACGAGAGCAAAGATATACAGCGAAGACAATATCAGGTCTACTGGCTGTTAGATACATGAGAGACCCAATGATACTTCGGTATTTGGTAGGGTCAACCAATTTCCCATGCAAATCAGCGTCCAGTTTCTTGGTATGTACCATTAGAGTGGCATAGGTGTCACAGTTTTGCATTCCATTTTTGTTTAAAATTTCAAGAGCATATTTGGACTGACTTAAGAAAATACCACGGGGTGATTGATGAACTTGCAATCCAAGAAAGAATGTAAGTTCACCCATCATGGACATTTCAAAATGTTTTTTCATAAGTTTTGAAAAAGCGTTTAAGTATTTTAGATGTGTTGACCCAAAAATAATGTCATCCACATAAATTTGAATGATTAAAATGTGTGCCCCGTGATATTGTATGAATAGTGTAGGGTCGACCGATCCTTTGACGAAATTATTAGCGATAAGAAAGGATGACAACTTATCATACCACGCCCGAGGGGCTTGTTTGAGACCGTAGAGAGCCTTGTTCAGTTTGTAGACGTGATTAGGGAACTCTGGATCAACAAATCCTTCTGGCTGACTAACATAGACCGTTTCTTTCAGTTTTCCATTTAGAAAAGCAGTTTTAACGTCCATCTGAAAGACCGTGATGTTCATGTGAGCCGCGAATGCCAGAAAAATCCGAACAGCCTCAAGTCTAGCAACCGGTGCGAATGATTCCTCGTAGTCGATTACTTCTTCTTGTCTATAACCCTTAGCCACCAGACGTGACTTATTTCTAATAACTGTACCTTCAGCATCCAACTTGTTTTTCCAAATCCATTTCAGACCAATAACATAGACCCCTGTTGGTTTTTCAACCAATTTCCATACTTCAAGACGTTTAAACTGGTTAAGTTCTTCTTGCATGGATTCAATCCAGTTGTCGTAGGTCATTGGATCTTTAATGTTTTTGGGTTCAGATTGAAAAACGGTAAGAGCATAAATGCAATGATCACTGTCAGTCTGAAGGCGTTGTCTAGTTACGACTGGTTGATTCGGGTTTCCAATGATGTTCGCAAGAGGATGGTCTTTAGTCCAACGATGTGTAGAGGGTTGATGTTGATATACATTGTGCAGATTTGGAGGATTCAAATGACTTGTAGATGATTCCGCAACATCAGATGTGGCAATTTCATTGGCAAAAGGATTGAAGAACGCATTTGGATCATAATCTGCAGGTGGGGGTACTTCATTGTTCAGAAGATCATCAGTTGATTCAGCGTCATTGGATGCGGTTTGTTCAACAGTTGTTGTAGAATCAATTGGTGGTGCTTCCTCAACAGTAGTTGTTGTGGCAGGTGTATCAGGTATTGAATTATGATCAGGTTGAGAAACGGAAACATTTGATACATCTGGAGCACGTTCATCAATATCATCACTAAACAGAGGAGCAAATAGCTGTTCCATTTGACGTCGAGTAAGTTGTAAACTAGGTTCAGCTGATGACGGGGTTTGGGGGAAGTTTAGACGGTTATGTCCGGGTTCCAAGCTGTTATGCTCAGAAGCCATCATGAAAAAGTTTCAGAATCAGCTTCCCCCCAAACTGACAACTGTCTTTAGCAGATTTGAAACTTTGATGAAGTCTACATTTCCTCTAACTTTTGAAAGTTTCAGTACGCAGCAGAATTTGTAGATGAACAGTAAACCACACAATGTAAATCTGACTTATTGCGGAAAATCCGTTCGGGGGTAACATACAAGAAATCAACAAGATCTTCTCACGTATGTAGATGCTTCACACCACACAAACCATGAAAGAAGAAATGAAACGACTTCCCCCTGAATGTTGCGGTCTATCAGAATAATAATTACCTGTGAGTATGCAATTTCTCGATAAAATGACCGTGTGTGAGGCATCATATCATCATATTTAGGTAACTTCACACATGATAACCCTGAGAAAGTGAGACGATAACACCAAAGTGAGACGTTTGAACCACATATCGTCTCATTTCTTCCCCCTAATTGAGGAAATCCAAGAAGAGATAGGGTTTTCGTAAACGACATCAAGGAAACGATGAACACCTACACTATCTTCCCCCCGATGTTTTCATTGAATCAGAATCATACACCACGTATGTTGATGATGAATTGGAGACAACGAAACCATGTATAAGGAGACAGCAAAACCATGTATGTCCGATTAATCGAACAAGTGTGAAGTACCATAAATATCACGAGAGAATCAACTGCTGATAAAACTTCTCTATTCATTATGTTGATCATCAGCTGTGTCATTGTTGTTAGAAACAATTTGATCTTCTGTTATCGGAGATTCGATTAGAGGTGCATCTACAGTAACGGTTGTTGTTGTAGATTCAGGTGTATCAGAAATGAGAGTATTATCAAGTTGTGCAGCGGAAACATTCGATACATCTGAAGCACGGCTTTTGACAGAATCTTTAACCAGAGGAGCAGGCAATGTTTCCAATTCTTGACGATTAAGTACAATGGTGGAGCAGCTGATGGATCATTAAACTTAATACGGTGAGAAACGGGTCCTAAGCTGTGTTACTTAGAAGCCATTGCTATTGTACCTGTATAGAAAATAGGAGGGGGCAAGAAAGGAAAACAAAACCATGGATCCCCAAGTGTAACTGGGTTCCAGATGTTAGAAGCATAAAGATGTAGTGTCAATTATCTTCTTGACACCTGAACATGCTATTTTGATGATTTCCTTTCCTGTCTCAGGGATGGATGTTGTGGGTATCACACTTGTTTTGGTGCAACTACTTAGTATCTTTCCTGTAGGAATCCACCTAAGACCAACAGTTTTGAAAACTCTAACCGTTGGAATCCATCTAAAGTTAGATCTAGGAGATGTTGAAACTTCTTTTGGGAAGAGTCTGCGTCCTATATTGATCCACCTATTAGGTTTCTGAAATTTTACTTTTAGATCAACGGGTTTATTTCTAACTGTTTGTTGAGTATTCTTAGGTTTTGGTTTGCTACTACAAGCAGTGTTCAGTAATACACTAGAAGTTGATACACCAGGTCGTGAATCTAAGATTCCATCCTTTTGGAGTAGTGCCCTTTTCCTAGCCTTTTCTAGATCATAGTTCTTGTGCAAGTCATTTGTATCATATGAATATTGAATTTTGATGCTCGGTTTAGACATTGTTTTTGAACTAATCTTAGACTGGCCAGGTGCAACTACTTGTTGAGGTTGAACAGAAACAGGTATAGCAGAAACAGAAGCATTTTTCTTAGGCCAGGAATGTGGAGTGACTGGTTTTTTCAAATGATTATTCTCAACAACTTGGGAGGAAAATCGTGGTTTTGAAGAATTTGAACGTTCAGATTTAAATGCAGTTGGTTGTCTAACAACTGATTGGTTTCTGATAGGTTGAAGAGACGATTTCCCCAAGATTGTTGGTTTTGCAAACTTAGTATCCACACTCTTGCCAGTTAATCTTCTCAGTTTATTTTGTAAAGCAACATGTGCAAGACCCTTTGCTTGATTTTGAGCCTTTAAATGCTCATTTTCTTTTACTAATGTATCCACACGATTACTTTGTTTATTCAAAGATTTACTATTTGGCTCTGAATTTAAAAATTTGTTTTGCATTTTAAGTTCAAGAGAGATGTAATGAGCCTCTAGTTTTGAAAAATCTTTTTCAAACTGAGCAATGGTCATTTTGAGAAGAATGTTTTCAGATTCAAGAGTTTGATTTGACGTTTCAGTTGAATTGTTTTCAAGTAAGGGCTCAGACATAAGATAGTTGTCTGGACATTGTGCAACACATTGGTCAACCTCTCCTTCATTTCTGAATTCAGGTTGCTCAGTATGTTGTGTCGCATTTGCAGGCAGAGTATGATCAACAGTAGATTTTACCTCAACCATCTGTTCTGTGTCAGTGTCATAGGTGGGTAAGATATCTTCCTCAACCATTTGTTCTTTGTCAAAGTTGGGCTCTGTGTCATAGATGGGTATGATATCTTCCCATGATCTGCTGCTGTCATCCTGCTTTTCCAATGCTATAACCTCATTGTCCGCATTACCGACAATTGAAGTAATCACAACATTCCTAACAACCCTTTGAGCATTCCGCATTTCCAATGCTAACAACCCTTTTGAGCTCATCAACTTAGTCAGTGACATCCATTTTTTATTCATTTCCACAAATCTGATGTTGGTAGGTGAGGAGATTTGTGACTTCTGAACACTCATTTGTGCCATTGATGAATACACTTTCTCTACCCTGCAGAAGAATGAAAGAGAAAAAGGTGCGAAGTCGATATAGTACACAGAAGGTCGATACAGTGAATTTCAATTTCCTTCCAAAAATAATTATGAAAAATTTTGACTTCCAAAATTTGAAATTCACTATAAAATTCAATTCTAAGGTTGTAAGAAAAATTTGAGTTTTGACGCCAAATTTGACCCGAAAAATTCGAATTTGGGCCCAAAAATTTGAATTTTTGACCAAAATTTTCACAGTTAAACCAAAATTTGAATATCGCTTAAAAATTGAACGTTTTGTCTCCCCTAGATTTTTTTTTTTTTTAATACTTGTGTTGTTGATGGATCTTTGTAGTCGAATGAAACTAGATGTTTGTTGATGAAGTACACTTAGGCGTAGAAACCAGCTTAGGCGTAGACAGATGCTTAGGCGTATACAGGTACCTTACACGTAGAAAGAAGCTTACGCGTAGAGAGAAGCTTACGCGTAGAAAGAAGCTTACGCGTAGAAAGGAGAAACACTTAGCTTAGGCTTAAACTAAAAGGCTTAGAAGTAGAATGCTTATGCGTAAGATTAGCTTATGCGTAAGACAGAGCTTAGACGTAAGAAAATGCTTAGGCGTAAAGTATTCTACGCGTAAGAAAATGCCCAAAAATCCTTTACACTTATACCAGTGTAAAAGATATCCAAAGTCGAAGTGTTTTCAGGCTTATCCAAGCAAGAAAACACTGAGTAAACCAATAGCACTGAAGATCAAATCTTGAGGAGCTTATGCGTAGACTTTGAAATCCTTACGAGTAAAACTAGGGTTTAGTTATGCGTAGGAATCACCAAACTTTGCCAAAACAGATTTTTCTGCCCAAAAGTGTTTCTAAACCAGATTTTTATGATGAAAAAGCTTCAATATCACCAAACTAACACAAAAGTGTGAAACTTGATGATTCAAAAACTTACGCGTAGAAATGACCACACGAATAAAAACAAGCTCAAAAACAATGAAATACACGTAAAGTTTCAAACTTTTTGCCAAAAACTTAAACTTTATCACCAAATAACCTTTAAAGTACAAGAATCTTGAGTTTTAAAGTGTAAAAATGAAAGCTTTTTGCGTATAAAATTTTGAGTACCGAGACTTACGCGTAGAGCACGAAAACTTCAAAAAACAAACACACGTTTCACCCAACTATTTGGCGAATGATACCACTGTTAGGTCACCATGTTTGTAACACAAGCATCAATATAAGAAGTATAGATGAAGGATGGATCGGATGAACACTTAACCAAAACACACGAATGAATAATGAAGGTTTATGCTTAGAGTGAAATAGAAAAGTGAGCAACCAACCTTCAAGTGAAGGTTTACAAGACTATTTATAGGGAAGGAACTAGGGCAACACACTAGTTCCCTTACTTTCCTTATTGGGCTTTTGGATAGGCTCATGGGCTTTCTACATGAGCCTAGCCTTGATTACTAACTTAAAAGCCTTAATTAAGCTAACTATTACATATTGATTACAAACACTTGAAATATAGTTTAGGAGTGATTCTAACATGGCTTAGGGGACCAAGAACAACATGACTTATGAGGGGACACTTGACTTCTCCTGTGGTGGCATCTTTGCTGATAGGTTAGGGCGAATTCACCAAATGTTGTCCTCTCGACTTTGACCCCACCTGAAGTAATTGGAAGTAAGTAGACGTAGACATAACTAGCTAGGAGGATTAACTAGGTTAGCACCACTCTCCTCTATTGATTTCCCTTTATCAATTATTTGCTTTTATTCTGCTTTATTAGTTTAATTAATTAAAACCCTATCAAAACGTTTATTAATCTGTAACACCTAGACTTAGTAATAATCCAACACACATAGCTCTTGGGACGACCTCGGCTTTACTGATTACTATACTACACGCGACCGGGTACACTGCCCGTTAGTGCATTAGGGTAGACCATAGGTATAACGAGACTTTATAAATATTAAAACCTTGTTAGTAAAACCTGCATCAGAAGTCCATCTTTAAAAGAACTGATCGTTCGAACCTTTTTTCAAATGTAAGCCTGTTAAACTTTGTGGTTATTTATTTATTGTTTATAGGTAAAAAGTAAACCTACACAGAAAAGTAGATGTTCCATTTCCACCTATTTAAGCCCACAATACCTTATTTGGAGGATGTATCCAAACACCCAGCAGCCTCTTCATGCTCCTTATCAGACTCAGATTCTTCATCAAATGCTTTTGATCTGTCTGCCTTTCTTTTCATTCTACCTTGAGGCTTGCCTTTGATGGCCAAAGGAATTTCATAATCAACAATCTTCTCAATCTTTCTCAGCAGTGGATGAACAATTGGATGAGTTGATTTTGTACACTGCGGATCAAGCTTAACTTCCAACATCTGTCTGGCTACAGAACCAGCATGTAGATTTTCTCTTCTGAAGTCTTAACAGCATGTACTCTTGGATAAGCATACAACATCCATTCTTCAACCACACAAGCTTCCCAACATTTATCTTCTGGATTGGGCTCAAACATGCACTTCAATTCAGTCCACATAGACCTAGACATGGTTCCTGTTGGTCCAAGCTTTCCACATCTAAAAGACATTACCTCCCACAGTGATAACGCTACACGCGTCGTTCAGGGTCAAAGGAACTTCATTTTCGTCGAGCAAGTTTTTCAACACCCTAGGCAGTGAACCTAATCGTTGTAGTGTAGTATTAGGGTAAGCCACGAGAATTGATATCGTTCTCTAGGGGAATAGGAATGCTAGTGAGAAGTTACTACGCTAAGGTTGGGATTGAGGAAGATTATTATTTTATCTTTTTATGTTTTTAGGAAATGGAAAGGTACGAATCTCGGGGTATTGGATTTGGGGGTTGGTATTTCTACCGATTACTCTACTCGTCTAATTATCTAATCTAAGGTGTATGTAGTCTATGTCTAATTATTGTGTGCTCGTATGATGATTTAAAGATGTGTTTACTTAGGTTTTATTACTCCTTAATTATCTCCTATTGATGGTTGAATTGTCACGTCCTTATTCTTAATCGTGTTGTGTGTCTAAGGTCGTAGGGTATGCGTTTATCCCTAACTCTTTGAAACTACCAAAGGTTATTGCCTACAAAATCTCTAGGATTTATAAACTTAACACTAAGGTACTCTTCGGATGGTTTAGCCTACAATGACTCTAGGTACTATAAGCTAAGGTTCACAAAGATTAATCAAGCATTAACTACACAACGGATGATCTATCGCAATACTAGATCGTTTACAATTAAGATAAGAGACAACCAATCAATATTCAATAATTAAGTTTCATATTCCCTAAGCAAACACACAAGTAAATTAGCCGGACATGGGAAACATGCAAGCATACACACAATTAATTGAAGACATAATTAAATTAATGAAGTAAAACACTTATCTTGATGTAAGATAGGGTATGGAACCCTAAAATACTGTACAAGACAGCCTTGGTTCGGTTTAGGTTTTTACTCCAAAAGACTACACACTTAAAACTAAAAAATTCAGATTATATATATAAGATTACACATGCGACGGCGTCACCCTTTGATTTGTGACGCCGTCGGGTAGCTGTTATTAGGGTTTCGTCTTGGCCATGTTAGTCTTGCGACGGCGTCACCTTATGCTTGTGACGCCGTCCCCTTCAGTCTCTGACGTCGTCTGGATCAAATCTAGGCCGTCTGAGTTGCGATGCCCTACTCTTTTAAAACCTGAAGCCGTCACTTGTAAATGAGCAATTTAGCTACTGAGCCATCACAAAAGTTGTCTGACGGCGTCACTAGTTGTGCCTGACGCCGTCACCTTCAGTTCCAGCAGCCTGAGTGTCTCGATTCTTGACTTTGGCCATTTTGTTCGTATATTCACGCCTTTTCGTCCGAATAAGTGTCATTCCAGCATTTTGCCTTCAAGATACCTAAAAAGTGAAAAGGAACGATATTAAGTAATAACGGATACAAAAGTGATCAAATAAGGGCTTAAACGACCTGTCAAAAAGGTACATTTTAAAACCTTATCACACAGCTTCTCCAAATCAATTGTAGTAAAAAATAATAACATATACCCAAAAGTATAGTAGTGACTTTTCTTTCCATCTCCTCTAGTAAGCTCAATAATGTCTCTTTCATCCACTAAGAAAATCCTCCAATCTATGGTAGGGTGTATAGATTTTACAGGTGTAGGATTAATAGGATCTTCAGGAACTTTATCACTCACCACAATATACTGATCCAATCCTCTTTATCATCCACCTTCTGTCTTTTTGAGCTTGACTCCTCTATCACAGATCATGTTCTCTTTTGTCTATTCCTTAGCATCTCAGCTTCTTTCTCAGAATTCATGGGGATGAAGTTATCAGACCTTTTTTGCAAATGTTATACAGCTCCTTAATTTTCTCATAAGAACAACTCTTCAAATTCACAGTTTTCATATCATCCATGTGTTTGATAAACTTCATCATCTGACTTCTTTTCTGTTGCTTTGTTGGTGGTTTGTCCTTCTTTGCATGATCGAATTTAAATTCCTTGTCCAGTTCATCTTCCTCATCCTGTCAACCAGAAACTTAGACCTTGTATCTATGTGTAACTGACCCCATTCATCCATAGTCATCTCTCTCTGCATTTTCTCAGAAGCTTGAAAATACATATGTTCCTTATTCCACTCTTCTACAGCTTGTTTAGAGGCTTTTTCCTGCTCTGCCATTTCCTTTTCTTTAGCAATTTCTTTAGCATTTAGTTCCATATGTAATCTTTTAGAAACTTCTTCATCAAAAGCTATCTGCTCCTATCTACTTTCAAACTCCAAAGTTGGCTCTGCAATCCCTTTACACTTTCCAATATCAGGTTCAGTAACTACAACTTTCTGCACAGGTTCACCAATCTTTAGACTCTTAGCAATAGGTTTAGGTACAGGGATAGGGTGAGATTGCTTTAGGTTGAGCAATTGTATTGCAATCTCATTCTCAGCCTCTTTTGGTTTTGGTGTTGGTGTTATTGTGGTGGTTGTAATTGTAGCAGTGGTTGCCTCTCCAGTGGAAACGTCTGAACTGGCAGTAGCTAGAATAATACCAGCAGTGGTTGCAGCAGTGGTTACTGCAATACTAGCAGTGGATGCAGCAACACTGGAAGTGGTTGCCTGCACCACTTCCTTCTCCTTTTCTTCAACTGCAGCCTTTAAAGAATCATCTATTACTGCTTCTTTACCTTCCATGTCAGCCACCAAATAACCTTCACCATTGTCTCCACTATCTAAATCTAAATCTACCAATGCCTCCCCTGAATTTGTACTCTCACTCCTCCCCTGTTTGGATGCATCCTCCAAACTTTGATTCCCAGAGGAGCTTGCTTTCTTTCCCATTTTCTTCACTTTCCTGAATGCAGTGACCCTTGGCCTTCTTAGTCTCACCAAAACACTTACCCTGTGCTTCAACCTCCTAATTGTTTCAGCCTGAGTAGTTGTCAAACTTTGAAGACCAGTGATCTTTGACTCCATAGTTGTGCATCTATTCGTCAATTCAAGAATGAGTTTCATAGTATCCTCACCACTTCGACCTGTGTAACCTGGTCCGAGAGGTGGATCATTGGACATGTCATCATGTACAAAGTCATTAGCCGTCAATTGATGTTGTTTTTCCAAACTACCCTCATCACTTCGAGCTGTGTTACCTGCTCCAAGAGGTGAATCATAGTGTTAGGATCGATTATATGGTTGAGTTGGTGAATCAGGAAGTCTTGGAAGATGGAAGAACACCATCTTCAAGTTAGAGAGAGAAACTAGAGAGAAGGGAAACTAGTGTGTGTTTTTTTTAAAGGAAAATGAAAGGATTACACTAAGAGTCTCACCATCCTAGGAAAGTCTAGGAGGGTATATATAGCTAAACACATACAACTATGACTAAATGACATAACAAGCCCATGTGTTTTATCTAACAAAGATAGAAAATGTAATCCCGTCAATGTCGTTCCATTTACGAGTTAGGAGCGATTCCAACAATCTTCCCCCAATGGGACGACATAAGGGATTACTTACAACATTTCCTACAAGTATAAAAAACAAATAAAGAAAGGTCTTCATAAGCTCTTCAAATGCTGAGGATGATGAAAGTTTACGCTCTTTGTCTTCTTCTTGTACCTCGACTTGAGAACCGTTTTCTTCACTTGTAGGCAAATGATGTAATATGCATGAATTAGATTAACTTCCCCCCAAATCATGCTGCATGTCTTTAGCAGCTTCTCCGTACACTTCTTTTTGGCGAAGTTTCTGAATCAGCTTCCCCCCAAACTGACAACCGTCTTCAGCAGATTCAAAAGTTTGATCTAGTGAACATTTCCTCTAAATTTTAAAATTTTCAGTACGCAGCGGAATTTGTAGATGAGCAATAAACCACACAAGGTAAATCTGCCTTATTGCGGAAAATCCGTTCGGGCGTAACATGCGAGAAATCAACAAGATCTTCTCACGTATGTAGATGCTTCACACCAAACAAACCGCGAAAGACGAAATGAAACGACTTCCCCCTGAATGTTGCGGTCTATCGGAATAATAGTTACTTGTGAATATGCAATTACACGATAAAATGACCGTGTGTGAGGCATCATAACATCATATTTAGGTAACTTCACACACGATAACTCTGTGAAAGTGAGACGATAACACCAACTTGAGAAATTTGAACCACATATCGTCTCATTTCTTCCCCCTGATTGAAGAAATTCATGAAAGGAGAGGGTTTTCGCAAAAAATACAAAAAAAAATCAATGAAGCAAACACCACCTACACTCTCTTCCCCTCGATGTTTTCAATGAATCATAATCATACACCACGTATGTTGATGATGAATTGGAGACAGCGAAACCATGTATGTTCAATTAATCGAACAAGTGTGAAGTACCATAAATATCTCGTGAGAATCAACTGCTGATAAAACTTCTCTACTCGTGTATACTCTTCTCAGCTAACTCTTTACCGACCCCATTATCATTCTGACGGCTTTCTGTAGTGACTACTGATGGAGAAAACCCAATATGACAAACTTGAGACTGAAGTAACATAACCTGAACTTGTGACCTAAACTTGCACTATTGTCAGACGAAGAACCCTTTTCCTTACCGGGTTGATTAACCGGATCGAAAAGGGGTAAACAAAAGTTTCTCGATTTATCCACAGCTTGTTGTGACACTTGAGCACAACAACGTAACTCCTTAAAAGTGATAGCTATACACTGTGAGCACAACAACGTAACTCCTTACATCATGTATAACTAGACAACTCAAGTCTTTGTCATTCATAACGGTTAAAAGCTCGAACAAGGATCTTGAAGAATCATGCATCCAACCAACCCCGATATCTTCAGATACTAAGTACACGCACCCGTGATATCCTACTTCAACCTCAAATAAATAATAATGAATTCTCGCCGTAATCATATCGTGCAGTTAAATGCCCAAAACTAGCCTTTGTTAACGGTTTTAAATGAATTTGATAATGGTTTCCCGATCTTGTCAAAATGTATCCTCCCGTGAAAATATGTCATAACCAAAATACTACTCTTTTTACCGAACATTATACCAAGAAATTAACAAAATGTAAAAAGATACATTTGTATAATGAAAATTTCAGCACATGACATAATTAATTTCGGATCCAGTCCAATACACGCAACCCATTAATAGTCCAAGAATTTAGTAAATTTTTTCGGCCCATCAAAAGTTGTAAAGGAAACCTGGTCCCTTCTCAACCCAAAACATTAACCGTAGTATAAAGTATCACTTAATTCTGCTTTTCATAAACCTGATAACTCTACACAACCCTAATCTCACATATATATCCGCCCCCATCATCACCTGTCTTTTCTCTCACCTAACAGATTTCACCAAAAAAAATTAACTCATCTCAAGAATATCTCATCACCACGCATATCAATCCGAATCAAATATCAAGATGAAACCAAAACAAACTACAAACACCGATTAATAACCGGATCCATATATATTGATGCAGCACAAAAAATCAAATCAAGAAGCCTTAAAAAAACGTCAAGATCCTTTGAAGGGTGTACTACATGGTTGTTTTCGTTTTGTTTTAGTTTAATCGAATCATAAAATGAGAATGAAATTAAATGTTTTGATTCATCCTTTTATTAGTGTTCGAATAATAAAAAAAAATTATAGATCGATGATGATATTTCAATTCGTGTTATGATCTTTGAAGATCTGAAGTTATATTGCTTACACGAATTCGAAAGAAACTGAGATCACTTAATTGTTTATGATGCGAGTTTTGTTGATTAGATTAGAGACGGTGTAATTAGAGGTCGAGTTGTAAAATAGAGTTGATGGTTGTGGAATTGATACGAGTCAGTGATGGGGCTGTGATGGGTTTAGGATGTATGAGATTTGTAGTTGGTATATACTTGATTGTGTGTCTTCATTACATTACGAGTACTTTTCTTCTTGGACTTATGTTGTCATATGTAAACTGAGGTCAGAAGTAGTATTGGTATTTGGTTGAGGTCGAGGTCTAGAAGTCTTCTTTTTCATCTTGTTTTCTTATGCGTAAACAAGAAAAAAAACCTTAGGCGTAAACACAGCTTACGCGTAGGGTTTCTTAGGCATAAGCCAAAAGCTTATGCGTAAATTTCTAACCTTATGTGTAACACGATTTTACTCGTAATGTTACGCGTAAACAAAAGGTCCTTACAAGTAACTTTCCAAGTTACTCGTAACTTAGTCTGAAGATGAGTCTTAAGCGTAAAAATAAGGTTTTGACCATTTGACCATTTTTACGGCGACCTTTCCGACCATATTCTCCGTTTAGCATGAGTTACCCAGAAACCTTATGACCAAATATTCTGTTTAGCATGAGAAATCTATAGAAAAATAAACTTGCACTTGTTACCCTTATGACAAATCTGTATACCATTTGACCAAACGAACTTTCACGAGATGGACAAAAAACAAGTCACAAAAACATATGTTACCAAGAAACTGAATCTTGGACAAGAAACAGAAATATGGAAACATCAATAAAAACTTTGACTATTTTTGACCAATATAGATACAATAAACTTGTATAAAACCTGTTAACCCAAAAAAATATGAAAGGTTAAGAATAAAGATAGATTTTTTAAACAAGATTTTGACAAGAAAACATCACCAAAATCATCCCATGATAAAAAAATCCGACCTTGCTCTTGATACAAATGTTAAGACCGATTATATGGTTGATTTGGTGAATCGGGAGGTCTTGGAAGATGGAAGAACACCATCTTCAAGTTAGAGAGAGAAACTAGAGAGAAGGGAAACTAGTGTGTTTTTTTAAAGGAAAATGAAAGGATTACACTAAGAGTCTCACCCTCCTAGGAAAGTCTAGGAGGGTATATATAGCTAAACACATACAACTATGAATAAATGACATAACAAGCCCATGTCTTTTAGCTAACAAAGATAGAAAATGTAATCCCGTCAATGTCGTTCCATTTACGAGTTAGGAGCGATTCCAACACATAGGATTTGTGTAACATGGCATCAGACCTAGCCTGAACATCCATGTCCCCCAAATTAGCTAGTTGGCTAGGGATTCCTCCACCTGTGTTGAATTCCAAAGAACTCTCCACATTACGAGTTGCCATTGGTTGGGTCTTACTTATGTTTCTACTGCCCTGCTCAGCTTCTAAGCCTGAGGCAGTAGTGGAAGCCCTTCCAATCATGTCACCTACCACACCTGTGACAACCTCATTTCCTACACCACTAGTACTAGCTTGAGGTTGCTTAGTGCCCTTCTTCCTCCTACGGGTGACCAATATTCTGTGGGGTTGGGAAGTTGAGGGTAAAGGTTCAGCAGTGGTTATAGGTTGTGTTGTGGTAGCAGTGGGATCAGCAGTGGAATCCTCAGCAGGGGTTTGGGTAGTTTGTGGATCAGGTACTTCTACATTCTCAGGGATATTTGGAAAGTTAAGCATATGTGGGAATAAAGCAGTGACAGTCCCTGAAAAATTCTTGTTCTTCTTTTTCATATGAGCAAACACTTTAGGGACCATATGCAACAAATCATACTTTCTCTGATGAGGCATGGGGTCTACTATCTGACTCTCTACTAGCATCTGTATGAATCTGGGATACAAGTAATATTTGCCTTGGTCCTTAACATGTTTTTGCGAAGCCTCAAAGAGCATTTTTGACCAATTAAAAACCCCTTGTTGAGTGATGCAAATAATAGCATTAGCAATCTTTGAAGGGAGCTCATCAAAACCAGTGGTCTTGCTACTTAGGCACATAAGAATGGTATGGATTAAGAACTTTCACTGTAGAGAAAACATACCTTTCTGAAAATTAAGACTGTCACCTCTTCTCTGATACCCCATTTGCTCCAAACCATCAAAAATCTCCTCATTTGACATATTAACCACTCCTTCAGCATCCTGAAACTTCAACACATTCCTGATTAACTCCTTTGTAACCAAAATCTCCTGTTCATCAACCACTGCCCTAATAACCTCTACTCCATTCCTCTCTTCAAGCTCTACAGTCCACCAAAAGTGATGAATATACGATTTGAGAATAACAGGTGCAGCAGTCAATGCATAATGAATGGGGCTGTGTTTGATGAAATCTATCATATCATGGAAGCCTTCAGAGTGTTCATTCTTAACTAAGTAACCAATCAGGTTGTGGGTAGTGGAAAATTCAGTCGTAATTGTAAGGTTAGGGTTCGTGGGATGTGGGATTGTTGAAATTAAGTGTTGTGAGTGATTAGGGTTTGTGGTGAGCGCCAATTGAGAATGTTTGAAAGACCAATTAAATGATCGGCAATGATTTGGGGAATAAATATGTTATCACCAGAAAGTTACAAAACAGCCCCTATAGTTTCCACAATCATCAGAAACTAACTAGCAGTGATTGCCCACAACTAGCAGTGTTTTCAAGCAAGCTAGCAGTGGAAACATTCTTTGCACTCCAATCTTGCAGTTTATGACTTTAATTACGAATCCCTTATAAAATTGTGTCTTATCTCAATATGTATTGTTTTTGAATGATAAGCAGTATTTTATTTTTGCACAACATCATATGCAAACTGTAGTTATTCAACTCTTTATCAGCCAATGTTGCATCCTTATCTGTTTCTGGCTGTGTTTTTTCCTTTTATCACTACAATCTAAAAACATACGCAGCAGTCACAAATAACTCTAGTAGTCGTAAAACTTTAGTAGTAGTCGTAACTCGTATGTGGCAAGCAATTGTAATTCATACACTAGCCGTAGTTTACCATTTGGTGTCAGAAGGTGATGATCCTAACAACAACTAGCAGTAGTAACAATACAGTAGCAGTAGTTCAGATTGTACTAGCAGTAGGTACGACCGGTAGAGCATTTCCTTAGCAGCCCAAACTCACGAGGCAACATTTGTAATGTATGACTTGATAGCCTTTATATTAACTAAAGTAAGTAACTAAACCGTATATTTTTTTTGGGACCATTACTGAACTTTAGGAGTCAACTAAAATTACTGATCGGAGACCTACTATACATGAGTTCCATTCTGCATGGTGGATAGATAGCCAAGATTTTTTGAATGACTACGTTCCCAGAGCTCCGGTCCGGGCCCAACACAGCCTTGTCGATACCTACTTTTCGAAGCTGGAAAAGTCACAGCAATGTGCGAATACTGGTTTGAAAGTAAACTCGAAACAATGCAAGAGTGGAAGTAGTTCCAGAACAAAAAGCCTTAAGGATCATGTAATTGTCGGTCTGAATCACCAAGTTTCTAAACTTGAGTGTATTATTCAGGTTCTCAATATATTCATTATAATATAAGAATATTAGACGCACTTTTTTATAACATGACCTGCCGGACTTTTATAACAGTTAAACCTTCACAGGTTCTTGCACATGACAGAACTGCCGGTCTTCGGGTATACTTTTCAACTAATCTATTGTTATTTCTCGCTGCCATTGTTTAATTTAGAAATTTCCTGCATTTTTTTACAGGACAAACTGGATTTTGAGTCACATTTTCCAAACACTAGGACTGCATTTTCCGATTCACTTAACAACATTTATCTCAAGTTGATTGACTCGACGAAATCTGACGTAGACGTTGCTCAGGTTAATATTTCTTCTTCGCATTTAGTTGTATGGCCGTTATATACACATGTAATCAACGTTAGTCTGTTCCAGGAGTATCTCCTTTTAGAGGAATTTAGATTGGCTTGGCAGAGGAAGAAAGGTTACAGTTGGAAGAAGAGAAGAAGAATGCTGTAACATCTTAAGGCTGGAAAAGGCTAATAGGTTGCGGTTGGAAGAAGATGACATGTTGAAGTTGGAGGAGGAGAAGAAGAAAAAACGACGCGCGTTTATGAATTCGTCACATTTTAAAAAGGCTTTAAGTCGGTTAGCACCCGACAAGAGGATTTTCATCGAACCTCTTTCGCCACAAAAGAATCTGAAAGTTAAACGGCGTAAAATAAAAAAACATGGTCCTAATATGAAAGACCCAACTATTGCTGAGGAACTTAAAAGAGTTAAACCGTGGGTGGAGGCATTCTGATATTTTTTACAAAATTGTCAATATATTTGGTTATCAATATAGCTCTGTCAAACTTATAAATAGAAGCTGTTTTGTAGGATCTAAGGAGTTGGTTTCATTCTGTCGAAACTCTTTGGCTGACTAATGAGATTGAAGAATTCCTTTGTGATCCTTAGCGACAAAGGTGTAAATTTCCATGGTCAGATGATTATATTGTCGACCGAAATTTCTGGCATCGATAAGTTTGCTTAGACCCTGCTAGAAAAGGTTGGCTAACTGAGGAGGTTAGTTTATATACATAGTCTTATTCACTTTTTTTTACTCTGTATTTGATTTTTACTATTTCTTAAAATGGTATTTTATTTACGGCAATTGCGCAGCATATAGACCTATGGGTTGACTACATGTGGCATGTGCGACCTCAAAATGCTAACTAGGCGATGGTTAGTAGTTACTTTGTTTAGATTCTTCTTCAAAATGGCATGCCCGTGTTTTATGCAGACGGGACGAGGTATCCAGGCCCTGGAATGATGTTGAACAGGCAATACATTTACTTTTCATTTCGTGCTATTTTTACGGTTTAGGGCCATTCAATAATCAGGTAGTTGATGAAAGGAACTTTAAAACCGACAACTTTTTAAGTATGAACAAACTTGATATTTGCCCCTTAAAACATCAACTTTCCTTTAAGTATTAACAAACTTGATACTCTGTCTCAGACTCACAATCTTTATCCACAGCTTTTGATCTATCAGCAGTGCTTCCATTCCTACTAGCCGTGGTTTCTGTTATAAGATGCGAGTTGTTCCATACTTTGAATAATTCGTCTAACAGAACCAAAAACCCAACAATCCTCCCCTAAACTTGATATTTACAATCAAAATCATCAAGTTTCTTCTTAAGCACAAAATACCTTATTTGGAGGGTGCTTCCAAACTGCTAGACTCTATATGCTCCATCTCAGAATCAGAACCCTAATCCACAGCTTTTTGACCTATATGCCATTCTTATCTTTCTCCAATGAAGCTTATCCTTGATCGCTAAAGGAGTTTCAAAATCAACAATCTCTTTTAAATGTGTTGACCCTTGGCCTCCTTTGTCGCTCCAAAACTCTTACCCTGTGCTGCAACTTTCTGATTGTGTCAGCCTGAGAAGAGGTTGTTAGGAATTAGAAAATTCAGTCATTAAAGAGTCGGTCACCTCAAGTATATGTAATCATTAGAAAGCTCGTAGTCGTAGTTATTTAATGTTAGTAAAAAGTTAGTTAAGTAAAACCGTGGAGGACGGACGGGTCTTTACCCACTGTATGCCTGATCCACAGCCCGTAGGAGGCGTTTATTGTAAGACACTATAAATATCCTCTACCTTCCAAGGTAGAGTTTGGAGCTTCAATACCATTTTTCTTTGTTTCACATAGTTCCCAACTCTCTTCCCTTTCTCTCTCTAGAACTTTCTCTCTCTAAACATTTGTACACGCCTCATATGGATTTGGTTTGATGTGTTTTTGAAATCCTATATCTTACAATTGGTATCAGAGACATGGTTCGATCACTCATCTTTCATGCTCTTTGTTTTGGTGGATTTCATAAGGTTTTTGGGGTTATAAGTGTTTAGGAGAGTTTGAATCATTTGGACAATTTCTAGTGTTAAAGTTTGAATTTTGATTGTACTTTTGTGTTTAGGATCATCATATGTGTTTAGGTTTTGGATTGGAAGGCTTGAATCATTGTGGTTTAGTTGTTTTTGATTGATAAAGTGGTTGTTTTCAAATATTGTACGAAGCGAGTTGAGCTACGGTGTTGAGTTTATTGGAAGCGAGTTGCTTTGTTAGTGGAAGCGAGTTGGTTTAAGCGACTTGGCTATTAAGCGAGTTGTATTAGCAGCGAGTTGGTATATGCGACTTGTCTATTAAGCGAGTTGTTTATTTAAACGACTTGAGTTTTAAAGCGACTTGGCTATTAAGCGAGTTGTATTGTCAGCGAGTTGGTTTAAGCGACTTGGTGGTTAAGCGAGTTATCTCTGTATGCGACTTGGCTATTAAGCGAGTTGTTTCTTTAAGCGACTTGTCATTTAAGCGAGTTGACTGTTTAGCGAGTTGATACCAAAGCGAGTTGACTGTTTTGCTACTTGTCTATTGAGTCTTGTCACTTCTTCATGCTACATTTTTACGGTTGTTCTTTTGGTTTAGTAAAATCCTCGTGAAAGAATCAATTTCCCGGTTTAATCAAAGAATAGTAAAATCCCGTAGAACTTGTAATCATGTCCAAAAACGTGCCTAGTATCGTTTCTTCTGTAGCTGAGGACGGTCAAGCAGCTGGATCAGATACTCGTCCACCTATGCTTGACAGAACTGATTATGACTCATGGGCTCAACGAATCAGGTTGTACTGTTTGGGAAAGGAAAATGGGGTCAACATTCTCAAATCAATTGATGAAGGACCTTATCAGATTGAGATTACAAGAGACATAATTGATACTACTATAGATGGAACAATGATCTTTGGATTGGACAGACCAAAGACGCATGATGAGCTCAGGGCTTCAAATATTATACTTCAGGGTCTTCTAAAAGATATCTACAAGCTTATCAATCACAAAACTGAAGCCAAGGCAGTTTGGGATAATGTCAAGATGCTTCTCTCAGGTTCTGAATTGACTAAGGAAGACAGAGAATCACAACTGTATGATGAATTTGAGCATTTTAAGATGAAACCGAAAGAAAGTGTCTATGAATATTATGTGAGATTCCACAAGCTTGTGAATGACATGAGAAATATCAAAATGACCATGCCAAGTATTCAGCTGAACTCAAAGTTTGTGAACAACATGAATCCCGAATGGCACAAATTTGTCACTCTGTGAAGCTAACCAAAGGATTGAAGAACACCAACTATGAGCAATTGTATGCCTTCCTTCTTCAGAATGAGAGACATGCTATGTTTGAAATAATGATTCTTGAACAGTTCAAAACTAAACTGGGAGAAACAAGTTCTTCAAATGATTCAACAGCCTTTTACACCAATGTTGGAATTACCACCAAAGCTTCTCAAGTCATACCCACGGGTAATGGTAATTACAAGCTCATTCCTGATCCAACATATAAGCCTCCAGACTCAAACACACTCATGGAAAACTTCATCAATCAACTGTCTCTCATGGTTAGTCAAAATATGAATTCCTTCCCACACACCAACAATAACCTCATAACAGCATCTAACCCACACAATCAAGCTACTGTCAGAGATGGAAAGGTTTTGGTACAACCAGTTCAAGGAAGGCAGTATGAACAAGGAAGAGGTGGTGCAGGTGGAGGGTATGTGGCTAATCAGAATCGTGGTAGAAATGCCAATCAGGGACAAGTAAAGCCAGTCAAGTGCTACAACTGTGGTGGTGATGGACACATTGTAAGGAACTGCACATCTCCAAAATGCCCTCAAAATGCAGAATACTTCAGAGACAAGATATTTCTTGTGCAAGCTCAGGACAATGGTGCAGTTTTGGATGAAGAAGAGTTGTTATTTCTTGCAGAGGGGAATGCTAAGACATATGATGCAGATGTGGATGAGCAGCCAATTCAGGAAATAGGTCACAATCATCAAAATGCCTTTCAAGTTGCCGATTGTGATGCATATGACTCTGATGTCGATGATGAACCTACTGCCCAGACAATCTTCATGGCTAGCATTTCTCCAATGGTCTCTCCAAAGGTCTCATCATCTAAGCAAGCTGGTCCATCCAAAGAATCAATCATCTCTGAGGTATTAAAATTATATGATGAAGTTGATGAGCAAAAGATACATGATAAAGTGCAATCACATGAAACTTGTGAAACAGATATTGTTAATATGGGTAATAGTAATATTGTCCCATATGATCAATATGTTATCCAAAGTGAAAGTGTGATTGAACCAAGTGATGCATCTTCTGCAGTCAATGATGACTATGTTTTTGATGAATTTACTCCATGTGCTCCTGATGATTCTGTTATCTCTGAACTTAATGCCTATAAAGAACAAGTTGCCATTTATGAACAACGCGCTAAGTTTGAGTTAACCACTCGTGAGCAGGAAATGATGACTAAATGCGTACAATTATTAGAAAAAGTAGCTTTAGGGAAGAAATACTAAAACAAGAGCTAAATTCCTTAAAAGAAAAGCTTAATAAAACGGCTAAGCAAAAACAAGAACTTCAAGAAAATGTGAAAGTGCTTAAGCAGGAATTTAATGCTAAGGAATCAAAACTTTTAAATGAATTTTCCAACCTAAAAACTTTGAAAAACAAACTTGAAAACAAATTGTACGTACAAGGAAACACCATTCAGACTGCTCACATGATCACTAAGCATAGAGTTCTAAGTGACAAACATAGTGTTGCATTAGTTGATGAACCAAACCCTGAGGCTTGTAAGAAAGCTAGAGAAGCACAGAAGGTAATTTATGATGGCGATGAAATCCTTAAGCCTAGACAGAAACCTAGTTGCGCTGAGAATACTGACGAAGATAGGCAGTTAGAAGAAGTCACTAGAAAGAAATTGGATGAAAAACTTAAGAGCCCTTCATGCATAGAAAATAAAATCAGTTATAAAACACCCAACTATGCTAAGGATAATTGGATTGCATTTAACAAGTTTAGGCCTCAAACACAGCTGACCCCTGAACAAGTGTTCTGGAAAAAGGATATGGACATGAAAAAAGCTGATGAGTTTGTTGAACAGAATCCCCCTGGTAGGAGAATGCTTCCTGCCACTGTATATCCCCCCAATACACCAATGCATTTAGTTCCTAGATCTATTCCCACTAAGAGCAAGACCTTAATCAGTCAGTATGTCATTTATCAATTATTTGTTGATTTTGATAAGACATGTAAGAAAAGGATCACACCTACTGGGATAACTGAAGGGGAGAGAGGTTTTGAGCAAACTAAAGAATGCTATTTAACTGAGGTCATGCCTTTCTTTAAACAATTAAAAGGTCAATTTGAGAGTCTTAAAAAGGGGATGGATTCAGATATTAAAGAAATGGAAAAGGAATTTGATGCAATGATAGTTGAGGTCAATGACTATGAGCGAGAATTAAAATATAATGAGATTGAGAGGAAGAACTTGCATACCTTAAATGAGAATCTGATTTCTGAATGTATCACTCAAGATGTGTTTTACACTGCCACGAATTGTTCAATTAATGCATCTCAATTTCATGAATTATCTGTTGCTTTGAAAGTCTCCCATGATCGTGTCATTGAGCTTGAGAAAACTAATTCTAAATTGCATGATAAAGTTGAACAGGATGATCATGATAACCTGGTGAAACAGTTTTCTAAATTGGAAGTTGAGCATCTTGCTTTGCAATTAAAATATCAACATCTAAAAGAAAATGTTAAAACCTCAAATATCAAGACATCCTTGGATGCTCCTGAATTTGATGCAGTTTTTGAAATTAGCAAACGTGATGAACAGATTCGAGCTCATTGTAACACGACCAGAAAAATGAGAACCCAAATTTCACAATTAAAGGGTGAAAAGGACAATGTGACTGGCTCCCAAATGCCTCCTCCTTTAGATTCTCAGAGTTCTCAAACTTTTCATCTTCAAAACTTGGTTAATGTTTTACAAAAGGAAAATGAGAGCTTTCTAGAAGAAAATGAAAAGGTGAAACAACACTTCAAAGAGTTATATGATTCAATGAAAGTCACTCGTGACAAGAACAACAAAATAATAACGTCTTTACAAAAGGAAATTGAGAATCTGAGGAGTCAGGTAAAAGGGAAAATGCCACTTGTCTTTAATGAGAATGTTGCATCAAAGTCATCTGCAGACTCTAAATATACTGTAACTGTTAAATACATTCCTCCTCATCTTAGAAATAACGAACTTGTGTTTCATAACTATTTCGCTTACATTAAGGATAGTCTAGAATGTCTCCTAGAGATTGTAGAAGAGGATTTCATAAATAAGCCACTTGATAGAGAAATTAGGTTTGCTTGCATTCAGGCCAAACGATCTCAAGAGCTATTAGAATATTTAAGAGCAACGTGTCGTAAATCTTTTTGTGAGAAAGGTAAAGCTGTGATGCCTTGTTCTATGCCTAGCATTAAGAAAGTGAACTTTAATATGTCGTCTAGTAGATCAGATCCCAGCACTTCTACACTCAGCATTAAGAAAGTGAATTTTAATGTGCCTTCAACTAGCTCAGATCCCAACACTTCTAAACCTGTAATGCACAAGGTAGCCCAACCAACTAATGTTCCCACAATTCCCTTTACAGGAGTAATCAGTGACACAAAAGCAAGCGGGTCAAAGCCTCCAGGCAATACAAAGCATGATAGGACCTCGCAAGCTAAGAATGTGCAATGGAAGAAAGTAGAAGACCACCCTAGGAACATTAAGTTTGAGTTGAATAAAACGAATCGTGTTGATTCTAGTATTAGCTATAAGCGTACTGTAATTAATTCGAATTCTGCTACTTGTGGCAAAACATGTAATGATGATGATTGCTTGGTTTCTGTTATTAATCATGAATGTGGTGTGAATGAGTTGATTAATGCTGTTAAATGCCCTATTAAGATAGTGAATACAAAAAAGCTAAGAAGGCTAGAAAGCAATGGCGGAAGAATGTTAGAAAACATTGGAAACCCACAGGAAGGAAATTTAGTAACATAGGTTATCAGTGGATACCTACTGGCCGCAAATTCAATCTTAATGAGATGTGCCCTAAGTTATCTAGATCAATGCCCATTAGGAAATGGATGCCTACTGGTAGAACTATTCCTTAAAGAAGTGAACATACTTTGAGTAGGTCAAATACGGACACTAGCATTGCATCTATCCCTGATGATTCCATTGTTTCTACTTCTGATGTGGGTGTTCCAATCACTGTTACTAACCAAATGGAACCCATTCTTGCATGGGGATCCCAATTATCCAGTTATCCATTCTTGTCTGTGTTCAATTGCAGATCGTTCAAATTATTCTGTGGTACCTGGACTCAGGCTGTTCCAAGCATATGACTGGAGACCGGTCGCGGCTCATGAACTTTGTGAGCAAATTCATCGGGACTGTTAGATTCGGGAATGATCATTTTGGTGCAATTATGGGTTATGGAGACTATGTTGTTGGCGATAGTGTAATCTCCAGGGTATATTACGTTGAAGGTCTTGGTCATAATTTATTCTATGTCGGTCAATTCTGTGATTCTGATCTAGAAGTATCATTCAGAAAACATACTTGTTTCGTGAGAGAACTTGATGGTAGAGAACTTTTAAGAGGAACTCGTGGTTCAAATCTATACACCATCTCTATCGAAGATATGATGAAGTCTTCTCCAATCTGCTTGTTGTCAAAGGCTTCGAAAACAAAGTCATGGTTATGGCATCGTCGTCTAAATCACCTGAACTTTGGCACCATAAATGATCTCTCCAGAAAAGACTTAGTAATAGGCTTACCTAGACTAAAGTATGAAAAGGATCATCTTTGTTCAGCATGCCAATTGGGAAAAAGCAAGAAGTATGCCCACAAACCCAAACCTACAGACTCAGTTATGGAAGTTCTTCATACCATTCACATGGATTTATGTGGACCCATGAGAGTGCAGAATATTTTCGGGAAGAAATATGTGTTAGTTGTAGTTGATGATTACTCTCGATTCACTTGGGTTAAGTTCTTAAGGACAAATGATGAAACTCCAGATATCATCATTAAACTTATCAAACAGCTGCAAGTTTGACTTAACAAAACTGTCAGAATCGTTCGGACAGACAATGGTACTGAGTTTGTTAATAAAGAACTTAGTGAGTTTTTTGAAAGTATTGGAATCAGTCATCAAAGAAGTGTTCCACGAACTCCTCAACATAACGGTGTAGTTGAAAGACGAAATCGAACTCTTGTGGAAGCCGCAAGAACAATGCTGATTTACTCAAAGGTTCCAATGTTTCTCTGGGCTGAAGCCATTGCCACTGCATGCTACACTCAAAATCGATCCCTAATTCACACTTCTCATGGAAAAACTCCATATGAACTTGTCCACAATTGAAAACCTAATCTTTCATTCCTTCGTGTGTTTGGTGCATTGTGTTATCCAACTAATGAGGGTCAAGACTTCGGCAAACTTAAAGCTAAAGCGGACACTGGAGTATTTGTAGGATATGAACCAAGCAGAAAAGGGTACCGAATCTACAACAAAAGAACCCGAAATATCATGGAAACCATTCACGTTACATTCGATGAGCGGACCGGTCAAATAGCTCCAGGACAACCCAGTTCTGGACCCGCATCACAACCTTCATCTAGTAGTCCCATCAGTTCTACTCTTGTACACGATTCTTCGCCAACAACTCCTTATGTACCTCCTTCAGAAGATGATTTGAAGAAATTGTTTGATCCAATGTTTGATGAACACTATAAGCCAATTTCTAGTGATCTGTTAATTTCATCAACAGAGGATGCTTCTATCCCTATCAATGAAGTTAATCCTTCAGTTTCTATGTCAGTAAGTCAAGAAGCGCCTGCTGCTGATCACTCTGTCTCATCAATAAATCATCAATCATCGAGTGTACATCATGGAATTGTGTCTGGCACCTTTGATGGAGATAATCCCTTTGCTACTCCTGAAGATGCCCCCTTTGAAAACATATTTGCTCCTGAATCATCATCAGAACCATCTTCATCAGGAGAAATCGACTCTGCTACTTCAGTTCCTCAACAACAACACAAAGAACACCTTAGAAAATGGACACATGATCATTCATTGGATAACATCATTGGAAATCCCTCTCGTCCAGTATCCACTCGCAAACAACTTGCAACTGATGCCTTATGGTGCTTCTTCAACTCCATACTATCCAAGGTCGAACCAAAAGATGTCAAAACTGCAATGAATGAAGACAGCTGGTTCAATGCCATGCAAGAAGAAATTCATGAATTCGATCGACTAGATGTATGGGAATTAGTACCTTGATGAGTGTGTAAATACTCATCATTTTTGGGTCAATCTGAACTGCAAAACGTTTAAAAATGCTCAGAAATGCATCAAAATACTGAAAATATTCCAAAATTACATTTTATATGTTTCAGATGCAAAATGTTTAAAATCAGATGAAAAATGAGCTAAGTTTGCATAATTGGCAGTTTAAGTCCCCCAAGTTTCAAAAATTGTCAGAAATAGTCCCTGAGCACATAATTTCAAAAGTAAAATCACCAAAGGTCCTTTTTAAATCATAACTTGTCAAAATTAGTCCTTTGGTGAAAAATGTCAAAAGTTTTGAGAAATTACAAGTTTAGTCCTTCAAGTTTGAAAATTGGCAAAAATGGCCCTTGGAAAATTGGAAAATGTCAAGCTTGGTCCTTGTATTATGGAAACTTGTCATTTGTGGTCCCTTGAAATAACTTTTCAAATTGGCAGCCTGGTCCCTCAATTTTCAGAATTGGCAACATAAGTCCTTGTGATATTAACCCTTTATAAACCAATTTGGACCCTGCCATCCCATTTTGGCCCCCCTGTCAATATGCAATTTGGACCCCTTGCATTATTAATACCTTGGTCAAATGGCTGGTCAAACACCCATTGGCGCCAAAAGTCTTTCTCTTCAACTGCTTCTCTGCAAACAAGCTAACACCCATCCCCCCTCCTCACCTCCACTCATCCATGTCCCCCCACCTTCAACTAACCTCCAAGAAGCAATTAATGCTCCTCCCCCCCCCTCACTAAACCTTCCAGTGGATAAACTAGTTTTGGCGCCAAAATCCAATGAATGGCCAAGATGAAGTCAAGCCATCCAATGGCCAAGGAATTTGCTGGGAACTATTCAGAAGAGAGAGAAAAGAAGTTTGGTTTATAAAAGAGAGCAGAAGGATGAGAAGAAAAAGAGTCTTGTAGTTTTTATTTATCATCAATGTCGTTTTTAATTTAAAGCTTTTAATTTAGTGTAAAATCTGTAATGTTTTGTTTCTTTGTATCAAACTAAGAGTATTGTATCATTATAAACTATTTCCAATTATAAATTCAAGTTTGTATTAAGAATTCAAGTTTTAAGCTTACTGTTGAAATTTTCCACTTCAAATTCTCATACAAAAGCTTCAAATAGCTTGCTTCTCAGCTCCAATAAGCTTATATGAGCTTCTCATAGCTTTTTATAAGCTTAAGTTTAAGTTTCAATCTATTTTGGATATTGGTCAACAAAAGTCAAAATGGGGCAAAAATGATGCAGATATGGTTAATGGGTGAAGCAGTGCTAGCTTTGGGTTGATTCTGAGTTAATGGGTTGATCAAAATAGGTTAGAGGTTCATTGGGTGTTGTTTCAAGCCATAGTGGCTAAGGACTTTTGTAAGTAATTTTCAAGGTTTCTTTGCATTATCTTCATTTGTAGTTAAAATTGGTTCAAATCTGTTTATTAAGCTGTATTTAGGATATATAGACTTAGCTTGATCAATAATACAAGTTTGCTCAGTGTTTGTATCATTTAAAATTGCAAAACAGTCAATTAAGGTGTGTTTGGATTTATAGCTTAAACTGTGTTAGAGGTGTATTCAGTGATAGACTTTTGTTGTTTGTGGTTTGTTTAGTTCTAGTATACTCTTATCAGTCAATACTTTGTGCCTGCAAGCTCTGAAAGTCAAAATTACACAAAATCTGTCTCTAATGTTTAACTGTTGTGTTTTTGGAAATCAAAACTCTTGTTTTGTGTTTAAAATTCTTAGATATAGATTGCATTAGTCTTATTTCACCAGTAAACATCAATCTCAGTTCACAAAATGGATTCAAACCTCAATTAAGTCAACTTTTCAGTTTTGTCAAAAAGTCAAAAACTTTAAAAACCTGTTTTGAGCCAAGCTAGAGTGATTTTTCATGGAGTCATTCTTGGGTCAAATTAAATGAAATTGGAGGTTTAAGAAGTTCAGCTGGTCTATTTTGTTATCACCATTTTTGTAGAATTTTTCAAATTTTTTAAAAGCTCCAAACAAGCTTCTCTTTTAGGTCCTAATTCCCCTGTTCACAAAGCTCAGCATAAACTGAGTTTTTCTCAGTTTTGTGCAGGCTTGCACAGGGCTCATAAGAGCTTGTCTAGGGTTGGTATTTGGTTCACAAGTAGTTAGCCAGGTCTTGTTTAGAGTCCAATATTTGGTTTTTGAATTCTAGCTTATTTGAGTGCTTATTCTTTGGCTGCAACTGAGCTCCTCAAACTGTTTTTGCACAATAAGCTCAATAAGTCAAATCTGTGTAGATTGCTATTCAGAGGCTATGGCTTGTTGTTTTTAGTTGCATTTGGGGTATTGTAGCATATTAGAACTTCTGTAATCAGTTGGTGGCTTTTTGTGGTCTTTGGCTTATTCAAAGTGCTTATTTATAAGCATTTGGTATAGCAGTTGCATAATCCCCCACATAACCACCTGTTTTTCTATTTTTCTTAGATTCTAAATAATATTTTAGACTTTTCTTGAATTTTTCAGATTTTTCTAGGCCTGTTTGCTATTTTTCTGCATTTAAATCAATTTTTAGCACTTTTTAAATAGCTTTTAATCCAATTAATTAAGAAAAGTTTCAAAAAAATAATTTTTCATTTTTATTAAGTTTAGATAAATATAAAAAGCTAAAAAAATATTTTTCCAGATTTTTCTTAGTTAAATTTGTATTTTTAAGTAATTTAAGTAGTTTTAAATAGTTTTTAATTCATAAAAAATACAAAAATAATCAGAAAAATACAAAAATAGTTTTAAAAATTCTCTTTTGTTATTTTAGATTTTCCAAGTCAAAATTTTATTTTTCTAGCTTTATTTCATATTTTCTTGTCTTTTAGGTTATTATTAAATAGTTAAAATTAGTTTTTAATTAATAATAATTAATTAAATAGTTATAAAAATAATTTTCTTTTTCTAAAAATTTTCTTTTATCATTAGGTTTGTAAAAATATCATTTTCAAATTTTTAGAGTTAATACTGCTTCAGTTTCATATTTTCATTTGTACGTTACGTAGTTTTTAATTCAGTTTTATAGAAACATAAAATCAAAAACATCATTTTAAATATAGTGATAGCGTTTATTTAATATTTTTTTATCTTTTTAATTTTCTTTAATTTGCATTTAAGCCCTTGTAGTTTATGTCCTTTTTCTGTAGTTATAATAATTCAAATCCCTTTTCCCGTTCAAATCTCTCGATCACTATTCGTTTGGTGATTCTTCGCATAGCTCGCTGGGACATAACGACCCGGGGAAACACTATACTCCTCAGATCTTCATTGCATTTGTGCTTAAGCTGTTTTAAGTTTCTTACAGTTGGCCATTCACAAGTGGTCAGCTTGCGTGAGAAAACTTGACGGTTTGGCACAGATCATACCTGCTCCTGACTGTGCTATGATCATTGCTCTAAAGTGGATCTTCAAAGTAAAACTTGATGAGCAGGGTGATGTTTTAAAGAACAAGGCTCGATTGGTTGCAAAAGGATACCGTCAAGAGGAGGGTATTGACTTTGAAGAATCATTTGCTCCAGTTGCTCGTATCGAGGCAATCATAATCTTCTTGGCTAATGCTGCAAGTAAGAACATGGTAGTCTATCAGATGGATGTAAAGACGGCTTTCCTTAACGGAAATCTTAAAGAAGTTGTATACGTTAGCCAACCTGAAGGTTTTGTGAATCCAGAGCATCCTACTCATGTCTATCGCTTGAAGAAGGCTCTTTACGGTTTGAAGCAAGCTCCAAGGGCATGGTATGATACACTATCAAATTTTCTTCTATCCACTGGATTCAGCAAAGGAGCAGTTGATCCGACATTGTTCACCAGAAAGTCAGGCAAACATTTAATTCACGTTCAAATCTATGTTGATGATATTATCTTTGCCTCGACTGACCCCAATGAATGTGACCATTTTTCTAAGGAGATGGGCTCCAAATTTCAAATGTCAATGATGGGACAAATGTCATTTTTCCTGGGATTACAAATTTCACAAAGTCCCGGAGGCATTTTTATTAATCAATCTAAATATGCAAATGAAATTTTAAAGAAATTTGGATTTGACACTTGTGACACCGTTGACACTCCCATGGTGGAACGTACCAAACTGGATGAGGACCACTCAGGGATTGATGAGTGTGTAAATACTCATCATTTTTGGTTAAATCTGAACTGCAAAACGTCTAAAAATGCTCAGATATGCATCAAAATACTGAAAATATTCCAAAATTGTATTTTATATGTTTCAGATGCAAAATGTTCAAAATCAGATGAAAAATGAGCTAAGTTTGCATAATTGGCAGTTTCAGTCCCCCAAGTTTCTAAAATTGTCAGAAATAGTCCCTGAGTCCTAATTTCAAAAGAAAAATCACCAAAGGTCCTTTTTAAATTATAAGTTGTCAAAATTAGTCCTTTGGTAAAAAATATCAAAAGTTTTGAGAAATTACAAAATTAGTCCTTCAAGTTTGAAAATTGGCAAAAATGGCCCCTAGAAATTGGGAAATAACAAGTTTGGTCCTTGAACTATGGAAACCTGTCACTTTTAGTCCTTGGAACAACTTTGTGAAAATGGCAGAACTAGTCCCTCAATTTTCAGAATTGGCAAACAAGGCCCTTGATGATTTAAACCCTTAAACACCCTTTGACCCTTGTCAATACCATATGACCCCTGCCTTTTCCCTTTTGACCCCCCTGTCATTACCCTATTTTGACCCCCTGGTCAAATCCAGTCAAACACTAACACTTTTCCCTCCACCTCCTGCTTCCCTCTCCACTTGCCTGTTGCCTGCAACTGCTTCTCACCCATCACCTCAAAACCTCACCTTATCCCTTCCAACCCCTCTCCTCATCATCATACCTAGCCACCCCCCCTAGCTGCAAAGTCAGAGCCACAGTGGTCAAAACCACCTTTCCCGCCAAAACCAACCAATAGCCAAAAGGCACCTAAAGTGACCCAATGGCTCTGGAATCAAGTGGGAATCACTCAGAAGGACACGTGGAGCTTTTTGGGTATAAAAGAGAAGGAAGAGAGGCAACTGAAGGGTGGTAGTTAGTTTATTTTTCACAATGTATGTCGTATTTTAATTTCTTAGACTTAAAAAGCTTTTCATTTGTATTTTCAAGTTTAATTGTACCAAGTTAATTTATTTAAATGTATTGCAACTCTTTACAAGTATCAATTTAAGTTTGAATTAAGCTTTCTTATTCCAATGTCACTGTTACAAATTTGAGTTTCAAATTCTCATGCTCAACCCTCTAGCAGCTTATTTACAAGCTCAAATAAGCTTATACAAGCTTATTATAGCTTTTTGTAAGTTTAAATCTAAGTTTCATGCAACTTTGAATACTGGTCAACAAAAGTCAACATGGAGCACAAATGGGTTTGAAATGAAAATGGTTGGTTCAGAGCTGGAAATGGGTTGATTTTTAGTCATTTGGGTTGGTTTTTATAGATTAGTAGTCCTGGTTTCATTCAGTTTCAAGCCAAAGTGGCTAGGACCTTTTGTAAGTGATTTTTAAGGTTTCATTGCTTAAATTGTATTTGTAGTTATAATTAGTTAAAATCTGTTGGATTAGTTGTTATTAGGTTAGTTTAATTCAGATTAAGTGTTTGCTATAGATTAATCAATAGTTAGCTCAGTTTTTATTACAAAACTGTCATATTAAGGGTGTTTGGATCAATTGATATAGTTGTGTTTGAGGGTTGTTCAAGAGTGGAAATCTGTTGCTTCATACTTGTTTAGTGCTATTGACTTATATCTGTCAACAATTTGAGCCTGCACACTCTTAAAGTCAAAATTCCCATGTATCTGTCTTAGTTGGTTAACTGTTGTGATTTTGTCCAATCAAAATTCTGTTTTGTGTTTAAATTAAATAGACAAACCTTGCATTAGTGTCATTTCATCATTAAACAACAACATGAGTCCTTAAATTGGTTCTAAAGTTCACCAAAGTCAAACACATCAAAACTGTCTAAAAGTCAATATTGAAAAATCCATTTTGAGCTCAGCTAGAGAGAATTTTCATGAGCTCATTTTTGAGCCAAATCAATTGAAACTTTGGGTGTTAAAAGTTCAACTGGTCCCCTTTCTTATTGTTATTTTTGTAGAATTTTACAGATTTTTTAAAAGCTTCAAACAAGCTTCTCTTTCAGGACCTAATTGCCCTGTTCAAAAACTCAGCATTAGCTGAGTTTTTCTCAGTTCTTTGCAAGGTTGCACAGAGCTCTCAAGAGCTTGTAAAACCCTGTTTTTTGGTATACATGTTCTTAGCCAGGTCCTTTCCAAGTTTCAACTTTTGGTTTTGACTTTAAGCTTGTTGAATAGCTTATTCTTGTGCTCAAAAGTAGTACCCAGAAACTGTCTTTGTGCTTAAAATCAAATAAACCAAATCTTTGTAACTTGCATTCCAGTGTTTAAGGGTAGTTGTTTTTAGTTGAAATTGGATAATTTTAGCATATTAGAGCTTCTGTGATCAGTGGGTTGTCTTTGGCTTTCATTTGGCTTATTAAATTGCTTATTTATAAGCACTTGCTATAGCAGTTTCATTTTCTTGCAAACAACCACCTGTTTTTCTATTTTTCCTAGTTTCATAATATTGTTTTAGAGTTTTCTTGAATTTTTCAGATTTTTCCTAGCTTGTTTGCTATTTTTCTACATTTTAATTATTTTATAAGTCTTTTTAAATAGCATTTAATACAATTAATTCATAAAAGCTTCAAGAAAATAATTTTTCAATTTTGTTAAGTTTAGATAAATATAAAAAGCCAAAAAAATATTTTTTCAAATTTTTCTTAGTTAAATTTGTATTTTTTAGTAATTTAATTAGTTTTTAATAGTTTAAAATTCATAAAAAAATAGGAAAATAATCAGAAAAATACAAAAATAGTTTTGAAAATTCTTTTTTGTTATTTTAGATTTTTCTAAGTCATAATTTTATTTTTCTAGCTTTATTTCCTATTTTCTTGTATTTTAGGTAATTATTTAATAGTTAAAAATAGTTTTTAATTAATAATAATTAGATAAATAGTTATAAAAATAATTTTCTTTTTCTTAAAATTTTCTTATATCATTAGGTTTGTAAAAATATTATTTTCATATTTTTAGGATTAATATTGTGTAAGTTTCACGTTTTTATTTGTACGTTACGTAGTTTTTAATTTCAGTTTTATAAAAACATAAAAACAAAAACATCATTTTAAATATAGTGATAGCGTTTATTTAATATTTTTTTATCTTTTTAATTTCCTTTAATTTGCATTTAAGCCCCTGTAGTTTATGGGTTTTTCCTTAGTTATAATCATATTCAAATCTCTTTTCCCGTTCAAATCTCTCGATCACTACACGTTTGGCTATTCTCGCACAGCTCGTTGGGACTTAACGACCTGGGGAAACACTATACTCTCCTGATCTTCATTGCATTTGTGCTTAAACTGTTTTAAGTTTGTTACGGTCGGCCATTCACAAGTGGCAGGCTTGAGTGATAAAACTTGACGGTTTTGCACGGATCAGGGATCATGGTAGATCAAACGAAATATCGAAGTATGATTGGATCCCTGATGTATCTCACAGCCAGTAGACCTGATATTCTGTTCGCTGTATGCATGTGTGCTAGATACCAGGCTAAGCCTACCAAAAAGCACCTTGAAGCGGTTAAACGGGTCTTTCGGTATCTTCAAGGAACCATCAACATGGGACTTTGGTACCCGAAGGACACCGGTATGTCACTAACAGCCTATGCAGATGCTGACCATGCAGGATGTCAAGATACACGTCGAATTACATCTGGAGGTGCTCAGTTTTGGGGTGATAAGCTTGTGAGCTGGTCTTCAAAGAAACAAATGAGTACTTCTATATCCTCTACAGAGGCTGAATACATAGCCATGTCATCTTGTTGTGCTCAAATCCTATGGGTGAGATCCTAATTATCTGACTATGGCTTTGAATTCAACAAAATGCCTTTGTATTGTGATAACAAAAGTGCCATTGCTCTCTCTTGCAACAATGTTCAACATTCAAGAGCAAAGCACATCGACATTCGACATCATTTCATTCGGGTACAAGTGGAAAAAGGTGTGGTAGAACTCTATTTTGTGAGGTCTGAATACCAGTTAGCGGACATCTTCACCAAAGCTCTTCCTAGAGAACGTTTTGAGTTTATCCTCCCACGACTTGGTCTAAAGAGCCTACAACAGGAAACACTCAGACGACTTCAAGAGGAAGACGAGGAGTAAATGGCTGTTTCTTCATCTATCTCTTGTATATACTTATTCAAAAATCAAAATACAAAATTTTAAAACCCACAAAAAGAAAATAGAAAAATATAAAATTTTCAAAATCCATAAAAATTAGAAAAATTCCAAAAAAATATTGTTATTTTTTCATAATTTTCGTTATTCGATATCATCTACGGACTTTGTGTTCACATTCAAAGAATGTCACGGATGTTCTTCGAATGTACATATTGTTTAAAAAAAAAAAAAAAATGAGGTAGAGAAAAATAGTGGTTTATTGTCATTTCAGGCAGTAACCCGTTTTAAAAGGAAAGAACAGAGCCATGCTTAATCTTATTTTTCAAATCTCATGCTCTGATTCTTAAAACAAATATTTGTCATCAAAAAGACAAATGTTTTCTTTCCAAATATTTTTCCTTCTAATGATTCTTCTGAAAAATATTTGTCATCTAATGTAAACAAAATTGCTTTGAAAATACCTCAGACTCTATTTTTGAAAATCATCCGGGCTTATCTTTGTCAAACTCTCTAACACTCAGTCAACAACTCATGTCATTGATTGAGGGGGAGAATAATTTCAATTCAATCAAAAAGGTTATTTTTCAAACAATTAGCACGTAAAAGAGCAAGGTCTACTTTTGGAAAATAAAAAAGAACAATGTTTTATACAATTGATTCAAGACCTTGGCTAATGTTATGTTTACAAAAGATATTTATGCATGGTTGGTCAATGAATTTTAAAGTCTCAAAATCTAATCCTTATCAGTTAAAATGTCTTTCAAAAGCAAGTCACTATTCTCCTCAAAAGCTCTCAAAATTTAATTTAAATCAATAGAGATCACAACTCTCAAAGGATTTGAAAATTGTGATCGGGGGAGAATTTGTGATTTAAATTGGATTTAAACTGATAAATTCGATAAATGGTTTTATACGTGATTAACAAGCTCTCCTCCCTGCATGTGCCAAACGATTTCAGATTTTCCATGCACATGTTAAGGGAGAGCATTTATATCAAACCACAAAGGATTGAAACGTGATTGATTTATCTCTAGGTGCAGGTTTTTCATAATATGTGCTAAACAATTTCAAAATCAGATGCACATATTGAGGGGGAGCAAATTTTTGAAAACCACATTCTTTCCCGAAAATATCTTTAACTATATGTGAAACACTGATGTTGATCGGGAAAGTGATTTCGATATTTTTAGAAAATAATTTATCAAAAAAGTGAATTCTTCCTCTTGCCTCCATGTGTCAAACTGATTTCAAATATACGATGCATATGTTGAGGGGGAGCCGTTTTCTAAAATATCAAAAACGTTTCAGGTACAAAATGATTTGATAATATATCACAAGTACCTGGATTGTTTTTCAAATGGTTTTCAATTGGTTCCAATGGCAGATGAACAATACTAAAAAGACCGACCAAATTTACTTTATGTATGGTGATATAAGGATAGTTAGGTTAGGTATTCCTTCCCACGATCCCGCCAGAGCCGGAGGGATCTACCCAGGGACAATCCACTAGATAGTGTAGAGTCCTTAGGTATGATGAAAAAAGGAGTAAAGTGATATATGGGAAGAGTGCGGACTGAGATAGAGCTAGAACTGGAATAAACCCAACAAGGTTCTAGTGATGAAGTCTCGGTAAGCACTGAAGGGGTTGAAGAATGAAAAAGAATTGAATGTGAAAAGGGGTGAAAAGAAATAGCCCTCCATTTATTTTCAACCTTAGGGCAGAAACCGGGTTCAATTCATATGTTACTGGCTGTTACCGAGGTAACACCGGTATTGAAGACAAGACGTCATGGACCCAGTGACGCACTGCACTACAACTTCCCAAGCTACTCAAGTTCCTCTTAAAAGGACTTGTTTCATTCTCACAGAGGAACCTACATTATCTTTTGACTTTCTCTTAGAAATGGTTGATATTGAAGAAGGAGACCCTCTCCCTAGTCTCCGGCATAGGAACCAAATGTGCACAATTGAGTCTAGAGCCACGAGATCACCAATAAATCTCATTAAGGACACATTCAATGAAGACTCTCTGTTTCACACAATGTGGAAAGAGAGAATATATTTTAAGAGTCCTACGCATTATCCTTGTGATATTGCCAGAACATCTGAGTGATATGCTAACATATTCACAATGAAGATAGAAAGCCTTCTAGAGCCAACATCAAACAAGCTCTAGGTAGGTGACATGTGAGATCTATCCAATAGATCAACCATGTGACAACTGAACAGAAACAATGGGGCGATTCAAATTTTCGAATCAATCCTGGTTCAGGTTATGGATTGACGGATACCTTTGAAAAACCGGTCGTTGTGCTTAAAAATCTTTTCTCTAGCACATCGACTGTGTATTAATATTTCAAAATAAAAAGGTGTTTATGATTGATAATTGATTTTCATTAAAACCTTTGTTGTATTGCAAAAACACTTTATTTTGAGCAGTACTCGATTGTTTTTCAAATCTCTTTTCATCAATCAGTGAATCTCAAATTCACTGGTTCACTCACTCCGTGTTATCTTCTTTGAGACGTTTCGGTTTGAGAACAGCTAGAGCAACTGCGAAACCCTATCAAGGAGATTCTTCGGAATTATACCTGATCACAGGCAGTACTTGTACTGATCAACGGGGAACCGTGGGTCGTGTACCTCAATTCAACGAAAGTGATCAAAGACACTTTCGTGCGCTTTATTGCTAACTGTTGTATGCAGGTACACCCGATGTTTGCAGCTGATCAGAATGAAGAGGTCAATCCATAGCCGCATGCTCACACAACAAATTCATTTCAAAAGAAATCATGATAAGTGCATCAATGACTCTGATATTCTCACTCCATGCTTCTGCTACGCTGCTGCAAATATCATGAATCATATAAAGCTTCCGCTACTCTGATAAGAAGAAATCATGATCCAGAATGTGAGCATATCGGTCCACTGTCACAACGTCACATAATGTCAACACCACAATGGAAGAGTCAGAGATTTACCCAAGCTGATGATCTCAAAGCTGCCTCAAAACTCATCATCACGTGGATCAGTTAAAGACCTCCACTTGAATTATTCAAACATGGATAACATGAAGAATCAAAGACTACGAGCTACTGAGCAAAGAACTTAAACAAGAATTCAAGAACAATCTTAATGTAATATCTGTTTGTATTCTGTGTAAATTGAGGTGACCTCCCTTAGGGGGAGATTGTTAGGAATTAGAAAATTCAGTCATTAAAAAGTCGGTCACCTCAAGTATATGTAATCATTAGAAAGCTCGTAGTCATAGTTATTTAATGTTAGTAAGAATTTAGTTAAGTAAAACCATGGAGGACGGACGGGTCTTTACCCACTGTATGCCTGATCCACAACCCTTAGGAGGCGTTTATTGTAAGACACTATAAATACCCTCTACCTCCCAAGGTATAGGGTTGGAGCTTCAGTACCATTTTTCTTTGTTTTACATAGTTCCCAACTCTCTTCCCTTTCTCTCTCTAGAACTTTCTCTCTCTAAACATTTGTACACGCCTCATATGGATTTGGTTTGATATGTTTGTGAAATCTTATATCTTACAGAGGTTATTTGTTGTAGGCCAGTGATCTTAGACTCCATTGTAGTACATTTATCCGTCAATTCCTGTATAAGTTTCATGGTATCCTCATCAGAAACTAACTAGCAGGGTTTTCGTAACACTAGCAGTGTTTTCGTGCAAGCTAGCAGTGGGAACAGCTTTGCACTCCAATCTTCCAACCAAGTCCTCCTTTGCCAATTATTTGGCAATGTAGTATATCATGCATCTTTTTGAAGGAGAATACAACAAAATTTACACAATTTTTTTTTGTTTTTTTTGTTTTTTGTTTTTTTAACACTAAATGGTCCAACAACAAAGTCCAAAAATCCTAGTGCTCATAAACAATCCAAGAAACTATGTACGAATCTTCTTCAAAATCCTGCATGAGACAAATACAACCTAGAACTACACAACCTTTCTTAAGGTTAGACACTTAGTAGTTATAAGTGTAACACAAGCACTAATACATTATATGCACTAGCAGGACTTAACAAAAAGAACAAGCAGTGGAATCATATACACTAGCCGTACTAAGATTTCCAATAGTAGTACTACCTTTTTACAAACTTTTGCAAAAACATTTTGAGACTTAGAGATTGATCATACCTACACTAGCTACTAAGTACCTAAACCTCCCCACATCAAAGCTTTAGTGAGTAGGTCTGGTCCACTGTAGTCAGTGTGTATTTTAACCATTTGAATTAACCTTTTTCTCATTGCAATCTCTAATAAAATGATTATCTCAATATGCTTACTTTTAGAATGCAAAACAGGATTTTGAATGATGCATATAGTACTGTTATTGTGTATATAAATCTTAATATGCATGAAATTGTACCCAACGTCCAACAATTGATTTTCAATCCAAAGTAGTTGATTTAAAGCCTTGAATGACTAGTCGAGCCTTGAACTTAGTTCTAGAATGTGCAACATCTACATACTCAGCTTCAGTGGTAGAATTGCAATTGTTTGCTTCTTACACTGCCATGAGATAAGCCTGCTCCCCAAAAACTGACACCCTCCAGTTGTAGACTTTCTATCCCAGTAGTATATTGAATACACTAGCAGCAGTTATGGTAACACAAGCAGTTGTTAACCGTTGGAGCAACATATCAGGAACTACATAAGCAGATGAGTTTCCCAAAAGCAGTAGTTTGCATAAAACCCAAACCGTGCATGAAGGCGTTTTCCATTATCTAAACCGTCCATTGGCAAGTAACATAATGATTACCAGCAGTAAGTTATGTCAACAACACAAATATATTGCAACAGCTTACAACACCATGATAACTCAAGCAACACTTAAAGTAAGGTTACAGTGGAGTTAACCACTTTGCCTTGCAATTGGTCAACTCCACTTCAGCTTTGAACAATGTTCACCACATTAGCTGACTTTTTAACATACAAACACGACAATTGTATTCTTGTATATACCTTTGACCACAATAATAAAACGTCAATTTTATTAATTTTATACGTTGACTAACTATATCCTAATACACCGCCAATTTTCTTTTAGGTTTTTATTCTTGTCAACGAGACTGTTAAACACTGGTGTCTTGCCCAATTTAACATACCTACAGGAGTGGTAACATTCTATGATAGCGGAGACACGTGTGACTACGAGTCACGTGCATGGTATGTCTGTGTTAGGGAGTGCTTACAGGTATCTTGTTATTATAACACTTTCATATTATTATGTATTTTTTTTGGTTGAATTTGCATTATTATAACTAACATATATAATACAGTTATGGACAACATTAACAAGTTTACTATCATATGTAGAAATCGATTTAAAATTTTCCCTTCTTCCTATACAATACATATAATTACAACTACGGACAACACATACATAAATAAACTTATAATTTGTTATACTTTGTGACCAGACACCATGCTTGTGCCTAGTTGCCCATTATTTGTGTCTAGTTTCCCCATAACAAATTTATTGTTGGCCAAAGTTTCTTGGGTGTTGTGTTGTAGCAGTTTGACTTTGAGTTTTGTGGACACTAGTTCCCTTCAAGTACATGACACTATTTACCACCATCATTTCCTTACATCTATTCACCATTAATATACTGTCCTCCTTATTTTAAACCCCATTTTTTGTTTACCACAACCAACAACAGAGTATCTCAAAAACCTTTGTTATACTTACTTGTCTATATTAGTAACATCAAAGGAATACCTAGCGTACACCTAAAAATAAAATGTGTAGGTTAACTAGAATCAACCCAAAATAAACAACATAAATCTGCTTGCTTCCCTATTTTAACAATTTATTTTCTTGATTTTAATTTACATTGTGTCTCGCTCATATAATATACTTAGCTACCAAGCTTGATTACTTTTAATTTTGAACTCCACATAAGGTTCATGATTTAGTTGGCCCACATATCCAAGTTTGGAGGTACACACCATGTTTGTTGCCCAGTTGCCCATCGTATCTATGTGCTTGCCCAAAAATATTAACTTGTTCGACACAGGTTTCATTGTGCCTTTTTGTGCAATACTTAAACTTGAAAATTAATGAAAAAAAATAGTTCAAGTACATGCCACTAGCTAGCACCATCATTTCGGTACGTCATTTCCTCATTAATAAAATTTTTCCTACTTATGTGCATCCCCGATTTGGGTTTTTTACAAAATATACATGCAATACTGAAGATAGCACAGCCAAGTGCACACTTACTCAGACTTTATGATATAAAATGTTAGTTATATTATAGTAGTATATTATTACATAAAATATAAAGTATATGTACACCTAATAATAGCTTATGTATGTTAGTTGATGTAACCAAAAACTAATGAACATAAACCTGTTTAATGCCATGTATGTAAACAACATACTTAAATATTAATAATCGTAAGCCAAGTGGCATAAAATTTTGTTTCAATTGCAACTAAACAAAAGGCTAACTGGTTTAGTTGCCCCCAAATTGAAACTAGTTGCCAAAAATGGTTATCTTGTGGCCAGGAATCGTTTGAGTACTAGAGAAGCTTCATTAATTAAATCTGGACTAAGGTGCATTTGTAATTACTTGACAAGACTCAACTATTCACCACTTGACTATCCACATTAATTCAGATAGACTTAAATTCAAAATAAACTCCATGTCACCCCCCCCCCCCCATTTTGGTTATATAAACGGACATCATATATTCCATTTTCATACAACTTTTGTCAAGGGACACACACTACCCACAATACAATTTACTACAAAAGAAATGGATAACTTACTTAAAGACATGGTTAACACTTTGTTTGTGCGTGACAATGAACGTGACTTCAAGTTCTTAAGTGACATGCATGCAAAGGTGATCGAGCTTACTCGTCGTTGCACTGTGAGGGGTGAGCAGATCAAGCAGTTGGAGTGCGTGGTTGGGTCCAGTCTTGCTAGTGCTATTTTGGAAATCCTGCGTGAAATTCAGGGTGAGGAGCTTGAGAAAAATAGGACGCTGATGAGGCTCATCAGTGAGACTAAGCTCCATGTTCTCAAAAAAATCTCCTTTTTGGCAAAGATGGGCAAAAATTATTAAACCTCTACTCCTAGCTTGTTATGTGCTCTCTCTCAAGTTCTGTCATTGTCATATTTTGTATTTTGGTATCTTCATCAATGTCGTTGCTTCGTTGCTGTATTTTGTTATCTCTTAATGTAATGAAATGAAATCTATTATGAATAAAAATATATCGAAGCACATGTCAAATGTTCGAACCTTGTATACGAATCACAAATAAGAAACATATAATACTTTTGAACACATCTTTAATTAACAACAGTATACTGCATATAATATTTAATCCGTCTTGAATAAACAACTTAATTTTATGAATAATTTGGTGACAAACATGGGTATTTCGATTATAGAATAGTAAAATTTTTGACAAACCTCTAACAAGATCACCCCTGTATGTATTTTAAAAATTTCTGTTATTCTACAGGCCAAACTACCAGTTGTTCTAGAGCAAGCAAACGTTTTTGATAAGACTAGAATACATCCGAACGACTATAAGATTACATTTAGGTTAGCCGAAAACGTTCCTAAGCAAGGGGATTTTTGGTGATTGTGGTGTGGGTTTGTATATTTTAATATCGATTGGCACATGGTCTATCGTTGCAAGTTGATGATCCTGATAACGCCGCGCTAGCATATCGCGAGAAGATGATTCGGTTTTTTTATAAACATAGATTTTATCCTTTGTACTAACAGTTTTTAACTTATCTCCAACAGCATTTTGCATTGTTTTATCATGCATCATCTATTGATATATTCATTCACACATAAGACATTCATGACTAGATAATGGATTCATAACAAGTATTTACTACATTAAAGACGCTTGTAACATTCATACATAAACCAATAATGATACAATGCCTTGCATGCAGTAACCTTGGGTACGTGTAACATTCATTCAAAACATGAATGGGAGACACGACGTAAAAGTATGTACACATGTTACATCTAAATTTGTTGAACAGTAAAGATTCTTTCTTTTTAAAACTCCACAACTCTATTTCATTTATTCTTCATTTGGACGTCCATTTAATAAAAATAGACATTTGGCCATCCATTTCAAAAAAATAAAAAGGGCCATGACAGGTTTGTCAATTCATTAGTTCCATATCATTACACAAACACACTACACATAAGAACGTAAAACAAATAAACTAACATTTATCCCAATTACTATTATATTAAAATAAATAGATCATAAGTTTCATATAATATATAAGTACATTATTAATAGTAAAATAATACTACCTTTCCTAATATATAGCAAATCTTCATCAAGATCACATTTGTACACAGGTCATGATGCCTATCTCCTAACCATCTCTTTCATCAAAAAATGTTGCTAAGCCTCCAGTTGCCTTATTTGATTTCAAGCCAAGGTATGCATGTCATTACCTTTCGTGGTTGTCACTTGCCTTGACTAGGCTTTTATCCGTACTTGCTAATCTCATTTGTATACATTTATATACCTTTATTACAGGACTCCACGCTCTGTAGCTGCGTATCCTGTATTTGAGATTCACTACGATGGTGAGTTCATTCGGTTGCCCAAATTAAGTTATGAGTATGGGCGAACCCTTGTGCTAAGGTTTAGTAACTCCACAAGGATGAAATTTAATCAAATGCTTGACTTTTTGGCCTACAAGCTTGAGTGTGAGATACAGGCTTTGTATTTTTGTAGGCCAAGATTTGGTCTTTCAACTGGTTTGACAATAGTTGAATGTGATAATGATATTAAAAGGATGTATGAAATTGCCGAGGAATATGGGTTAATTGTCTTGTACATTGCACATAAACCTGATAACTTATCATGTTTCTATTATCGTAACCTAAATTTTAATCTTCTTGATGAGTAAACGCGTGCAAAGTTAGTGATACATGATAAACTTGTGGAAATTGCTATTTCTAAATCTTACTCTGATATTGTTGCATGGGAGGAGGAACAAGGGTGTTCACCTCCCCTAAGAACCCCTCCTTTCCAACCTAGAAGTGACGATGAATGGTACTATGGGGGATTTTTTGGGTCTGTATCAATGGATGTTGCGTGTTCTACTTCCCCACCTTATAACTGGGTACAACAGGTTGTCAAAGACGATGGTGCCACTTTAACAAATGTGCCAACACCTTCTCTTCCAAATCAGGTTTTGTTGGATGCAGGATCTTCTTCCGTTCCACAAGAAGTATGTACTAGTTTCAAAGCCAGGTCTGGTCATAAGGTTTCGAGAAAACCGTATGCAAGGAGGCTCTGCTTTCAAACACCAAGAGCGGGTTTACGGAAGTTCAAGATGTCGATGCATTTCAAGGCTCTAACAAGAGACCGGCTTCGAGGAGGTGTGGGATTAAAACCAACTTGGTTTTTAAGGAACGGAAGGTTGGAGTGTAGGTATTGTTATGCAGCATGCTCATGCTATCGATAACGTTTAGAAACTGTTGTGTTAACATAACTTTAAAGTCAAAAATGTTTGTCTAGTGTAGCCTTTTTTGTAAGGCAACGTTATGTAATTGGTAAACATTTTTTTGTTGGTACTTCTTATGATTACTAAAAAAATGTTCAACAAATACATAAAATTAAGATGCGATGTATTTGTGTAACCACCTGGTTTGGGGTAATCGTTGTATGCACGTGTTTTTTGATGTACGTTCGATGTGCTTTTACGGAATATTGTGTATGAATGCTTTATACTATGATGTATATCATTGCAACAAATAAAAATAAAAAATGGCAACCTTGATGGGGCATCTCTATTTTTGGCTTGCACCCCTATAGGGCAACTTTATTTTTTGGTGGGTCTGTAGATAAGTTTTTTTTGTTTTCTTTTGTTTTTTTGTTTTTTTGTTTTTTTTTTGCCTTTCAATAGTCAGCATTTTTTAGTGGGTGTACACGTGTTCAACTATGGTAACTATCTCTTCCCGGTTTAGTGCTCTATACAGACTTGTTTGTATTTACCCACTTTGACTTCTAAAAAAACACTCAAAAAAATGTATTTGACAGTTTTGCAGCTTGATTATACAGTTTGCATCTTGTTTATCAAGTGTTTGGATTTACCCATTATTTGCTAACTAAATAGGTGCTTGCATTCTCATAACATAACAAATACATTATACCATTTAGGCTACATATATTATCAAATACAACATAACGAGAATAGGTCGTAGCTCACTTGTTCAATTGCAGCTTGTTCAATTGGTCGTTCACTTTTAGGTGGTTCACTTGTTATTCGACTTGCAAGTGGTTGGGTTTCTTCATCACTAATGTCACTGGGTTCGGTACACATAGAATCATGAATTTCATCAGGTGTTGTTGTAGTCTCAGTTCTACCTCTGATACTCACTGAACCACCACCTCTAGAAGATGCTGCAACATGTAGCCCCATCACACCATCACCTCTACCACATGTAGTTGTTTTTTCCCTTGTAACATGTACACCACCAAGTCCACCTGCAGCAACCCCACTATCAGTACTATGTTCGCTTCCGTAAATATGCATTGGACAACAATACCACATGATTTCTCTATTCGATGGACGCCTTGCATCAAAGGTCAATCCAACCTTGTTTTCTCTTTCGAGCCAGCACTCAATGCATAGCATTTCACAACCGGTTTCCTCAGCCATGGTGAAACTTGTTTGATGTTATAAAGAAAAGAATAACATTCACACATTATATAAGAACGTCTAATAGCATAACCATCTGTATTTTTTTTCTCTTCATTTATTATACTTGATAGGTGTGCCATACTAGTTGGTAGGAGAATTTAATTGAACAGTAACACACACTCTTTCTAACCTATTCAATTAACTTGTGAGTAGTCAAATAAAAGGTCAGCCAACATTGAAATTTACCCATTTGGCTTTTTTTATTATAAAGGATAGGGGCATTAAATACCCACATTTACACACACCTACCCAATTAATCAGCTTCGTTCACTACTGCCAGTATAACATGCCTATATTGTACACAGACAGTTGTAACGTTAAGCATCCTTATATTTGTAATACCAGCAGTAACCTTAGAAAACATGTAGTAACAACACGTTTATATTATTTGGTCTTCAGCCCTAGCAGTACTAACATGTACTAGCAGTTTTAAGTCTTTATTCTGAAACCTTAGACAACATGTAGTAACAACACATTTATATTATATGGTCTTCTGCACTAGCAGTACTAACTTGAAATAGCAGTTTTAAGTCTTTAGTGTGACAGTCGTAATATACAAGAGGGACCTAGAATGACAAACACTTAAACCTTTTTACCCCACACACCACTTATCCTTTTATGGTACTCCCAACCGCACATCAGTTATCCTTATGGTCCCAACAATCAACGTCCCCACATTCCTTCTTATACCATAGGTCACTTTCATCGAAGAATCCAAAAAAAGAATCGTTGTCCTTTTATTCTTTTTTAGAAACAAATCCAGGTTTGTTATACTCTCCCGTATGTACTTTGTTACCTTATTCGTTCGTATATTTATATATGAATTTAAATAACTGTGCAGCTTTATATTTTATATTCTATTATTAAATTTTTATTTAATTCAAAGTTATTGAAATTTTTATTAGGGTTTATGTTTTATAGGTATGGTCAGTATACCCCTTTAAGTCTAGTACTTGATACTAATTGTTATTAGGGTTTATGTTTTATAGGACATGGCGGAAACCAAATAAGTCATATTTAAAGTTCACCACAACGGGAAATTTGAATTTCAACCACTCCGCTATGTAGGCGGTCGCCTTGCTGATGTCTGGTGTTTTAGCTCCACTAGGGGTGCATTTACCAGGGTGCTTGATCATGTTTTCAATGATATTAGAGGGGAAAATGGGCCTTATTTTATGATGCACCAAACAAGGCACTCGAAGATGGTTTAACATTGTTGCACACAGACAATGACGTTCGTCGAATGTATGACCTTGCGGATGAAAATGGATCCATGGACGTCTACATTGTGCACAAGCAACAGATTTTGTCACAATTTTATTTCAAAAACATGGTATGGCAGGAAGAGGACGCTGGCATGCGTTGCACCTGTGCAACACCTTTCAAAAGAAGGAAGCTAACAAAGCGTGTGTCTATCACAAAAACTGAAAGAGGGTTCGAGATCAGAGAAAAAGGGGGTAGTGCACAAGGAAATGAATGACTGTTGCAACAGGAGGATGTGGAACTCCAAACTGAAAATGCCGCCAAGAAGGGAAAAGAGAAAATATTTTATGAGGATGTTCAGGAAAGCAAGCCAGGGCATGGGACTGCCAAAGGAAAAGAACCAGTTGTTGAGCAAGAGGGTGTGTCAAGAACTGGAAAAAGGGTTTCTATAACCACTTATAGGAGGGCCATACAGAACGAGAAAGCGATCATGATGGAAGTCCTGGATGCCTGAATGATGGTTTGGTATGTTTAATGACTACGTTTTTTATATTCAAAGAATATGTTCATACCACACAGATGCACGACCGATATTATCTAGCCACCACATGACACAAATAAGTAGTAGTTTAAGATCCATCAGTTACTACAAAGCCAAATACACACAAACATTATCCTTACACAAAACACACTATAGTAGGACGTAGGTAGTTAATGCATTAATAAAGACCATGTTCCCGCTTACATTAAAAAGATGCTTGGGGTAGGGAAATTAGATATAAGATTGATGTGTGGAGCGGACGAGCTTGGTTGTTCAGTGGTTTGACTTGAGTTGGGGTGATCTGCCGCATTAATCACCCTATGATTAGAGTCTCCGTTTGGCTCGGTTTGGCTGTTGCTAGTTAACTTAGATGATTCCCCGATCATACGAGCCTTTTTTTGCACCTGATGTACCTGGCGTGGGCTTTCGTTTGTTACAAACCATTCTCTGTACATGTGCGACCATACACGTTAGTTGTCAATTAACAAAAAAGCCTTAAACTTTTGGTACATTTGAACAAATACTTACTTTTCTTTTCACCAAGGATACTCCACATGTTAGCCGGTTGTGGCATTTTGTACCACACCTTCCACAATAGTTTCTCTTAGGCGTCTTACCTTGAGATGGTATTCAGTCCTTTTTTTTAGGCCTGCTTGAATTACGCTTGTCGATAACAGGGGGAAACACATCTTCTATGTTCACTGCAGAGTCCCACATACTCATATCTTTTAATGGAAAAATGATGTCTTGGTACATCTATTTAATAGTTGTATTATAAAACCAAGCTTTTACCATTTTCTTAACACTGGTCAGGCATGCAAATCTACCTACAGCACAAACATGTCCGCAAGGTAAGCCTGAAAGATGCCATTTGCGACAACTACATTCACCCTTTACCAAATCAATAACATGATGTTTTTTTGTGTCGTGTACTTCATACACTTTGTCCTTAAGTATCCCTAAAACCTTCCAGTTTGCACTTTTTTCCATTCTGTCTTTCACTTTGGCGGTCGGCCAGTCTGTAAGTTCGTCATCCGGTGCATCTAACATTTACACATATTGACACATTAGTGAATACAACTACTTAATTATTGCTTATTAAACTATCTAATAATAACACCATTCCATCAACATCGTTATTGGGATCTTGCACACATCCTTTGTTAACGCATTGATCGATTCCACACTGTTTGAGGTCAGGTAGTTGTACCTGTTTGTAGGGCAATGTGCCCTCGACCATTTTTCAATACCTACTGCAACTAGTTTTTTGTGAGAAATCGGTCGTACGGCACGTATCTCAGACATTAGCTTTGCAAATTCCTCCCTTGTGTAACTAGTTTTTTGTGTTAAAGCATTTTTCAATACCTGCTGCAACTAGTTTTTTGTGAGAAATCCATTGCTTTGCATACGTGTATTCAACATGAGATGGGGCGACAACAATAGCCGTGAAAGGCATTTGGAAAAACATCTTTACATGCAAGGGCTATTGCGTGCTGTCTGTCAGATATAATTGCCAAATTAGGAACTTCCCCTATGGATTCTTTCAGGTTTGTCAAAAACCATGTCCATGATTCACCGATCTCACCTTGCGAAACTCCAATGGCAATCGGTATAATTTGATTGTTTCCGTCCATTCCCACAGCTACCAGATTTGTCCCTACGTAGTGCCCTTTAAAATGTGTCGTGTCGATTATGATCAGGGGCCGCATATACCATAGGAAACTCTTAATCTGTAATTTATAAATAGGATTAGATAGTGGATAACAACACATTGTACATCAAGGTAAAATAATCATAAACCAAGTACTTATGTGAACCTTGTATACTATTCTAATGCATGGCTAAGTCAATTAATAACAAATAATTTGTTTTATGTTTGGCCTGACAGGTACGCTGTGAAAGAAACAATAGTATCAGCATGCGTAGATCCAATTTCGTATGTTTTTGTGCTTATCTGACATAAATTGTTGGATAGTTTGCTAGCATGCTCAACTTTTATAAGACAATTAAAAACTATTTGTATGTAACTATTTTATGGTTTTATGTATGTATAGCTTTTCATATTCCATTTTATTTTGTATACAAGTATATTAATCAACATCCACATGCTAAACTGAAAACCATGCCTATTGACCAACATAATTGTAGGCAATTAGCTTACCGCAGCACCAAAACATATAAAAAGGTTCTTAAAACGTCTTTGATCATCTGTCTCAATGTATGTAACCGTCCCCCCGTTTACATCGTTAACTTATAACTTTTTTTACTGATGTACCGCATAAGATTTGAAAAATTAATGTCACCTGGGAGTAAAACACCACACACAAGATCTTCATACCGCATAAACACCTTGCATTTCGCAACAGAGTTCATTTCCTGTTTTTTTTATTATTATTATTTTTTGTTGATGTTATTTTGTTTTGCTTAATGTTTTCTGCAGTTATTTGTTGAGTGAAGTAAAACACCACATGGAAACAAGTGTGTTATATTTGGTGAAAAGTTATAGACCTTAATAGTGTGTGGAAAAGTACATATATGATGATATGCATATGAATTAAGGTTGCCCAACGTACAAGACATATTGCCCAAGTAAGTCGTATCGTTGCCCAGATTGCATCTTGGAGGTTGGCCTGAAGTACAAATTAAGTTGTCACATGTCACTAAAAGTTGTTGCCCAGAGTACATCTAAAAGTGTGGCCCAAAGTACTAATAGATGCTAAAGACCCCATTGTCCAATATATTCTATAAATATGTAAACGTTGCCTAAGGTACAACCGTTACGCCTAATTAACAAAATTAGTTGCCCAGATTACATCTAAAACTGAGGACTACCGATAAACCAAAATCGTAACCAAACGAATAATCGGTGCCATGTGTCCAATAGTCCGATAGGCCTTGTTTGTTCCTTTTTATTTTCGAGTAACGGTCAAGCAATTTATCCCTCCACTCAATAATAATGAACCTGATAGCAAATTATTCCAAACATTCCCTCGTATTCAGTTTATTATCAATTCAAACCATAGGCAACAATCCAATAATATTTTTTACTTTGGATGTTTATTTTTCTAAAAAAGCATGCGATACAACTAGTTCTTGCATCAAGTATTGAGAAGCTTTAGGAGGAAGCTTAACATCGCTTCCCTTATTATTTTTGGCGCCTTTGATCCCTTTTCCCGCCCAAACTATTGGAAACCGTTCATCTACCTCCACAACCTCTTTATACCTATCGATTGTATACCAGAAAACAAGACACAAAAATCACGTATTCCTTAAAAAAATTACTACAACAATGGCTGCAAATGCTTCCTTTCAAAATGATGCAGAAGAGTACGCGTTTGTGTTAAACAACTATTTGTTGTTTGACACGGTGGTTGATGCTTTCGGGGAGGAACCCATTTTAGAATTTGGGTCCTATAGGGAGGTAGATACGAGGATGAGGAAAAATATTTTGAACTGGCTCCATACAAAAGACTTTTACTGGGATGAGGTTTATGGAATGAATGAGTTGGAGGAGGAGGAAGAAGATGAAGATAATGATGAGGATGGAGATGAGCAGGATGACCAACAGGATTCAGAGGTGGCTCTAAGTGAGGTGGTGGATCAGCAGCCAAATGGGGTGGAGCAGCCAAATGTGGTAGTGCAGCAAAACCAGGTGGAGCAACAACATGGGTTTGAAGACCCTTATGATCTGGAAAACAGGATTAGCCGGCTTGAAGTTTTGTTTCAATGACTCAAAGAAAGGAAAGAAATGATGGAAAGCAGGGAAGAGAGATGTGGTTCTAACAAATTGATGTGAAATGGGGTGGAGCAGTTTACGATGATGGTGGTTTTTTTTTCGTATTTTCTTTTTTTTTGTTGTTTTTTTACTTATTTTTTATTTTTCTGTTTTTTTGTTTTTAAGCCGGATAATTAGATGTATGGTTGCACCTGTTATGAATGTTTGTTGCCTTTAAAAAAATATGAGTTTCTGGTGCCAACCATGAGATAGTGCTTCTATGCCTAACTTAGTGATGTTAGGTTTATGTTGTTAAGTCTATCATTTATGATCATATGATTAAGAATTATGGTTGCCCGATAGTACAAGACGTATTGCCCAATTATGGCATTGATAACGCTCAAATTGTGCATGTTTTTAGTAGCGTTATCTGTGATTTTATGTGTGTTATTTGGTTATAATCATATGCTTTTGATGCTTAATCGTACAAAAGTGCGTTTGCTAGTTCATTTGTAGCCAAGTACAGGAAAGTGGAGAAAAAGACGGAAAAAGAAGTAAAATATGAAGATTTCTCCAAATACGAAGAGTTCCCGTCAAAAGCAAGACTTGTGGAGTATATTCGAGAAGATAAAGTCATCAAGTTAGTGGTCCAAAGACTCAAGAATAAAGTTCAAGAAGGAAAACGAGAAAGAAATGAAGAAAAGAAGCTTAAACGAAGAAATATTGGAAGACTCGTTGTTCCCGACACACCTTCACCATTTTGGCCATAACTTTTGCATACGGACTCCGTTTGACCTCCCGTTCGCGGCCACGGAAAGCTAAGAGAAAGATCTACAACTTTCGTGTTTATGACTTTTTATGATTTTTGCTCCAACCGATCGGTCGAGTCCCGCAACCGGATCCGGTTGGAGAATGGTCAGAAGACCAACCGATTCGGTTGGAGCTCAACCGGATCCGGTTGGAGGTCCTGTTTCAGCCATTTTTCCATCACTAAGATCCCAAACGTGTTCCAAATGATTCTAGTCCCTTCCTACATGGTTTCTAGTCCCTTCCAAGCTCCTTGGCCTCCAAGAAATGCATTGAATACCCTAAGCCTTGGTAGTAGTATAAATAGAACCCATTTGGCACCTCATTTCATCATCCCTTCTCCATCTTTCTCATCCCTTTCATCCACCACTCCATCTCTAGGTGTGAAATTCAAGCCTCCACCCTTAAGGACGAATTTCCACCTAAAACAACATCCCTCTCTCAACTTACCTTCCCCAAAGGTGTGAAATTCAAGCCTCCACCCTTAAGGACGAATTTCCACCTAGAGAGAACACAACCACTCTCAATACCTTCACCAAAGGTGTGAAACTCAAGCCTCCACCCTTAAGGACGAGTTTCCACCAACTATCCTATCCCAACTTGTGTGAAATTCAAGCCTCCACCCTTAAGGACGAATTTCCACCAACTTATCTTTCCCAAAAGACCACAAACCTCTCCCAAATTCGTGTAGTGTGCTCAAGGGTTGTTGAAGGCGTTTGGACATCATTTTCCGGCTTGGTAGAACTATTGTAGTTGATTGGAGGCTTGAAGGTTGCTATAATCCTTCATCTTTGCCTATTGTAATTCATACGTTGGGTAAACCTTGTTACTTTTCTATTTAAAGATGTTTGTTATTGATATGATTATTGAGATTTTGTGTTTGATTGGAATAATGATGAATGTCTTGATACTTTCTTGTTCTTATAATGCTTTTCTTGTTGGTTTGATCCGTGACAATCATAACCATCAACTTGTTACTTGTTACTTGCTTAAACAAACAAACGACACTTGTAGTGCAACCAAGTCTCTTGGGACGACCTTGATTTACCATATACTATACTACAACTTGACTAGGGTATACTTGCCCGAATGTGTTCCTAGTTAACCGGTAATTCTTGTTACAAATTTAAAACCCCGATGAAGCACATCAAGTTTTTGGCGCCGCTGCCGGGGACTTGCGTTTGTATTCTTGTGTTTGTTTGCTTGTTGAATTGATTGCTCTTGATGTTTGCTCATGATGTTTGCTTGAATGCTTGTCTTTTTCTTAAAATCTCTCATTTTCTCAAAATTGCTCAAATGATCTTTGCATCAAAATCAAGTTTTTGATGTTGGGATTTCGTTTCATGTGTTCTAAAATGCTCATTTCAATGATTGCTTTCTAAGTTGCTCGAAAAATGTTTGCGAAAAAACCCACCAAAACCACCCAGATCACTCCAACCGAATCGGTTGGCACTCCAATCGGATCGGTTGGAAGCTTCGTACTTAATAAAACCACTACAACCGATCGGTCACTACCCGTAACCGGATTCGGTTGTGTGTTCTGTAAAAAAAAAAAAAAAAAAAAAAAAAAAAAAAAAAAAAAAAAAAAATCCTTGTGTCTCTTGTTTCGTAAGTTTTATGTTTTACATGTTATGTGATCTCTTGCATGTTTGTGTTTCTTTTTGTTTGTGTTCTTATTGTCTATGTTAGTTTCGTATTAATCTTGAATAAGACTATCTTGTTTTAGATTATCTTGTTTGATTTGCTTTACGTGACTAATTATTTGTGTTTGCGTCTATGTGATTTTCATTTTCTGTGATTGTTCTTTTATTTGTTTTAAGTGTCGTATTTTGTTTTTGGTGTTCGTGATAATATATGTGTTTTATTTAATTGTGTTCGTAACCTTTCGTGTTCTTATTTTACTTTATCGATAAATGGTTTGAAATAAAACTTGTGTAAAAAAAAAAAAAAAAAAAAAAAAAAATTAAAATTTTTTTTAGAAAAACTCCTCTTACCGATCGGTCGCATCCCGTAACCGGTTCGGTTGGAAGGTTGGTCTCATGTTGGTTTGTCCCAGCCGATCGGTTACTCCCCGTAACCGGATCGGTTGGACTAATCTGTTAAAAAAAAAAAAAAAAAAAAAAAAACAGTTTTCAATTTTTTGTTTTTGTGTGTTTGTGTTTAGATTAAATAAGTTTAAATGTCTTTTTGTTTTTGCAAGAGTATCATTTCTTTTATTTGGTTTTTCCATTTTAAATTTTGTCAATTTGGTACGTTGTGAATAAATAAGTACATGTGTTTTAAAATAAAAGTGTTTTGAACTTTGTGGGTATGTTCTCTGGAAACCCTCACGAGACTATAACTCGTCCACTCGGGCCACCGAGGGGTTTAAAGGCTTGTTGCATGCGCTAAATGCAACCGTGATGCCTACGAAAGTGAGTTTTAGGATTTTACGCGTTTTTGTAGTTTATTTTGTTTTTGCAGATTTAATAAGCTCTTGGAGGAAGGACTGGTTGGATCGTGAACCTTATAATCTTGATTGGACATGTTGAAAAAGAAATCGATTGATCTCACACGCTTATGCTAGCGTTTGCTTAGCATCTTATCATATGGAGTTCGATCGTGATGTTTGGCCCTGAAGGTTTCGTTTCACTTAGACTTATAGTTTTAATTTTTCCCTATCTTTACATGCTTTGAAGTTTTCACAATTCATTTATTTTGTTTCTTTGTTATTTTTCCTTTGTTGGTTTGTTAGGTAAATTATTTTAATAAATTGACTTTTTCAAGTCCCTCGAAAGTAAGGCTCACCCATTGTAAACAAACTGTGTGAGAGGTATAAGGCGGGTCTCCCTGATTCCCTAAAGAAGTTGGGTTTTTAATATGCTTCGCGCTGACCTGCTTCTCCGCTTCTTTGTGCGTTTCAATGGAGCTACCGAGAACTCGTGGGACAAGAATAAGTCATGTTTGGTTTAAAAAAAAAAAAAAAAAAAATTAAAAAAATTAGAAAAAAAAAAAGAGTCGTAACTAGATTTAAGTTATTTTTCTTTTGTGTGCTTAAACTTAAGTGTGGGGGGAAATATTTTTGTGAAAAGCGAAACTAGTTTTTAGATTTCCAAATTTTTGGGCCAATTTTTAAATTTTGTGAGCTTGTTTGCCCTTATGATCTAGTTGTTTTCACGCGTATAGGTTACTATATTAGAATAAATGGATTAAACCACTGGTGAAATCGGTAATTTTGAAAAACTTGAGATGTGTCCCGATTAATAATGCAATCCATTCTGGGATCGATGACATTTGCTAGCATATTTATAGCCCTTTCCACTAAATTGTGAGGATTTAAGCCTATTTATTATTAGCATACATCTTTTATGCTTGGATCTTTTTGCTATGAGTGTGCCGGTGATTTTATTTATTCTAGAACTTGTACTTGCAAATCATTACCAGACCGCAGTAAGATCACATTCGTGTGATATAAGTGTATTCGTGTGATAAAGAGGCACCTTAGGAATAACCAAATGGCCTTCCATTTTACATCTAATGATATATTAGCTAACCACATCGGTTAGTTAACCACCCATATGGACCCATTTGTTAGCGTTCATCTTTAGCGCTAGATACCCTTAGTACACCCTCTGAGCCATCTCTTTCTTTTTGTTAAATCCAGAAAAATACAAAAATATTTTACACTTTAAACCTTAGCCTACCCCTTGTCGAAGTCTAATGGTTGGTTGCTAGTTGCTTGGTTGTTGGATTGTTTTTGATGATTATGAGTTAGCCACACTTTGCCATTCGTGTGTGCCATTCCGACAAAGATAGAGATTGATCACCTTTATATTTTGTATTTTTGTGGTGATGCTTATACGAAGTGTGGGGGAGATGTGATGTATGTGAAAAAAAAATTATGAAAAAAAAAAGAAAAAAAAAATAAGTCATCGAAAAAAAAAATAATAAAAAAAATGTGTGATGACAATTATAGCCAATGTGCTATATTATTATGAAGATGAATGAAGATGAAGTATGTTTGAGATATCGATTAGCCAATGTGCTAAGACGTGATATATATTATATATTTGGTGATCGATATTTGAAGAGGAGAAGATTGTAACTATAATCATTTTCGGGTTTGCGGATTGTTCGTGACTAGCAACATGGGTATTAGACTTGACTTTATTTTTCTTTTAACACCAATTTCATAATAATCCCATGCCTTATCCATACCCTTTAATCACCCGAAGCCTATCATTTCAACCTGAATAAAAGCCCTCTTTAGATGTTTACACTTGATGCTTATGCCACGTCGGTGGAGTTTTGTTTCTTGTACAAGCCTATGGTAATATTTAGATCATGACTGAGCAAATATGAGTGTACTATTCCTTAATACTATCCATCACGAAATAAATTGAGTGTTGAGTGAATTATACATCCGTTCTTTTTCGTGAGGTGTTTAGCCATGTTATCAAGCGAGAGAATCCATGAGGTATTGTCAAACATCTCGATTTTTCACCTCTTAAAGCTTAAAACGATGAATCTTATCTCGTACTTGTACTTGGTAGATTTGCATCACATTTTTCTAATCATATTTCATGCACCATGTGGGTTTTATTTTTCTTATTTTCTAGATTTGCTTGAGGGCAAGCAAAACCTTAAGTGTGGGGGAGTTTGCGCTCACTTTTCACTTATTTTTGCTTATTTTTACTTAAAAAAAAAAAAAAAAAAAAAAAAAAAAAAAAAAAAAAACCCAAAAAATATTTTTAATTTTTCTTTTCGTTTTGTCATTTAGGTATGTAGTTTAATTTTTCTTTTCTTAGATTTGCTTGAGGGCAAGCAAAGTTTAAGTGTGGGGGAATTTGATAACGCTCAAATTGTGCATGTTTTTAGTAGCGTTATCTGTGATTTTATGTGTGTTATTTGGTTATAATCATATTCTTTTGATGCTTAATCGTACAAAAGTGCGTTTGCTAGTTCATTTGTAGCCAAGTACAGGAAAGTGGAGAAAAAGACGGAAAAAGAAGTAAAATATGAAGATTTCTCCAAATACGAAGAGTTCCCGTCAAAAGCAAGACTTGTGGAGTATATTCGAGAAGATAAAGTCATCAAGTTAGTGGTCCAAAGACTCAAGAATAAAGTTCAAGAAGGAAAACGAGAAAGAAATGAAGAAAAGAAGCTTAAACGAAGAAATATTGGAAGACTCGTTGTTCCCGACACACCTTCACCATTTTGGCCATAACTTTTGCATACGGACTCCGTTTGACCTCCCGTTCGCGGCCACGGAAAGCTAAGAGAAAGATCTACAACTTTCGTGTTTATGACTTTTTATGATTTTTGCTCCAACCGATCGGTCGAGTCCCGCAACCGGATCCGGTTGGAGAATGGTCAGAAGACCAACCGATTCGGTTGGAGCTCAACCGGATCCGGTTGGAGGTCCTGTTTCAGCCATTTTTCCATCACTAAGATCCCAAACGTGTTCCAAATGATTCTAGTCCCTTCCTACATGGTTTCTAGTCCCTTCCAAGCTCCTTGGCCTCCAAGAAATGCATTGAATACCCTAAGCCTTGGTAGTAGTATAAATAGAACCCATTTGGCACCTCATTTCATCATCCCTTCTCCATATTTCTCATCCCTTTCATCCACCACTCCATCTCTAGGTGTGAAATTCAAGCCTCCACCCTTAAGGACGAATTTCCACCTAAAACAACATCCCTCTCTCAACTTACCTTCCCCAAAGGTGTGAAATTCAAGCCTCCACCCTTAAGGACGAATTTCCACCTAGAGAGAACACAACCACTCTCAATACCTTCACCAAAGGTGTGAAACTCAAGCCTCCACCCTTAAGGACGAGTTTCCACCAACTATCCTATCCCAACTTGTGTGAAATTCAAGCCTCCACCCTTAAGGACGAATTTCCACCACTTATCCACCAACTTATCTTTCCCAAAAGACCACAAACCTCTCCCAAATTCGTGTAGTGTGCTCAAGGGTTGTTGAAGGCGTTTGGACATCATTTTCCGGCTTGGTAGAACTATTGTAGTTGATTGGAGGCTTGAAGGTTGCTATAATCCTTCATCTTTGCCTATTGTAATTCATACGTTGGGTAAACCTTGTTACTTTTCTATTTAAAGATGTTTGTTATTGATATGATTATTGAGATTTTGTGTTTGATTGGAATAATGATGAATGTCTTGATACTTGCTTGTTCTTATAATGCTTTTCTTGTTGGTTTGATCCGTGACAATCATAACCATCAACTTGTTACTTGTTACTTGCTTAAACAAACAAACGACACTTGTAGTGCAACCAAGTCTCTTGGGACGACCTTGATTTACCATATACTATACTACAACTTGACTAGGGTATACTTGCCCGAATGTGTTCCTAGTTAACCGGTAATTCTTGTTACAAATTTAAAACCCCGATGAAGCACATCAGGCATTTAGTTACCCAGATTGCAAATTAGACGGTGGCCTGAGGTACAAAAGAAATTTCCTAATTACATAAACTAGTTGCCCAGATTACATGCAAAAGTTTCGCCTACAATGCTAAGCAACTCGAATGGTCCGACTATATTATTACAACATAAAAAGGTTTCTTGCGGTACAAAACAGAATGGCCAATTAACTAAACTAGTTGCCCACAGAAAGGGTTGCCTGAAGTACAAAAGGAATTGCCCAAAGAACTAAAACAATTGACCAGTTTACATTTAAAACAGTTGCCCAATGCACCCAAAAATTTTCTCAAGGTTTGTAACTAGTTGCCCGAAAATACTGTAGCTTTGTGCACACGAATTGTTTGAGTATAAGACAAGCTTCATTAACTCAATAAGTAATAAATAAAAGTACTGACCACTTGAGTACACGTATTACTAATAAAATTTGACTGAATGCAAATTAAATTCATTCAACCCCCACCCCTTTTTGCATACATCACTACTTGACTAAAAGTACTATAGTGGTTGCCATGAGTACACTATTTAGTTGCCTAAAGTACCATTTGCTAGCTATGAGCTAGCAAACTCATCATAAAAATAGTTTAAAAAAAAGGAAGATACTATAAAAAACAGATTGTGGGTGGGTACTTATTTTGGGTTGTGATCCACTTGTTCATGGTAAATAGACAATTGTCATAACTTGTTTGTCAGAATTTTTGTGTCTCGATTATAGATGACGATAACGGTTGCGTTTGCTGATTATATATGTAACTAAAAGACTTTTTGTTATCTCTATTAGTGAGAGTCTTAGAAAAACAAACATAACAAGTATCCCAAATTTCTTTAGTCTAACAATGTCTACTGGCATATTTTTATGTGATGAATGACCAATGGTTGGTGGTTCAAAGTTGTTAAAAGATATTACGATCGCGTACTATAGGGGTGAATTGGGTGTTGCTTTACATGATGAAGCAGATCATAGGAGGAAATCTGTTGAAATTAGGGCCCGTGTGAACCGTAGACAGCTAATGATAGCGGGAGTGGAGCTTTTATGCGGGTTGGATTGTTCGTTGCCAACTATTAATCACCTCCTAAGGATGCAAAATGAGGATCTGGCTGAGAGTTCCAAACTACTGCTTTCTTTGTTTAAAAAACATGACCGTGTTAAAGAGCTGAATGGTTTCATTGAAAATTTAGAGTCAATGGAGATTTGATGTGCTATGTATTGCTTAGATTGAAGTTGGTGCCTTTTGTTTATTAGGGGATCGTTGTTACATTTTGGAGTCACTTATCTCATATTGTATACTCTGTGTATGTCATGTTAACCTATCGATGTGATCCCTTTTATGTTACTAGTATATATTTGTGGAATGTTACTAGTATATATTATTTTGCGTAGTTATTCAATTGTGTGCGACAGAGTAAGTCACGTTCCAAAAATAAAAAACCTACTACTAAAGTACTAATATGGCCTCTTGACATGTACCCAAAAAAAATTATTTAGTTAAAAAAGTCATAATGTGGGTGGGTACTTGTTTGGGGTTCTGACCAACTTGTCAATGCATGGCAAAGAGACAATTCTAATAATGTGTTGGTCAAATTTTTTGTGTCTCGATAATAGAAGATGATGACGTGTTGAGTTCCATGCTTATTTATGTATTAAAATAATAACCCTTATTATATCATTAAAAAAAGAGATAATTAGAACAACACAATTGGGGATAAATACGCCAAAAATAGTTACAACTGCTACAAGTGTTACAACTGTTACTTTGTAGTAAAAATTAATTTCGATTCAATTGGGGATAAAAACTCAATTAAGAGTTACAACTGCTAGCGCAAAACATAGTTTAGACACACAAACAGCATAATTCGCAACCCCTAACAATCTGTTGCAATCAATTTCGAAATAAACATCAATGGTGCCCAAGTCTTTTGTTGCAACTCACAACATGGTTGCGTTCTTGGCCCTATTACTCATGATGTGACAACAAAAAACACAACGATGAAAGAGATAGCGGATCAATGTGCAACCACTGCTAGTGTCGATGCAACCACTGCTAGTGTCGATGCAAATATCAACTTTGTTTGTGTTTTTCAAATCATTTATATTCAAAAAGTCCCTAAAGTACAAAATGGTATTTGCGAATTAAAAGGTTGACTAGTTAAAGTAAAATGTAAAAACTAAAATGTCGTGACTGACGGATTGCAGTTTAAATTCTAAAAGTTAAATTTAAAGCGTCGATATGAATGTTTGACTTCAGTTTGTCAAACGTGCATAAGCAACATTTCCAAAAGCAACAACAGATGTGGAAGCTACATTTTACCAAAAAAATGTTTATACAAACATAGCAAACTTTTTGTACAAAAACTTAAGTGACAAAGGGCATTCAACCCATACATAAAACTACAACCACTATGTTAATAAAACGATAAATTCAAACTGTTTATAATTATGGATAAGGCTTTTACAAATACCAAAAAGGAGAGAAAATCTTCAAGTAAAGATTCACGTTCCTTCCCAAAAAAATTTATGTCAAATCTAGCAGGAAAAACAAATGCCCAGGCTACGAGCCTAGGCACGTGCCTACCCACAAAACAGTAAATGAAAATTAATGCTAACGCGTGCAAGAACAATCCTCGCTATAAATACGCGAGGTAAAGAAAGGGGAAAGTACAGAAAAAGCAAAAAAGAAACCATTCCTTCACCAACAAAAAAGAGTTTGACATATACATCAGACAACAGAAAATTTTCATAAACACCAAAGAGAAGTTGAAGATGTTATTCAGAAGAAGAACACGATCGTACACAGTAAAAAAAGAATACATCCGGTCGTCAAGAACAACGCGTTGCCCATGCACGGTCATTTCAAAAAAGCCCATACATAGCCTAAACCTTTACCCCCCCAAAAGAAAAACATAAGCGCAAAGCAGATGCTGCGACAACTGGAGCATGTTATTAAATGACTACTATGTTGGGAATTATGTGAAATCTGGATTATGCTGATATTAATGCCGAAGTGTTTCTACTGAAGATGAAGTGGATTCTGCCGAAGATATAATCTACTGAAGTATAATAGATAATAGTCTGATTCTGCGGAAGTGTTTATTCCGTATTTAGTTTATTTAGTGTGGATATACATGAGCTTTATTAGGAAGTGATTGTGTATATCTTATTTAGTTTTATGATTATACGTTTCTTGGGAAACGGTTTAGCGATATTGTTTAGGGTTCCTTATCTATAAAAGGAACACATTAGAAAGAGTTATGTACCGATTGAAAAATTCAATTTTAGTTAATATAAAGATCCATAGAGGATCAAGAAGTTCTTAGTTATTTGTTACTTGTGTTTATATTCCGCTGATAAACATTAGTAGTAGAGATTGTCTTTTATTGTGCTTGTGATTACATAGGCATACATAACGATCCACGAGCTCAAGATCTATCAAGGTCTGTTTTGTTTCAACAAGTGGTATCAGAGCCTCGTGAGAGTCTCTACGATACTAAGGACAAGCTTTTTTCTAAACACCCATACAACCATAACAAAATCATCATGCCTGGTTCAGATGTTGATACTGAACTCACCAACAACCAAAACTCCACCCATCTGCAACAACTAAGTCTCTCTAATAGCAATGCTAAGTTTCCTTACCTTAAAAGGGAGGAATATGATCTTTGGGCTATGAAGATGCAGAACTGGATCTCCAACATTGATTGGAATCTATGGCAGATAATTATGAAGGGGAACAGTTTGAAGAGAACTACCACGGATGCTGCTGGTAATATGATGAATGTTCCTCCCAAAACTGCTGAAGAGTTGCTGGCAGTTCAGAGAGAAACAAAGGTCAGAACTATTCTTCTGCAAGCTATTCCTGAGGATCACTTGAGTGATTTTCACTTCATGCAAGATGCTAAGGATATATGGTTAGCAATTAAGGCGAAGTTCGGTGGGAATGAGGAGTCTAGGAGACTGAAGAAGTCCATGCTTAGACAACAGTTTCAGGACTTTCAAATCTCTGAAGAGGAAGGAATTCACAAGGGCTATGATATGTTTCACAAGATCTTAAGTCAGTTGAATCAGCTACAGGCAAAGCCGGATAATGATGACTGTAACTCTAAGTTTCTGAGGTCATTACCTCCATCCTGGCTACATGTAAGCATAGCTTTAAAAGCTAAAGGTGGTTTGGACATGATGACTTTTGATGAGCTGTATAACAAACTTAAAGCTCTTGAACATGATGTAAGAAGCCCTTTTCGATCATCTTCTACTGCTAGTCATACTGCATTTGTTGGAGCCTCTACTCCAAAGTCTAGCTATGGTCCAAGCCCATATCCATCATCATCTAATGCTGCTCCTTCATCAAGTTCTCACTCTAAATCAAGCAACATTATGGAAGATGTACTTGGATCCTTCTTTGCTGATTATGATCCTCAGCAGGAACTGGCTTATGAGGATTTTGATCAGGTGGACCCGCTTGAGATGGAAGAGATGAAGCTGAGGTGGCAAGTGGCCATGCTTTCCATGGATATCAAGACCTTTGAGCGCAAAGCTGGCAGAAGGTTTGGATTCAAAGGACGCGATCCAGCAAGGTTTGACAAAAGGAAGGCTAAATGCTTCACATGTCAACAGATGGGTCACTTTTCTAGAGAATGCAAAGACAGGAAAGCTGGTGATGAGACAAGATACTCTACTTATCAGCAGTATCAGAAGGAGGTAGGAACCTCAAAGGGATCAACTGCTTTGGTCACTCTTGATAGCAATGTGGACTGGAAGCAACATGAGGAGGCTGATAATGATGGTCCTGATAATGTTGGGTTGATTGCAAGCTGTACTTCAGAGGATAGGCATGATCATATTGCCTTGATGGGCATCTCTCAGGTACAAAACTGTGTGTTTGGTTGTAGTGAGCGTTATAATGAACTCAAACAAGCTTATGATATTATGGAACCTAAATATAATGAATGCTATGTGGAAGTAGAAGCTTATAAACAGGCTTTAAAAACACTAGAAAGACAAAAGGTTTGGTTTCAGAAGAATGAAATAGCTTATGATGAGAAAGTAGGTGTTTTAGAAAGAGATCTCGAATGTGCTACAAATGAATTAAAATGGTCTGAGAAGTTAAGAGCAGATGTAGAGTCAGAAAATCTAGAGCTTAAGGAGAAACTTAAGGAGGAAATTGCTAGGAATAATGAATGGATGATGAATGGTAATAAGTTGGCTAGTCTCATTTATAGTAGTCAAGCTCCCAATTCTACAGTGGCTTTAGGCTTTAAGAAATATGTAGGCTTAGAAGCTAGGGATGACACACGTAAATCTACATCATCAGGCCTAGCTAATTTTATGAAAGAAGGTGACCTACATGCTGTACGTGGACCAATTAGAGGTGAGCATATGCCCATTGACCTTTCCACTCTTAAAGACTTTGATGGCTCACACCATCTGTATGGCAAAAAGTCAAGAGACAGGCCAGACCCTAATACTTCTTCTAATGACTTTGTCTCTTGTGTTAACAGTGACAAGTCCTCCAAGCAAGGGTCTACAGAGTGTGATTCAAATGACAAGTCTGACCTTCCCAAGTCTGACCTTCCCAAGCCTGCCCTTCCCAAGTCTTCACCCTTGCCTGCACCCAAGACTACCAATAAGCATGTCAGAGTTGCTGCCAAGGAATCCACTTCCAAGACAGTTGCCTCTGAAGACTTGCATTTTAATTCTTTGCATAATAGTACTGTTAAAAACAATTCTTTTCATGGTTTTGGTTTGAATACTTCTGCTTGTAAGAATACTTCTTTTGGTTTGAATAAATCTTCTCTTCAGAAGAAATGTTTTGTGTGTGGAAGTAAATCTCATTTAATTAAGGATTGTGATTATCATGAGCAAAGAATGAGTAGGTGTGGTGATTCTAGGCATACTAGACCAATGTGGACCAATGTTAATGATATACCACCGTATGTTCCACAAGCTACTAATTATAATACTTCTTTTCCTTGGAGAAGATCAATTGGAAAACCATATGTTCAACCAACCAGTGAATATTTTAAAAATGGTTTTTGGCCTAGATATGTTAACCCTATGACTGATGGAAGAGGGTACTGGGATACTGCTGTCAAGACCTCAGCAGGTTGTTCTTGGAATAAACAGAGACCTAAGTTTCATTGGAAACCCAAGAACAATTGTGGATCTTATACTTCTACATGGCACAACTCATATGATCCACAAGGCAGGTTCAAGTCAGCAATGACTTGAGCCTCCATAGTGTACTAATTCTCTGTATATTTTTTGTTGTTGTTGTAGGATCATCCCCTTAAGCATAAAGATGTTGGAATTGTTGACAGTGGTTGTTCTAGAAGTATGTCAGGAAACAGGGACATGATGCATAACTTTGTACCTATTGAAGGAGGAGGCAATGTAACCTTTGGAGGAAGTGATGGACGAATTACTGGAAAAGGGACCATCAAAACACCTCAGCTGGACTTTGAGAATGTTTACTATGTTAAGGAACTTCAACACTTCAATTTGTTTTCAGTCTTACAAATATGTGACACTAAGAACAAAGTACTCTTCACAGAGGATGAATGTCTTGTGCTGTCTAAAGACTTCAAACTCCCAGAAGAAACTTCAATTCTACTGAAGGTTCCTCGCAGTCACAATCTATATACATTCAACTTAACTAATGTCCAACCAGCAGGTGACTTAACATGTTTGGTGGCTAAATCATCTGTGGATGAGTCCACCAAATGGCACAGAAGGATGGCCCATGTCAATTTTAAGACCATTAACCAGCTTTCTAAACTGGGCCTTGTTCAAGGTCTTCCTGCCAAAGTATTCACCAATGATCATAACTGTGTTGCATGCAACAAAGGAAAGCAGCACAGAGCCTCATACAAAGGTGTTCCTGTTACAGCAGTAACCATTATTTCTGAACCTCTTCAGCTGCTTCATATGGATCTGTTTGGTCCAACTAAAGTGAGAAGCATTGATCATAAATATTTTTGTCTGGTGATCACTGATGGTTTTAGTAAATTTTGTTGGGTATTCTTTCTAAGGACCAAAGATGAAACATCTGAAGTATTGAAAGACTTCATTACCCTTATTGAGAATCAGTTGAACAAAAAGGTGAAAGGAATTAGGTGTGATAATGGTACAGAGTTCAAAAATGCCATTCTGATAGAACTCTGCAGGTTAAAGGGAATCAAAAGGGACTATAGCACTCCAAGAACCCCTCAACAAAATGGGGTGGCAGAAAGAAAAAATAGAACCTTAATAGAGGCTGCAAGATCAATGCTAGCAGACTCTAAACTTCCTACCATGTTTTGGACTGAGGCTGTTGGTACAGCTTGTTATGTACTCAATAGAGTGTCCATTACTAGACCACATCTTAAAACACCTTATGAACTTCTGTTTGGAAAAGTTCCTGTTATTCATTACCTTAAACCGTTTGGCTGCCAAGTGACAATTTTGAATACCAGTGATCCTTTGGGAAAATTTGATGAGAAAGCTGATGATGGTTACATTGTGGGGTATTCTGCTCATAGTAAGGCATACAGGGTTTACAATGTATCTGCTAAGAAGATTGAGGAGACATTGAATCTGAGGTATCTTGAAGACAAGCCTAATGTTCAAGGACAGGGTCATGTTTGGTCATTTGATCTTGATTACTTGACTGATTACTTGGGTTATGCTAGACATATGGCTAACCAAAATGCAGATTTGAAGCATCTCCAAATACTAGTGCAGAAACTTTGGAAGCTCATTCTGAAAGTGGGTCTGATGATGATGAACAACCCATTGTAGTACCTTCCTTCTCTCCTAACAATTTTGTAGGTGACACTTCTAAAGATTATACTGATGTGGGTGAAGATGAATTCTATTATGCTGAGGACCTTGCCAGACTGAAGAAACAAGAGTATGCAGCCAATTTAGATGCTGAGAGGAAAGTTGAAGAAAGTTCAAATGAAGCACTCGGCAGAAACTCCAATTCTGCTGAAAGGGAATCTGTTTCCCCTCACCTCTCCAATTCGGCTGAAAGACATGTTGACTCTACTCCTATTTCTACTAGAGTGTCAACAGACCTTGGAGAACCTTATACAAGGTTTCCAAAACCTTCAGATCTTGGTCATCATCAACCTAAAGCAGGCATCTTCAACACACCTTCCTATGATACTGACTTTGAACCTACTGTGACTAATCTTGATTCCTCAATTGATGTCAACACCACCACCACTACAAGGATCAACAATGTTCATCCACAGTCTAATATAATTGGTGATCCTAATGCACCTGTTAGAACAAGAGGTACTGTGGCGCGTTCAAAATATGGTCAGGTGGCTTTTATCTCTTATGTCTCCAATCAGCAGAGAGACAATCACACAGACTATCAACATTGTCTGTTTGCTTGTTTTCTCTCACAAGTGGAACCAACCAGTGTTACTCAGGCTCTTGAAGACTCAAGTTAGCTTGAAGCAATGCAGGATGAGATGCAACAATTTCAAAATCAGCAGGTTTGGATATTGGTACCACTACCTGATGGTAAGTATGCTATTGGGACTAAATGGATTCTGAAGAATAAGAGAGATGCTCGGGGTGTTGTCATTAAAAACAAAGCTAGATTAGTTGCACAGGGGTATAGACAAGAGGAGGGGATCGATTATGATGAAGTGTTTGCACCAGTGGCAAGAGTTGAGGCTATACGGATTTTCTTAGCTTATGCATCCTATATGGGCTTTATGGTATATCAAATGGATGTTAAAGGAGCATTCTTGTATGGTGAAATTGAAGAGGAGGTGTATGTCACTCAACCTAAAGGATTTGAAGATCCAGATCATCCTAATCATGTTTATAAGGTAGTCAAAGCTCTCTATGGACTACATCAGGCACCTAGGGCCTGGTATGTTAGGCTCTCTACATTTCTGCTGAAGCATGGTTACAGAAGAGGTGCAATTGATAAGACTCTTTTCCTAAAGAAGAATTCCACTGACATTATTCTTGTGCAAGTGTATGTGGATGACATTATCTTTGGATCCACAAAGGAAGCTTGGTGCAGGGAGTTTGAGGAGCTTATGAAGGGAGAGTTTCAGATGAGTGCAATGGGAGAGATGACTTTCTTTTTGGGTCTTCAAGTTCAGCATAAACCTGATGGTATCTTTATCAGTCAGGACAAATATGTGAGGGACATCTTGAAGAAGTTTGGTATGGAGGGTGTAAGGACTGCTACTACACCCTATGAAGCTCCAAAGACAAAGACCAATAATGAAGCTGATCCACCTGTGAATGTTCATCTGTACAGGTCTATGATTGGGTCTTTGATGTATTTAACAGCTTCCAGGCCTGATATTACATTTGCTGTGAGTGTTTGTTCACGACATCAAGTTACTCCACTGACTTCACATCTCAATGCTGTTAAGAAGATCTTTAAGTACCTCAAAGGCCAACCTTTTCTAGGTCTTTGGTACCCAAAAGAGTCTCCTTTTAAGTTGGAAGCATATAGTGATAGTGACTATGCTGGTGCTAATCTGGATAGGAGGTCCACCACTGGAGGTTGCCAATTCCTTGGAAAGAGATTGATTTCTTGGCAATGCAAGAAACAAACTATTGTGGCTACCTCATCTACTGAAGCACAGTATGTGGCTGCTGCTAATTGCTGTGGACAGGTTCTTTGGATTCAAAATCAGTTGTTGGATTATGGGTATAATTTCATGAACACAACAATTTTTATTGATAATCAAAGTACCATATGCATTGTTAAAAATCCAGTTTTTCATAGTCGAACAAAACATATTGAAATCAGGCACCACTTTATAAGAGATGCATATGATAAAAATTTGATAAATGTGGTCAAAATTCATACTGATGATAATGTGGCAGATTTGTTAACAAAGGCTTTTGAAGGACCAAGGTTTCAACACCTTGTGGTCCATATTGGCATGCTTAACCCTTAACTGCAAAGTTTAAGGGGAGGCATAGGCCTCAGGGGAGGCATATGCCTCAGGGGAGGATTTGTGTATAACTTTGCATTTTGCTATGTAATTTTGTATATTTGGTTGATTTTAACTAACTCTAACCTGCTAATGTAATCTTAGTGTGTTTCTCTGTTGGTTTGTGTGTTTCTCTGTGTTTGTTTGTTTTGCAGAGTGTATGTTCTGTTCAGTTGGGATTTGGTTGTAAGTGCTAAAGTTTGTTCCTACTGAGTTCAAAGTGCTGAAGTTAGTCAATTGTTTCTTCTGAAGTTGAAGTACTGAAGTTATATGATTCAATCAAAAGAAGTACTGAAACAAATTGATTCATTCATTCAAGAAACAGTTTACAGCTTACAGTTTACAGAGTACTAGCAACATCAAAAGCATCTACATGATCTAATAGTCCTAATCTATTACATATCATCCATTCCAACATCTAAATAGTGAAGATGAGCACGATGAGTATGACTGCTCACATCTTTTGGCACTAAATGCTGGCTATGCCTTTGTGATGAGCATAACCAACCCTAACAGATGCTAAGGATCAAAATGGAGAGGATGGATTGATGAAAACGAAGAAGCTGAAGCTGATTGTGGTAGAGAGATGAGAAGGAAAGATTTTCATTTGTGCATCATCTACTCTTTCCATCATACAACAACTTACATCATTTTCCTTTTTCCATTCCCTTATACGATATGTGATGATGCACCAAAACCTGATGCAGAGAGACCAAGCACCACCTTTCTACCCATAGGAAGTGGTGGATTTTTGGCTCGTGGCCTTCGTTGAGGCCTAGGTGCTGGGGGTTGGGAGTAAGATGTTCCCTCATTATAGGAGTCATCAGAATCTTCAGCAGATACACTTGGTTTCTCAACACTTTCATCTTCTGATGAGGAGAGAAAGGGTGACTTCTTTGGTAGTGGATATGGTTTTGGAAAGTAATGAAGCCATGGATTGGTGTCTTCACTAGATGATGATGATGATGATGATGAGGATGTTGTTGTGAGATCTATGATCTCAGGTTTGGTACTCATGATGAATGAAATTAGGGTTTGAAATAATATTTGGGGGTTTTTGATGAAGTAATATGTGTGCTTTGGGATTGCTTTATAGACGGGTTCAAGTGGTAAGAGAATTAATGCGTGTGGGTGAAACAGTAAAAAGATATTTACTGAAGCTTCGTGAGTAAGTCATCTGTTTCTGCTGATTGTTCTACTTCAGCAGAATGGTTTCCGTTTCTACCGAAGTTATAAGTGAATACGTTTAAAAGTAGAAATCCACGTCAGCTATGGTCAACTTTGACCAAAATTGGGAAATTTCGATTTATTCTCTACCGGTATATATTCGCTCCATATTAAGTAATTTGATAATTACTCTCATTCAAAACACTTCCTTTTGTGCAAATCGTAACCCTAATCTTCAAAATCTTTCATGGCACTTCAATTTAAACATGATCATAATAAGATTGCTTTTCTTGGAACTGCTCGAGGAGATGAGCTGTATAGGCCGATGATTTCATTCTTACAAAGATCAAAGATTCAGTATGCATTAACGCATTCTCCAAATGCTATATATGAATCCTTGGTTACTCAATTCTGGGCGTCGGCAGAAAAGAGAGGTGATACTGAGATAGTTGCAAGTGTTGATGGACAAGAGTATGTGGTGACAGAGGAACTGATCAGAAGACAACTTCACTTGGATGATGAGAATGGAATTTATCATTCTGATTCTACGATGGTACTTGAAGGACTTAGAACGATTGGATATCAAAGTACGTAGACAGTATAATATGGTTATGAAGTTTTCTTCTTCTGGTTCTACTTCTTCTTCTCAATTGGAAAATATTGCTTCAATGACTGATGTTCCTACAGCCAAGAGACAGAAAACAGTTGAAATTGTGGATAATTTTGATACTGTTTTGCCTTCGGTGGTATCTCCAGTTGTTCCTTCTGATACAACTTCTGATGCTACTCCTTCTTCTGATCTGGTCGTTTCTGCTGAGTCTTCTTTGGTTTCTTCTGAAATGTTGTCCAGTGTGGAGCTAAATGATTCTCTGATTCAGGGGACTGATCTACAGCTTGATACTGATAACATTGTTGGTATGGGACAGCAGAGCTTGGTTCCAAGGAGTTCTGATAGATTGGCTCAGAAACATGCTTCAAGGAATACTGATTTAGATCTCAAGGCTGATGAATCTACCTTTATTGAAGTTGGATCTGTTGAAGTTTTTCATGAAGGAACTCATGTGGTCTTGGTTGATTGGAAAGCTGGAAAGCTTAACACTGTTTACAGGCTGGATAATACTGTTCTTGAGTTTAATTTCTTGAAAGACATTCTTCATTTGGTGACTAGACATGATTTGCAGATGCTGTATGAACATGTCATTCAGTATTATAAGTTTCATTCAGCAACTGGGTATGGTTTATATCTGTTGGGTGATCTTCAGGTTATGTTTGATTCTCATTCTCCAAATGGTAAAGGGTATTCTATTTGGAAGAATTCTTATAAGTGGGAGATTGAGAGTTGGAGATTTTATCCTTTGCCTTGTGTTCATGTGGTTCAGACTACATGTGGGATGATTTTGTGTATGCTCTCAGATAAGCTTTATCCTTTATCAGTTACTTTTATGGAAAGGTTGCTGAGACACAAGTTGGAAGTGCCTCCTAATCCTGTTGGCAATGATGAACTTCATGCTACTCAATGTGTTGGTTTGATTCAGAATCAACTTCTATCACATAAAGGTTCATCTTGATTGTAATATTTTGTAATATTTGTTTTCTTTCTTTCTTTTCTTAGTTAAAAAAAAATAAAAATAAAAAAAAAATAAAAAAAAAATTATCTAACTTTTCTTGCAGGTTTGTTGTATATTTTTCTTGGTTATTGACTCACCTGATATACTTTGTGTATGTCAAAGAGTTAGCTAGTCCAAAGGGTACAGCTTTGGTAAAGACACATCAAATCTGTTGATAGCTGTAATGATTTGCTAAAAATCATAGGGTATGCAACCACCTATGCTTCATTGCTGAGTGTTGTATGGTTTTCAATTCACCATGGTTTATTCCTATTTGGAATCCAAGAATTGACTAGCCCACATGTATATGGCTTGTGGTAAAGGCATTGGCATTCCATATTTGGTTATCAATTCTCCAATTCTAAGAATTGACTAGTCCTGAGCAAACGGCTACAGGTAAAGACATTTCAAATCCGTTTATATGGTTGCTGGTTTGCCAATAAATCAGATGGTTATCAGTGTACCATAGTTTACGAACTTAAACATATGGCTACTCCAGTAGTGATGGCTATTGGTAAAGAGACATCAAATCCATTTATTTTCATGGATTCACCTCTCACAGGAGTTAACACACCTGGATGTGATGAGAATAGTATGAAACTAATCTGTTTTGATGTACCTCTTGTCATTTGTTGCTGCAAAGATATGGAGTTTCAGAGTTTCTTCATCATAGAGATGTTCTTTGGATTCTTTATTGCTGTTGTTTGTGCCCAATCCTCTGGTGCTGTAAGATCTATCATGAAACTGGAACTTAACAAGTCAAATTCCAGTTTAGGGGAGGATTGTTGGGAATTATGTGAAGTCTGGATTATGCTGATATTAATGCCGAAGTGTTTCTACTGAAGATGAAGTGGATTATGCCGAAGATATAATCTACTGAAGTATAATAGATAATAGTCTGATTCTGCGGAAGTGTTTATTCCGTATTTAGTTTATTTAGTGTGGATATACATGAGCTTTATTAGGAAGTGATTGTGTATATCTTATTTAGTTTTATGATTATACGTTTCTTGGGAAACGGTTTAGCGATATTGTTTAGGGTTCCTTATCTATAAAAGGAACACATTAGAAAGAGTTATGTACCGATTGAAAAATTCAGTTTTAGTTAATATAAAGATCCATAGAGGATCAAGAAGTTCTTAGTTATTTGTTACTTGTGTTTATATTCCGCTGATAAACATTAGTAGTAGAGATTGTCTTTTATTGTGCTTGTGATTACATAGGCATACATAACGATCCACGAGCTCAAGATCTATCAAGGTCTGTTTTGTTTCAACACCATATGGCATACCAAAGGTGGGAGTTTAAGCCGATTAGACTCTCATCAGTCATTTGGAATCTTGAAAGTGCAGGCAGTTCCTTCTTAACCTCGGCGTTCCTGAGCGGAAGAAGGAGCTATATCATGAGAATTGGGTCAAAGGGAGTGGTAGAATGTGCAAAGAGTTGGGTCCCTAGGGAAGGGGGACAAAGGAAGTTAGGGGCAACGCAATACGTAAAGCAGCCTGATGAGTGTGCAAATACTCATCATTTTTATACCTTTTAAACTGCAAAAACATCTGAAAACACTCAGAAATGCATCAAAATGATAAAAATACCAAAATCAGGTGAAAAACGTATCAAGTTTGCATAATTGGCAGTTTTAGTCCCCCAAGTTTCAAAAGTTGTCAAATTTAGTCCCTGGTAAATCAAAATAAAGCAAAATATCATTTAAGGTCCATGGGATTCAAAAGTTGTCAAAAAAAACCCTTCAAAGTTTAAAAATTACAAAATTACAACTTTAGTCCCTCAACTTTGAAAAGTGTCAAAAATAGTCCTCGGATATTTAAAAATGGAAAATTATCAAATATTACCCTTGTACTATTAATATATGGCATAATTGGTCCTTGTGTTATCTTTGGAAAAGTGACAGGTTCAGCCCCTCAAGTTTGGAGAAATTACAACTTTGGTCCTTGTGTATTAAACAAACCAAACGGACCCTCTTTTGTATTATTAACCCAGCCAAAACCCAAAAGAACCCCCTGTCATTATCCTGTGACCCCCCATTTTGACCCCCCCCCCCCCCCGTTATTAATATCCAACGGTCAAACAAAGTCAAACGCGCCAAAATACCAGCTACACTGTTCATCCTCCTCACCCACACCTGCTAAACCAAAACCAGGGTGGTTTTTCACCACCACCTTATCACCCCAGCTGTCTAAAACACTCATCACCACCCCCTTCCACCTATATACCAGCCCACTGAGCATTTAATGCTTCCCCACCATCAAACACTCTATCTTCACTCACAACCCATGTTTTTGCTTCCACATCACACCAAATCCATTAAAACTTCACCTTTTGTGTCCCTTACACCTCCACAACATACCAAAGTGCATTAATTGCAGCAGAACTGCCTCAATCCACTACTATGACTTTTGGCGCCAAAAATGGTTTAAACGGAGAGGATGACTTTGACTCATCCAATGGTCAAGATTGTTGATGGGATATGATCAGAAGCATGTGGGGAGTCTCTAAAATCTATAAAGAAAGAAGGAGAAGCAGAGGAGAAAAATATCTAGAGTAATTTTAGTTTATGAATGTCGAATAGCTTAAATTTAAATTTCCAGTGTATGTTTTAATTTTCAAGCACTTTGTTTAAGTAATTTTAATGTATGTGAACCTTTTTCAGTTTCAATTTCAGTTAAATTTCAAGTTTTCAGTTTATGCAATTTTTCTTGTTCAAATTCTCAAAATGATCGAATGTTGTTGTTAGTTGCTGTTAAGGACTCATAAGCTCATATAAGCTCCTTATATAGCTTATGTAAGCTATTAGAAACCTTAAAACTCTGTTTAGTATTAAAAAGAAAAAAAATACCAAAAATACTAAAAAATGTTGGAAAATCAAAAATCCATGGAGAAGATGATCAAGAAGCTGGAGCAGGGTTACTTTTGGATTGCCCTTGGTTTAGTGCTTCTTGGGAAGCTATAGGTTGTGGTCTTGTGTTTTGGTTCTCTGTTTTGTGCTTGGACTCAATTTGTAAGCAATTTCTATAAAAATTGCATTTCTTAGTATAAGTGTTTAAAGTGTATTAATTTTAGCTTAATTCTGTTTAAATATAGTGATTATAAGTCAATCACTAGATTTCTTGGTTTGAAAAGCTGTCTTAGTGTTTAAAGTTTCAAAACAGTCCTTTAAAGTGTTGTTTGGTTTTACCTTGTTATCTGTGCTAGAGGCCAGTTGTGTTGTTGTTTGTTGTTGTTCTATGTCACAATAGGATCTTATAGCTCAGTGCAACAAAGAAAACCAGTGCTTGTTTGTTAAATAGTCAAAATCACTTTTAATCTCACTTGATTTGATAACTGTTAGGATTTAAAGAGTAAAAATCATCACAGTGGCTTATAACTTGGTACTTTAGCTTAATTTCATCTTATTTTAGCTTAATACAACATAATCAGTAAGTAGAATCAATCCAAAGTTCATAAAAGTCAACTTGATAGTGTAATTTAAAAAGTCAAAATTTCAGTTTAGTCGTTTTTGAATAAAATAGATAATTTTATATAGGATTTAATATTAAGTTTCATGTTTTATGCTTTTGGGATATTAATATTTAGTTGCTCATCTTAATCACAGTATTTTTTATAATTTCCAGCTAGCTAGTTAAACAGCTTATTTCTTAGCTTATTTTGACCACTTGTTTGAAAAAGTGCCCTGTGCACAGTTTTACAAGCTCTTTCACAAGCTCACACAGAGCTTATTAGTGGGACCCAAGCATTGAACCTTGGCTTTTTGGAAAGCCAATCTAGCCATCTAAAAGGTCCAAAGCTTATTTTTCCCTTTCTAGCTTATTTGGTAGGACTGCTAGTTGCTTTTTGTTTGTCCCAATTCACTCAGTATATACTGAGTCATTGCTCAGTGTTTTACAAGCGTTTTCTCAAGCTCACACAGAGCTTAATAGTGGACCCCAGTGTGAGATTCTTGGCTTTTTGGAAACCTCAATAAGCCAGCTTATTACATCAAAGCTCACTTTTGACCTCTGATCCCTTGCACCTAGTTAAATTTGGCCTACAAAATCCTTGCAGGCCTGTTTGTTTTATAGGTTTAGCCAAGTGCTTATTTGCTTATTTTAAGCTTATCAGTATGATTCTCTGTGCCTTTTAGCTTAATATAAGTAGCTTTAGCTTATTTACACCTTATTTTATCTTTGGTTCCAGTTTGTAAGTTTATTTGAGCTTATAAAAATCAAAATAAGCCATAAGCTCAACTGTTAAGCTTTTTAGCTTCCAAACTGCTTATTTTTAAGTTTCAAAATTTTTGTTTTCATTAACGTTACTTAATTTCAGTAGTATAGTAGTTTTGTAAAAGAAAAAACACAAAAACATCATTTTAAAAATAGTGATAGCATTTATTTAATAGAATTTAGGTTTTTAATTTTCCTTTTCAGCTTATTATTAAGCAAATTCTGTTTTTATAATTTTCTTAGTTTTCTGTCATCATAGGATATTTATAGAAAAAAGTTCAGAATTTTCTTAGCTTGTTTAGTATTTATTAGAATTTAAAATAGTTAAAAAGTATTAAATAATTAATAATAAATAAATAAAAAACATAAAAAATATCTTTTCAGTTTTAAAATTAGTTTTCTAATATTTTAGATTTTTCTAAGTTAAAATTTCATTTTTCCAGGTTAATTTTATATTTTCTTGTATTTAAGTGTATTTTAATAAATTAATAAATAGTAATTAATTAATAATAAATAGATAAAAAGTGTAATAAATATATTTTCAGTTTTATAATATTTTAGATTTTTCTAAATCATAATTTCATTTTTCTAGCTTTATTTCATATTTTCTTATATTTTAGATTATTATTAAATAGTTAAAAATAGTTTTTAATTAATAATAATTACATAAATAGTAATAAAAAATAATTTTCTTTTTTTAATAATTTTATTTTATTATTAGAATTGTAAAAATATCATTTTCATATTTGTAGGTCTTTTATTTCTTAAAACTCACGTTTTATTTTATACGTTTACGTAATTTAATAAACGTACGTGTTTACGTTTGTTTAATCTGATTGTTGTGCTTTATAATTCTGTATCCAAATACCATTCCAATCAATCATTAGTGTAGTTATCAATCAAAATCCTTATAGATTATTATCCTTAGTGATCATTCTATCATCTGAACATTTTTAAGCACCATTAATCCTCCGTAGGACTTAACAACCCGGGAATCCACTATATTCCAAGGGAAATTGCATTGGTTTTAGACTGTTTGAATTTTATTACGGTTGACCATTCACAAGTGGTTGACTTGTGTAATAAACTTGACGGTTGGGATCCAATCAAATTTTGGCGCCGCTGCTGGGGAGGCTTTAGCGTGTTTTAAACATTCTCAGACCCATACTTGCACATATACCACCTTTTGTAAACAGTTTTTTTTTGTAAAGTTATCAAAAAGTTCATTAACACTTTTCCTAAAGTGTTAACAACACCAAAAATATATAAAACAACAAAACAATCGTAACGTTTTCTATCCTGTATTTTCTTTAAGGTGATTCTTAAGGAGGTACAATTTGGTTAAACGAGACGATTCCAAAAATATTTTCCAAAAGTATTTAAACCCTTAGCACAAATCCATACCTACGTCTTTTCAGTGGTACTTAATAAATACATAAAAATCAACCACCGCAAACCAAGGCAGTACACCTACCAACTGGGGGTGTGAACATTAATAAGTTCCCAATCTTAAAGATCAAAACTTGCCTTTGTGTCCTTGTGATTTGGTGTACCTTTTTCAAAGAAGCCATTTCATTTGTGATTATTGGTTTAAGTTCACTTGTCGTTTTGCCTCGCATTTGTTTTGAAAACTGATTTTTATACTTAGTGCATGCGCACTCGTTCTTCCAGCTCTACAAGTCCACTTTCAGAGCTTGTAAGTATTCCTCGTAGACGTAGAGGACGTTCTGCTCCTTCAGCCGTGACTGAGGAACGTCTAGTACCACTACCCCCTGTCGTAATGGCAGAAGACAAACCGATGAATGAGCTTCTCCAAGCACCCATCGAGGGTTACGGAGATGCCATTGTTGTCCCAGCCATCGTGGCTGATACCTTCGAGCTCAAAACCGGGTTGCTTAATCTTGTAACCCAAAGCCAATTTTATGGTTTTGAGCAGGATGATCCTCATTCACATATTCGATGGTTCAACAAGATTGCATCGACCATCAAATACAAGAATGTCCCACATGAAGCAATTAAGCTTCTTCTGTTCCCATTCTCTTTAGAGGGACAAGCCCGGAATTGGCTTGAGAAACAACCCCCTCATTCCATTGAGACATGGGAGGATTTAGTCACTAATTTTTTTAACGAATTCTATCCTCCATCCCGAACTACAAGTCTTAAGAATGAGATATTGAAATTCTCTCAAAGATTTGATGAATCATTCGGTGAGGCATGGGATCGTTACAAAGAGTTGCTCCGCAAGTGTCCGCATCATGGTTTTACCGAGTTAATGCAAATGGATACTTTCTACAATGGTTTGAACCAAACTAACCAAGACTCTTTAAATGCCTCCGCGGGAGGTAATTTCCTGAGCAAGACCACAAAAGAAGCCTTGCAAATCATAGAAAACAAGTCCCAGGTCCGCCCTTTCCGAACAAAGACATATCAGTCTCAGTCTAATGCAGGACCTTCTACTTCTACTCACGTGAGTACATCTAGCACTGATGCTAAGATTGACAAACTCACAGATATTGTTCAGGCTTTGGTTCTTGCTAACCAAAAGAAAGTCACTTTCACACAAACACCATCACATGGTGAAGTGAAGAAAGTCGAGGTCTGTGTTACTTGTGGTGGCCCTCATGCATACTACAACTGTACTGCCACATATGGTAGTCCGTTTAAAGCTAATGCTATAGCCGGTACTTCACATCAGGGAGGTAATCAATACCGTCCTCAAAATGAACCAAACTACCGTGCTAATACTTATCAGGGACCACCCAGTTTTAACCAGAATCCTAACATACAAAACCGGAATCAGAACCAACCTAGAATGAACCAAGGTTATCAAAACCAAGGTAATTTCTATCCCGGACCAAATCAAGGTTTTCAACATCAAGGAAACCTTAATCAAAACAATTTCAATCGAGGGAATCAATTTCATGGGAATATGAATCCTAACCAAGGAAATTTTCAAAATCAAAGCCCTAATCCGAACAATAGAGGCCAGAATTTTCCTAATCAAACTCAAGCCATTGTTCCAACTGGACCATCACACTACAACAAAAGGGGCCTTTTAGGACATTTTTCTGCGACGCTTCTTTAAGCAGCGTCCTAAAAACACATCTAATATGACGAGCTAGTTTATAAGTCCTATTATTATGGAACCTAATATGACATTTCACGTACTGGTCTTATTAGATGAGTTTTATAGGACACTTACTCATTTGAGTCTCGGTAGGATATAACATAATAAGACACTTGCTATTTAGGTCCTATTATTTTAAGTTTTATAGGACTTAAGGCCGTAGATGTCATATTATATATAATTTAATATGACACATGTATATGCGTCCTATTAGATTTGATTTTATAAGACACTTATATGGTTTGGTCTTATAATGAAGAATTTTAATAGGACACTTAGTATGCATGTCGTATTTAATAAGTTTTACATGACACTTATTAACTTAGGTCTTATTATGAAATAAACTTGATATTTTAGTCTTATTGTTACAACTTTTATTAAATACTAGTTCGTTGGTGTCTTATTGTATTTGACCTTATATGACACCTAATGTGTATGAGTTCTAACATATAACATATGTTATTATCGTACTTTACAAAACTCAAAAGTATTTCGTAGATTTATACCAACGTTGTGTTACTAGCAATATATTAAAACCTACACCACTTTTCGAACCAATTAGGTTGAAAGTGTCATTTGACTCATTGAACTTAACTTCAAGCATGAAAGTGAAAGCTCAATTGAACTCAAGTGAAGTTTTGATTAATAACTTTCAAAGTCAACTAAAAGTTTTGATAGTCAGTCTATAGTTAAGTCAAGCTTGGCAAGTTCATACTACGTTCGGGGAATACAAACATATAGCGCCTACAGCAACTTTTCCAAATGCAAAATCCTTACGTGATTTGAATTTTTATGACAATTTAAACTCAATCTTTCGTGGACTATAAAACCGAATCCACATAAATATATATATTTAATTGTTATGTGTTTATATTCAATAAAAACATTAAAACTCTTTCATAGTATAAATATTACTCAGGTTTGACTTTTCAAGTCTTTCTTTTACAACTTTAACCTTAAATATTTTTGCTTGTGTTATATAGTATTAGATAAAAATAATACGTAGTGAAAATACATTTAAAATTCAATCTATTCATATAGTTTGCATCAAATATTATATAACACAACCAAAAATATTTATGGTCAAAGTTAAGAAATAAAGACTTAGAAAATTCAATCCGGACATTTAATATGAGACGGAGGAAGTAATATTTTTTAAGTTAAAATTTTTTTTGGTGCAAAAGATTTATATAATTAAATAAACAAATAATTAGAATTATGTAATTCGGGTTATTCGGTTCAGATTTTGGTTCTGCTTAGTTTAATTTGAATTCGGTTTGATTCTATTTTCAATTTTACATAAATAAAAAAAATTTAACCGGACTAACCGAACCAAAAAACCCAATAACACCGCTAAAAGAAATTAGGCCCAAACAATACTTAACCCTAACCTAAATGATATATATTACTCCCTTTTACTCTTAACCCTAATTTCACTCACAATATTTGGTCACATGCAGCCACACCCTTAAATTAGAACCGCATCTCACAAAACATAAATATGCTCTTTCACTTTTCCCAACAATGAATCTCATAGGAATTAACTATTAAGAAATGATGTGGTTCTTTGAAGGTAGTTATGATTCTTGGTTTCAAGATCTCGTAATTACCTTTAATAAAATGGAACAACCAAGCAATACGAATGAGTATGCATATATATTACTCTTGGTCTCTATCTCTATGAACTTCTTATGTTGTTGTCGTAACTTTAGATCGATACTTTATTTTGTTTGATCTTGTATTTGTAAATGTAATAATGTTATGTTTTTTTTTTTTATGGATCTAAATTAAGAGCTTTGAATATGTGTTTGTTATCTTTTAATTTCGGTCACAATAAGATTGATTTGGGTTTCTTTTTTTGTTTTACATAGGTTGGAAAACAACTCACATGGCAAAGATCGGGTGATTTTAGAAGTAACGCTAGAGATTATGGATCTTGAAGTTCGGCAAAAAAATATTGAGTGGTCTTTAGCTCAAATTATGTACTAAAAAAATATTGAATAGTTAGAATTGATGGATAGATCTGAGTATATTTGTATATGTATGTGTAAATGTGTAGTAATGGAAAAATACGCTCGTTTTTTACAAGTCGAGTTTTGAATAAGTGCATTTCCTTCGGATTACATTTTCGCAATTTAAGTTTTAGCTTTATAACTATTGATTACAAGAATTACCAAAAAATGTGTATTAGAAGCTGTTTGTCTAGTTGTGTTGGTCCCAACAAGCACATGTCTATTAGGACGGTTATCTTTTTAATGCAACACGCAATTTCGTACTAAAAATACATTTTTTAGGACGCATGAATGCGTCTTAATACGTGATAGAAAGTTAGCATATTTTAAAACGCTTTAAAGCGTCTTTTTAACTTGTCTATTGGGACACAAATTGCGTCGTATAAAATATTTTATAAGACTATTTTTTTGTCTCATAATATTGGCACTTATTAAGATGCTTATAAGTGTCCTAATAATTTTTACACTTTATACAACGCCTTTATATGTGACACTTATATCATTAGTCCTATTATACTAAAAGTCCTATAAAGTAACATAATAGGACACTATTCGGCGTCCTATAAAACCTTATTTGTTGTAGTGTCATCTGATGAGTTATTGAAGCAATTCATGAAATCCCAAGATGAAATGAACAGGTTGTTGGTCAGTCAGATCGCTGATCTAAAGAAGTCTTTAAATGATCAACCCTCGGGCTCAGGAAAACTTCCAAGCAACACGATCGCTAACCCGAGGGGCGATGCAAAGGCGATCACAACCAGAAGTGGTGTTTCATACAATGGACCCGCTATTCCTACTACCTCTTCTTCTTCTCTCCCGAAGGTAGTGGAAAGTGAACCTGAGGCAACAAAGGACAAGGAACTTCCTACTAATAACGGAGGTACCAACGATGTCCATCCTCAAGTTGTCCAGAAACCCAAATCTAATCCAGGAGTTGTTTTTGAACCTCCAGTAGCTCCCAAATCCAAATCTTCTATTCCTTACCCATCACGTTTGAATGAGCAAAAGCTCCGTGAAAAAGCTAGTCATCAAATGGACAAATTTTTTCAAATTTTCCAAGAACTACATTTTGACATAAGCTTTGCGGATGCTATCATGCTGATGCCCAAGTTTGCATCAACTCTCAAACACATGTTAAGCAACAAGGAAAAGCTGTTTGAAATGGCAAAAACTCCTCTGAACGAGAACTGCTCAGCAGTTATCTTGAAGAAGCTTCCCGAGAAGCTTGGAGATCCTGGAAAATTTCTCTTACCTTGTGTATTTCCAGGAATGGTTGAATGCTTTGCCTTAGCCGATCTTGGTGCAAGCATCAATCTGATGCCTTATTCAGTATGGAAGAAACTTTCTCTTCCGGACCTTACTCCTACATGCATGACTCTCGAGCTTGCAGATCGTACAATATCCCGTCCACTTGGCATTGCCGAGGATGTATTTGTGAAAGTAGGAAAGTTCCATTTTTCAGCTGACTTTGTAGTTGTTGATTTCGATGCTGATCAACGGGTTTCTCTCATTGTTGTACGAGGATTCCTGAGAACGGGCCGTGCTCTCATTGATGTATTTGAGCAAGAAATCACATTACGTGTAGGTAATGAAGCTGTCACCTTTAACCTTGATCAAACTTCGAGGTACTCCGCAAACTATGATTCTGAGTCGGTTAACCGAATAGATATCATTGATGTTGCTTCTGAAGAGTACTCTCAAGAAGTTCTTGGTTATGATCATAATTCTTCGAGTGATAATCTCACTCATTCATCTCAACCCATCATTGCCAATTCTACTCCTTCTCTCACTCCGTTTGAGGAAAGTGACTTCATCTTGGAAGAGATTGAAGCATACTTGTCTAGTAATTTTGTTCCATGGGAAATTGATCACGCTCCCATCAACATCGAGGGGGACATACTTCTCATTGAGAAGTTTCTTAATGATGATCCATCATCACTCCCTCCCGTCGAGCTTCATAACAAGGAAGTCAAGTCAATTGAGAAAACTAAAGAATTTCCTGAGGTAGAACTTAAGGACTTACCACCTCATCTCGAGTATGCATTTCTTGAGGGTGATGATAAATTACCCATCATTATTGCTCGAGATTTGAGTAAAGATGAAAAGAATGCTCTCATAAAGGTCTTAAAGTCACACAAGCAAGCAATTGCTTGGAAACTCTCCGACATTAAGGGTATCAACCCTGAGTTTTGTACTCACAAAATCTTGATGGAGGATGACTTCAAACCAGCAGTTCAACATCAGAGAAGAGTAAATCCAAAAATCCATGATGTTATCAAACAGGAGGTTATCAAACTTCTTGATGCAGGATTAATTTACCCGATCTCTGATAGTCCTTGGGTTAGCCCAATTCATTGTGTTCCTAAAAAGGGTGGCATTACTGTTGTCACACATAAAGAAAATGAGTTAATTCCAACTCGATTGGTTACGGGATGGCGTGTGTGTATTGACTATCGAAAGTTGAATGATGCCACCCGTAAAGACCATTTTCCCCTACCCTTCATGGACCAAATGCTTGAGAGATTAGCAGGAAACGAGTACTATTGTTTCCTTGATGGTTTCTCGGGTTATTTTCAGATCCCCATTGATCCACAAGATCAAGAAAAGACCACATTCACCTGCCCATACGGAACTTTTGCCTACAGACGTATGCCTTTTGGCCTATGTAATGCTCCTGGCACGTTCCAACGATGTATGATGGCCATTTTCCACGACATGATCGGGGAAACAATGGAGGTGTTTATGGATGACTTCTCGGTCATTGGGGACTCATTTCAAACATGTCTCTCCCATTTAGATAAAATGCTCAAACGGTGTGAAGACACCAATCTTTGTCTAAATTGGGAGAAGAGCCACTTTATGGTCAAAGAAGGCATAGTCCTTGGCCATAAGATTTCGAAAAACGGGATTGAGGTGGATAGAGCAAAAGTCGATGTTATTGCTAAATTGCCTCATCCTACTACGGTCAAAGGTATTAGGAGTTTTTTAGGTCATGCCGGTTTTTATCGTAGATTCATACAAGATTTTTCTAAAATCACCCGGCCTATGACCCATCTTCTTGAAAAAGATGCTCCTTTTATCTTCTCACCCGAGTGCATCGAAGCTTTTGAAACATTAAAGAAAAAGCTTACTGAGGCACCCATTCTCGTTGCCCCCGACTGGGATTTGCCCTTTGAGCTCATGTGCGATGCAAGTGATTTTGCTATCGGTGCAGTCTTAGGGCAACGCAGAAACAAGCATTTTCAGCCTATCCACTACGCGAGTAAGACTATGACTGAAGCTCAAACCCATTACACCACCACAGAAAAAGAGCTACTAGCCGTGGTGTCACACCCCCAAATTACCTGTTTTGCAGCGGAATGGAATTCCTGGGGATTGACTGTCATAGCATCACAATCACAGTTATATTGAACGACCTAAAGTGTCGTTTGGAAAACACATCGTTTGATTTAATAAAATAATCAGAGTTTACAAAGTAGATCCCAAATGTAAATCAACTTGTGCGGAAATAAGTTTGTTACAATTCAAACGATGTTTTAAAGTACGCAAAACCCAAGTGAGACGCGTCGTCATCGCGACTCCATGATGTGTCCAAATGCATGCCGTAATGTGAGTGCCTTAGATACCTGAGATGAAAACATGCTAAAAGTGTCAACACAAAGGTTGAGTGAGTTCATAGAGTTTGTTTTGAAATGTAAAACCTTTCAAATCGTTTATGCCGCAAAGGCATTGTAAATCGTTGAAATGTAAAGACTTTCAAAATCGTTTATGTAGCAAAGGCATTGTAAATCCACTCAGTTCCAAGTCCCGCCCATACAAAACTTGCAACCTGTGTGTTCACAACCCACTGCCAATGTGTGTAAAGTTTATGTTCCAAACATATGATGTCAAATGAATTCACAATAGCACTTAATCAATAGGACCCTAGCACATAATCAATAGCACCTAACTCAATGTATATCAGTAGTCAACTGATTTAGAACGTTATACGACGAAGTACCGTAGCACGCAAACAAGAACAATTTATATACTATAACCTTTGATTTCGAAACAATGGTAATCATGATAGATTTTAGCCTTAAAATCTAAAGTACTTGTGAAAAATAATTAAGCATGCATCTCCCCCAAAACAGTTATGAAAACAAGTAAAAGCAGGGGCTACGAAACTCACTTGGTTAACTGACGAGATGACAAGAGTGAGTACACTGAGGTATAATGAGATGCGTTATCCGCGACCTATGACGAATGATATGATATGTCATGAGTTGCAATGTAATGCTATGCATGCACTTCGTATGTTATTTATACCATTCACGGGTTTTTGAAAATATTACTCGTCGTCGTAAAGTACTCTTTTGACGTCTCGACCAATCAAAAATGACTTTACATGTTTTTACGTCAAAATGTCATCCTACAATGGTTTTATAATGATTTTTGGTGAAATTGCCATTTTTCGTCGCAAAACAATGTCGTCGGAAAAACCATGAAATCAACAAAAATGGCTCCGGAAAAGTAGTCGTAAAACGGTGTACGTCGATCGTTAGAGAACGAACTCGACGGTTTTGGAAAGTTTGTATCGATATCTAAAAGTTTCAGTTCAGGAGTTTTCGTTCAAAAGGTCTCGATCATAAAGATATCAAAGGCTAAAGATGGTGGTTTTTGTGAGTTGTGTGCAGAAAATGAGTTTCGGCCAATCTTTGAACATCCGTAAATAAATAACCATAACTCCGCTTGACAAACGGCTTTTTGTTTTGAAAAATATGGCCGATGAACTTGATTTTACTAGAAGACACTTTGGTATAAAAAGTTTTGCATCATGGTTAAAAACTGCCGCAAACATGGACGATAGAGCTAATGAAAAACTTGTTACGTCAAAAATAATATAATTTTCAGAAAATAATACTTACGGCAACTTTATGAAAACGGCCATATAATTGTCGTTTTAACTCCGTTTTCTACGTAAAATATGTCCTTAGCTTCGTATCGAAGTAAACTAATATATTTTTGAGAAGTCGAAATAATTTGTGAAGCTTAAGGCTCGTTTTTGACCCGAAATGTACAAAAACTGCATGCTGTCAATTTCAGAAAAATATACTTTTCGTCGTAAAACTTTAAAAATTCACCACGGCTTCGTTATAAGTCCGTTTTTATCCGTTCAAGCGGCCACGGATTCGTTTTAAAGTATATTTTCTAATTATCAAGGCCAAAATGTCGTACCATCAGTGGGTTTTTCCAGAAATTCGTTTTAAGGACAGAACGTAAAATATAGTTTACGAAAATAGTTTTTCTCGGACAAAACCTATTCTAATCCCTTCAAATCAACTCCAAAGCTAATCTAATCCTACCATACACCTTCTTAGGGTGTCATGGGTTCCTAATCACCATCAAGACCAAAGAATAACTTGGGAATAATTATAGGATGACCATATTGTATATATAACTTAAAAATCAAGAAATAAATGGTATAAATCACATAACTTGCATATAAGCTCCAAAAATGATAAGAATCATATGAAAATGAAAAGGAAACATAAAAATGAAAGAAACTTGCTTACAAGTAAAGATGATGAGGTGAAAGTAACAAGGATTAAACCTAAACACCCTAGGTTTTTATTTCAAAACCTAAACAAGAGTGTTATCTAGATTGTTATTATGCTTGAACTTGAAAACAAAATGATGATCCCTTGGCTATCTCTATGTGGCCGGTTTGATGAGGATGAAACAAAGGAGAGAAAAGCTTTTGACACTTGTGAATTATTGTAGTTGAAAATGAGTGTAAATGAGATTGTGTGTAAATATATATAAGTAGGATTTTGAGTACCAAATTCAAGATACATCCCCCCCCCTATAGTGACCGGATTTTATGGATCTTGTATCCCAAGATTATATTTTTTTTTTTTTTCTTTTATAATCATTGTGTAAATGTATACTTGAATATAAAAGTTGTGTAATTGTTAAGAATGTAGGAAAATGTATAAGTAAAGGTAAATGGAAATTTTTGGTACAAGTAAGTTTTTAATAGTTCAAAATAGAATGTAATGAGATGGTAAAAATTGTAAAAATACTTTCCTTGTGAAAATTGAGTGATAAAATAATTATCGTACAATTTTTAAGAAAACGACGTAACAATTTAATTTTTAACGATTAAGGTACCAAATAAGTTTGAAACAACAGGAAAACTAAAATATAGTTTTTATGAACTAAATGCAAGTTTAAAAATACCTCGGGATCATTTTTGAAAGTAACGAGTTAAATACTCAAAATAAAAACTCACGCGATAAAGATTTTTAAACATAAAAATTACGCGTTGAATATGAAATGAAATGTCGTGAATGTACTAATGAGATGCACATGATGTCAATGAAATGTAGACTAATCATAGTCCATATGAAATGTACGTGATGTCATGATCATGAATTCGCCGCTAAACCTCCAAGGTTACGCGAATTTGAAACAAGTAAACCAAGTTTACTAAAAATGTTGAAATAATGAGACATGAAATGTGTCGAGACATGACCTGAAAGTACGGGTTGTCACACGTGGTGTATGCGTTTGAGAAGTTTTGGCCATACTTAATCTTGACCAAATGCGTGGTGTATACGGATCACTCGGCTCTCAAATATCTCTTTGCAAAACAAGATGCAAAGCCGAGATTGCTCCGTTGGGTTCTCCTCCTGCAAGAATTTGATATCATTATACGTGATAAAAAAGGAGCTGAGAACCTGGCTGCTGATCATCTGTCCCGTCTAGAAAACCCTCACCAAGATGTTTTTGAGAAAAAGGAAATAAATGAAACATTTCCTCTCGAGACACTCAATGCGGTTACTTTTCGTGGAAACTCTACCACCCCATGGTTTGCTGACTTCGCAAATTACCATGCGGGTAACTTCATAGTGAAAGGAATGTCGACCCAACAGAAGAATAAATTCTTCAAGGATGTTAAACATTACTTCTGGGACGACCCCTACTTATTCAAAATCTGTGCGGATCAAGTCATCCGACGGTGTGTTTATGGACTGGAGGCTATGGACATTCTCAAAGCTTGCCATGCTGGACCCACCGGGGGCCATCATAGTCCAAACTACACCACCAAAAAGGTGTTTGATTCCGGGTTTTATTGGCCCACTATTTACAAGGATACCCATGAATTTGTCAAAACTTGTGACGCTTGTCAACGTCACGGAAATATCTCACAAAGAAATGAAATGCCGCAAAATGCCATTCAAGTTTGTGAGATCTTTGACATCTGGGGTATTGACTTTATGGGGCCATTTCCATCATCTCGAGGAAACAAATACATACTTGTGGCTGTTGACTATTTGTCAAAATGGGTTGAAGCAAAAGCTTTGCCTACCAATGATGCCCTAGTAGTTGTGAAATTTTTAAAATCTCTTTTTGCTAGGTTTGGAACTCCACGAGCTATAATCAGTTATCGTGGTACGCATTTCTGCAATGACCAATTTGATCGAGTCATGCAAAAATATGGTGTAACCCACCGTCTCTCTACTGCATACCACCCCCAAACAAGTGGGCAAGTGGAAGTTTCCAACCGTGGTATAAAAAGAATTCTGGAGAGGACAGTAGGCGAAAACCATGCATCCTGGTCTGATAAACTAGATGACGCACTCTGGGCCTTCCGTACAGCTTATAAAACACCCATCGAGTGTACTCCATACAAGCTAGTGTACGGAAAGGCGTGTCATCTGCCGATTGAGCTAGAGCACAAAGCATACTGGGCCTTAAAACATGCCAACTTCGATATTCAGACAGCTGGTGATCACAGAAAAGTTCAAATGAATGAATTAAATGAACTCCGTGATCAAGCATACGAGAACTCTTTGATCTACAAACAAAAGACAAAGAAGATTCATGACTCCAAAATCAAGAACCGCGTTTTCAATGTTGGTGATCGAGTCCTTCTTTTCAATTCAAGATTGAAGATTTTCTCAGGAAAACTAAAATCCCCCTGGTCTGGACCATTCACCATCACTAAAGTATTTCCTTATGGAACCATTGAGTTATCTCAGCCTGATGGTCCAAATTTTAAAGTGAATGGTCATCGATTAAAACACTATTTTGGAGAGGACATTCCACCCGTGGTTGTCCCGGATCTACAAACTTTCCCCATGAACCAATGAATGCGGGGATCGAGTCAAGCTAGCGACTCGGTAATCAAAAACAGTAGCACACCACATGGGTTTTCATCCATGAGTACCACCCTAGTGTGGGGGAGTTGCCCCCCGCTGTTGTATATAAAGTTTCAAGTTAAAATAAAAAAAAAAAAATATATATATATATATATATATATATATATATATTTTGGAGTAAGTGTTTTGCACTTACTCAGCAAATGGTAATCAGTCCGCCATGTCTAACCCACATAAGGATTGGCTAATCCAGGAGCAAACAGCTCTTGGTAAAGATATCTCAAATCCGTTTATGGCTTGCAATTTGCCCAAAATTGTATGGTGTTCAGCTCACCATATCTTTAATTAGTGAAGAGTTGGCTAGCCCGCAAGTTTATGGCTTGTGGTAAAGGCAGTTGGAAAGCCATAATTGGTAATCGACTCACCAAAGATAATATTGATAATTTATCTAAGAGTTGGCTAGTCCAGAAGCAAACGGCTTCTGGTAAAGACAAATCAAAACCGTTGAAAGCTGGTGATTTGCTCAAAATCATTTGGTTATCATTGTGCCAAGGTTCTTACTTGAACTGAAACAATTGGCTACTCCAGAAGTAATGACTTTTGGTAAAGATATGAAATCCATTAATTTTTCTCAAAAGATTGCTAGGGACTAGCAATATCTTAGTGTGGGGGATTGATGAGTGTGCAAATACTCATCATATTTATACCTTTTAAACTGCAAAAACATCTGAAAACACTCAGAAATGCATCAAAATGATAAAAATATCACAAATAAGTGTTTTATGTGTTTCAAATGCAAAAATACCAAAATCAGGTGAAAAACGTATCAAGTTTGCATAATTGGCAGTTTTAGTCCCCCAAGTTTCAAAAGTTGTCAAATTTAGTCCCTGGTAAATCAAAATAAAGCAAAATATCATTTAAGGTCCATGGGATTCAAAAGTTGTCAAAACAAACCCTTCAAAGTTTAAAAATTACAAAATTACAACTTTAGTCCCTCAACTTTGAAAAGTGTCAAAAATAGTCCTCGAATATTTAAAAATGGAAAATTATCAAATATTACCCTTGTACTATTAATATATGGCATAATTGGTCCTTGCGTTGTCTTTGGAAAAGTGACAGGTTCAGCCCCTCAAGTTTGGAGAAATTACAACTTTGGTCCTTGTGTATTAAACAAACCAAACGGACCCTCTTTTGTATTATTAACCCAGCCAAAACCCAAAAGAACCCCCTGTAATTATCCTGTGACCCCCCATTTTGACCCCCCCCGTTATTAATATCCAACGGTCAAACAAAGTCAAACGCGCCAAAATACCAGCTACACTGTTCATCCTCCTCACCCACACCTGCTAAACCAAAACCAGGGTGGTTTTTCACCACCACCTCATCACCCCAGCTGTCTAAAACACTCATCACCACACCCTTCCACCTATATACCAGCCAACTGAGCATTTAATGCTTCCCCACCATCAAACACTCTATCTTCACTCACAACCCCTGTTTTTGCTTCCACATCACACCAAATCCATTAAAACTTCACCTTTTGTGTCCCTTACACCTCCACAACATACCAAAGTGCATTAATTGCAGCAGAACTGCCTCAATCCACTACTATGTGTTTAAAGTTTCAAAACAGTCCTTTAAAGTGTTGTTTGGTTTTACCTTGTTATCTGTGCTAGAGGCCAGTTGTGTTGTTGTTTGTTGTTGTTCTATGTCACAATAGGATCTTATAGCTCAGTGCAACAAAGAAAACCAGTGCTTGTTTGTTAAATAGTCAAAATCACTTTTAATCTCACTTGATTTGATAACTGTTAGGATTTAAAGAGTAAAAATCATCACAGTGGCTTATAACTTGGTACTTTAGCTTAATTTCATCTTATTTTAGCTTAATACAACATAATCAGTAAGTAGAATCAATCCAAAGTTCATAAAATTCAACTTGATAGTGTAATTTAAAAAGTCAAATTTTCAGTTTAGTCGTTTTTGAATAAAATAGATAATTTTATATAGGATTTAATATTAAGTTTCATGTTTTATGCTTTTGGGATATTAATATTTAGTTTCTCATCTTAATCACAGTATTTTTTATAATTTCCAGCTAGCTAGTTAAACAGCTTATTTCTTAGCTTATTTTGACCACTTGTTTGAAAAAGTGCCCTGTGCACAGTTTTACAAGCTCTTTCACAAGCTCACACAGAGCTTATTAGTAGGACCCAGGCATTGAACCTTGGCTTTTTGGAAAGCCAATCTAGCCATCTAAAAGGTCCAAAGCTTATTTTTCCCTTTCTAGCTTATTTGGTAGGACTGCTAGTTGCTTTTTGTTTGTCCCAATTCACTCAGTATATACTGAGTCATTGCTCAGTGTTTTACAAGCGTTTTCTCAAGCTCACACAGAGCTTAATAGTGGACCCCAGTGTGAGATTCTTGGCTTTTTGGAAACCTCAATAAGCCAGCTTATTACATCAAAGCTCACTTTTGACCTCTGATCCCTTGCACCTAGTTAAATTTGGCCTACAAAATCCTTGCAGGCCTGTTTGTTTTATAGGTTTAGCCAAGTGCTTATTTGCTTATTTTAAGCTTATCAGTATGATTCTCTGTGCCTTTTAGCTTAATATAAGTAGCTTTAGCTTATTTACACCTTATTTTATCTTTGGTTCCAGTTTGTAAGTTTATTTGAGCTTATAAAAATCAAAATAAGCCATAAGCTCAACTGTTAAGCTTTTTAGCTTCCAAACTGCTTATTTTTAAGTTTCAAAAATTTTGTTATCATTAAAGTTACTTAATTTCAGTAGTATAGTAGTTTTGTAAAAGAAAAAACACAAAAACATCATTTTAAAAATAGTGATAGCATTTATTTAATAGAATTTAGCTTTTTAATTTTCTTTTTCAGCTTATTATTAAGCAAATTCTGTTTTTATAATTTTCTTAGTTTTCTGTCATCACAGGATATTTATAGAAAAAAGTTCAGAATTTTCTTAGCTTGTTTAGTATTTATTAGAATTTAAAATAGTTAAAAAGTATTAAATAATTAATAATAAATAAATAAAAAACATAAAAAATATCTTTTCAGTTTTAAAACTAGTTTTCTAATATTTTAGATTTTTCTAAGTTAAAATTTCATTTTTCCAGGTTAATTTTATATTTTCTTGTATTTAAGTGTATTTTAAATAATTAATAAATAGTAATTAATTAATAATAAATAGATAAAAAGTGTAATAAATATATTTTCAGTTTTAAAATAAGTTTTATAATATTTTAGATTTTTCTAAATCATAATTTCATTTTTCTAGCTTTATTTCATATTTTCTTATATTTTAGATTATTATTAAATAGTTAAAAATAGTTTTTAATTAATAATAATTACATAAATAGTAATAAAAAATAATTTTCTTTTTCTAATAATTTTCTTTTATTATTAGAATTGTAAAAATATCATTTTCATATTTGTAGGTCTTTTATTTCTTAAAACTCACATTTTATTTTATACGTTTACGTAATTTAATAAACGTACGTGTTTACGTTTGTTTAATCTGATTGTTGTGCTTTATAATTCTGTATCCAAATACCATTCCAATCAATCAGTAGTGTAGTTATCAATCAAAATCCTTACAGATCATTATCCTTAGTGATCATTCTATCATCTGAACGTTTTTAAGCACCATTAATCCTCCGTGGGACTTAACGACCCGGGAATCCACTATATTCCAAGGGAAATTGCATTGGTTTTAGACTGTTTGAATTTTATTACGGTTGACCATTCACAAGTGGTTGACTTGTGTAATAAACTTGACGGTTGGGATCCAATCACAGCCCTTAATTAACAAGAAGCTTCCCTAAGAAGTGCAAACAACAGAGGATGAAAACTATGCCTTCATTCTTCTGTTGATGCAGCCCGGTACCCAAGAAAGTGTACGTCTACTAATCCAGGTATATCGGGTTGGATAGACTGGGTTTAAGGTAAAAATGACCAGCTTGCGGGCGCCGGGATAAAATAAAAGCTGCACGGGTGGAAAAGGTACCTCACTAAAAGCCCTTCCAGTACCGCGCAGAGGGGCGGATTTAGACGGGAAACCCCTTGAAAGGCCTATCGAAGTTCTCAAGGAATCCCATGGGGGGGATACGGCGGCCTCATGAGGAAGCAAGCCACCGGAACTCCTTCAAGAAAAGGATAGCAGATAAGAAGAAGGATACCGAAATCAGAAGAGAAAGGCAAAATACCCGCACCGAGAAAGCCAGCGGAATATGACAATGTCAGCAAAAGACAAACCAATGGTAGTAGAAGTCGCGTACCACTGCTAATGTAGTTTATCACTGCTAGTATGATTGTGTAGGTTTAATATGTAATATTCTAGAATGTCTTGGGTAGGATGTTTTGTATTACATAAGTATGGTAAGTATATTTATCTTGTAGAGTACGTACTGTATATTGTAAAGGACTCCTTAGCCTATAAAAGGAGGTCCTAGGTTATAGTTAGATATAAGTTTTGGTGATATCTAGAGTCAATACACTTCAAGGTTGTAAACGTTAATACTATTCAGAGTATTCGTGTATTAATAATATATCGAGGTGTTTAGTGAGAATAACTGTTCGTTAATTATTATTCTTCTTAAGGTTAAGCACTAGATTCCGCATAGTGTTTAATAGCTAGTGTTCGTTTAGTCAGCTTCTATACTAGATCGTTTGCTCTACTGGGATCTAACATACATTTTTATGTCAATGTGCGAAACTATTTTATAGACCATCACTTATTCTAAAAACATCAACATCTTCACTTTGACGTAAGCACATAACGGCATCAGGTTATCAGATGTGTAGAGTTACATTCATTTGAGTTGATTATTTTGAGCTTTATGCGACATTTCTAAACGTAAAAAAATGCTACACTACTTTTATGCTCGATTACTTAAATTAAATATCTCAAATTATAAAATGAATTGGTTGTATACTTACAACTGCTAGTTATTTTTTACTACTGCTAGTTATTTTGACTGCTGCTAGTAAAACTGAATTGGTTGTATACTTACAACTGCTAGTAGTATACGCACAACTGCTAGTTATTTTAACTACTGCTAGTGATAGAAGACATCAACGAAATGATGCCACATTCGTTGATGCTGTTGTGTATGGTCGTGTTTCTGCTGCCCGTGTGTAGGTGGTGATGTTACCATTATGAGCCCGAATAGGCACATGCGGGTTTACATATGCTAGCAGTATACTCACAACTACTAGTTAATTTTACTACTGCCATTGATAGAAGACCTCAATGAAATGATGAAACAGTCGTTAATGTGGTTGTGTATGGGCGTGTTTCTGGTGCCCTTGTGTAGGTGTTGCTCTTACTATTCAGGGCCTCAATAGGCACATAGTCGTTTACTACTGCTTGTAGTAAACTTACAACTGCAAGTTAAATTGTACTAGTGTTGAATGTTAAAGCTGTTTTTTGTAAGTGTGCATAGTCACTAGTTGGTAGTTATTAGTAGCTTGTAGAATACGAATTGTACGACTAGAAGGACTCGTGGGTTTATAAAATTAGTCCATAGGGAGAAGAAGTTGCCCTAAGCACAACAGTAGTTGCCAAATTTATTTTTGGAAACAACTGCTAGTTGCCCAGATTAAATAAACATGGATAATGGGATTACAGGACAGATGAAAGAGTAAATACGTTGACATACAACGTTTCATACAGACAACTGACTACATATTACGATTACTACATATTTATAAGTTTAATTGTTACATATTATATAACCACTTGATTTATAACATTCAGCGAGTACGAAAAATCTAACCAATCCATGCTTCCTTCCCACACAGACAGCGTACTAAAACCACAAAGCTTCATTCCCATTAAGCATGATCCCTAACTTCAACCGAACAAACCTGTTGAAAATGGCCTTCATATATCATTAACCAAATAAAGTGATAATGTTTAAAAGGAACATGAATAGAATGGTAAGTTAAAAATAAAACATACTATACACAGCACGGTCTGTCTGATTTAACAAAAGAAGAGATTCTTTGTATGGGGCGATGTAGAAAGATCCCGCATCTCCTAACATTTCCATGCTGACAAATAATTCAAGTTCTTTGTTGTACACAAATATCGAGTGGCCCAAATGATTGCTGCTTTATGCTTCCACTATTGGAGCCTGGTCCTTTGTAAACCCAAGCAAACGAACCGAAAATAGGGTAGGGATGGCGAATAGGCTTCTAAATGATGTTATGGAAGAACCATTCACGTCCAACAACCATCCACAAAACAATGGCATATCTTCACCAATGATCATCCCAGAAATCACTAGAGTGGTTCCAAGAACGAAAACATAGAATGGAACTGGGAGTTCATTTTTTAAAATATGCGGTAGGTCTATGACTTTAAATTGGCTGGTTACCAAATCAAAAGAAATCAACATATAAATCTTGTACATAACACCGTCCTCATTAGTTAACTTTTCATTCCCAGTCCAATAGATAAAACGACCTACAACTGCCTGACTTTTACGCTTCAATTTGATAGTTTCACGAGGGGGTGGAAATTTACAAGGCGTGTCCACCTTAACGAGTTCAAAGAAAAGACAGACACATACCAGAAACCACTTTGGAAAACAGGATAGGATACCTTCACGATCATCGGGTCAAGAGTGTCCGGACGGACGCCAAAACAAAAACAAATCTTTTGACATTCAATTTGATGCCTGTAAAACGGGATAAATACTGCAAGTGATTTTTTGATTGTCGGGTTCCAAATAACAGACATTAGATTAGAACCATAAACAAAACACGAAAGGCCATTAGAATTGTCAACTGCAATCATAGATGAAAGCATTAAATCTGTATGAAGTACCGTAGCGATTAGCTGTTCATCTAAAGCTAACATAAAACCCTTGTGACCCTGATCGAATGTTAGCGTAAAAAAACACTAATCATTACGACGAACACCGTAATTAAAGATGAAGGTTCCACAATTTATACTAGCCTTCCATAACTTGCAAACACTACGTAGCTGGAGTATAGACTTAGGAGGTAGCCTACGAATGATATCTAGTTGAACATCCAGTGGGATATTGCCAGACATTTTGTTAAACAAAAGTAGAAAGATACCAAAAGAAGAAAGAAATATTTTGTTAAACAAAATAAGAAGGATTTGTATTGAAGAAAGAGATTGGGAACAGAAGACATTAAAGGACATGTACCGTGATGTACTTTAGGGCAACTAAATATTAAATTCTGCTATATACCAAATATTAATAAAGTATACACAACCCATATAGAATTGGTTTGCAAACCATAGGCCTTTTTTTTATGTGCACGGGTATTAACAAAAGAAATGTCGTTGAGTTTAAAAAAATATAATAATCGACTAATATATAACACAAGTAAAAATACCTATACTAAAAGTTGAAAGAAAAATACTTCACAAGTCAACATTTGACAATAATTATGGGTCAAACGGACATTAAGGATCGTACCTTGAAAGACCGCTAACAATTTTTGTATTCAACCTTGTGCTTCCAGAAGTATTCAAGCATCCGTTCATGGTAAGCTAACGCTGTTTGAAGAGGGTCGTCTACTTCCAGAGGCTGGTTACGAAGCAATCTGTACAAAATAATGCACTCCCATACTCCGGAATCTCCATATAAGTTTGATTGTTGTGGGACTTTTGGACACTGGCATGTGATTATATAATTCTCCGGTGATATACCCTTATTATGCAGTACCCCAGCCTTTGTTAGGTACAATTTAAGCTGTGTTTGTAACTTTCTCTTCAAACCTCGCCACCACCGTGCACCTCCTCCGGCTGACCCGAGATAGTCATAAAGGTAAACAACTCCAGTGCGGATATGGAGCACACCGAGTACCCAGTGTTTTTCAGTTTCATTCACGGGAAAATACAACTGATATATAAAACAATTGCAGAATACTATAAGTTGTTTATAACAATAGTGCTATATTGTAGCAACTCGTAAATTTTCATAAGGCAAAATAACTAATTTGCCCTTTGACTTTGACTTTTGACTATATGACTTTTACTGTAACATAAAAGCAAATACTATAACCAGTAGTAACCAGTAATTTCCCAAGTTAAATAATTCAATCTGTTTCGAATTATTACACTCTGAATATTTTTGTTCACCTTTGGCTATAAATAATTATTTAAAGTTGTGACTTTAATAATTACGAAAGTTTAATCGTGTAAACTTTTCTCGCGGTCTACACAAGACTACGATAAGTCTAGATGTTCAAAATACTCTATTTTCACCGATAGTCATATTTTATATGAACTATTAGCACTTTGTTATTTTTACGTAAATATTTTACTCTTTACGTAATACGCGTGCTCAAACCTACGTTATTAGGTTTTAACAACATAGACGCACCCAAATAGACTTATCACACCTTTAATATACCTAGTTAGAGTATATTGATAAGTTTGGACATTTTCATAAGTATTATATTTTTATGTTACCCGATTTTAAGTTTCGTGACTTAAGGGCTCAACGTTAGTAATTACCGGGACCAAACTACACCCCGTAAACTCAAAGTTATACAAGATAACCATTTAAAACACAAGCACCTCACCACCTCATAGAGAGGTGGCATGCAATTGACCAACACAAAGCCACATGACCTTGTTTTACTATCTTTTGGTCATGCATTAGGACACATGTATTACTAGAACATATATAATGCCTTATCTAATTCATTAGCACATGCAAACTCTCCAAATATCCTCTCAAGCCTTCTCCTTCCCCTTGTGATGCCGTACAACCCCCCTCCTCCTTCATCATCCTCCATTTGAATTCAAGCTACAAGTTATACAAGAAAGTTGAAGGGGTTGATGAGCTCCACATGGTCCAAGTGTTGATTTGATGATTCCATGGTTAGTTTAAGAGATAATCAATGGTTCAAGGGCTGAGATTAAGACAATTATTGGGTGATTAATAAAGGTTTTAATCAAGTGGTGAAAAGATTCAAGACAAGGGTAACGATTAGAAAGGGTTTAGGATTGATTATTCTTGTTGTTTCCAACCAAATCATTGTAAGATTTGTATTACTTTCATTTACATTCAATATGGTTGTAATAATATTTATTGGATGTAATTTGATATAAGTAGTATATATGTAATATGGCTTAATTGATGTTGTACATAAAGTTTGTAACATGAAAAGAAGCTAGAACAAGCCTTAGGTAGGTTTTATGAACTTGAATTCTGCAACAGTCCCAAAGATTGATTAAACTGATCATCTCAGTAAACTTTGAGGTTAATTCAATAAGAAAGACTTGTATAGCTATGTCTTATGGTCGTTTCTCCGGGTGGCGCACCTCATAACTCCTCCTGATGAGTAAATGAGAGCCAAAATGGCAAAACATGTCAAAATCTGCACACCAGATTTCATTTGGGAAAAGCCCATGGTTCTGATCATTTCTGGAAGTCAACTCAGTTTTATGAAATGTAGCCAAGACTTAAACTTGAATTTTGGCGAAAGAAGCGTGTCAAAACAAGTTGTAGAACTCAACTTATGGTTATTTTAGCAGGACTGAATGTACAGCCAAACGTTCTGCAATGAAATATAAGTAATTACTTGTAATTAGACTATTGATATAAGTAAAATTTGGACTTTGGACTTGATTAAGCTTGAGAAGCTGTTAGAGGAAGTAAAAACTAAAACTTGGGCTTTTGAATCACTTAAAAAGGACTTATGGTTAAAAAGTTATGGCCAAATGAAGATGACTAGAGGTGAATATGTTGTTGGATCAAAAAGTTGCTGATACAACTTTAAAACGCGATTTTAACCATTTTCTGGTCCGAATCAGCAAAAGTGTAAAACACGAAAGTTGTTCGGAATGATTTTTTCTACAAAAACTCAGGTGCACATAAGCAGAAAGTGAACGAAAAATCATAAAAACAGAAAACACTAACGGACCTGTTGTTGACTAGAAAACAACCATGGCTAAGAAACCTTAGTGTATTTTGATCCTTTGAGGCCGAAACGAAGCCAAGGTTAAGCCGAGGATGTTGTCTTAAGGTCTTTAAACTTATACATAACCATAGGAATGACCTTGAATATCATCTCAAGTTGTTTAAACATAGTTTAGCCGCACGGCTAGTTTGGACTTAATGGTCGAGTCTTGTTTAAAAACTTGGTTCATTGGATTGGACTTTGCTAGACTTTGGCAAACTAAGAAATAACCATATGACATGTTAAACTACTTCACGACACACAACTTATATCATCATATCGTCACACAAGTCAATCAATAGTCTTTGACGAAACACGACACATATTTTATATAACATTTGTCTCGTCAAATACTTTACTTATAAATGACAAGTACAATAATAGTAAGGAATTTCATTATCATAAGAGGCCTCTTCGGGGTGACGTATTGACGAGTTGTGGATTTACGACTTAAAGTGTCCTGGCTCCTCATACGTTCACTACACGACCTCTTGATTTTGATAGCCCGAACAATGGTACGAGGTTATTTATAAAAGGGCTATAGGCCATACAACACTTAAGGGATACTTTAACTTAAGGATTCATGTACAACATCAAATTGAAAGCCAACAAACTACATATACTTGTACACTTATATCGTACATTATACTGAAACACGAATACTATGCTTTCATAGGTGATCATTAAATATCGTGGTCTTGCCATACTCTATTGTTGACATACATTATGTCCTTACACTCCGCTGCTGATCACTACAGTGAGTTTCATAGCCCCAGCTTTTGTTTAACTGTTCTATAAACTCTTTGGGGGAGATACATGCTACTGCTTTAACTACATGCTAAAATGCTTTATTATGGACAATTACTTGCAAACTGAATACCTTGACTGTATTATTGCATGCCTAAGTTGTTTTTGCCAAAAGTCCCCAACATCATGGACCATTAATCATTGGGAGTGAGCGCAAATATTGTGGATAGGCCTATCGGAATTGACGAACCCGTCTATGTTATCGGAAATAACAAGGCGCACTATATTTGAGGTTACCTAGGTATATGGCAAAATACCTACCCGGGGCAAGTTACTTATATATTTATATATATCGTCCGGTGATATATATACAACAGTCAGTCGTGAGTTCCATGAGCTTAGAGCAATAATAAATTTCAAGAAGATAATTGTACACATTGCAATTATATATTACAAACTATATTGTCCACTACTGTTTTCAAACCTATGCGGTTTCTATCGTTTGTATTGACCGGTTAGGCAATCAAACGTACTATGGGCGTATAACAACGTAGCCCACTACTTTGATAAACTTGATATTTTGTGAGCAACTGTTTTACTTACAAACCTATGAACTCACTCAACCTTTGTGTTGACACTTTTTAGCATGTTATCTCAGTTTCGAAAGGAATTAGCTGGCATGACATGTGAAGGCGCACGGAAAATATTTTGAAGACAATGCATATATTATCATTCGAAAAACATCACAACTTCTATGTTGTACTTTTTATGATTGTACAAACTTGTGGGACCGGTTTGTAAACTCTGATATTTTAATCGAATGATAATTGATTTCAAAACGTCTCATTTAGAGTCATTTTCTGTAACTTGTTCTGTGAACTATGAAGTAATACCCCAGTGACACAATCTTCCGCTGCGATAATTTTGGGGGTGTTACATATATGTACGGTAAGAGTCTGCCAAATTGATCTTTTCAACATCTCGCCAAGCCACAGGGTATGTTGTGCCATCTAAATAAGTGGTAGGCATTTTGCCATCTAGGATTTGAGTGCAGAAATTACACCCTGCCAAAGCCCAATCTGCATTGGCTGGTCTAAACAAGCACATCAAATCAAACCATACATCCAAGTGTTGTTGACATATAAAGCAAATCAAAAATGTTAACATTCGGTTCCTAAGTAACAAAACGAAATAATAAACAAGTGTAGTAGACCAAATAGGCATCAGGTTTACTCACTTAGTCATTAAGCCACCCGCCGGTGCAATCTTCAACACATGCCAAGGCTACCCAAAAACCCCTATAAGCAACAACGGCACCGGAGCCCCAAGGAAACATATAAATTAATGGTTTTTTAAGCTTGAAATAGTTGTGAAGGTAATCAGGCACAGTAACCTTCTTCTTGTTGCATTTCGGGTGTCGTAAAAGTTCCTAAATATATATATATATATATATATATATATATATATATATATATATATATATATATATATATATATATATATATATATATATATATATATATTGAATAACATTAACCCAATGATAATGATGTTAATGAATTAACAAACAGAACCTACCTCTACAAATGGTTCAATTGTGGGCGAATAGAAGTAACTAACTGGACGCGTTTTGGGGTTTCCGGATGTTTTCTGAAAACATACTTGAAAAATAAGCAGACAAACAAAAAATATTCGTTTTCGTTACAATTTAATAAGGTGCTTTACATCTGAACCGGCAGCCAGGATAATAGCCTCGTTAATGACACCGTGCGATCTTGTAAGACGGCGGCAAGGAGTAGCTGATATTTTTGATAGCCCATTTGGCGAATTGACAGACCCAGCCAACTTCGTATAATGTTTTAGAATGCGCCTTTTTTACTGAGGTTGTCGTTCAATTTTACTCTCTTTCTTTTGTTCGTATTCCTATCGGAGAAAAGTTCTTCCAACGGAGGTTTGTCATTAGGACCTACCACATTTGCAAATGACACTTTGTTGGGTTTAACCTGAGATTCAGGGGCTTTAGCGTCTTTCTTTGTTGGTGTTTCTTCTTGGCTAACTACAGCAACATCATTGTTACTGGATTGAAGGCCAACAAACGAATTTTTCTGAACCACATCCCCTTCTTGATCATCACAATCCATTAAATCTAAAGACGGAACACACAATGTTTTATCGACGCTTTTGTTAAAATTATCTTCGAAGGAAACAGGTCCCAACATAGGTGTGTCATTTTGGCCAACCACATTTACATATGGCAGGTTGTTGTCTTTAAACTGAGATTTGAAAATATAGTATTTTAAAAAGAGCACATTAAAATATTTTATTTATCGGCGTTATTTTACTGATAATGTAGATACCTCAACAGCTTTTTTGGTTGGTGTTCCTTCTTCTGTCTGCACACCAACAATATTGTGAATGGGTTCAGGTTCCCCAGCCAATTGTTTCTAAACCACATCTTGCTGTTCATTATCACAATCCATTGCATCTACAGAATTATCACCCGAAAGTTTATCGTCGTTTATGTAAGACGACCAATCGTTTCCACAATCCGGTTCCTGATGAATTTTAAATATCTATACATAAGTAGGGACATATGTTATACTTTATATTTAAACTGTAAGTGAAAGATAACATACAATAATGGGGTCACCGGGTGTTTTATTTTCCTCGTTAGGTGCAACTGGTTGAAGTTGAGTACTACCTTCACCTCCATATTCCATAGCAGGACATTTTTGGGTCATGGCACAAGCTTCTACAAGAATACCAAGGTTACATGGTTGCGTTTCTTTAAGCCCATCATTGTCAATGTCCGTTGCATGGTCCGCATCGACGACCTTATCCCCATTAGGGCCTAGAATATGACACGACATGGCCTGTAGCGACCAAGGTTTGATATAAGTGTAGACACGAACGATTATTTGAGTTTGGTATAAACATTGGAGGTAAACTGAAAAGTAAATACAAACCTTCAGATCATCGGGATTAACGTCAGAGTCATTTGTATTGGCACAACTTTTAGATTGATCAGGAACAACAACAACATCATTATTAAGACCCAAATGTTGTTGTACTTTTGAAAGTCTGTTGTTCACATTCGTAAACACATCAAGTACAACCGGTGTGTTTCTGACCGAATGAATACCGTTTTCTATCATCAAAATTTTTTTATTCAAATCCACTAACTCACAAAATAGAACCCCTATCCGAAGAGTAGTCCCCGTTTGTGCAACATTTAAAGAAGGTGGTTGCTCAATGTTGAGATAAAGTGCGTTTTCAGATAACCCATGCCGTTGAATTTCCATGCCCTTGTGTAAATTGAAATCGTCCGCGAATTCATTCGAATGCTCTGCAATCTTCTCACTAGCGTCTGTGTCTGGAACAGATAAACCATCTATAAATCGGGCGCTGGCAATACACCACGGTTGCTTCATTTCAGCTTGTGTTGAAGAAAGTTCAGCAATGGGAGTTGAATCCTAACAACCAAAAAATATACAATTACTGATATTGTGAAGAAAATTATGTACAAGTTAGTGTATTCAGGATTGTAAGACTGTGTGATGCATACCGGTCCAAAGAGGTTACAACAGTCCGCATTCCGAAACTTTGAAAGTCCAGACCAAGCAAGACCACGTGGAATGACCTTATTGTCTTTCACCAACCAAAGTGAGCTTTTAGGATAACTCTCCAAAATCCAAATCTATAATAGCCACAACTGTCATCTTTAAAACGTGTAGTTATGCAGCTATCATTTTTGAAAATGTTTCAAGGTTTACCAAAGTAAAGGTCACCTGTTTAGGATGAAACAATACCTTTATGGTTACAATTTAAAAAAATCACAAACTAATAAGTGTTATAACATTGTTGTAATTTTACATTACGGGTAACTTTTATATTACTTGTATACAGAACAAAACACCAGCATTTCATAACAATAAAACAATAACATTATTTATAGGTACTTTTGAAATGAATAAGTAATAGTACAACAAAATAGAATCAAAAGCTTTTAATAACTTGTTTTCTAAAGAAATATGTTATCAAAGTTAGACATTCGTAGATTAGTACAAACTACTAAGAATTCTAACCTTGAAAGCCCAAGCGAACCCGTATAGATTGTATGTGGCACTGAACTTTAGGTTCTTTTTCAATTTTAACAGATGATCTTTTCTGTGTATATGAACAATATTGACAGTCCTTTGATAAAATTTCTACCACATATATTCAACCCAAGGAAATACATTCCAGGCTTCAAAATCGTCAACCAAGGTCAATAAGTGTTTATGGATGCAATTCCTGTCTTCTTTTCCCATAAACACCAGGTTTGCAGCTACCAACAGACACACCCTAACAGCATCCTCATCAGAAAGAGATAACCACCTTTTTCCATCTTTTTTTCCGTCATTAACAAGTTCCAAAAGATCAATGGCATGTACATTTGTTATACCATTACTCTCTTTCAGGAAATACACGATCGCAAAATGCGCTAGATCGTTAATCGGTTTTGAAACTTTGCCAAATCGAAACCCTGTTATCAGACAAAATTCTTTCCGGTCAAACGTTAACGAATGATCCCTAATTTGGAATGTTAGTGGAGGGGAATCAGACGAGATGTTATAAACATATACCTGATGTTTCAAAACGTAATGCATCAGAAGGCAGTCATTATCGCACGACTTTATATCCAACCATGGACCAAAAACTGTTTGCCTGAACAACCTTTTGCGGTTTTCGTTCTTTGACAAACAAAGTTTAATATCTGGAAGCAACTTCAATGTAGAACGAACTGCGATTTTACAATTATACAACTTTAATTTAGTCATACGGAATTATACAGTAAAATTAATTAGGGGTTAGATGGTTCTATGAATAAGATGTGGTGTGTGAGTGTGGGCTCGCGATGTAGAAGAAGATGTTTAACTGTAGAAGCTGTTAATTTCAGAATTGTAGAAGAAGATGTTTGATTTTGTGTGTGTGCGCGTGATGTTGTGTGAGTACGTGTCTGAGTTATTATTATTAGTTTTTTAATACAACCAGTGTAAAATGACAATAATATCCTCGTGTATAAATACAAGTTGCCCAAAAATATATAGTTGCCCCAAAATACATTTTGGTTGCCCAAAAAACAATACCTTACAATACATGACAAATACTTTCAAAATATGTACTTGTGTCATAGCTTTGTCGGACACGTGGCACCCCATGGTTGGCTCCAAGAAAATCGCTGGGCAACTGGTCCATTTTCATAACGCAAAAAAGCGTGGTCTGGAAAGTGATAAGCCTCAGGGCGCCTGGTCCATTTGCCTCATTTTCCCTTAAACCAATTGGGATCACAAATCTCAAAAGGTTTGAAATTTTTGATCGGGGGAGAGATTGTGATTTAAATACCAAATCTGATAAAAGGGTGATTGTTTTAGAAAATAAAAGGCACTCCTTTCTCCATGTGCCAAACGATTTTAAATATACGATGCACATGTTGAGGGGGAGCATTTACTAAAATTCTGAAGTTTAATGCTCGGCTTAAACGCTGCTTTACTAAGATTCCATCCTTTTGAAGTAGTGCTCTTTGTCTAGCCATTTCTAGATCACAGTTTCCAGAAGTATTTTTCTTAGGCAAATAATGTGGAGTGACTGGTGTTCTAGATAAAAACATTCTGAATTTTAAAATCTTTGATTAAAAGGTGATCATTTAAAGACTCAAACAAGCACTCCTTCCTCCTTGTGCTAAATGATTTAAAAGACCAACACACATGTTGAGGGGGAGCATTTATAAAAGATCAAAACAATTGAGGTACAAAATGCTTTGATTTTATATCACAAGTACCTTGATTGGTTTTTCAAATTGATTTTTATTTGGTTTCAAGGCGGAAAGAACTGTACCACAAGACCGACCATTTTAATTTATTCATTGGAGTTATAAGGATGGTAAGGTTAGGTATTACTTCCCATGATCCTGCCAGAGCCAAAGGAATCTACCCAGGGACAATCCAATAGATAGTGTAGAAGTCCTTAGGTATAATGAAAAAAGGAGAAAAGTGAGAATAAGGGAAGAGTGCCGACTAAGACAGAGCTAGAACTGGAACAAACCCAACAAGGTTCTAGTGATGAAATATCGGTAAGCACTGAAGCGGTTAAAGAATGACAAAGAAATGAAAAGTGAAAGGGTGAAAAGAAATAGCCCTCCAATAATTCAACCTTAGGGCAGAAACCGAGTTCAATACATATGCTACTGGTGGTTACTAAGGTAACGCCGATATTAAAGACAAGACATCATGGACCCAGTGTTGCACTGCACTAAAACTTCCCAGCTACTCAAGTTCTCTTAAAAGGACTTGTTTCATTCTCACGGGGAACCTACATAATCTATCGACTTTCTCTTAGAGATGGTTGATATTGAAAAAGGATACCTTCTCCCTAGTCTCCGCTCAGGAAACCAAAGTGCACTATTGAGTCTAGAGCCAAGAGATCATCACAATAAATCTCACTAGGACACACAATTCATGTAGACTTACGGTTTCACACAATGTGGAAAGTAAGAATATATATTGAGAGTCCTACGCATTATCCTTGTGGTATTTGCCAAAACATCCGAGTGATACTTAAAATTATTCACGATGAAGATGTAAATCCTTGTAGAGCCAACATCAAACAAGCTCTTGGTGGGTGACACGTGAGATTCTTCAAGAATCAAACTTATGACAACTGGATAGAAACGATGGGGCGATTCACTCATGAATCAACCTTGGTCCAGGAAATGGATTGATGGATACTTTTGAAAAACCTTTCGATGTGCTCCACAATTCTTTTCTCTTAGCACATCGACTGCGCGTTAATTTCTCAAACAAAAGTATTTATGATTGAAACTTGATTTTTCTCATAAAACTTTCGTCGTATTGCAAAATCTCTCTCTTCAGCAATACGCGATTGTTTTTCAAATCAAATTTTCATCAATCAATGAATCTCAATTCGCTGGTTCATTCACTCCATGTTGTCTACTTTGGGACGCTCCGGTTTGAGAACGCCTAGATCAAGCTGCGAAACCCTGTCAAGGAGATTCTTAGGAATTCTACCTGATCACAGGGAGTATTTATACTGATCAACGGGGAATAGTGGTTCTTGCAACCCTATTCAACGAAAGTGAACAAAGACACTTTCGTATGTTTTATTACTAACTGTTGTTTGCAGGAACTGATAACATCAAATAGTCCTGAATATTAAGTGTCAATTTCCCCCGATAATGCTTGTAACTTATATCATTTATACGGATTTACGCTTGTTTTCCATTGTTTTCCACTTTCAGTTAAATTACGAGCATTGGAGCTAAAGAGACGCGGAATTGGAGAAATATCAAAGATTTATCATAGTATGCTGACTTTGAAGAAGTTACTGCGTAACTCATCTCTCACATTACGCCGTAACTAAAGCGTGACTCAGAAAACCAACTCATCAGAAGGTTACGACGTAACTCTCCCCAAAGACTACGACGTAACTATATTAGGACAAATGAGGTTCCACGCCGCTGATAACTACGCCGTAACTATTTCATCAACTACGGCGTAACTAAGTAATATTGAAGATACGGCGTAACCACTCATAAGGTTACGCCGTAACCAACAGATCTAGTGAAAATTACGAAGGAATTGAAGATTACGGCGTAACTCTTATATTAGTTACGCCGTAACCCAGATCTGGCCTATAAATACCCCATGATTTCCAGCATTTCAAATTATCCCATTCCACACACCACAACCAAAGAACGTGGGAAGAAGCCAAAGGCAGGTCTAGAGGAGCATACGGAGTTGTCTCCAAGGGAGAAATCACTCCCCTACGATAAGCATTAGCATTTTATCTTTTCTTTACTTTCGATTCATGTATTTCGTAACTTTGAATATTGAATTGATTTGTATGGCTAATATGAGCGGCTAAGCACCTCTTGGTGCTGGCCTAGTTATGATTCCTTAATTGTTTTGTTTGCGTTTACATTACTTCCGTATAATTATTTCTAAGTGTATGCATGCATAGTTTATTGGTAGCTACCCTTGTTTCGGTAGTTTTGAATGGCGGTAGAGGCTAGTTGCTTAGGAGATATGACCAACTGACCCTAAGTGAGTAGACTGAGACGGGAAGGGTAAGATATGACCAACTGACAACCCTTTCTACTTGTGCGATTTGACCAACTGATCACCTACCGTTTGGATGAACTTAAGAATTAGGGGGTGAGTGTTTAAGTTGCTAACGCCCGGGCACTCACTATTATAAATCTAGCATATAGCGGTACTTAATGACTTGGCTTAGGGGACCAGGAACAACTGGACTTATGAAGGGACACCTGACTTCTCCAGCGGTGGCATCTTTGCTGATAGGTTAGGGCGAATTGACCAAATGTTGTCCTCTCAAATTTGACCCCACCTGAAGTAATTGGAAGTAAGTAGACGTAGACATTACTAGTTAGGAGGATTAACTAGGTTAGCACCACTCTCCTCTATTGATTAAACCTTTGCCTTTTATCTGCTTTTATCTGCTTTAGTAGTTAATTAATTCCTTATCGAAATCATTATTAAAATCTGTGACACCTAGACTTAGTAATAATCCAACACACATAGCTCTTGGGACGACCTCGGTTTTACCAAATACTACACTACACACGACCGGGTACACTGCCCGTTATTGCATTAGGGTAGACCATAGGTATAACGAGACTATATAAATATTAAAACCTGGCCAGTAAAACTTGCATCAAGCTTTCGGCGCCGCTGTCGGGGAGTTATATTAGGATTGCTATTAAGCCTTTCATTTTCATTTTGTTTTAAAATTTTCTATATTTCTCACGATCATTATTCGAGTTTTCATGTACCATGGAAGTTGTTAACATCGATGACCTCACTCTTGAGGAATATTTGGCATTAACGAGGGCAGAACAAGGGCCGGGTCTCGTAAGACCGGCGATTGGAGCTGATGTCCGTTTCAAAATTAAAGACCAATTTATGAGGGAGCTTCGTGCTAACCCTTTTTCAGGAAATAGGGACGAGGATGCATATGAGCACGTCGAAAATGTCCTATACATCACAAGCCTTTTCAACATTCCGGGCGTGTCTCTTGATGTTGTTATGCTAAGGGTATTCCCCATGACTCTTACTGGGGCTGCCAGAAGATGTATTGAAAGATTGCCCGCCGGAACAATTAATACTTGGGCTCTACTCAAGAAGCACTTCATTCAGAGGTATTGTCCGCCATCGAAGATTTCTAACCAGCTTTTGGAGATCCATAATTTCAACAAGAAGACGATGAAACGTTGTATCAAGCCTGGGATAGATACAACGATCTCCTTTACAAATGTCCTACACATGATCTAAACAACCAGCAAAAGATCAACATCTTCTACAAAGGAATCGACGTAACCACAAGACAAATGTTGGACTATCAAGGACCTATCCCGAACATGACTCCTACTCTTGCAATTGAAGCCATTCAAAAAATGGCTGATCATATCAAAAATGGCACGACGGAGGAAGTAAAAGAAACCAAAGTGGAAGTTTTGACGGGATTGCAGCAATCGCTAGTAAAATTGAAAATCTAAGTCGAGATATGCTGAAAGCCAGAGAAACCATTCATGCTATCCAAGTGGGTTGTGAAAGCTGTGGGGGAGGACATCTCACGAAGAATTGTCCTCATGTTGATGAAGAAAATATTATTGAAGAAGCCAAATATGGAGAAAATCGACCGTTTTACGGAGATAATCGAAATAGTAACGGGTACCGCGGAAATTACAACCGTGGGCCTTATGATTAAAGAAAGCCCAATCTTGAAGAAACAATTAACAAATTCCTGAAAAGTTCAGCCCAAAGACAAAAGGAACAAGATGAGTGGTTAAAAGAATTCCAGGAAAACACTGACAGAAGCCTTTCCAATCACGACACAACCTTAAAAAACCTTGAATCTATGGTGGAAAAGCTTAGTAAGAAAGTGAGAATGAATAACAATAAACCTGAAGGATCAAAGCCCACAATGGAATGTAAAGTGATTTTTGCCGATAATGACTCAAAGATTCAGGCCAAAGATACGGATTCTGGTAAAAATCCTGTCGACAGATCTGAATTACGCCGTAACCTATCTGAAGAGTTACGGCGTAACTATGTTTTTGACAGCGATAAAGGGGTTATGAAGAATGTTGATAAGGACGATTCTAGCGAGTTACGCCGTAAACAAAAATCTGAGTTACGGCGTAACTGGGATACGTGGGCAGACGAATTCCTCGAAGTGGACGAATCAGGAACACCGGAGATTAAAAAATGGTCCTACGATATTAACTTATGCCATCTACCCCCATCTAAGAGGAAATATCACTGGTGCAAAAAGATACCTGTAGCTAAGGGGGATTGGTATGATCTATAGGCCTCGTGTGACCGGAGAAATGAAATTTGCGATGGAGGTAGCGATAAGGATAGGGTCAAGAATAACAAATTCATGTGGCATGCATATACTGATGATGAAAGATTGGAAAAACTCTCCTTCGAGGATGAAGAGGTGCCACCTATCACTCACTGGTGTACTCCGATAATCATAATCGACGATGAATCCACACGAGCATGTCCTACGTGCGACCACTTCCGCGAGTATTTGCAACGGTAGGGATAGTGTTAAAGAAGAAGAATGGACGTGCCCTCACGATCTTGAAAGACATAATATCAAGTTCGGGGATTTGACATTTGATGATTGGTACGCAATACAATTCGGGAATGCTAAGATTAACCCGAATCTTCTTAAAAAGCTCAAGATTGACTACGAGGATCATAATCAGAACAAGGAAGTGGCTAATAATGACATCTACTGCATGGAAGATCATTTAAGCAAAACTGACAATAATGAAATCCGTAGTCACTGGTGTGAAAGGATAAAATCTCCTGGGGAAGTTTTCTGGGCATCATGCAACCCTTATGACGATATATGTAACGAGGGAAGCAGCTTAAGGAGAATGGGAGAAGACGGATTCTTTTGGACCTCAACCAACGATAAGGAAAGAACAAGTTTGCCTTGGTTGGACAACTTGGGATTTTACAGTTGGGTGAAGATTAAGTATGGACATATAGATACGTTAACAAAAGATAAGATTTGGAAAGAATACATGAGTAAAGAAAATTCAAACAACGAGGGTCCTAACAACTCAAGTGAAATAACGGTTGAGGGTGACAAGGAGCTGGTAAGAAATGAAAAGGAAGAATGCAAGTGTGTACTAGTGGAGAATCTGCTCGATGAAGAATGGTTTAAAGGTATTGATTCTGACGACGATGACATTGAGGGGATTTTTGATTACCTTGAGCTGCAAGGGAATGAGGAATTTACTGATCCCGACAATGAAGCATATGAGCAAAGGAGTGCAAACTCCTTGGGATTCCCTACAAGAGGCCGCCACCAATTATTGTCGAAAAGTATGAGTTCACTCGCTACCATTTGGGGCCGGAGGATTTTTTTTGTAAAATTCGGAAGATAGAGACTAAAGAATACCTCCGCTCTGCCACAAATGTCGCTTGGGTCAGGTATAACTTGATGAAAGACATAGAGGAGGTTGGCCAAGTCCTAAGGCCCCCATAAAGCCCCACGGCTCTGAGTCTAACTTAAAGACTCGTAAATAAAGAAAAGTGCTCTTTCGGGAGACAACCCGAATTATCCCTTTCTTTTGTTTTATTTCCTTTTCTGTAGGGTTTTGTGTTTTTAAATTTTTGCAGGAAATGAGGAAATGATTGCTGCTGCAGTTTGATGATCTGATCCTAGTTACGGCGTAACTCATCTCTGTGATTACGCCGTAACCAACCCTTTGCAGCAGTATTTTAGATGCATTACCAATTACGGCGTAATACCATCACAGTGGTTACGCCGTAGCCACTCGCTTTGCAGCTTATGTCAGGTTTTTCCAGTTACGGCGTAACTCCCTCAAAGAGTTACGACGTAACCTTCCTCTGCTTTACTTCTTTCATTTTAAAACGCAATAACCTTGTATTAGTATTTTAAATGAACTTTGTGGGTGTGTTCCCTGTAAACCCTAACGAGACTTCACTCGTCCACTTGGGACACCAAGTGGTTTAAAACCCTTGTTGCATATGCTAAATGCAACCGCGATTCCTATGAAAGTGAGTTAGGTTTGTTTTTATTTTTAGAATTATGCTTGTCGGTAGTGTGATTTCAGGGATTGAAGTTTGTTCATGATGCTTATACGCTATGTTGCAAAAATCGATCGAGGCGGCCGATTAATCGCTAGGCGGTGATTAGCCGTTCCAATTTTCATTAATCGGCCTTATTAATCGGTTACTGACAAAAATCGGATAAAAATCGGATTAATCGGCCTAGGCGGCCAATTAATCGGTCAAATCAGAGAAAATCGAAAAAATCAATTACGGGTAAAAATGGGCAAAATGGGGAAAAATCGGCAAAATCGGCCAGATCGAAAAAAAATCGGCTAGATCGGCCAAATCGGGCATATAGTTTCAAAATTTTATAATTTTATATATAAAAAATCCAATCTGATTAATCCCCGCTTAACCGATTAATCGCTAGGCCCTACCCGGCCGCCCAGCTATCGCCTAGCGATTTTTGAAACCTTGCTTATACGAAGGCACGTCTCTTTTCGTGGGCCTTCTTTCTTTTTGGAGCAAATTTTAGGGAAGTTCTCGCTCTAATTCTACTTTTCTCTTCATCTTTATTTAATCGCTTAGTACAAAAGGGACTTTGTACAATTCAAGTGGGGGGACGGGAGTAGAATTATCATTTGAACTTTATATTGCCCTCGTTTTTTTAGTTTATTTTGAAAAATTATGCCGTTTTTAAAATTTTGACATGTTTTTCTTAACCTAACTAGATTAGACCTTAGCCGAGTACATACAACCCTTGATATTATATGGTGAGATTAGCCTTATCCATTTCCAATATTTTACCCCAAATCCACCAAATTATGAGTATGCCGGTAGCTTGTAAACTTTTGAACTTGGCCTTTGCATCATTTTGAGACCATAGACGAGGTATGTTGAGTTAGCTTGATATATTTGGACTTTTCAGTTTAAGAAGGAAATATTATAAGATTATCACCCAAATAGCCTACCATAGTGTGTCTATCGATTAGTCACCTCGACTTCTCGACCCCCATGTGAAACCCTTTTGTTGCACTCACCTTTAGTGCAAGATACCCCTAGATACACCCATCTGAGCCATTCCTTTCATTTTGTTAACCCAATATATTGTTTCGATACACCTATACACCTTAGCCTACCCTGTAGTCTTTATTTGTGATTGGGAAGTTATCATTTGCCTAAGTTCAAGGTTCAAGTGGAAAGGTTCAGAAATCACGCTTTCGTCGACAACATATTCCTGAAGATCATTGAAGACCCCCCGAATTCCTATTGTTCATCTCAAGTGGGAGGATGTTATGTTTAGTTATTATTGTTATGTTGATATATATATATATATATATATATATATTGTTATGTTATTTAGTTATTGTAAAAGTGCATTGTTATAAGCACTATGTTATGAGCTTAATAGATTTAGTATCGAGGTGGCCACCTCGGTCACATTCGAAGATTGGAGTTGGTAATTATCCCAACAGTTGGAGAAAAGGTAGTGTGCCCATCACGACGTCCTCTAATGACACATCTACCTAGTATTTCATGATCCGGTTTCTTGACTTCAAAACTTGAACTTTGGGCGGACGGTAAGTGGTGATGACTTGGTTATAGATTTAGACTACCTGCTTGATTTTTATTTTACACAATTTATATATCCCATGTCTTATCCTACCCTTTAGTCATGAAGCGTGTCTAGGTGATGCAGTGAGCAATCTTTGGTGTCTTGGCCATGGATTTGGTTATGTATCATTGATTTTGTCCACTTCGCCGTGACATGTTAGTAATGACGAGTCACCCCCTTAACCTTTGTCGTGTCTACCCATATTGCCTTCGAGAATTGTTTAGCCCTTAACTCTAGTGGTGGAGATTTGTGTAACCGCCAAGCTTATGATAGAATACATGCTATGACTGTGCGATTGAGTGATCACCCCGAAATTGACACTTAGAATAGTTGAGAGATTTGAGTGTTTCGTTCCCATTTCGTGAGGTTTTCGGCTTTGTTTTATTCTAGCATAAGGGATTTGTAAACTTATATTTTCCAGGTTATGGGAGATATCTTTTTAGAAATCTTTCTAATAAGGTCTACTTGAGGGCAAGTAGAGTTCAAGTGGGGGGATATTTGATAAAATCAAATAGTCCTGAATATTAAGTGTAAATTTCTCCCGATAATGCTTGTAATTTATATCATTTATATGGATTTACGCTTGTTTTCCATTGTTTTCCACTTTCAGGTAAATTACAAGCATTGGAGCTAAAGAGACGCGGAATTGGAGAAATATCAAAGATTTATCATAGTATGCTGACTTTGAAGAAGTTACGGCGTAACTCATCTCTCACATTACGCCGTAACTAAAGCGTGACTCAGAAAACCAACTCATCAGAAGGTTACGACGTAACTCTCCCCAAAGACTACGACGTAACTATATTAGGTCAAATGAGGTTCCACGCCGCTGATAACTACGCCGTAACTATTTCATCAACTACGGCGTAACTAAGTAATATTGAAGATACGGCGTAACCACTCATAAGGTTACGCCGTAACCAACAGATCTATTGAAAATTACGAAAGAATTGAAGATTACGGCGTAACTGTTATATTAGTTATGTCGTAACCCAGATCTGGCCTATAAATACCCTACGATTTCCAGCATTTCAAATCATCCAATTCCACACACCACAACCAAAGAACGTGGGAAGAAGCCAAAGACAGGTCTAGAGGAGCATACGGAGCTGTCTCCAAGGGAGAAATCACTACCCTACGATAAGCATTAGCATTTTATCTTTTCTTTACTTTCGATTCATGTATCTCGTAACTTTGAATATTGAATTGATTTGTATGGTTAATATGAGCGGCTAAGCACCTCTTGGTGCTGGCCTAGTTATGATTCCTTAATTATTTTGTTTGTGTTTACATTACTTCCGTATAATTATTTCTAAGTGTATGCATGCATAGTTTATTGGTTGCTACCCTTGTTTCGGTAGTTTTGAATGGCGGTAGAGGCTAGTTGCTTAGGAGATATGACCAACTGACCCTAAGTGAGTAGACTGAGATGGGAAGGGTAAGATATGACCAACTGGCGACCCTTTCTACTTGTGCGATTTGACCAACTGATCACCTACCGTTTGGATGAACTTAAGAATTAGGGGGTGAGTGTTTAAGTTGCTAACGCTCAGGCACTCACTATTATAAATCTAGCATGTAGCGGTACTTAATGACTTGGCTTAGGGGACCAGGAACAACTGGACTTATGAAGGGACACCTGACTTCTCCAGTGGTGGCATCTTTGCTGATAGGTTAGGGCGAATTGACCAAATGTTGTCCTCTCGAATTTGATCCCACCTGAAGTAATTGGAAGTAAGTAGACGTAGACATTACTAGTTAGGAGGATTAACTAGGTTAGCACCACTCTCCTCTATTGATTAAACCTTTGCCTTTTATCTGCTTTTATCTGCTTTAGTAGTTAATTAATTCCTTATCGAAATCATTATTAAAATCTGTGACACCTAGACTTAGTAATAATCCAACACACATAGCTCTTGGGACGACCTCGATTTTACCAAATACTACACTACGCACGACTAGGTACACTGCCCGTTAGTGCATTAGGGTAGACCATAGGTATAACGAGACTATATAAATATTAAAACCTGGTTAGTAAAACCTGCATCAGGAACATCTGATGGTTGCAGCTGATCAATATTGAGAAGTCAATCCATAACCGCATGCTCACACCTCAAGCTCATAATCAAATAAATCATGATAATCTAAAGACCTCAAGCTATGCTTCCTCAACTTTGATGCAAAATATCATGATCCAACAAAGTGTGAGCATGTTGGTCCAGAAGTCACAAATATCACATGGAGGCGATACAACAAAGGATAATTCAGAGATTTACTATGGCTGATGATGTAGAAGTAAAGTGAAAAGATCACCAAGTCATGGATCACTTAAAGACCTCCACTGAAAGTACAAAATATGTGGACTTTGAAGAATCAACGGCTACAAGCTACAGATCAAAGAACGTGTAATAGAATGCTAGAACTCAAAATGTATTATCTATAAGTAATTGAGGTGACCTCCCTTAGGGGAGATTGTTAGGATTTAGTAAATCTGTGAGTGAAAGACTCGGTCACCTCAAGTATTTGTAAGCAATAGAAAGCTCGTAGTCTTAGTTGTTTTTGTTATTATAAGTAGTTAGTTAAGAAATACCGTGGAGGACGGACGGGTCTTTACCCACTGTATACTTAATCCACAGCCCGTAGGTGGCGTATATTATAAAAACTATAAATACCTTCTACCTCCCAAGGTAGAAGGTTGGAGCTTCATAATATACATTTACTTTCTCTCACTGGAAGTTTCCATTCTCTCCACTTTCTCTCTCTAAACACTTCATTCATTCGAACCATAACTTGTATGTTTGTGTGATTGTGATAACCAATATGTTACACCGATCCATAAACCCTAAATCTGCCTCAACACATTCTAAAAACCCTAGCTTTCTCCTTTATTTATTTATTTTTTTTTATCTTTGTCGATCGTTGATTTCTCTAGTAAACTAGTCGATGTGATTCCAAGGTTAGAAAATCATTGGTTTTTTGGATAACCAGTCGTTTGTGTGATATCGTTTAGTTGTTGATCATTGGTCTTGCTGTGTGATCAGTCGACTTGTGTGTTACTGCTTCTTTGGCAGTAGTGGTTTTATTATTGGTTGTTATTGTTATCAACTCTAAACCTTGTTCGCTACCCGTTTCTGTTACTAAACCCTAATACTACATCCACTGTTCAGATACTTCTCCATAAACCCTAAACCTTCCAAAGCTCATTGTTCACGTTTTTATACAACAAGCCTTCATCATGACCTTTACTACCCCCCGCCCCCCGTGATCTTGCTTTCCGACAAGTTCATGACACTTAATAATATTACCGCACTAGTGACCCTTAAGTTAGATGTTGATGAGATGAATTATGCATCTTGGTTGTACTTCTTCAAAAACTTGTGCAAAGGTTATGGTCTTTTGGATCATATTTTCGGCCCTGTTGACGCTTTTTCAAGTAATTCACCGCCTCATGATTTCGAATGGTTGAAGAGTGACACCATTATACTCTCATGGATTTTTTTAACCGCATCTAAGACACTTCAATAAAGGCTTGTTGTAAATGATCCTTAAATGGCTAAGGACGCATGGGACCTACTCGGTTTGATTTTCAATGACAACAAACGCACTCGTTCTATTGCCTTGAACGTCGAGTTACGTGTTTTGAAGCTTGGAGACATGCCTATTGATGCTTACTATAGAAAGATTGAGTTGATTGCTACTATCTTGATGAGTCTCGGGTCACCTATTAGTAATGACGATGTGGTCACTTTTGCTCTTGAAGGCTTACCCGATAAGTATGATAGCGTCACTACTATTATTGCTCATCAGGAGCCTTTCCCAGATCTTAAGATGGTTACTTTGATGCTTACTACCGAGGAAATGAGGTTGAAGTCCAGGGCTCAAAGTTCCTCTATTGATTCCTCGTCATCCTCTCCTATGGTCGTGCTTGCCAAAACATGTATTACTTCTCGAAGTCTCATTGTTGTTAACTTTTAGAAACCATGCTTTAATTTTGCTGAGGGCCATTATCGTTTTGGTGAGACTTGTAATTTTATGCATGTAATACATCTAATGGCACACTTGGGAATCCTTATTTGTGGTCAAATAGTATGGCTAGTTCTCATTCCAATGTCACCGAATTTAATATAACACCACAACAAATGATGGAATTGATAAGGACACAACAAGTCATGTTAGCTAAGCTTGGATGTAGTAGCAATACTAGTATGGGACTAAACAATTCACCCAGTGGAACCACACAAGTTATACAGCATGTTTCTTTGCACACAAACGTTTCTGGACTTGCAAGCCCACCAGGATTCCCTTACAACCCCACGACCCAACACCCTTGGCATATCAGCTGGTCCAATTAGCTTAGTCGGGTCAGCAGGGTACTATTGGTCAGTCCGGGTTTATTGGTCAGTCGGGTACTATTTTTGGCCACTCAAGTCAGCTGGGTATTATTAGACAGTTGGGTGTGAATGTTAACCCAGTCACACACGTGCGTCAGGTTAACAGGGAGAGTTGGGTCAACTTTCGGGCCATGAGAATATATTACCAAATGCTTTTAGTGTTACGACTTTACAGGATCCTTCCTCGGGTAATCTGAATATAGAAACAAGTGCGAGCTCTCATCTTAATGATTCTGTTAATAGTTTAAGTGATGTTTTTAATATGTGCATTTATCCATCTATCTCGGTTGGTGACGATTATTCAATACCCGTTACTAACTCGGGTCATAGTATTTTGCCTACACCTCATCGACTTCTTCATCTAAATAATTTCCTTATTACTCCTAATATTATTAAGAATCTTATTTCTGTTCATTAATTTATTCGTGATAATTTTTGTACTGTTGAGTTCGACACATTTGGTTTTTCTGTTAAGGATTTCCTGACTCGTCGGGTTCTACTCAGCTATGATATTATTGGTGATCTTTACCCAGACACGAAACCTTCCACCATTCCTCATGCTTTTCTCACCAGTCAGTATACGTGGCACCAGCGTCTTGGACATCCAGGAAATGAAGTGTTACGTCATGTTCTTTCTAGTAATTCAATTTCGTGTAATAAGGAAAAACCTCCTATTCTTTATCATGATTGTCAGCTTGGCAAAAATATGAGGATTTCATTTGTTAGTTCTAGTAATTTAGTTCAATCTTGTTTTGACATTGTTCACTCAGATTTATGGACTTCCCCTATTCCGGGTCTTTCAGGTTTTAAATACTATGTGTTATTTTTTTATCATTATTCGCAATATATTTAGGTTTATCCTTTAGTTAATTAATCAGATGGCTTGTCTAAATTTGTGTTATTTTGTAACTTTATTCACACTTAATTTAAGTGTGAAATAAAGTCATTTTAGTGTGATCATGGTGGTGAATTTGATAACCACTCTTTTCATAAGTTGTTTACAACTAATGGTATTCAGTTTTGTTTTTCATGCCCATAAACCTCACAACAAAACAGTAAATCTGAACGGATGATACGAACCATCAACAATCTCATTCGCACTTTACTATTTCAAGCTCACCTTCCTCCAAAATTTTGGGTTGAAGCACTTAATATGGTCGTCTACCTGTTAAATATTTTACCCTCAAGTGCAATTAACAATGAAGTACCATATACTCGCCTCTTTGGTACCACACCTGGCTATAGCCTTTATACGTACTTTAGGTTTCTTTGTTATCCTCACCTCGATACCAATAACTAACTTCAACCCCGTGCTACACCCTACATACTTTTGCGTCACATGTTAAATCACCATGGATACTGATGTCTTGACCTCAATACCAACAAAATTATTATATCATGTTATGTTACACTTGATGAGATGGTCTTTCCTTTTGGCTCTATGACACCCACCTCGCCTCCCTCTTATACTTTTTTGGACGAGCCAACTCCCATTATTTAACAAATAATCCGCTCATCCCCTATCACGACCAATACTCACCTTTTGAATCCTCCTGTTTTATAACCCAACTCGCTGGTTTCCCTTTATTCGGCCTAACAGCATCCGAAGCCCAACAACCAAATGGAGCCCAATACGCCTCCTCCCCCTACACCTCCCACGCAGCCCATTTCACCCACTTTAAATACCAATAAAAAACTACCACCAAGCCCAAACCCAGTTTCTGTTCATCCCATGGTCACACGTTTACGTGTCAGGACTAACCATGCTACTCAACGCTTAGTCTTCTTGTGTCCACTATTTCTCCTTTACCAAAGTCAAATAATGATGCGTTTAATGATCCAAATTGGCAAAATGCTATGAATGATGAATATAATGCACTTATTAAAAATAAAACTTGGACTCTTGTGCCCCAACCCACGAACGAGAATATTGTTCATTGTATGTGGTTGTTTCGCCATAATTTAGCAAATGGCAGTACACATTTAGAGGGTATTGATGTGGATGAGACATTTAGTCTGGTTGTCAAAATGGGTACTATTCGGACAGTTCCTAAGTTGGCTACTTCTCGAAATTGCCCTGTTCATCAGCTTGATATCAAGAATGTCTTCTTACATGGTGATCTATCTGAGACAGTTTACATGCATCAGCCTCTTGGATTTCGGGATTCTGCGCACTCTTATTATGTTTGTTTATTACAGACGTCTCTTTATGGTCTTAAGCAGGCCCCTCGGGCTTGGTTTCACTGATTTGCAGCTTATATTAGTCGAGTTGGGTTTACTCACAATCGATGTGACTCATCATTGTTTATTTATCGACAGGGGACTGACACTGCTTATCTATTATAGTATGTTGATGATATTATTCTCACTGCTTCTTCTGATTAGCAGATTATTACGTCACTGCATCAGGAATTTTCTATGACAGATCTTGGTTCACTTATTTATTTTATGGGTATTTCTGTTACACGAGATTCTTCGAGGATGTTCTTATCTCAGCATAAGTATGATGTTAAGATTCTTGAATAAGCTCATATGGTTACTTGCAACCCCAGTCGGACTCTTGTGGATACTGAGTTGTAACTAAGTGATGATTGGTGATCCGGTTTTCGATCTGACATTATATCGGATTCTGGCAGGTGCTCTTCAGTATCTTACCTTCACTCACCAGATATTTCTTATGCGGTGCAACAGGTTTTTCTACATATGCATGATCCTCGAGAGCTTCATTTCTCGGCACTTAACCGGATTTTGAGATATGTTCGTAGTACTTTAGATTATGGACTACAATTGTTTTCGTCATCTACTATATCTTTGGTTGCTTATTCGGATGCGGACTGGGCGGGTTGCCCTACTACTCGGAGATCGACTTCGGGTTATCGTGTATTTCTTGGCAACAACTTACTCTCTTGGTCCTCTAAGCGTCAGCCTACGCTTTTCGTTCTAGTTTTGAGGTGGAGTATCGTGGTGTTGCCAATGCGGTTGCTGAGATTTGTTGGTTACGGAATCTTCTTCATGAGTTGTGTACTCCTCTGTCTTCCGCTATGCTTATTTACTGTGATAATGTTAGTGCTATGTATTTGTCATCCAATCCGATTCAGCATCAACGTATGAAGCATATTGAGTTTGAAATTCATTTTGTTCGGGATTTAGTTGTTGCTGGTCAGGTTCGAGTTCTTCATGTTCCGTCTCGTTATCAGTATGCGGATATCTTCACTAAAGGCCTATCTTCAGCTTTGTTTGAGTAGTTTCGTACCAGTTTAAGCGTCCGGTGTCCTCCCGCTCAAACTTCTGGTGAGTGTTAGTCAATATTTGGTATTGGGCTCAAGCCCATATTCTAGATTATTCCTTATAACCCCTGTTTATGTACATTACGGTTTTGATTAATGAGATATGAAACATTATATGCTTGGTTGCTTACAAAAATTCTAAATCGCATAACAGAACTTAAAAGCAGTTTATATTTGATAATTCGATGATCAGAATTAATAAGAAGCAACAAAGGAAGATGGATAAGAAAAGAGTGAAAACTTTACATTAAAAAAGTATAAGCATTTAGTGCAAGATTTTCAAGATTTGGGTTCCTATCCAAGATCGTTTTCGTCTTTGCAAGATCGTGATTGTAAGATCGGATCGGGATATTAAGATCCTACTAATGCCATTTTCTTAATAATCTTCTAAATGTTATACAAATCTACAAATTAATATATATCATAAACACAAATTTATAGAAATATTTCATTAAAATGTTGTCATAAATTATGATTATAAAATTTTTAAGATGATTAACAAGGTTTTTTTAGAGTTTATAAAAATTAATCCATATGTAACGCCCCGACCCGCCAAGGGTAAAGGAATCACAAGTAATGGTGTCATATCAAAGCAAACACAAATAACCAAAAGAAAGTCTTAACATAAATGCGGAAAATAATCCAAGTCAAATGACTTCAATACATAGGTCCCAGCGGAAACGTAATAAACTTCAAACATAATATCCGAAATCAATAAGTCTAAATGGCATCATAAGAAATTAAAGCTAAAATCTCTAAGGTAAGTCCACTCAAGCACTCATCCCAAAGCAACCCAGCTTCCAATGCTTAGATACCTGCCGCGGAAGAAAAGAAAAGTGCGGCTGAGCTTCAAAAGCCCAGTGAACAGATATGAAAGCAAAAGCGAATACTAAACGATAACGGATATGAAATAAAGTGAATGAGCAATAACAAAATCTTTATCATTTTCAAAGCATAAGTCATAATTTCAAATGAAGTTTATAGTCAACTACCACGAGCCCAGAACTTATATCAGATCACATTCATAATCACGTAAGGCAACATTTGTAGGGGAGACCTACCAGAGTTATGAAGGACGTGCATGCACGCAGCATCAATCATCAGATAACATATAACATATAACATATAATAGATCTAGGATGCATCCATACGCCCCTTCCTACATATTCACAAATATGCTTCACCATCCAGAGACGTGGCAGAACATCACTCTACTGCCCTAGAGTCATATCAGAAGTGCATCACTGATACGGACATGGAACCCCCATGACTAGTTAAATATTTGGCTCGGGTGTCAAACTATCTTAGGTCAAATCAGAATGTCATAACTGACACAGATCATATTTTATCAGAAAATCATTCATATTTCCAAAATCATAGTTTTCATATCAGATAGTTCATAAATCAGATGTTTCATAATTCAGAAATCAGAGTTCAGATAAGCAATAGCTCAAACAAATCAGATTTGGGATTCATAGCAAAGGCTTAGGAAAACCTAATACGAAAGAAAACATTAAGAGAAACCTTTACTGAAAAGGTCAGAATATCTGTACCTTATTCCAACGCAAAGATCGAAAAGCAGAAAGACGAAAGGCAAAGGATTACTCCCTCTTCACAGAACCTATAGACATTAACGGTCGTCCACGTTATTTATGATTCCATAATCGTCAAAATGGTCCTTTTTAATATTTAGTATTCATACTTTAATGATCTTCATACTTTTAGGATTTATTAATGAGTCTTAAATATTTTATAATTAATGTTGTAGATTAGGGTTCGTTATATCATTTATTAAAGTCTAGGTTAAATGTGAAAATAGTTTTATAAGTCATAACTCACACACGAAATAACACTTACTATATTTAACTCAAACCCTAATATACTCTCATTTATGTTCTAGGGTTTCTTACTCTTTAATATCTCATTAATATGCATTTACTTTACATGTTACGTCTTAATGACTCGCTACTTAACCTAATACGTAATTAATAACCTTCTTTACTTTTACACTTTATCATGCACGTTTATGATTTCATGTGACCATAAGTTATTAGGGTTTAGTATACTTTATACGCTTTACATATTAAACTAGGGTTTATGTTTACTTAACCCTTACTCATTAATTACACGTCTAAATCTCATGTTTACATGTTCGGTTCAACTAGGGTTTTCGGCTAGCATGTTTTACTCAAGACCTAGCTCATCTAAACATGTTTCGTATACAAGTTATAATGTTTACACCCTATTCGAAAGTCATGCATGCCTCGGTCCAAACTCATGCATGCTTCGGCTTTGCTTATCTCGACACAACCAAGACCCGATTCAATAACACTTATCACTTTACATGATCCTTATTAGTTACAAGTTAAATGGATTAGGGTTTCCTTGTTTCTTGGTTTACACCTCTCGGCCACAAACAAAAAGAACAAAACGCGACTAAACAAAGTATATCTCGACATATACATGCAAGGTGCGTTAAAGGAAGACAAATAAACGATATACCTTCACTTGATTGAGCAAAATCGACACCAATGGTGTGTTTGGGAGTCTCGGCCGAGCAAAGGAAGAAAAGAAAAAGAGAGCAAATAAAACTAGGGTTTCAATTTAATGATTATGTGATGTATTTATAGTTGTAGTATTTGAGTTAAACTAGGAAAGTAATTGGGTTTGGGTTGGCTTGGGTCCAACCGAACACACATCAAACACAAAATGGGCTTCGGCCCACTTGGCTCACACGACACAAAACAAACACCCTCTTGGTCCTTGGCTTGGCGCAAAACAAAACAAAAGACACGAGTCCATTAAACAAACGAACGGCCCAACTTATTAGCGAAACATTTACGTCCTTCGTCGTACCAAAGTCGTTCACGAAATTATATTCGTTAAGTTTTATTTATTAGGTTTTTAATTTCGTACTTTATTATAAACGTGTTTTACGTATTTTATTATTCTTGGTTCCAAGGGTATTTTAGTCTTTATATAGGTTTTAGATTTTCGGGTTTTACAACTCTTCCCCTCTAAAAAAAATTTTCGTCCTCGAAAATTGAAATGAAACGGAAACGAAAACGATAACGAAATGAGAACATACCGAACTATTCAAAGAAATGAGGATAACTAGCTCGCATAGACTCTTCGGTCTCCCAAGTAGCCTCACGCTCCGGGTGATTTTTCCAAAGAATCTTAACGAACGGAATAACTTTACTTCTCATGACTCTTTCTTGTCTTTCCAAAATAGCTTCTGGTTCTTCAGGCAAAGACATATCGGATCGAATCTGATCAAACGGATACGAAGCAACGTGTAATGGATGATAATTGTATCCCCTTAAGAGAGATACATGGAACACATCATGAACATGCGATAACTGAGGCGGAAGTGCTAATCGATACGAAACTTCTCCTATACGTTCCAGAATTTCAAACGGACCAATGAATCGAGGACTAAGCTTGCCCTTGATTCCAAAACGTTTCACACCTCTAAACGGCGAGACTTTCAAAAATACCCGATCACCAACACGAAATTCTAAATCACGACGATGCTTGTCGGCATAACTTTTCTGACGAGACCTAGCCTCCTTTAACTTTTCTCTAGCAACAGCTACTTTCTCATTAGTGATCTCAATCATTTCCGGACCTTCGATTAGACGTTCACCTACTTCATCCCAATAAGTAGGTGATCTACACTTTCTTCCGTAAAGAAGTTCAAACGGTGCTGCCTTAATACTAGCATGCCAACTGTTGTTGTATGCAAACTCTACCAAACACAAATATTCATCCCAGCTGCCAGTCCATTCCAAAGCACAAGCCCTTAGCATGTCCTCTAAGGTCTGAATAGTCCTCTCTGACTGACCATCTGTTTGAGGATGAAAAGCCGTACTAAAATTAAGTCGAGTACCCCAAGCTTTTTGCAAACCCTTCCAGAAACGAGAAGTAAAACGCGGATCCCTATCTGACACAATAGCCGTCGGAGTACCATGAAGTCTAACTATCTCTTGTTGAAAAATCTCTGACAATCTGCCAATACCATAATCCTTTCTAATTGGTAAGAAATGAGCTGATTTGGCTAGTCGATCAACAACCACCCAAATCGCATCATGCTTCTTCTTAGTAAGAGGTAGTCCAGTCACAAAGTCCATAGATATCTTATCCCACTTCCATGTCGGAATATCCAATGGTTGTAACAGTCCACTAGCTCTTTGATGTTCTATCTTCACTTGCTGACAAATCATACACTTCGACACAAACGTCGCTACATCTTGCTTCATGCCGTTCCACCAGAAATACTGTTTCAAATCCCTATACATCTTGGTAGAACCAGGATGGATAGTGAAAGGAGAACTATGAGCTTCAGTCATAACTTTCTCACGAAGTACCTGATCATTGGGAACGCAAAGCCTATCTTCATACCATATGATTCCATCGTTATCAACCTTAAATTCCGTCTGCTTACCTTCTTCAACATTCTGAGCTACGGCCCACAACTCGCCGTCATCTTTCTGAGCTTCCTTAATTTGCAGTATAAGGTTCGACTCCACCTTCATACTAGCCCAGTATCCACCAAAACCTCGTACGCACCACTCAACATCCAAACGTTCTAAGTCACGAATGATCCTAGGCTCAATCTCAATACTTGCAATCATACCTGATTTCCGGCTAAGTGCGTCAGCAACTACATTAGCCTTACCAGGATGGTACTGAATGTTAGTGTCATAATCCTTAAGAAGTTCTAACCATCTTCTTTGTCTCATATTGAGTTCCTTTTGAGTGAAAATATACTTGAGACTCTTATGGTCGGTGAAAATATCGCACGTCTCTCCATACAAATAATGTCTCCAGATCTTCAACGCGAACACCACAACAGCTAACTCAAGATCATGAGTTGGGTAATTCTCCTCATAAGGTTTCAGTTGTCTTGAAGCGTAAGCTATCACCTTACCATGTTGCATCAAGACACAGCCCAATCCTTTCTTAGATGCATCGCTATAGATTTGATATCCTCCAGAACCAGATGGAAGAGTTAAAATAGGAGCGGAAACCAACCTCCGTTTCAACTCTTCAAAACTCTTTTCTCTTTCATCCGTCCACACGAACTTTTCACCTTTCCTCATCAATTGGGTTAATGGCAAAGCTAAACGAGAGAAACCTTCAACAAAACGCCGATAATATCCAGCCAGTCCTAGAAAACTCCTGACCTCAGTCACTGTCGTAGGTCTTGGCCACTTAGTGATAGCCTCAACCTTAGACGGATCCATGGTTATACCATCAGCTGATACGATATGACCAAGGAAAGCGACTTGTCCTAACCAAAATTCACACTTCGAGAATTTGGCGTACAACTTCTTCTTCCTCAGAATCTCCAAAACTATCCGGAGATGTTGCTCATGCTCTTCTTCAGACTTAGAGTAAACCAAAATGTCGTCGATGAAAACAATAACGAACTTATCGAGAAACTCATGGAAAACACGATTCATCAGGTCCATAAACACAGCAGGCGCATTCGTCAAACCAAAAGGCATAACGAGAAACTCATAATGACCATATCTGGTACGAAACGCGGTCTTAGGAACATCTTGCTCCTTCACACGTAGTTGATGATAACCAGACCTCAGATCAATCTTAAAAAAGAACTTAGCTCCTTGCAGTTGATCAAACAAATCGTCTATGCGCGGAAGAGGATAACGGTTCCGAATAGTAATACGGTTGAGTTCACGGTAGTCGATACATAGACGCATACTTCCATCCTTCTTCTTCACAAACAACACAGGTGCGCCCCATGGAGAAACACTAGGTCGAATGAATCCATTATCTATCATCTCTTGCAGTTGTTCCTTCAACTCCTTCAGTTCTACAGGTGCCATACGATACGGAGCTTTCGAAATTGGTTTAGCACCAGGGATTAACTCAATGCTAAACTCAACTTCTCGAGCTGGGGGAAGTCCAGGGAGTTCATCGGGAAAAACGTCAGTGAATTCACAAACAACGGAAAGGTTTTCAATGTTAGGACTCTCCAAAGATATGTCCTTAACAGATGCCAGAAAACCTTGACACCCATGAGCAATCATGGTTCGTGCCTTCATAGCAGAAATGAACTTAACAGATTTAAGTGGTTTAGAACCATAATAAACGAATTCAGGATGTTTTACGTCTCCAAAGATCACAGTTCTAGCATAGCAGTCAATGGAAGCTCTATGATAAGCCAACCAATCCATGCCTAGAATGATATCAAAGTCGACCATATCGAGAGGATACAGATGTGCAGGGCGAATACGATCATCAAAACGAAGAGGACACTTAACGTATTTATGATCAATAATCATGTGGTTTTTCATAGGCGTAGATATCGATAAGTGATTCGTTAGTGGTTGTGGTTTCATATTAAGTTTCTTAGCACATGTGACAGATATGATGGAGTGTGTGGCACCGGTGTCAAATAAAACGAAGACAGAATAATCATCAATGAAAAGAGTTCCCGTAATGGTACCTGAAGTATGCTCCGCCTGATTCCGAGTAGTAGCATAGACACGTCCAGTAGTAGGTGGCGGCTTGGTGTAGTTTCCAGGAATCGCCGGGTTCCTCTTAGGGCAATCCTTGATCTTATGAGTAGTGGAACCACAAGAGAAACATCCACCAGTGGCCTTGAAACACGGTCCCGGATGAGCCTTTCCACAAGTAGTACAGATAGGTGGGGGAGGCAAAACTTCAGCTGTCCTTTGCTGACCAGAAGATCCTGAAGCACGACCCTGATTCGATCCTCGAGTCGACTGATCTTTGTTGTAACGCTGGTTATTTTTACCCTGATTCTGACGATCATTTCCATTCTTACCAGCAGCTCTGCTATCCTGACCCCTCGCCTCAGGGCGCCTAGAGTCCACATTCCTTCCCGACTGACCCCGCTGATCATAACCCTTATCCACTTGTCCCCTCGAATCATAACTCCTGCTAGTATTTCCCTTATACTCATTAATTTGAGTCCTACCTTGAATCCGATCACCATCGCGATTACGTTTGTTGTAACCTGAACCCTCATGAAAGATCTCAATGTTACGAGCTGCATCATTGCAGGCCGACACATCCTCATAGTCAGTGTTAAGCAATCGGTCCAACACCCACTTCTTCAGTCCCCATTTGAAATGCTTAGCTTGGCGCCTACCATCTCCAGCAATCGCTCCAACAAAGCTTACCAACCTCATAAACCTACTCATGTACTCATTGGAGTTCTCATTATCAAACTGGTAGATCGCCTGATAATCCCTCTCATACCTTTGATGTTCAGCATCAGGGAAGTAACGGTTATAGAAGATAGTCCGAAACTCCGCCCAAGTACAAGTAACAGCGAAAGCATCTCCTCCTCGTGCTTGTTTCAATGCTTTCCACCAATTCAAAGCATCACCTTCCAATTTGAATGCAGCTAAACGAGTCTTAAATCCATCTCCACAACCCAGTACTTCAAACAGCTTCTCAACATGAGTGATCCAGTCCTCAGCTTCAGTGGGAGTAGCAGCAGTGCTAAAAGAAAGAGGCTTGAGCTTACCGAAACGCTCGAGCCAAGTATGTATGCCGATGTGTTGAGCACCTCCACCGCTTCCCGAAGGTTCACCAGTCTGATTCCGAATATTGTTGATCACCTGTTCCATCATCTCAGGTGTAGTCAAACCAGGGAAGAGAGAATTGAGAGCATTCGCAATCGCAGCATCCATGTTAGGAGCATCATCGTCTCCATCCAAATTCTGACGAGTTCGAACCATCTGAATGATATTCAAACGATTAGCAAAAGAACAAAGGTGAGATACGAAATGGAAGTTCGCAGAAGGAAACCTAAGTCTACCCAATCCTCACAGGTCAAATCTTAATTCTAAGGGATAACTTAAGGTTCTTATGTTCACAGGTCCTGACTACAAGTCGTGAACCTGGGCTCTGATACCATAAATTGTAACGCCCCGACCCGCCAAGGGTAAAGGAATCACAAGTAATGGTGTCATATCAAAGCAAACACAAATAACCAAAAGAAAGTCTTAACATAAATGCGGAAAATAATCCAAGTCAAATGACTTCAATACATAGGTCCCAGCGGAAACGTAATAAACTTCAAACATAATATCCGAAATCAATAAGTCTAAATGGCATCATAAGAAATTAAAGCTAAAATCTCTAAGGTAAGTCCACTCAAGCACTCATCCCAAAGCAACCCAGCTTCCAATGCTTAGATACCTGCCGCGGAAGAAAAGAAAAGTGCGGCTGAGCTTCAAAAGCCCAGTGAACAGATATGAAAGCAAAAGCGAATACTAAACGATAACGGATATGAAATAAAGTGAATGAGCAATAACAAAATCTTTATCATTTTCAAAGCATAAGTCATAATTTCAAATGAAGTTTATAGTCAACTACCACGAGCCCAGAACTTATATCAGATCACATTCATAATCACGTAAGGCAACATTTGTAGGGGAGACCTACCAGAGTTATGAAGGACGTGCATGCACGCAGCATCAATCATCAGATAACATATAACATATAACATATAACAGATCTAGGATGCATCCATACGCCCCTTCCTACATATTCACAAATATGCTTCACCATCCAGAGACGTGGCAGAACATCACTCTACTGCCCTAGAGTCATATCAGAAGTGCATCACTGATACGGACATGGAACCCCCATGACTAGTTAAATATTTGGCTCGGGTGTCAAACTATCTTAGGTCAAATCAGAATGTCATAACTGACACAGATCGTATTTTATCAGAAAATCATTCATATTTCCAAAATCATAGTTTTCATATCAGATAGTTCATAAATCAGATGTTTCATAATTCAGAAATCAGAGTTCAGATAAGCAATAGCTCAAACAAATCAGATTTGGGATTCATAGCAAAGGCTTAGGAAAACCTAATACGAAAGAAAACATTAAGAGAAACCTTTACTGAAAAGGTCAGAATATCTGTACCTTATTCCAACGCAAAGATCGAAAAGCAGAAAGACGAAAGGCAAAGGATTACTCCCTCTTCACAGAACCTATAGACATTAACGGTCGTCCACGTTATTTATGATTCCATAATCGTCAAAATGGTCCTTTTTAATATTTAGTATTCATACTTTAATGATCTTCATACTTTTAGGATTTATTAATGAGTCTTAAATATTTTATAATTAATGTTGTAGATTAGGGTTCGTTATATCATTTATTAAAGTCTAGGTTAAATGTGAAATTAGTTTTATAAGTCATAACTCACACACGAAATAACACTTACTATATTTAACTCAAACCCTAATATACTCTCATTTATGTTCTAGGGTTTCTTACTCTTTAATATCTCATTAATATGCATTTACTTTACATGTTACGTCTTAATGACTCGCTACTTAACCTAATACGTAATTAATAACCTTCTTTACTTTTACACTTTATCATGCACGTTTATGATTTCATGTGACCATAAGTTATTAGGGTTTAGTATACTTTATACGCTTTACATATTAAACTAGGGTTTATGTTTACTTAACCCTTACTCATTAATTACACGTCTAAATCTCATGTTTACATGTTCGGTTCAACTAGGGTTTTTGGCTAGCATGTTTTACTCAAGACCTAGCTCATCTAAACATGTTTCGTATACAAGTTATAATGTTTACACCCTATTCGAAAGTCATGCATGCCTCGGTCCAAACTCATGCATGCTTCGGCTTTGCTTATCTCGACACAACCAAGACCCGATTCAATAACACTTATCACTTTACATGATCCTTATTAGTTACAAGTTAAATGGATTAGGGTTTCCTTGTTTCTTGGTTTACACCTCTCGGCCACAAACAAAAAGAACAAAACGCGACTAAACAAAGTATATCTCGACATATACATGCAAGGTACGTTAAAGGAAGACAAATAAACGATATACCTTCACTTGATTGAGCAAAATCGACACCAATGGTGTGTTTGGGAGTCTCGGCCGAGCAAAGGAAGAAAAGAAAAAAGAGCAAATAAAACTAGGGTTTCAATTTAATGATTATGTGATGTATTTATAGTTGTAGTATTTGAGTTAAACTAGGAAAGTAATTGGGTTTGGGTTGGCTTGGGTCCAACCGAACACACATCAAACACAAAATGGGCTTCGGCCCACTTGGCTCACACGACACAAAACAAACACCCTCTTGGTCCTTGGCTTAGCGCAAAACAAAACAAAAGACACGAGTCCATTAAACAAACGAACGGCCCAACTTATTAGCGAAACATTTACGTCCTTCGTCGTACCAAAGTCGTTCACGAAATTATATTCGTTAAGTTTTATTTATTAGGTTTTTAATTTCGTACTTTATTATAAACGTGTTTTACGTATTTTATTATTCTTGGTTCCAAGGGTATTTTAGTCTTTATATAGGTTTTAGATTTTCGGGTTTTACACCATAACTCTTGTAGTTTTTTAGTTCGTTGTTCGAAAAAAATAAGATCGAATCGAGTTAGATCTTAAGATCCTATGTTCGAGATCGGGATCCTATGACATCTTATGTTTAGAAAGATCCTACGTAGGATCGGGATCGTTCTTGTTATGTAGCATCGTAAAATCGTAAGATCCTAAGATCATGATCGGGATCTTAACAACCGTGATTTAGTGTATTGATTTTGTAATTAACAATGAGTGACGATAGGATTTTTGAGCATTTATATTCGAGAATCTTAAATTTGTAAAAGAAATGGATACTAAATGCAAGTTTGCAACGTCAGTTAGGCTGATAGAGTTTAGCGTTCGTTAAGTGTCTTAATGAACGAAGATAAACGAAAATTAACAACTCATTTTCTTAATAAACAAACATGAGCAAGAAAATTTGTCCGTTTAAGCGTTAGTGTTTGTTTATTTGTCCCGTTAAATTACACGAACGAACATGAACAATGCTTCGTTCATTTTCGTCCGGTTCGTTTACAACCCTATTTGTGGATAACTAGATATATAAATATTTTACATCTTTAGTCCACGTAGTTGGTACTTCCTTTACATTTCTACCCCAGTAGTTGCTTTTTTGGTAATTTTAGTTCGATGCATGTTAAACATCCAAAAAGGTGAATCTTGATTGGTTTGGTTTGGATTAGTTTAATCGGTTTTTGGTGGTCGTTGAAGTTAACCAAAGTAGTGCTTCGTCTAAAGGGCATTGATCTTGTGTCAGACCGGTCTAATGGCTAATATAAGAGATGTAAATTGTTTAACACCATGAATAAAATTAAGGAGACAAGGACATGATTTGAGACTACATGCTTTGATCATGGTTGATAATTGGGAGTTTGTGACTTCTTTCGGTCAATATGACTGATATTTCACTATTTGATTCATAGCCAAACATCTTAACTATATGTGAAGTATATGTTGCTAATCTTTTAATAAAACGGTAGAGATCACTTGTGAATTATTAGACCTTTGCTTCATCTCATAAACGACACAAACGCCCAAAATTTACATATAAATTGTATACTACATTCACAGAAATCAGTCCATCACTATAACACTTATATAGATACATGTTTATAATCATATAAATATGTCTATCTACTATCTAGGTCCTGAAAGTCTCATATCAGATAAATAAGCATCGCTATTGCCATCTGAAGGCCCTGATGAAGTGCCATATTCGCTGAACGATCTATACAAGCTTGAATAGAACCCGGTTTGACCACCCACGGGTGCTGGAGGAACCGTGCACAACCCTTCAAGCATTTGCACCACTTTAGTCATTGAAGGCCTTAAACTCATATCATCTTGTATGCACCACAGCGCCACACGAGTTGCCACCTTGACACGTTCATCATTCTCGTCTACTTTCATTTTCTTGTCCAAATGTATTTCAACTTTACCTTCTTCCATCATCTTAAAAGCGTAGTTTTTTTGGCCACTAATGATTTCAAGTAACACCATCCCGTAGCTATAGACGTCACTCTTTTCTGAGATTGCGTAGTTTGTAATCCATTCAGGAGCAAGGTACCCTCGAGTGCCTCTTAACGTGGTGAACACATGACTTTGTTCTCGTGTCATAAGCTTGGCCAACCCGAAATCAGATACTTTTGCTAAAAAGTTGTCATCTAATAACACATTTTCAGGCTTTATATCACAATGAACAATCTTCACATCACAATCTTCGTGAAGGTAAGCGAGTCCTTTAGCTGTACCAATCGCTATATTGTATCTTGTATCCCAATCCAGTAAAAACTCACCGAAAATCCATCTATCTAAGGATCCATTTGCCATGTATTCGTAAACAAGGAGACGATGTTTTCCTTCTGCACAAAAACCTTTGAGTTTCACCAAATGGTGGTGATGGATGCTACCAATCATGCTTACTTCTGCTCGAAACTCTTTCTTCCCTTGACCAATTCCTTCTAGCCGTTTGACGGCTACTTGAGCTCCATCTTTTAGGACCCCTTGGTAGACTGAACCGAACCCACCTTGGCCTAGCTTGGTGGTGAAGCCATTAGTTGCTTCTTGAAGATTTTTGTAGGTGAATCGTACAGGCATCCCGGATATATTTTCCAAGAACGTATCCTCTTCAGATACTTCATCAAGAACCTCACTTGATTCGTACTTCTTCTTATTCTTGTGATAGCGAAGTCCCATTATTACTAGTCCAAGAATCACAAACACTGCCACTAAGACTATAACAACCACTATAATCACCACTTTTTTCGATTGTTTCTTGTTTTTTTGGTCCTGAGAAGCGCCAGATTGTATCACAGAAACCTTGATGTATGATTCAATACTCACACCATTTTTAGCATTTTCAAAACTCCCAATCTGATCAAACATATAACAGCTTCCAGACTTGTTATCAAAAAACATAGCCAAACAAGTGCAGTTGTTCAAACACGACGATTTGCAACCATCTAAGTCTGTTTTAGAATCAGGCGAAACAAACCCAAGTGCAAAATAGCTCAGATTTTCTCCTGCACTAACAAGACTTGATAACTCTTTCGACTTGTTACATAAAGATTCGTTTTTTGGTTTGCAGTTAACTTGAGCTAACCCCGAAGGACACTGACAAGTATTCCCATTTTGACAAACAAAATACGACGAACAAGCTTGTGGTCTGCTGCAAGAATCCTCAGGTATTTGAATCTTACCAGTGCTTTCAGCTTCAAGATTATAAAACTTAACAAAACCATCGTCTTCTAAAACCGCAACCCATGTATCATTAGCATCAGATTCATCTGCAAACACAAATTGCCATAAAAAGACTTTGCTTTCATCATAAAACCGCCACGAGTTACCTTCGATGGAGGCAGAATTAGTATCTCCACCGCCTTTGTTAATGATTCTCCTCTTGTCCCTCCCCATAGACCAATACGGCTGCGGGTTCTTGTAATCAGCATACAATATCGAATCCCCTGACTTTATATCTAACGAAAAAGTTAAATTATTTTTAATATTGCTAACAAGCTTCATCCCTTTTATAAAATCTTGATGAGGCATAAGTGTATTTGTAGGATGACTAAAGCTTTGCCAAACAATACTACCGTCACTTTTAACCAAAACCAAGTTCCCCGAATCATGCAACTCCATAGCAGAAACATCACTTTTCGCAGTATTCGTAGACCAAACAGCTGTCCCATTTCTTTGTAACTTAGCATTCCCATCATCACCAAACGTAAACCTATCAGAATTGCCTATTGGCATATCGCGATTTGCAGACCAAATGATCCTTGAAGTACTCATATGAATAACAACCAAACTAAATGAAATTACATCACTATTAGTATCAAAACCAAACCCAAAACCCGAAGTATTCGACACTAGAAAAATCCCATCATTATCTACAAACTCCATTGGTGAGCCTTGGAATCCAAGGCTCACTTTAGCAACTCTTCTTACACTTGATATGCATGGTTGAGGTAACAACAAAAAGAACCATGAAAACACCATCAATATGTAAAATTCTTTAAAACCCATGTTTATTTTCACATAAACATGTAAACTTAGTTGCTTTTTTAGAAAAAGTATAATTTTTTTTTTTTTTTTCTTGTTTATGAGTTATGAAGGTGTGATGGAAGCAGAGTATACAGAGTGAGATATTAAAATGAATGAAGGGTTTTCATTTTTGAATTGAATTAAGGAGGCCCAGTTGAACTCAATTCAATATATTAATGGTAGTATTTGAAGTTGGTTATAGAAAAAAAAGGGCAAAAATTGTGTACTGAAAACCTATGAAACACGCATATAAGAAGCAGGTTGCCAGCTTTAAGGAAAGACAAAAGAGAGAAGATGATAAAGATGTTTTTATTTTTTTATTATTTTTATTTTGAGAAAGAGTCAATTCGGAGGTGTTTGCTGAATTTAGTGGGTTTGGACTTTCAACTCATTCACAACTGACAAATGACGAAACATGGCTAATCATTAATCTTAAACTACGATTAAAAGTCATGTGTTTTTGTACTCTTGTTATTTGAGAATTTTTTCAATTAAAATGGCTGAGAGTTTTATTCTTAAGTCTAAAATATAGAAAGGGTTAAGATGTAAAAGGCAAAGTAGAGGATGACATAATGAAGAAGGTGGTTATTTATTTTTGTGTTCTTAAGTTTTTTTTTAAATAGCAAGGTAATGAAAGGAAGCTACACAAATTACCAATATACTCTCGTATTATCAATATGCTATTTCGCAAAGACAAGAAGCTGATAAATATGCTTATATTCAATCCAACGAATCTGCCCAAAAACTGTTTATGCTTATATTTATAATGTGTAAATAGATTTTACAAACAAGAGTTAGGATCAAATAAGAAGATTACTTAAAATAACAAGGAAAAAGAAGAACTATAACCGCAAATCCGAAATGCACCGACCTAAATTAGATGCACCCATATAATCTTAAATGCATTATAACGCACCATAGTGTGTTTTCTAGCTTTTAATCAGATGCATATACGTATATTAGATGCATTTCTTGATTTCTCTTGTTTTTTGTTCCTCTACACGTGCCGAAATCATGAAAATCAATTTGTATCATCTATACATCAAATTAACTTTCGAAACTCAAGATGTTGCATCTATATGAATAAAAATGCATCTAATGCAAGTCGTTGCATCTCAAATGCGTGGTTTTGATCACTTCTCACCACTTCTTATTTTAATTTACTTCTCACTGGATCTCTATCCTTACAAACAATATACTTCCTTACAAACAATATACTTGTAACTGCTAATTATTGACAAAGTAATAATACCGAATGATAAAGTCAGTAGCTATCATCAATTTGTTTTATCATTTTTCTTATGAAAGTGTTGATGTTTCAAAAAAAGAAGAAGATAATTACCAAACTTATACCAGGGGAGGGGCTTTAAACTAAGATGCCAAAGTACATGGCTCTAAACTGACATACATCCAACACAAAGTAGCTTGCGTTTTAAGCTTGGATTCATAGAGATGGTTTAGGATGGTTTATTTCCATTAGTTTATCCCTTTCGCTTTCAAATGAGTTTCCGATGATAAAACACATGTTCATTAATATATTTATGTTAATAGAAATTAGTACTGAAACTCAATCATCTATGATCAAAATGAAAGACGTTTCATAATATGTGTTTTTACCATGAATCTTATCGATTTTTCAAAAATAATAAAATTTGTATGATGTCTATTATTGTGGTGTACGATGCAGATTGTGATATGGGATAACTAAGTCAAAAAAAATCTAGATCGTGCATGAAAATTAAGGATAATATTGTAATTTAACAAAGGCTCATGATGTTTAATACTGGTTTCCTTTCACAATCCGCTCAAAATTGGACGGAACAAAAAAACACTCAAAAGCCCATCCCTTCACTCCCTCTCACCTTCCTGTCCCGTACATTTCCATCTTAGAAAAACTCAAGAACGCCCATTTTTTTGATTTTCCTTCCCTTCCTATTTCATTACTTAGAAAAAAAAAAAAAAAAAAAAAAAAAAAAAAAAAAAAAAAAAAAAAAGGTCTATGTTATGTACTAGTACTCTAGTAGATTGTAAGATGATGGTCCGTTGGCGTTTTAAAAAAAAATAATAACCGAAAAGAGTATTCATTTCATTCCAAAGAAGTGAGCATCTATTTATGCTATTAAAACCCATGTTTATTTATACAAAAAGATTGTAAATTATGGGTTCTTTTATGAAGGTGTGATGGAAATAGAGTATATAGTGTGAGATATGAAAAATGAAGAGTAAATTGCATTTTTGGTCCCTAAGGTTTAGCCAAATTGCAGGTTCAGTCTTTAAGGTTTCGAAAGTGCAACGATGGTCCTCATTTTAAAACGTTTGCTGCATGTTTGGTCCCTGATCAACATCAAATAACGAAAATACCCCTGTCTTCTTTTGTTTCTATTTTCTTTTCATATTTCTTACATAAATGGTCCCTGTCTTGTGCTGGCTTTACAAAATTCGTCCCGATCACCACCACAAACTATCCATTACAGCTCCTTCTTGCGATCCACGGATCACCACCACAAACTATCCTAGTATCCTCACTATTATTCAATACCCTGATCTTTTTCGTGGATCTAAAAACCAGCACCACCCGCCACCTGTTAACAATCCAGCAGCCACGACGGCACGGTACCACCCTCGTCACTAACCACCTTCATCTTCATCTTCATATTCACCCATCGCCACCACCATACACCACCAATCTCAGCCACCAACACACAAATAAATAAAACCAATACCCTCTTTAATTTATATTTTGACCGCCACTTGCAGCAACCATAGAGTATAGACGTACGGTCATCTTTTCGTTTAGCGATGAACTCACTTGGGATTGATTTGAATATTGAAAGAAATGAACCGGAAACGAAAGATGGTTTTCTAGTAAATGGGAAATAAGGGAGGGAGGAGTGGTACCCGATTACCCTAATACCCTGGGGGTGCCACCTCACCTCTATCCAATAAAAACCTTCCAACTCAAAACTACCCCAATACTACCCTAATACTACCCTAAGTGGACGGAGTGGTACCCGATACTACCCTAACACTAAATATCATAAAAAGACAAAAATAAAAGAAGAGAACAAAGCTGGAGGGAGAGCGGCTTCCGAGCTCGCAAAATCAACTCGCAGGCCGAACCCGAGCTGGGCGGAGCGGTGTTGCCGCTCGGGTTCACGAACCCGCTGCCCAAGCCGATGCCCACTCCGTTAGCCCTAATGCATCTACGAAGAAGTGTTGTATCGCAATATAATAAAGCTAAAAAACTAGTACTTGGTCAATGGCATTGGCAAGTACCCACACATAAAAAAGCAATTGACGAATTTTTCATTTTTGTGATTCTAAGTTTTGTTGGTAAAATAAATATGAAGAGTTTAGGTGTTTAATTTTATTATGATTTCAGTTGGATATTGGAAGAAAAAAACGTAAAAAAACATAAAAAAAAGAGACGTTTTTTTAGACGAAACGTAAAAAAAAAACGAGACGTTTTTTTTAGACGAAACGTAAAAAAAACATAAAAAAACGTTAAAAAAAAAAAGAGACGTTTTTTTTAGACGAAACGTAAAAAAAACGTAAAAGAACAGACTAAAACGTAAAAAACAGACGAAAACGTAAAAAAACAGACGAAAACATAAAAAAAAGGTTGAAAACTTAAAAAGAACGGACGAAAACGTAAAAAAATGGACGAAAACATAAAAAAACGGACGAAAACGTAAAAATTCGAACAAAAACGTAAAGAGACGAATATATTTTGGACTTTTCTCTTCGAATTTAAAAAAAAATATGTAAAAAAAAATTAATTTTTTTTTGGAATATCTTTAACATTTTTTGAATATTTTTGAATTAAAAAAATAATACTAATTGTAATAGCTAATTAAAAAAAAAAAAAAAAAAAAAAAAAAAAAAAAAAAAAAAAAAAAAAGGACGAATTTTGTAAAGCCAGCACAAGACAGGGACCATTTATGTAAGAAATATGAAAAGAAAATAGAAACAAAAGAAGACATGGGTATTTTCGTCATTTGATGTTGATCAGGGACCAAACATGCAACAAACGTTTCAAAATGAGGACCACCGTTGCACTTTCGAAACCTTAGGAACTGAACCTGCAATTTGGCTAAACCTTAGGGACCAAAAATGCAATTTACTCAAAAATGAATGAAGGGTTTTAGGCCCAGTTGAAAGTCAAGTCTAAGATATTAATGGTGGTATAATACTATTGAATTTGGTTATAGGAGGAGGGAAAAAAATGTGTGTTGAAACCTATGAAAGACGACTATATCTATACTACTTATAATGCACGAAGGTATTTCATTCTTAATTTTAAAACGTACAAAAAATTAAGCATAGTTTACAACACTTTAATGCACCCAATTTTCAGAATTACAACAAAGTAAGCATATTGTACAACAAAATAAAGCGTGGTGTCATTTTAAGACCAAAATTCTATCAAACAACATTAATGTTATTAAAAACACCCCTTCACCAAAAATTACAACAATTTAAACACAATGTACAATAGCTGCAACCAATTTTCAGATTTACAAAAAATAAGCATAGTGTACAACAAAATAAGCATGGTGTAATTTTCAGACTAATTTTCAGACTTACAACATTAATGCTATTAAAGTGGTCAATATTATTAATGACTATAATGACTACTACTTACAAGAAAAGAAACATAGTGTAAAACACTTTAATGCACATAATTTTTAAAAGTACAAGACAAGAAGCATAGTGTACAACAAAACACCACATTAATGCTATTTAATGTAGTCAATTATTTAACGGGTCAATAAATACAATTAATACAGTTATTAAAACACCACTTACATAAGAAATACAAATTATCAAGCATATTGTACAACCAAATTAAACATAATTCCTGCATAAAATTTCACTACTACAAATAATAAAGCATATTATACAAATAGTTTTTTGGAAAAACAAATACAAATATTAAAGCCCGAACGGGCAACAGGCCAAATGGGCTTGAGCCCGAACGGGCGTGGACCAAACGGGCTCGAGCCCAGCAGACGACGGCCAACGGGTTCAAGCCTGAACGGGCACGGGCTATACGAAATTTTTTATATCCGTAAATTTATTGTTAAAAAGAACATAATAAATTAAAATACATTATTTATCAAAAAAATTTATTTCAGGATACTTGCCGTTGCAATGCGCTGGTACCATGCTAGTAAGATTATAAGGAAGACAGACAGAAGATGATAAAGATTTTTTTTTTTTTTTTTTTTTTTTTTTTTTTTTTTTTTTTTGAGAAAGAGTGAATTTGGAGGTGTTTGCTAAAGTCAAATAAAGAGGAACATGGGCTTGGACTTTCAACACATTCAAAGGACAAATGACAAAACATGGCTGTCATTAACCTTAAACTACAAAAACAGTACTTCTTTCACTCAGGAGGGTGTGGCCGACGCTCCACGTCATCATCCGACTTCAATTCTCTTTTATTTATATTTGAGAAATGATAAAGAGGTTTACAAAGAGGCCTAAAATGAAGTGTCATTTTTCGATTGATAATATTAGAAGGACTCACTTTTAATATCACCAAGCAAATGATGACACCTTAGCTTAGGCTTCTTTTTAGTCATATCATTAACTTCATATATCATTGCTTTTATATTTATTTCTCAACTTTTACTACGCCTCTTCTTTCCACTATTTTTTTTAGTTTCATATATATCGGATTTAAACTTTTAAATGACATATTTACTCATCTAAATATTATAATGACATATATATCCAATTCAAACATCATATTTATCATATTTGCTCAATTTCATTAGAAACTCAATTAATTGTAAACTTATACTTTTGAATTCCTATTATACCCTTAATAATATAAAATCAATTCTCATCTCTACACACTCATTTCCTTTGTTAAATCAGATATTGCTTAATCGTATAAAAAAACAAAGTTTATGAATACACGAAAACATCAAAACAGATTAAGAGCCCAAAAAACATGAATAAACCTTAAAATGATACCCTATTAATTCAACTGACATCTTCACCTGTTGAATACCAATCAAACAAATGGAACCCATGTAAACTCGTCAAAACACAAAACTAAACAACATTATGCTACAAACAAAATACATAAATAACAACACGTGAAACATGATCACCATAGATACACATAAACATCAAAATAACATATTATACATGTTCATCCGGGACATGATATATTTTTTTTTTATAGATACTCATATTGAATGTATAAGGAAATGAAATAGGCTGAATGATTATTCGAAATTACTAAGGCCATAATAGGCATTCAAGGATGTAAATTTACAATTAATTGAGTTTACAATGAAATTGGGCAAATATGACAAATGTGATGTTTGAATTGGATATATATGTTATTATAACATTTAGGTGGGTAAATATGACATTTAAAGGTTTTAATTGGGTATATATGGAATTAAACTTTTTTTTATCATTTAAAAATATATTGATTCTCTCAAATTAGTATGAACATTGTCGGACATGTTTCCTCACAAAGAAAATTGTGCGGTTTACTACGTGACCCGATCCTTCTTTTGTTTATGAAAAAACATGATCGATTATGTTCCTACTAACTTGAGAGAATCATTATCCTTTAAAAATACCTTTAAAACACATGGGAGTGGATCATCTCAAGTTACTTGACTCAAGTTGGGGCAATATGAGCCATTGGATTTGATCCAATGGCTCAAATCAAAAGAACTTCTTTTGATTTGAGCCATTGGATCAAATCCAATGGCTCATATTGCCTCAACTTGACTCAAGTTGTGCTTACAACTTGAGAGAATTCTTGTCCAAAACACATATACCAACACATTATACACACAAAAGAAATGAAATGGTATTTTTCTTTCTTGGTTACGTGTATTTTTATTACGGGCGTGGAGTGCCGCTCAAAAGAAACGCCGCAAAGAAGGAAATGGGGTTCTCGCAAGGGAAAGGCTTCCTCGTGAGTTTTCTGAAAGTGCACAATGCACCCTAAAGAAGTAAGCATGTTATTGTTTTAATTTTTCTCAAAATAAATAAAAATGATATGAGTAGTTGTATGATGAACAATATTCTCTTTTGATAAGATAAATGTGGACTCAAAACCATTACAATCTTTTAATTTGATGACTCGTTAAACCTACACTCTCTTTTATATATAACCTCTTAATTTAATAAATATCTCCTAAACTTTGTTGCTATATATGTTTACATTTTTAATCTATGAGATATTTTTTTGTACATCGTTAGTCCCTATTTTATTTACAATGTTAGTCTTTGAGTTATTTTTCTTACACTTTTTATCTTTCAAATATCAAATATAATTAATTAAGATGATTTTTATTAGTGATATAATATTTTCTGAATGGGGTTCTCGCAAGGGAAAGGCTTCCTCATGAGTTTTCTGAAAGTGCACAATGCACCCTAAAGAAGTAAGCATGTTATTGTTTTAATTTTTCTCAAAATAAATAAAAATGATATGAGTAGTTGTATTATGAACAATATTCTCTTTTGATAAGATAAATGTGAACTCAAAACCATTACAATATTTTAATTTGATGACTCGTTAAACATACACTCTCTTTTATATATAACCGCTTAATTTAATAAATATCTCCTAAACTTTGTTGCTACATATGTTTACATTTTTAATCTCTGAGATGTATTTTTGTACATCGTTAGTCCCTGTTTTATTTACAATGTTAGTCGTTGAGTTATTTTTCTTACACTTTTTATCTTTCAAATATCAATATAATTAACTAAGATGATTTTTATTAGTGATATAATATTTTCTGAATGATTATTTGTAAATATTTCGTAGATGTAATATTTCTCAAGACAAATATTAAAATATTAAATAAAAATAATCGCAACCAGCTTAGTTCAAAAATGTGCACATCATTGCGTAAATTGCGTGCATCATTGCATTGCATTTAAGAATTCGCTCCATGGTGCCTAATGTGAGGCCATCCCAAAATACGCTCGCATTAGACCGTTATTTGTCGCATTTATGTAATGCTAGCAACAGTCACAATTGTCGCAACATGGAATTAGGTAATTTTGAAAATTAAACCATTTAGAAAAAGCTAAAATATTTTAATGGAGGACGTCTAAAACAAATACAATAGCGACTTCCAAATTAACCTACATCTAAATTACCCTTCGGTTCATGATCATGTTCCATTAACATGATTTGAAATCCAACAAACAATCTTCTAATTCCAGCTTCATGTTGTGTAAGATTTCATATATTTCTTTGATCATACATAGTCATATATATTAAATAATTGAGCTAGAAATCGTATGTGTGATTCAAATAAGACTAAAATTTTCAGTTTTGAATTTTGCTATTGATTTAGTTATCGATGAATTAAGATTATTAGCCACAGTTATAACTTATAAGTATACTTAATACATTATAACATTATGTTATCATGTATATGTATAGGATGGATTCTAACCGTCCACGTTCAACCGCATTGACCGATAACCATAACAATGATCCAGGCAAAAACTATGGAATTCAAGATCCAAAAACTGAAAATAAATTTACATGTTCGGTCTATTTGAAAGTAACTAAAGGAGGAGGGCCTCGTTTAACACAACATTTTGTTTAAGTTTAAAATGTTGTTTCTAAGAATTTTATGTCGTGATTTTGTTTTTGAACGATGGATTTTTATTAGGCAACTAGCAAGAAGCTAGACAAGAAAGAAACATCATAAGGTTACGAGATAAGGATTTTTTAACCAATCTACCCAACTAAAATTCGCCTTGCATCTATATCTACACCAATAAAACGAATGAGCCACTATATCATCAAAAAGAATCGCTTTGAAAGGACTGCTCGAGCAAAAAATAGATGTATTCTGAAAAATTCGTACAAGCCACCACATGACATTGAAAACACCTTCCAATATTTCTTTACGATTATAGGGAAGTTGAATACTCGAAACCCAAATTATCCACCCCTCGTATGAAGAACTCTCTGAAGGATTAATATCCCACCATGTAAAGATCTTATGACAAAGACCTCTCATCATAGAACATGCAAAGAAAATGTGACTTGTACACTCGACTGCGCTACCACATGTAGGGCACATAATAGACGGGATATCCATTCCTCTACGAGAAATATTAAGCCGAGTTGGTAAACAATCTAAACTAAATTTCCAAGCAAGAACATTAACTTTAATAGGAACAGCTTTTACCCAACGAGTTTTGGAAGAAGCACCCGATAACATGTTGTCATCAACAAACCTCCTTACAGAAGCAACTCAAAAAACTCCTGAGCCCTTAACGACCAAAACCATTTGTCTTGCATCACATGAAGTTGAAAACCATTCAAAAAAATCACCAAGTCTAAAAACTGCGTATTATCAGCTCCATCTCTTGGAATGTGCCGCAAAGAACATCTCAAAATCTCAAGAGCCAATTTCGAAGCAACCGTAATATTCTTATTCAATTCCAACGCATAAACTCTAGGAAACCAATATTTAAAATCAGTGTCTCCCTTCCATACTTTCCCCCAAAACAAAGTGTTCTCACCATTACCCACCTTTTTCTTAATAAAGCCTAAAAGATCAATCCCATGACTCTTAAACTTAGTCAACTCACGAACTATATCCAACCATGTTGACGAATGAGTAAACTTGGACGGATTAAAAAGACTACCATCTATGTGACAACTGGCAATTAGGGAGCCCTTTTAGATATCCGCATTACGCTAAGTTAGACAGAGTAGTTGCCTTTAGAAGCTATTCCGGTTAACCATGACTTGTTTTGATATCGTTATTGGTTTTTATGATTTATTTTATTATCATATGAGTTATAACCCGTTGCGATAGGCACAATTTGATTCGGCACAATAAATTCCTATAACGAGAGATAACGTAACTTTTAAACCGTAACACGAAATGTGACGTGTAAATAATCAAAATTCATGGAAAAATGTAAATAAAAACAATATAAAGACGAATGAAAGTCGTTAGACACTCGTAGGGTAAAATATGAGCTCGGGAGAGGTAAAACGAGATAGTTTATAAAAAATTACGGGAATGGCCCCTCTTGTTTACCATGGCCGGCCACCCTCCTCCCTTTTTCATTTTTTATTTAGTCCTCATGTCCACCTATATATACCACTCACCCTACACACATACACACTTTACTTTCTCACTCTAAAAACACACACACACCCACTTTCTCTCTCTAATCTCTCTTTCTAGAACCAAAACCCTAACCTTAACCGGCCACCCTAGCCGCCGCCGCCTTTCCGGCCACACGACGGCGCGTCACCTCACACCACCACCACCATCTTGAAGATCTTCTCCTCTTTCTATCCATATAGGGCACGCGCCCTAGAACCTCCGTTTGACCCTCCAAAGCGTCCAAAAAACCTTGCGTGATTCTAGGGTTTCATCTTGTTTTTGTAGATCGGGTTTGATAAAGGTAAAAGGAGCCAAAAAACAACTCATTTGGGTCATGGGAAGCCACGTACGAGACATATTGTCACGTGAACGTGAGCTACATGGTTGGGTTTTGATGAACACGGGTCTAAAACGAGTTTAAAACTAATAAAACATGTAAACTGGTGTGTTGGTATCGTGTGTTGTGTCGTGTTCATGTGTTTTTACATTTTTATCATTTTTATGTGTTCTTGGTCATAACTAGTTGATTGGTTTGGATGTTTGATGGTGTTTGGATGTTGTTTGGGAATTGAAAGAGCCATTTGGGAGTGTTTCAATGGAGATGGGAATGTGGAACGAGCCACATGGATCGATAGGGACCATGTTGGTGGCGTTAGGTATGTTAACAAGACCCTCATGGACCACGGGTCCGGGCCGGGTCGTTGAGGTAAGATATTGGTTGTTGTTGTTGAAGTTTGGATGAGACGCGGGGAGCCAAAAAGCTTCTAGAGCTTGTCTGGTTCACGTGATCTTAACCGGGACCGTGTCAAGACCATTAGGGTCGTGACATTGGTTACGGGTATGTTTGGTAGTTTTTTTAGATGACGAGATTGATATGAGATTGTTTGGAGGATTGCTTGGAGTTGTGGGGTTGTTTATTTTGGACTTAATAATATATATATGTCAAGTTTGCGCAACGTCGGTGTTATCGTGACTTTTTAGTCTCGATTGACCCCAACAACGCCGTAACATAGACTTTAGTATTTATTAGACTATATGACGTGTAAAAGCCGAGAGTCATGACTCGGACTTGTGAACTCAAAACTTATATTGAAACTTGACGTAATATATATATATATATATATATATATATATATATATATATATATATATATATATATATATATATATATATATATATATATATACTAGATTTCGAAGCCCGCCCAATGGGCGGGCATGACTTATAATTATTTGTTTGTTGTTTTTTGTTAACTTAAATACATTTTTTAGAATTATCAAACAATATTATAAAACAATTGTTTCTTTGTTTCTTTGTGCATAAGTTTAACATACCTTAACTGAAACAGTCTTTAACTTCATTTAAACGTATATCAAACATATAGGTTGTTGTGTTGTGTTACTTTTGACACTTCATATTAAAACTACTTAACAAAAACTCATAACTTACTTACATCTCAACTCAAAATTAATCTTCGCATAGTTTCTTTTCATCCAATATTGCTGTTGATATTTCTTTGATGTCACCTATAATTTCCCGAATAAGAAATATGAGTTGAAAATCGTATTATAGTCAAGCCAAATAAGTAAAGTTATTAATTTAAAGATATATTACTTCTCGTAAGAAGTCAGCAACTCCTTTCCTTTTCGGGACATTTGAACCCCATGTACTAACCTCGCGTAACTGGTTGGTTTGAGTGTAAATTCCTTAAAAAGGGTACCTGTAATATCCCTAGATACGACCATATTGTATATGACCATTTTAAGTGGAGAAAATCTGAGTCACTGGTGGTGATTCTTTCTTTATGCTCGAACTTGCGCATATATTTTGCAGGGACTTAAGTGTACCTGAAAAGATGAAAAAACAAAAAATTTGCCCTCATAAATATCACAATGCTCTTATAAATAGTTTCCACATGTTGGAAGATAAAGCGTACACGAAAATTTTCAAAACCAAATGCAACCTAACATGTATATGGTTTCCATCGAACACTCTCCTCGATTCAAAAACAAAAATTTCCATCGAAGTCCAGACAAAAACATCCCTTACCACCATTTCATCAAATACTCTCCTCGATTCAAAGATCTTCCCTAAAGTCACATACAAATCAATCAACGATGTCTGAACATAAACATGAGAGTTAAACCCGAACTTCCATATATGCCCATACTACAACCATATGATAACAGTATATGGTTTTTATTAGCTACAATCTTTCCAAGTCTAATAGAATCTTTATCGTTCTTTCAAGAATTTCATATGACAAACAATTATAATCGAAACGTTACCTGAATATAAGAATTAGTCTGTGGATTCATCAAGTACTCTAGAGCTCCTTCAGTCTTATTTTCATCTCTTCTAAGCGACTCTGCAGCAAGTTCTTTTTGAAAACTGCATACATCAGGATATTAGCTTATATAAAGAAATCTATATGCAAAAAATTTGTTGTTGCACTACGTCTATAGGTTGTATTAATAATATATGTATTGGTTTCTTATAAAAAACCCTTGTAACACAATTGGTTTTGTAGTATAATTCATGAATTATATTGTTGTTAAAACAAAGTTTTGATAGTAAAGTATTTGTGGCCACCAACCAAGACCTCATAAATGACTCATTTCCGTAGCATTCAAATTCTTGAATGACAACTAACAAATGCAAGAATATTTATTCATACCAAGCAAACATAACGATAAGGTATAACTTACAGGCCGAGGCTTCTCAAAAGTAGATGTGTCACGCCTATTGTAACTGGAGTCCTTTTTTTTACACGGAGATTGTGATACACCAGTCTTATTCTCATCAAACTTATGTAATGCTGCCCCCTTGTCTTGTAAAAGTTGGTCATAACTCAAGTATAAAGATATACGGATCACGAATGTTTGGCATCATATTTCGAGAGTGACAAATAATCAGTTTTTTGTGTGTAGGCATAGTTACTATTCGACGCATCCCATTTTACTAAATTCTAAAGTGCTTATGAATCCAACATCAAAGTCTAAATAATATGAATGATTTGGATTCTCAGAATCAGCGTGTGCCATGATACCTGCATCAAAGTCTAATAGTCGTACATCAAGAGGATCATGTGCTGCCATTACATGAGTTTGGTAGGCATCGTGCTCGGAAGTATATGTATCACCGTCGCGTACATAAACAATTATGAATACACGGAAAAAAAGGATCTTGTAAAACCAAAAGGGTAAAAAGTATTGGTAATTGAAAGAATACCATCGGTGCTGGTAGCTGCAAAGAATCATAACATCACAATATAAAAAAAAAACATACACGAAAAAAGTTGCAATTTTATGAACACGATTAATTTTAAAGCCTTACCTGGTGTTGAGAATATGAGTTTGCATCCATCATGGGAAGAGGACACTGGCCAGTTTCAGGGTTCCAGGCATGACACATATTGTCATTGTACATAGGTCTATGCATCTCAAACTGTGATGTCTCAGGAAGCTTATTATAAAACAGCCAGATAACCAGAAGTCAAATGTACCTTAATCGTCTATGCATGTCAGCTAACTGAGCTCGCATCAAAGCTCCAAGAACAGGAAAACCTGCACAAAAACACATTAAAAATCGTTAAAACCCTTATGTTCTGTGAATTTATAACTTACTTTGTCATATTGTGAAGTTCCTCCTTTTGGAGTAGTTGCAAGTATCTGAAATGTGCATTTGCAAGGTTTTGTAAAGAGTTATACATCGAAAATTCTTCTTCATAGTTGGAGAAATATAGCCTTGCCTCTACCATTTGCAACCTCGATGAAAAGGGCTGATCAACGCATGCTTCACCTTCCGTGCAAGCTTTTCTTCTAGAGTGTCCACTACACCCTTAAGTTGTGATTCCGTGAATTCTGATGCTTCGTCTAAAAGATATTCTCCCCTAATTCTCAGCTGTGTTGATTTATAGAAGCTCAAGATAGACCTCATATTATCTGTTGCCATGAATTGACCAGATCTATAATCCTTGAACTTGTTAAACACTTCTGCCAAATCATAGAAATAAGTTACTACATGTCAATTAAGAATAGCATTTATAATAAGAATACGTGGATACTTTTTTAATTAATATGTAAGAGTGGCATACCACATGAAAGTTTATAACCATTTCATCTAAAAACTTGGAAATTAGTTGAGACTGTATAGAGATCAAGTTCTGCATAATCATCCGTGTTAACCTCCTTGAAAAAAATTTCGACTTGATGATCAATCTCTTCAGCAAAAAGATATGTCAAACCAAGACGGTACACGGAATAAATTAATTTCAATTTTTCATTGGGATCCATGACTGTGTTAAGTATCAACCTAGCTTCTCACGTCTTCTTTTGGTTCCTCTATGGCTTTACCTAAAGCCTGTAACTCCTATACTACTTGGAACAGCTAATTATCTATTGAATAGATTATGATTATTAAAAACAAATCATTATTTATCAGAACAAAAACTAAAAAGTTTCGGACAAAAAGTGTTGAGGGTCAGCCATACCCAATCTGCCTAACCATCCATTTTCCACCCGTCCTATTGAGGAACTCTTTACTTTCGTAAAAAAGTTCTGTTTTTTTGCACTATCATCTTCTTTCTAAAAAAAGGTCCATGTTGGCCTCTGTGTACAGATTTGGTGAAGTCATACTAATAATAGTGAAAGATCTAAAAAGAAAATATATCCAATTTGCAACACCTGAATGGCTTGCTGCCCATCTTCATGATACAGATATTTGAGCTCCTTATCATCTAATGCATCTTTAGCACATGCTCCAATTCCAAGGGCATACAGTGCCACATCTCTGTTTCGAGTCAAGGGAGGAAACTGATGTCATATAGAGTAGTAACAAATTCTAACTTCTATAAAGTGTCAAACAGAAAACTTTTAACCTACCTTTCATTATAGTTGTACGTTGTCTACATTATAACAGAAAACATCAAATCAAATGAATATTAGTAAAATTATACATATATGTAAACACGTAACTTGTTACAATATTATTAAAAAAAACATTATTTGATCATTACAGTTCTCTAACTAACATGAATGCTTACAGATTTGTCAAAAGAAAATTCTTCTTCGAGAGATTTGATGATTAGGGTTAAAAAATATAGTATGTTTTTTTAATAATGGTTTTGGATTATATGAACCGTATATAAGTTTTTACATATATGTTTTGTTTAGGGTTACCTAAGTTGTAGGGATTCTCCTACATAATTAGTTGCATAGATTTATAATTTTGGACTTGCAACATATATTCCAAAAGGTTGTGTTGCCTTAGTGGTAAACACACAAGTTATTTATCCAAATGACCAAGGTTCAATCCTTGCAAAGCTCCTTTTTTATAAATAATTTTCGAAAATAACTATAACAAATTCGAAATTTTCAAAAATATTTAATAAAAATCCGAAATTTATAAAAAATAATTATTAAAAATCCGAAATTTTCAAAAATATTTAATAAAAATCCGAAATTTATAAAAAAAATAATTATTAAAAATCCGATTTCAAATAAAATAAATTTTAAAAATGCTTACATGACAACAATGTGATGACATGGCTAATAATGAATTACTGGGCAATGATGTGGCGTTTACGTGGCATTATCTACGTGTAACGCCTCCTGTTATATATAATATAGATATATATATATATATATATATATATATATATATATATATATATATATATATATATATATATATATATATATATATATTTATATATATAAACAAGTAAATAAAACTAGAAAATATAAATAATAAATGGTTTTTATACTAAACATTCGATAACAAGACTCGCCTTGTTATACGATATTTTAAAAGGAAACTAACGTCTAAAAATAGAAATATTTTGTAATTAATGAGTTATTAAATACCCTCACACATGTTAAATCTCGGCCCTACACGTGTCCTAAGTTATCCCCTAACCTCCGGATTTCAAATCTTTTTTAAATTTTGAAGAGACGTTTTACTTTTACTAAGGAAAGGGTGGTTAGGATAAGTACATGCATTAATTACGGGTCAATAGTTGCTAGACTTTTCATCTTCATTCGTTTTTGTGACGAAGGGGAGGTTTTGTAGTTATTTTTTAGTCGTAAGCAATATTTCTTGTTCGTACAAATCACTTTCGACTGGGGGGCTTGATGACGTACCCTCCGATCAGGTCGAAGGACACCCCTTCGACCTTAGTCGAATTTGCATTACGAAGACCCAAGTCTTTCTTCATAAGTCATTGGTGGCGTAAAATCATTCATCATTGATTTGGTTACCAGTTGGGAATTCGCCAGCCGAAGGCCTATGCCCTTCGGAGTCTTCTCTTGAAGGCACCAAGACAAAGGAGAACCTTGACTTGGTCTTCCCCCACGTTCCCACTATCTCCTTAGCTTCCCCGCCAAGACAGAGAGAGTGGGGATGAAGCCCTAGCGGTTACCACAAATCATGGGACGCCCCCATGATCTCCGAAACGTGTGCTAACACTCTCCAAGCTTATTTCCTTATCTATAAATAGGTTGGACGAGTCATTTCAATGGTATGTTCACTCAACACAGTATTTCACATACTCCATATTACTTACAACACATATCACATACTTACTCTCACGCCGGAGGTGGTTCGCAGGGCCCAACCCCTGCACAATCACTTAACGAAGTGTCTACTATTTCTTATTGCAGATTGGCTACAAGTTTGGCGTAAACATATCACCCCTCATACCCTTCGATCACCATCGAAGGCCTGGTCGTACGAATTATTGTACAATCATATATATATATATATATATATATATATATATATATATATATATATATATATATATAGGGATTGGATCTAGAGAAAAGTTGATTTCGATAGAAAAGTGAGAAAATTAATTATAGGGTTGATTTTGCAAACGTCTCAAACTTCAAGGTAAAAATATGATAAAATTAACTAAAAAAGGCGGAACTAGTATACATCTCATTTTATTGTTAACCAAAAAACACACAATCCGATCATTCACTACCGATCATTCAATACCGATCAAAAACCCATATATCTATATTCCGATCATAAAAGCATCCATTTTCCGATCAGAAACTGATTTAAATTACTAATTAACACTTTGATTTGTCTATCTGATTAACATAAATGTGGCAAAAAGGAAGTTTTCAAATCGTAAGTGCCCCAATTTTTCTATTTGATTAATCGTTTTTGTTGATTTAATGATAATATAATTATCTAATTTTCATTTTCAACAACTCGGATAAGTCCACGAACAGTTAATAAGAGGCTTCTAATCGAACAAGAAAAGTAAGATATCTTTAAGTTGTTAAGTTTTGATTTTTATTGTAAAATTTTTATTTTTATGTCATCTTAGTGCATCAGAATGTAATAGTTAGTGTTTGTTTTGTTTGAATATTTGTTGACTGTTGTTTTAGTGCATCTGTGTAATAAATATGTTAGATAATTTATTTGTATTAATAACTGAAAATGCTTAAACATCATTTAAATATAGTGCATATACAACATACATGTTACATAATGTTTATGGAATTTGTTTGAAGGATTAGAGTATCATGTTATTGTTTACGGTATCTAGTAGTATGATTAGGGCATCAAATTACATGTTATAGCATCTCTTTGCGTGATTAGCGCATCAAAATTAAATGTTACATCATCTGTTGATACAATTATGTGAATTAGTAGTATTTGTTACAACAACTGTTTGTATTATTAGGGTATCAAATTACTTATTACATCATCTCATTTTGTGATTAGATCATCAATGTGTAAACAGATGATAATTTAGATTAGTATGAATTATTTGACATTTTACGGCATCTATGTGTAAACATATCTCAGTTTGTATTATTGATGAATCATAAGACATATTAAGGCATCAATGAGTATGATTACTGCATCTTAGACATATTAAGGCATTAGTGTGTATGTTTAGTGCATCCTTATATATAGTGCATCGTTAGCCATAGCTTAGGTATATGGTTGTATGTTTAGCGCATCGCTGAACATATTAGAGTATCAGAGAGTATGATTAGGACATCAGTGAGTATGATGATAAGGCATCAATGTGTTTTTTAGTGTATTAGTTTGTATGTTTAGTGCATCGTTGGTCATAGTAGGGCATCCATCTGTATGTTTAGTGCATCGTTGGGAATACTTAGGCATTTTTTTGTATGTTTAGCACACCGATGAAGATATTAGGGCACCAATGAGTATGATTAATGTAGTGCATCGTCCGACATATTAAGACATTAGTGTGTATGTTTAGTGCATCGTTGGTCATAGAAGGGCATCCATTTGTATGTTTAGTGCATCGTTGGAAATATTAGGACATTGGTTAGTATGATTAGTGCATTGGACATATTAAGGCATTAGTGTGTATTTAGTGCATCATTGGTCATAGTAGGGCATCCATTTTTGTGTTTAGTGCATCGTTGAGCTACCTGGGCATATGTTTGTATGTTTAGTGTATCAATAAACACATTAGGGCATCAATGAGTATAATTAGTGTAATGCATCATCAGACATATTAAGAGGCATCAGTATGTATGTTTAGTGGATCGTTGGTAATAGAAGGGCATCCATTTGTATGCTTAGTGCATCATTGGTCGTAGTATGGCATCCATTTGTATGTTTAGTGCATTGCTAGTCATATTAGAGCATCTATGAGTATGATTAATGCATAAACGTTAGATATTAGGACATCTATGAGTATGATTAGCGCATCGTAAAGGTAGATATTAGTGCATCGAAAGGTAGGTGTTTACATGGTCGTACCTTATCTGGGCTTTGGTTCGGGTATAGATCATATGATTTTTCTTCGATCAATAGCGCCAGTGTAAATTTTAGACATGTTTTATGGAAATGATTGAAGCATTGAATATCTTGTCGCTAAATGGATTCTTTAAGTATGTTCGTATATTGAAATTAAAGTGTTTTCTAAGCTACTACGATATAAATTTTTAGACTTGTTTAGTTGTGTATTGAGGCGGATGTTTTGTAGTATTATAAATGCTTACAAGTTTTGTTTCAGATGATTTTCGTTTTCAAATAAGATCTTCAAGATCTATACCTCAATGAAGAAGATCCAAAAGGACAAGGATGATGAGCCCACTGAGTTTGAGCAGAGCATTGCTCAGGTACCGAAATTCTTCCAAACTTGTTTCAATAGGCCATTAGTACAATCAGAAATTGGTTTTGGATTTGCTTAATATATGAAAAAACATTTTCCGTTAGTCAAGGGGTTGTTTAGATTTGTTTTATGGAAGTGGGTGTTTGACTACTGAGATGAAAAAACAGATAGGAATAGTAGCTTGTGATACAAAATGCTTTTCTGTTGCTTATTTAATATATGAAAAAACATTTTCCGTTGTTTCAATAACACATAGGAATAACATATGTGACACGAAATGCTTTTATGTTCCTTCTTTAATATATGAAAAAACATTTTCAGTTGGTCAAGGGGGTGTTTGGATTTGTTTTATGAAAGTGGTTATGTGACTACTGAAATGAGATCGCATATCAGTATGCCACATCAATTAGGTTTCAAAGTTGAGCAAAACTGCTTCTTAATTCCGTGATTTAGTAACTGTTTATAGGCCAATTTATTTGGTTATAAAAAATTAGTTTCATACTATCTATGACACAGCTGATTTTAAATAAAACTTATCTATCTACATATTCTTTCATCTTAATTCGAGACTATGCTTATATTTCTACTTACTGTACTTTTAATATATACATGTATACACTCTAAAATTTGACTACTTATTTTATTCTAATCTCTATTTTCACTAGTCTGTTTGTAGCCCAAGCAAGAACCTCAACCGTAAATGCAGTTGAAGCAAGTGAAAAGATGGCTTAAGTAGCCTCTCAAGTAACTTCTTAGCTGTGTTTTCTCTGCTCATCTTAATCAATTGTTAATCGGGTGTTGTGAGCTATAATTCTGACTTTATTTGTAATAGCATTCTCAGGATACATGGAACCCAACTAGCAGAGATGCTGTTTATTGGTACCCACCATATGTATAGACGGCAAAGAATGTGCTGTCGGTTGTTATCTCCTTTCAATCAGTAAGTGAGTTTTGTATTGATTCTAGCAAATATTACATAACTCAGGTAGTTTAAAGTGTTTGACAAATTCCAAAAGTATTTACATATAGTCTCAACCAATAATGCTCTACAGGTGTTGTCTTCACTCCATGCTGAAAAATTGATTAAATTTGTAATAGCTGAACAATTGCATACGTGGACAAAAGTTTTTGGTTTCAGTGCTATTGATGAATCACACAAAAAAGGAAATGAGGTTCATGAGTATGGTGGTGTTTCCTAGAACAGATATGTTGCAGAAACTGCTAGTCTAGCTAGTCACCCAAGTAATCCCAGATAGTACATTAACATATGATATTTTGGGAGAACTTAACTAATATCAGGTGGTGTTCGTGGTGTTGTTCGTTACTCGTTCAGGATTGCCATTATGGGATCTAGGATTGATTATGCTACTATAAAACTAAGGTCTATTTTCAAGAGCATATATGAATCAGTAGTTTCTACAAGTGATGAGAAGAAAAACAGATGGTTCAAATGGCCAGAATGGTTACCCGTCAAAGCTCTTAACGAGGAAGCTTAAGCTGCAAAACGTGCAGGATAGGAACAAAGATGCTCAAGATACAAAACGTGTAGGAAAGGAAAATCTGCGAGCTCGATTCGCGATCTGGCAAGAGAAGATTAGTATGCTGTAGAATTGTTTTGTTGTCATGATGAGTGTTTATAATGACAGTAAAATAGAAAACTCGTGGTTGATATTAGATGATTTCGATAATACTTGTATAAACTTGTATAGACATTTGTTACTATTTCAGAAATATAAGTATAAATCCATTTTTTGACTTTAGAACATTGCACGCAAGTACTCATCACTTTTCTGACATCTTTCAATGCACAATGTACAAGTCATAAAAAGCCCATGTTTAATATGATATAATTTGGAAATGTTTAAAAGTTACAAATAAGCCCTTAGGAAATAAAGAAATTAACAAAGACGCCCTTGTACTTTAGAGGGGAAAAACGAAGGGAGGAGGAGGACACTTGTCATGATCTAGTGGTTTTTCTCACTTTTCTTTTGAGATTAACTTTTCCGATGAACCAATTTCTATATATATATATATATATATATATATATATAGGGAAGGGATCCGGTAAGAAGAAAAACTAAAATAAGAAGAATAAGAAGAATTTCTAGCCACACATTTCAAATAAGGGAGAGATATTCAAGGGGAGATGCATCTATTTTAATAGGTGCATCTGAAATGTGTTGTTATGGTTTCTTCTTATCCTTCTCATTTTAATTTTTCTTCTTATTTGATCCTAACTCTATATATATATATATATATATATATATATATATATATATATATATATATATATATATATATATATATATATATATATATATATATATATATATATATATAAACAAGTAAATAAAACTAGAAAATATAAATAATAAATGGTTTTAATACTAAACATTCGATAACAAGACTCGCCTTATTATACGATACTTTAAAAGGAAACTAACGTCTAAAAATAGAAATATTTTGTAATTAATGAGTTATTAAATGTTTCGAGTGCACGTTTATCAAAAAGTGTCATTTGTGAGCATTTAATACTATTTATATGTTGTGCGTGGGTTACGGATGACCTAACATTAATAGCGTCAATCCACGTGGATAGCGGACTAATTAGGTTGACGAATCTAATAAGTGCCCGTTATGTACGTAGGATAACGTTATTAATGGGTGAATTATCCTTATGACTCGTTAGGATGTGACTGGTTTTAGGAATAATAAGCGACATGAATAAATGGTTGAGTTTATCGAGTTGACGAATTCGATAAGATCTAACTATTTATTTCGAGACTTATTAAACTATGAAGCTTATCGCTTAGACGTCTCATTGTGTCGTTATGAGTTGCATTGTGGTCATTTGAGTGCATTCATGGTGTCTTGTCGAGTCGATACCACACACACGATGATACCAAACGCTGGTAACTAAATGGTGAAACAAGATATTTTTGAGATAAGAAAAGGAATATATTTGGGGTAGATAATATTGAAGTTGGGAATATATATAAAGAATCAGTTTATATTAATAGGTTGTGCCGAATCAGTAGTTGCTGAGCCGAGTTAGCTGTTTGTGGAAAACTAGAAGGGGGGTTGAATAGTTTTACCAATTAAAACTTCGTTTTAAAATATTTAGATCGACTTATGTCAATCCATTTGGATGTGTATGTTGGACATTGATAGATAGATATATAAATATGTAATGAAAGATAAAGAGTTAGAAGCACATAACCACGACACGAGTATTTATAGTGGTTCGGCTATAAGGACACCTTCCTTGCCCTACTCCATTCCCCGAGTCACCTACTCGAGAGTTCGTAATCACTACACGACACCAACTCCTTATGGCGGAGAAGCCTTCACAACGTCGCCTACTCTTTTTCTGGTACTAGGCTAGACACCGGGTTCTTCCACAAGGTAGAACCACACCTATCACAACGTCGCTTACCCTTTATCCGGTACTAGGCTAGATACCGAGTTCCATTACAATGGAGGAACTACTATCCAACACTACACAACACCTATCCCAAAGGACACCCACTCCTTATTACAACATCATCAAGGATATCAATATCCTTGGATACAACCTATCTCTATTTGTGTATCGATGCACCTTATCGAGTATAAAACCTTGGCATCCTTCTCTAATGCCACTTGACTTGACTTCTCGGCATCTTTCACTAATGCACTTGACACGGACGTTTGGCACCTTTCACTAATGCCTTCGTCTTGACTCCTTTAGCATTCATCACTAATGCTTTTGACACGGACGTTGAGCACCTTTCACTAATGCTTTCGTCTTGACTCTTTTGGCATCCTTCACTAATTCCTTGGACACAACACTTCTATAGAGGAAGAAAGAAGTATCAACAAGTGAACCTCAGTAGTCTTGATGATGACGAAGCATGGCAACTCATGGACTTGAGCTTGCTCGTCTTCAAAAAGTGGTGATCTCGCCTTTAAGAGGAACCTAGAGAATCACACAAAAACAAAAAACAAACTACATAGAAAGATCCGTAGGATCTGTGGTTAGAAGGTTACAATAGTTGGGTAAAGTATGTGTAGGAGTGGCAAACCAAAAGGAATAAATGGCTCACTATTTATAGAGGAAAAACAACTACTGTTCCACGGATCCCATGGATCCCTCACTTGAGGGATCTGTCCAGTGTATTACTGGGGATCCGTGGGACGCTCCCTTTTGCCCATGGGTTTTGGGTCATGGGTTATGGATCATGGGTATCCAAGTAGATACAATGTATCTACAAGATGCAATGCATCTAGTCCATGGGTCATGGGTTAAAACCATGGGTCATGGATAGTATCCATATATGACTTAAGCATGATGTCATGCAATGGGTTATGGGTCATGCTCCATGGGTATGGGTCATGGACTTTGGGTTATTCCCAACTACATTCAATGTATTTGGTCAATGGGTCAAATACTTAAGTTTCTACCCATTTATATTACCTATTATAATACATACTAGTTATGTATATATGTACCCAATATGTAAACACTAGTTGTTGTACATATGTATTACTAAATCATAAAATCACTTATACTTGTTTTAGTGTTTTATGTGAAAATGTAAGTGTGTTAGAAAACTATCGGGTCAAACCATTTACGTATTTTATTTGTTTCGTTAAAATGATTTTACATTTGTTATCGACAAAACATTAGAAGATCGTAAAATATAAATAAACGTTTTTAAGGCTTATTTGTATTAACACTGTTATCTGCGTTGCTTGTGATTGTTTGTGCTTTGCTTGTTTGAGGTGAGTTTCATAGCCCCACTTTTATCTCTGTTTTTAACTAAATTGGGGTGAGAAATCATGCTACTCTTTTGGACCTTCTTAAACTCTTTTGATTTGCTTATGTGCTGACTAGTTTAGATAGATATGTGGTAGATGTTACCTTAGTCTAGGGTAGCAATCATTTGCTATGACATTGTTGCCTAGCTAAGAATAGATATCTACTCCGACCTAGTCCAGGGTAGTATTTGTTCTAGGCCATGCTACGACTGTGTTGGCTAGAGTCGCGTGGGGCCCTACTGTGATCTTGTTTGTGTTTTTGGTATGTGATTGGTATGTTTATTATGTATCTATCATAGTCTTGCATAACAAATAAAATCTTACAAGTCCACTATTGAATTTATACTTAAACCTATGAACTCACCAGCGTTAGTTGACCTTTTAACATGTTTTTTCTCAGGTAATTAAGTTGATGTTTGGAATGCTCGTTCTGTGGAGGCTTGGCAATGAGGCATGCTTGAAGGATCATATTTAAACTCTGGTAATATTATGCGGACCTATTTTAAAATCTATGTTGGGCCTTACATTTGACTATTTTGGGATGATTGTATTTGGATAATTAATTATGGGATTGGTTTTTGAACTATAATATGACTATCTTGTTTGCTATACTTGTGTGATGTGCCAATCCAGTAACGCCCTGAAAACTTGTTTAAGTCTTCCGATGTACCGAGAATTGGGGGTGTTACAGATTGGTATCAGAGCCAGGTGATAGAGAACTTGGTATTCAATAAAACCTAAACTATAACCACTTTTTAGAAAAATTGATCCTCGACCGACGCATGCCAACCTGCCAAGCCGAAGCCTCTTGATTTGAGTATGGTATGAACTGTGATTTGTTTGTTGAGATGTTATGTAATGAGATATGTTTATTGATTTTGAGATGTTATGAGCTTGATATATGATTGGTGTGACTTGGAAGTACATGATGCATGGATGATGTGATAGAATAGAACTTATGCGTTTTTGTTTAAATGCATATTTCGTGTAATGCGGTACCTTTATTTAAAAGTTGTCACTACGTGATATATGTTTTGATTTGAGGATGCGCTTTTAGAACTAGTCATTTTCAAAAACTTATACCTACCCTATGCCTTTGTCACAGATTCCTTCACTAGCTTCAGATGTGTCTGAGGAGATCCTTGCTGCTACTTCTTCCCCAACACGGACTCTGATAACTGTTGCGCAGGGTGATCCCTATATGATTGCCCAATATCCTACTTCCACTTCATCATCATCTGATCGCCCTAGCTCTTCGAGGTAGCTTACATTGCATCGGGTCTTAGCACGAGTCCAAACTCCTAGACTTACTCGTAGTACTGCTCGTATGTCTGTACGACCACCATCGTCACCTATGCACATGTCAGCTCACTCTCTCCTGTCATCATCACCTACATCACCATCTCATAGAAGACCTAGATCCCTTACTATACCACCACAGGATTCACCTTCACAAAGACGTCGACTCATGGACTCCCCCTCTGTTGATGAGGATGAGGAGTATGAGGACGAGGAGGAGTATGTAGAGGAGGATGTGGACCCTTAGGAGGAGGATGAGGAGGATATCCCAGATGGGGGTACTCTGCCACTTCAGAGTCCTGCGCATTCAGCACATTCTCCAAGACCATGCTCTCCCTTACCCTTGCCTGAGCCTGATTCTCCTAGGCAGCCCTTTAACTTTAACTCACATCCTCACTCACCTGAGATAGGTAGCCCACTAGGTTTGGATATGCCATCAGAGATTGCTTCAGAGTCCGAAGAGTATGGAGAGACCGGTCTGATTTGGGAGCGGATTATATCCCAGGGTGTTAGGCTTAGTCAGTTTTCGGATCGACTAGTTGGAGTGTCGAGGGCTAGTGTAGAGGACTTGAGAGCATATATGGGTTCTGTAGTTAGGAGGACTATGATCTTGAGAGAGGGCATGTCAGAGCTCTATGAGCAGGTAGGGAATCTGCAAACAGAGTGTACGACAGCCCGAGAGGCAGACCAAGCGCTATGGTGCAAGGTCGGTGAGCTGGAGAAGGAGGTCGTGGATCTGAGGAGAGATCGCGACTCTCTCTGGAGATCTCGTCACTTTGGAGAGTGATGGACGATGTTAGGAGATCAACTAGAGTTGCCCGTGATCGTGGCTAGATTGTTTTAGGTTCATAGTATTGTACCATCTTGAAACTGAGGAGTCCCCAGTTCGAGATGTAGACCTATCTTAGTTATCTTGTTAGTTTCGTTGTTCGGATCGTTTTTGATTACTCTGTATCCTTTCATGTATTGCACTTCAAAAACTATGATTTATGGTTATTAGAAAGTGCATCCTTTGATTTTGATTCGGTCTTTCGTTATTTCATTATGATGTTGTATTATCCTTGTTAGCTTGATTGCGTATTCGTGTGGTATTCGATATCCCTTGAGACCAAACCCCGTCAAATAGAACGTGAGTTGTGAACTTATGAAACTCTTGTGTTAACCTTCAGATCAATGGCACCAAGACGAAACCCGCTTAGGACCACCCGAGCAGCTCCTGCTGCTGTGGTTACTCTTATCCGTCGAGGTCGTCGTCTGACCCCGACCACTCCACCTATTGAGAACCAGAACACTAATAACCCCGCTATTGAGAACCCGGACGTTAATGACCAAGCTGAGAATGGTCATGTCCCACCAAACCCTTCGCCTTTGAATCAAGCCCACATCGACCAGCTTGTGACACAGCGTGTAGCTAAGCTACTAGCTGAGTCTAATCACTCAAACACCTCTGCTAGAACCCTACCGCTTAATCGAGCTCAAGGTTGTACCTACAAGGAGTTCCGATTCTGTGCTCCTATCGAGTTCGGAGGAACCGAGGGAGTGGTTTACCTAACAAGGTGGATGGAGAAAACTAAATCCGTGTTTACCGTTAGTAACTGTGATGAGGATGCCAAGGTTAAGTATGCGACATTCACTCTGAAGGACAAAGCATTGACTTGGTGGAACAACTATCACAGATCTGTAGGAAGTGAGATAGCCTATGGCCTGAATTGGACCCAGTTTAAGGCTCTTCTGATCAAGACTTACTGTCCTAGGAATGAGGTTAAGAAGTTAGAAGTTAAGTTCTGGAATCATAAGGTTAAGGGTAGCGACATGACGGCTTACAACCGTCGCTTCCAAGAGTTATCCTTGCTTTGCCCAGAAATAGTTAGTACTGAGGCCCTTAAGATTGAAAGGTACACTGATGGATTGCCTCTAGCTACTAGGAATGATGTGATTGTTGCGAAGCCGGCTAACTTGCATGAGGCAGTTACCATACCCCAGTGTTTGATGGACTCTCTTGTGTTAGAAGGAGGAGACAAGAGTAAGAGTGATAAGAGGAAGAGGAATGAGAATGTTAAGGGAGATATCAACAAACGGTGAGAGAATGCTAGGATGTATGCTATAGGTAATGGAGAGAAGAAGGGTTATGAAGGTAGTAAACCCTTGTGTAATCGTTGCAGTCGACACCATCATGGGCAGTGCTCAGTGGTGTGTAGGAATTGCTCTAAGGTAGGACACATGGCCAGAGACTGTAGTCCCGACCCCTTTCTGTGGCACAAACCGCATAAGGAGCGGACTGGAAGGCCACTGTCACATGTTTTGGATGTGGAAAGAAAGGGCATTTCAAGAATGAGTGCCGAGAACCGTGGGTCAGAGGAAAACCCGGTAAGCGAGAGGTTGAAGGGAACCAGGGAAATCAGGGTACTGGAAATCAACAGAGAGACATGGGAGTAACGCGAGTGTACGTAATTGGGAAGGAAGTCAGGGAGGACCCGAAAGTAGTTACGGGTACGTTCCTTCTCAAAAACCGCTATGCTTCCATGCTGTTTGATACCGGTGCCGATATGAGTTTCGTATCCACCACCTTTATGCCATTACTAGGAATTGCCCCAATACCTTTAGGATTAAGTTATGATGTGGAGTTAGCTAATGGGAATAGGGAAAGGATAGACACTGTAGTCCGAAGTTGCACACTAAGTTTCCTAGACCACTCGTTTAGCATAGATCTTTTGTCGGTTACATTAGGAAGTTTTGACGTCATCATCGGAATATATTGGTTGTCAAAGAACGGTGCACACATCATCTGCGATGAGAAGATCATGCGTGTACCATGTGGCGGAAAATTTCTGAGCATAAAAGGAGATTGGAGCGACTGTGGAGGTCCCTCCCATTTGAGCATCATCTCTTTTATTAAAACCCAGAAGTACATCGATAGATAAGGTTGTATTTTCTTGGCTCGAATTTCTAAAAAGAAAAGCGAGAAGAAGAGTGAAAGGCACCTCAAGGATGTACCTGTCGTTCGAGATTTTCCGGATGTCTTTCTGTTGTTCCCTATTCACTATCGTATAAAAACGGTTAAGTACCTAAAATAGAATAATAGTGAATCAATGACTGAAATGACAAAAGTAAAAAACACACTGATAAATTTTCAACTTAATATTCTTTATTAGAAATCAACCAAAATGAATACATTACCCAAGTACTTACGGAACAGTACTTGGGATTGAAATGACAAAGTGTTGAAACTCCTCACGAAGCTCCGGCTAAGTCTGAGCACAACTACAAGGAACTACTGAGCTATCTCAGGGACATAGTTGTATTTGGAGGAGTGAAAGATGGCTTGTGTGTGTGTGTGTTTTACAATTCACAAGCTTAAATCTTTCACCCCATCTCTTATGATATTTATACAAGTATGAGTTTTAACTCTATCCTAAGTGACAAACTGACATTTTACAGAAGACAAAATATTGATGTATTTTGTCTCTGTTTACAAAGACTATATTAAGTAAGAGACAAGGTTGCTTTCCATAAGTCAGTGATGACACTGAGCCTGATAGTTAGCCATTCAGGGAAAGTTGACTTTGGTTGATAAGGACTTCGTCTTATATGATTCAAACTCATCCCGCCTTATCCCGCTCATTCTTCAGTCTTCATTGCCTTTAGTCTTCTACTTCAGTTTGTCTTTAGTGTGAGTAGTTGGTGAGGAGTTTAGGGATTCAGTGAGTTATTGTCATCACTCACTGAATCCACCATCTTCTTCATGACTCAGTCTTCACCCTTTAAGTTCCGCCTTACTGAGTGGAGAGACTTCTTCTTCGCCTCTAACTGAGTATCCTGAAGATGGCTCACTGAGAGACTATGCACTCAATGCCCCTATTTGGATATACAAATAGCCTAAGTGTTTGATCAGTGTAAGTGAGCAATTGGCTTCTTCTTACACTGAATGTACTAATGAACATAATAAGGAACACTGAATATTTTAACAAAGCATACATCGTTTATTGATCAATTACATAGTTCCTATCACTAGTACAAAAGATAAAACAAAAATGCCATTCAAGATGGATCCCTAGTGCTTCAAGCTTAACCTTCTTCTTGAGGAGTGCTTCTTTGTCAGGGTGCTCTCTTATCTTAGCATTTAGGTCTTTGCAGAACCTTTTGTTTTCTGGAGTATTGATTTGAGAGGCCACTGGTAGATAGCTTGCCATTGTAGGCACTCCTGCAAGATCTATGTCACTCCACCTTTGGAATGTTGGGTTTCCATAGACATCAATGTAGAAAAGTCCTCTTTCAGGCTTTTCAATGCAGAGACAATTTACAAACTTTACACCTTCAGGTAGCTCCCTATTGCATTCTAGGCCAGGCACTTTGATCTCAGGCTCGAACTCAACCCTCTTTCGTTTGCCTTGTGATGATTGAGGCTGAGATCCAGGTGGTGCAGTAAGAGCTGGCTGAATTCCAAGCTGTGTTGGTGCTTCCTTCAGTCTTTCATACCTTTTGCTCAGGGATTTCATCAGCTCCTTGACCACTGCATTCTGCTTTTTTGCAATGATAGGACCAAGTTCATCAAGTTCAGTGATCCCAAAATCAGTGAACGTCAAGGGATCATGAACTTCAAAGTGCCTTTTATCATCCCCCCTGTAGACATTCATTGCCAGTGGTTTGGATTTGGGGATAACTCTTACGTCAGTGATTTTCTCAGGAAGCCTTCTGCTTGTCATGGTCCAGTTGTAATGGTGAATCCTTTCATGCCTGATGGCTGCAGCTTTCCTGTTCTTTTCTTCTAATTTCTTTTTCATTTTAGCAGCCTGAGCATCCTTGAACTTTTGTCCAGCCTGACCCTTTTGAAGCTTCTTAGGATCAATGCCAATATTTTCAGCTTCCTTAGCAACAACTTGTATCAGTGCTTCTTTGCTCTTTCTTTCTTCTTCAGCTTGTTTCTTTCTCCTTTCTTCCTTAGCAAGATAGGCAGTTAGCTGTTGTGGTGTGAGCAGGTACTGAGTGTTGCCGATCATATAGGGAATCTTCTCAGGCTCAGGTGTTTTCATTATGGCCTTTCCTTTATCCTTGCCTGAGGAAGATGATGCTACCAAGGGTGGTGTTGTTGTCATGATTGGTGCTGCCACTGTCATTGTCATAGTTGTTGTTGTTGGTGGGACTGATGATAAGGGTGTTGCTGAAACTGGTGGGATTGATGAAATAGGTGTTGCAGAGACTGGTTGAGCTGGCTCCCCCTCAGTGTGAGAGGGAGTCTCTTCAGTGGCCTTCTCCCCCTCAACTGTTGCTGCAACATTAGTGAGAGCAAGAGTTGCCTCGGACACTGGGGGATTTGGTGTTGCTTGACCTTTGAAGGCTTGGTAGATCTCCGTGACCATAGCCTTAGTGTCAGTTGTATCCTTCTGAAGACCAGTGACTTTTTCTGCCAGATTAGCCTAAGAGAGTTCCAAAGCAGTCATTCGAGGCCCAAGATTCTAAGCCATTGAAGATGATGCCTTAGCCAAAGTAGTCACCTGAGCATCCAAAGAACCCAGTATAGCCTGAAGAGACTGAACCGAAGACTGAAGACCCTGAACATTGGCAGATTTTAACAGGTTGATTAGTTCAGTGAGGTCTGGGGAATTTTTCAAGTAAGCCTCAGTAGCCTCCAGCACTTTAGAGTTGAGTGTTGGGTCTTCTTTGACAGCATCCCTGATTTCATCTATTGTAACACCACAAGTCTAAAGATGCTTGAGAAATTTGACCAGGTTTTCATCCAGTCTATGAAGATGTTGGTACATGAGATCTCTATGTTCATCAGTGTCTGCATCAAAAGCTTGTACCTCAGCCTTCAGATCTGCATAGCTGGCAGCAGCTTCAGTGTATTGTCCCATAATGTTTCAGTAACCCCAGAGTATAGCTTCCTTGAAGCTTTAGTGATCCACATAACTAGTTGCCTCTTTGTCAGTGGAAGAGTATTATCAAACTTTCTAAATTCTTCAAGGCAGGATGAAGAAGAAGAGTCAGAGTCATTATCTTCAGGCTGGAAAGGTGACTCTTTAGGCTCTTGTGGATCAGGCTGATGTTCTTGTTCAGTTTGAATATCAACTTCCACTTCTTCTCCTGCTGACAATATTTCATCTTTACTTTCAGCTTGTTCTTCATCAGAGAAAAGTATTTCATTAACCTCAGCAACCGTTAGTAAAGACTGAATGGAGTCTTGTCCAAAAACTTTGGATCTAAAACAATTTGTTTTAACCCATCCTTAACTGTGGAGGCTTCAGGATAGGCAACATAGTTCTCAGAATTATAGTCCAGCTCTGTTGAAGTACAAAAAGTTTTATAATCCAGGGTGACTGATCTTTCCCCGTTAAAAAGACTGAATTTAATGAGATACTCCCTGAGTGGTCGTAGGTTAGTCTCATTAGTAGAGGGTGTCGGGTCATAGGCCACTGCTGTAGCCCAAAACTCCCTGAGGAGGTTTTGGTACAGAATTGAAGGGGACTGAGTAAAGGCCGTTTTCAGTGGGCAGTTATATAAAAACTTCATGATGTCCTTATAGGCTGGGACATCAGAACGGTATTCAAAATTGCCTATAACGTTGTTTGTTTTAAATTCAACATTACTTAGATCTCCTACCCACTGTGGTGCAAACTGAAGAGATTGTGTTCTTGCCATTTCCATTAAAGTTTTAGGGTTTTGAAGAAGATATCTTGACAAGAACAATCAAAGAGTTTTAAATCTCTTAAGTTTTGTGTTGAAAAACCTTTTGTAAATTGATTACAGAGAAGATTTTAGTGAAAAACTGTTTTGAGGATTAAAAACACAAAGATTTCTGGGTTTGAAAAGTGATTTTGACAGAGTTTAGATGCAGAAATTCTTTGTGTGTTTTTTTTGTGTTTTTGTGAGGGGTATTTATAGAGTGATGAGAGGGAGGATTTGTAAAGTCAGTTTTTGAAAACGTTTTGAATCTCCTCATTTAATGCCACCACTCCACTACCTGCAGTAAAATCCCGATTTTCAACGAACTGTTGCAGTGCACAGTAAAAGTGCATTCTGCAGTAATAAAATATCTACAAGATATTTCATGTGAGAGGAGGCATTTAATGCCAAGTGGGATGAGGTAAGTTTTGAGGGACCCTTGACTTGGATAATAGTAAGATAAAGATACATATATTCCTATATTAAATTGGCGTGTTTACCAACCTTGGACATTTAAGTAACTGATATTTGGTGCATTTAGTTACTCATTCAATGCTCAAAATCTAAAGTTAGGGTCCCTGAATGAGTCTTACTCATTCAGTGAGAGGGTTGTTTAGGGGTTTTGTACATGGAGAATGAACCTTTTCAGAGAAGACTTACTGAGATTAGGATTGATTTTCAGTGTGCTGACTTTCAATGTCAAGCATTCCTAATTCAGCTTTCAGTCTCCATAAGGTAGGTTCATCCAAAGGTTTGGTGAAGATATCAGCAAGTTGATATTCAGTAGGGATGAAATGAAGCTCTATGTCTCCTTTCATTATGTGGTCCCTGATGAAATGATATCTGAAATCAATGTGTTTGGTTCTTTGGTGAAGGACAGGGTTGTTGGAAATTGCAATAGCACTGGTGTTATCACAGAAGATGGGTACCTTTTTGTAATGGATGTCATAGTCACTGAGTTGACTTTTCATCCATAAAACATTGGCACAACACCCTGCAGCAGCCACATACTCAGCTTTTGCTGAAGACATAGCCACTGATTGTTGCTTTTTAGAACTCTAACAAACCAGTTTTCCTCCAAGAAATTGACAGGACCCTGAGGTACTTTTTCAGTCCATGTTGCTGCCAGCATAATCAGAGTCAGAATAACCTTTAAGATCAAACCCTGAGCACTTTGGATAGTAGAGTCCAAGGCTTGGAGTTCCTTTCAGGTATCTGAGGATTTTTTTTGGCTGCAGTGAGATGGGATTCATTGGGATTGGACTGATATCTTGCTATTAGATAGACTTAGAAATGTATGTCTGGTCTAGAAGCAGTTAGATACATCAGTGAGCCAACAATCCCCCTGAAATGAGTTTGATTGACTGATTTTCCAGTAAGATCAGGTCCAAGGTTGTTAGGAGGGACCATTGGTGTCTTCACTGAGGCGCGGTCAAATATTTCATATTTCTTCAAAAGATTTCTGGTGTACTTCTCTTGGCTGATGGAGATTCCTTTATCAGTTTTCCTGATTTGTAGTCCAAAGAAGTATATGAGTTCACCCATCATGCTCATTTCAAACTTCTTTGTCATCAGTTTTTCAAACTGTTTGCAAAGAGTGTAGTTTTTTGAACCAAAGATGATGTCATCAACATATACTTGGACTAGTATCACATCTTGTTTTGTCCTGTAGATAAACAATGTGTTGTCTATCTTTCCTCTGACAAACTTGTTTTGAATCAGGAAGGCTGAGAGAGTTTCATACCATGCCCTGGGAGCTTGTTTCACTCCATAAAGGGCTTTATCAAGCTTGCAGACATAGTCAGGGAATTCACTACTCTCAAATCCAGGAGGTTGCTAAACATACACATCTTCCTTGAGTTCACCATTCAGGAATGCACTTTTTACATCCATTTGGTAAACTTTGAAGTTCATGTAGGTTGCAAATGCAAGGAAGATCCTGATGGCTTTCATTCTTGCAACATGAGCAAATGTCTCATCATAGTCAATGCCTTCTTGTTGACTGTAACCCTTGGCTACAAGTCTGGCTTTGTTTTTAATGACAGTGCCGTTTTCATCAGTTTTGTTTCTGAAAACCCACTTCATTCCTATGACAATGACATCCTGAGGACATTTGATCAAGGTCATGACCTTGTTTTTATCAAACTGTTGAAGTTCTTCTTGCATAGCCTGAACCAGCTTGGATGTTTTAGAGCCTCAGTGACACTTTTGGGTTCTATTTCTGATAGAAAATCAGCATATAGACATTCATTGGCTGAAGCTGCAGTTAAATTAGCAGCCATGCTTCTAGTGAGCATGCCTTCAGTGGGTTCACCAATGATGTTTACAAGTTTAATATCCTAAGATTTTGTCCACTTACATTGTGGTCTAGGATCTGAGCTTGAAGAGGTCACTGGAAACTCAAGAGTGAGTTCAGGTGCAGGAGCCACAGAATCATTAAGATCATCTGCAGAGATGCTTTGTTCAGGTTGGGTATCTTGAATCACAGGTTCCTGAACATTTGGTTCAGTATTACCTATCCCAGCATGGACTGATTTATTATCAATGAATTAACTGATAGTGGGTTGAGGAAGGTTATGGGGTAAGACATAGTATAAGATGCCAGCATCAGCTTGATATGAGGAATTTATTTCAGTGTTGTACTCATCAGAAGGATATCTTGATGAGTTTTCAATTCCTATTTCCTCCACTGAGGTTTTGGTAAATCTGATGCTTTCTGAACTTTCATCAAAGGTGACATGAAAGGTTTCCTCAACCTGTTGTCTTCGGGTGTTAAACACCCTGAAGGCTTTAGAGATCAGTGAGTAATCTAGAAAATATCCGTCATCAGCTTTTGCATCAAATTTGACTAGGTGATCCTTGTGATTGTGAATGAACACAGGACACACAAACACATGAAAGTAGCTGATATCAGGAAGTCTACCTTTGAATATCTCATATGGGGTTTTGTTATGTCTTTTGACAATGATTGACCTGTTTTGAGTGTAACAGACTCTTTTGACTGCTTCAGTCCAGAAATGTTTTGATAAGGCTGAGCCATTTAACATAGTTCTAGCAGCCTCAATGAGAGTTCTGTTTTTCCTTTCAGCTACCCCATTTTGTTCAGGGATGTAAGGAGATGAAAAGTTTTGCGAGATTCCCTTTTCATCACAGAAATTCTCAAGTTCTTCATTTCTGAACTCATAACCATTGTCAGTTCTGATTTGTTTAACTGTAATGTCATTCTGGTTTTCAATGTTCCTGATGAATGACATTATTGTATCAGTTGCCTGACTCTTTTTTGAAAGAAAGTATACCCAAGTGTATCTTGAGAACTCATCAACTATGACAAGTGTATACTTCTCATGCTGGATTGATCTAGGACTGACTGGTCCAAAGAGATCCATGTGCAGGAGGTGAAGGCAGCTTTTGATGGAGAAATTTTGTTTTGTTTTGAAGGATGCTCTTTGATGTTTGCCTTTTTCACAGGCTGAGCATGGTTTGTATTTTGAAAAAACCAGTGATGGTAAGCCAAGGACTTTGTTTTGTTTTGCCAAGTTATTGATGTTTTTGAAATTTAAGTGTGAGACTCTCTTGTGCCATAGCCAGTTGACAGTTTCAGTGGCTTTGGAAAAGAGACAAGTTTCATCTTGAGAGAGTGTTGACATGTCTAAGACATAAACATCATCTCTTGTAGGATCTATCAAAACAACTTCTTTGTTGGCATTGAAAATGGTTCCTTGTTTGTCATTGAATTGCACAATGTACTTAGCATCACATAGCTGACTGACATTGATGAGATTGTATTTTAGACCATTGACATAAGTTATTCTAGAGAAAACTATTCCATTGCAGTATACAGAACCATAACCTTCAGTGGGACATGATGAGTTATCACCAAATACTACCTTGGGCCCTGGTTCCTTTACATACTTGTGCAGATACTCCTTAACGCCAGTCATGCTTCTTGAGCACCCACTATCTAGATGCCAAATAGGCTCCCTGGCGTGTCTCTGCACAAATAGTAAAGTGGATTAGTTTCTCTTGCAGACCCACATACTAGTGGGATTGGGTCTAATGGTCTGCTTGAATTTGGCAATTGACTCATGGTCAGTGGTTAAGTGCATTGTGCTACCATAGGTTTTGCATTTAGAGACTGAGGATGTCTCAGTGATTCGGGGTTGTTTGGAACTTCTCCTTGCTTGGATGACACTGTCATGCTAAGATGTCTCATGAGTTGGATTTCTACAAATATCACAGCATGTGTTCATGAGAAAATCATCCTGATGATGATCATTGAAGCCACATTGTGGGCAAGGAGGAAAGGGTTTTGCTCTATACTTGTGAGCAGATTTGGAAGTTGTAGCATACTGATGACCAACATTGGTATAGTTTGCTTTACTGAGTGAACTTACAATTGTAAGTGATCAGAAGTTCTGTGATCATCCTTTTTGCAGATCATACAAAAAAGGATTCTATAGCAGTTGTCAGTGGTACGACTGGTATAGTGGCATAGATCACACATCTGTTTGGGCTTGCTGGTGGATTTTGACCTTGATGAACTAGAGGAGGCTGACTTAGTTTCCTTGATTGTTGAATCAGGAGCTTTTTTGATGGATTCCATCTTATCAGTCAGCTTCCTCACAAGTTCAGTCAGTTTCTGAATTTGGTCTGCTTCAGTTGGAACTGAAGATGTGGAAATCTCAGTGGGAGTAGATTCTTGTTGGATTGGTTTTGTTGGTCTTTTCAAGATGGTTCTACCAAGTCCGGACTTTTCTTTTGGTGAGTGAGGATTGAATTGTACTGGAGTAAGCTCAGAGCTTTGGTGCAGCACCCTGAAGAGGTTTCAGGGGTGGAAGCGGTGCTTGAGATTCTGCTTCACACTCAGAGATGTGTTCAGTACTACTGGGCACATCAGGGAGTCCAAGCATGCTCTTTAGAGCTTGGCTTTCAGGCTCTAGTATTCTTCCAGAATTGAAATTTGGAAGCTTACTCTCAGGGTTAACCCGTTCAATCCAATCATTGGGCTTGGGAGTAGTTAACACATTGGTAATCATGCCACCAGATACAAAGGGCTTTGGACTCTGGTCTTTGTTGTGAGAGTCAGGGAGATGATCTTCACCTATGACTCTCTTTTTGCTACTGGGAGCACCCACATCTTAAAAAACCCTAGGATTTTTAGCAGTCCAACTTTCAATGATATCTTTTTCTTTCTTAAGTTCATCTTGAAGAGCCTGATTTCTTTTAACTAGTTCAGTGTTTTGAATTTGCAGTGTGACAGCCTCAAGCTTGGCCTGTTTTAAAAGTAGTAGTTCATCCCTACACTTATTCAATTCAAAACTTAACTTGTTGTACTTTGAAAAAAGATTTAATCATTTCTCTTCTACAAACTTACGGTCTACATTGATATAGTTCATAAAAGACTGCCAATCAGAGTCATCATCCATAGAAAGTAAAATGTTTACATTCTTCATTGTGATATTGACCCATTCTCCATTCCTGGCATGATTTGTTCCAACAACTAGCTTGTCCTCTTCTGAAAGAGCCATCAGTGCACTGACTTGCACCATTTCATCGTCTGAGGAGACTGGCTCTTCATCCCAGTCAAAGACTTCAGCAACCAGGCCTTTGTTTTTACCCTGCACAGATTTAACAGTGTTTGTTGTTTCTGAGGGAGTGGCCTCAAGCAGTGCTAGCTTAGCTTTGACTTTCCTGTACTTAGCTTCAAAATCTACGGTTTTGTTTTGATCAGATTTGTTTTGAAAAATTTGATGAGACTGATAGATTTTTGGTTGAAATTTGCTAAAGCCTGGGGACTGATTTGACCCTGATGGTTTATAAGAGGGTTCAGAAATTGTTTTTGAAAAACAGTCTTTTGCAAAATGACCTCTTTTGTGACACTTAAAGCATTCAGTGTCCTCGTTTGCTTTAGCATTTGAAAAACCTTTGTTTCTTTTTATAAACCTCCGAGAGTTAGCAAGGAGTGCCCTTTCCTGAAATTCGATGTTCAGGTCATTTAGGTACTCCTCACTTGATCTCTCATCAAGCTCATCATCTGAATTTTCCTGAAAATCTTTAACCATACTGTTAGAATAACAAGCAGTAGATATTGGTGTTGAAGTGGTGGTCATGGACTTCTTGACTTCCTGAGACTTCTTTAAGTCAGGGTATCGTCTGTTGATGAGGTTTTCCTCATAGACAAATTTCCCATATATTTCAGGAAGTTCAAGATTCTGGATATGATTGGCATTCCTAAGTCCCTGAGAGAAATTCAGCCACTTCTCAGGGAGACTATTGACAAAACCAACATTGATTTCATGTTTGGACAACTTTACACCATCATTAGACAGCTCATTTAAAATAATTTGGTATCGGGTGTAAGTTTGAGACAGAGTTTCTGAGTCCTTAGCCCTGAAGATGTTATACTCAAGTTTCAAGTCCATTATCTTGTTTTCCTTGGTATCAGATGGGCCTTCATGACTGTGGACCAGGTCATCCCAGGTTTGTTTAGATGTACTACAACTTATCACTGACTCCATAATATCATCAGGAAGACATGATATGATGATACTTTTGAGTCTTTGGTCCTGGTTGACCACTCTCCTCTCATCCTGAGTCCACTGAGCTTCAGGTTTAGGCAAACCTTCAGCAGTCTTTGGGATAAATGGACCTTCATTAATACACTTGATATAATAAGGTTCCATCCCAATCAAATAGCAAAGCATACGCTTTTTCCATTTGTTAAATTTACCAACTTTAAGTCTAGAGGCAACAGCTGAATAAGCTCCACCCTTTTTGTCGACTAGTTGGGGTACATCAATTTCAGCCATTAGGTTTTATAATCAGCCTTGCTCTGATACCACTTGTTGTTCCCTATTCACTATCGTATAAAAACGGTTAAGTACTTAAAATAGACTAATAGTGAATCAATGACTGAAATGACATAAGTTAAAAACACACTCATAAATTTTCAACTTAATATTCTTTTTTATAAATCAACCAAAAAGAATACATTACCCAAGTACTTGCGGAACAGTACTTGGAATTGAAATGACAAAGTGTTGTAACTCCTCACGAAGCTCAGACTAAGTCTGAGCACAACTACAAGGAACTACTAAGCTATCTCAGGGACAGAGTTGTATTTGGAGGAGTGAAAGATGGCTTGTGTGTGTGTGTGTTTTACAATTCACAAGCTTAAATCTTTCACTCCATCTCTTATGCTATTTATACAAGTATGAGTTTTAACTCTATCCTAAGTGACAAACTGACATTTTACAGAAGACAAAATATTGATGTATTTTGTCTCTGTTTACAAAGACTATATTAAGTAAGAGACAAGGCTGCTTTCCATAAGTCAGTGATGACACTGAGCCTGATAGTTAGCCATTCAGGGAAAGTTGACTTTGGTTGATAAGGACTTTGTCTTATCTGATTCAAACTCATCCCGCCTTATCCCGCTCATTCTTCAGTCTTCATTGCCTTCAGTCTTCTACTTCAGTTTGTCTTCAGTGTGAGTAGTTGGTGAGGAGTTTAGGGATTCAGTGAGTTATTGTCATCACTCACTGAATCCACCATCTTCTTCTTGACTCGGTCTTCACCCTTTAAGTTCCGCCTTACTAAGTGGAGAGACTTCTTCTTCGCCTCTAACTAAGTATCTTGAAGATGGCTCACTGAGAGACTATGCACTCAGTGACCTATTAGTGTTTAACGGCCTAAACACTTGGGGTATTTTCTATTCAAATCCTTGACTTAAGGGGTTTGGGTATTTACTGAACCCAACAGTTTCCCGACGGTTGCTAGGGATTCCACCTGTCCGACAAGTGGAATTCCAAATTGAGTTGATACATGGCGCTGCACCTGTAGCCCGGGCACCCTATCTACTTGCTCTAAGAGAATTGGAGGAACTGTCTTGGTAGTTGGCAGAATTTTCAGAGAAGGGATTCATTCGACCAAGTTCGTCACCGTAGGGAGCACCGGTACTATTCGTGAAGAAGAAGGATGGATCGTTCCGTATGTTCATAGACTATAGGGAGTTGAACAAGTTGACGGTGAAGAACCGATACCCACTACCTAGGATAGATGACCTATTTGACCAACTCTATGGATCTAGTATCTTTTCTAAAATCGACTTGAGGTCTGGATATCACCAGCTTAGAGTCCGAGAGGAAGATATCCCTAAGACGGCATTTAGAACTCGTTATGGGCTCTATGAATTCCAAGTGATGTCGTTTGGTTTGACCAACGCGCCTTCGGTATTCATGGACCTCATGAACTGAGTATGTAATCTGTATCTGGATAAGTTTGTGATAGTATTCATAGAGGACATCTTGATATACTCCAAGAGTATAGAGGAGCATGAAGAGCATTTGAGGCTCATTTTGGAGTTATTAAGGCAAGAGCAGTTGTACACCAAATTCTCTAAGTGTAAATTTTGGATTACAACCATACAATTCTTAGGTCACGTGATAGATAGTAGAGGAGTTCACATCGACCCAGCTAAGATTTAGGCAATTAAGGAATGGGCCGCTCCTAGAACCCCATCAGAAGTCCGCCAGTTTCTAGGTTTAGCAGGCTAATACCGGAGGTTCATTGAGGGATTCTCCAAGATAGCTAAGTCATTGAAAAACTGGCACAGAAGGACGTTAAGTATGAATGGGGAGAAAAGGAAGAAGAAGTGTTCCAACTACTGAAGTAGAAGTTGTGTAGTGCGCCCATCCTAGCTTTGCCTGAAGGAAGCGAACATTTTGTCGTGTACTGCGACGCTTTGCATAAAGGCTTAGGAGCTGTTTTAATGCAACGGGAGAAGGTGATAGCTTATGCCTCCTGACAGCTTAAGAAGCATGAGAAAAACTACACCACCCATGACCTGGAGTTAGGTGTTGTAGTGTTTGCCCTTAGGATTTAGAGACATTACCTGTACGGAACTAAGTGTGTAATGTATACCGACCATAAAAGCATGCAACACATCTTAGACCAGAAGGAGCTGAATATGAGACAGCGCCGCTGGTTGGAATTACTCAGTGATTACGACTATGAGATTCGTTATCATCCTGGTAAAGCCAATGTCGTTGCAGATGCCCTCAGCCGTAAGGAGAACATTCCACGTTTACTCATTCGATCCTCAGGAATGACTAATAGTTTACCCCTACCGTCTCAAATCTTAGTTGCTCAAGCCGCGGCGTTGACGAAAGAGAACCGTCCATTTGAGAACCTTCATGGAATGGTAGAAAGTGAAAACGTCTTCTTGAAGCGTTCCGACAGAACCCTATGCTTCGGAGACAGAAGCTGGATACCATTTCATGGCGGAATCCGTGATTTGATTATGCACGAGTCGTATAAATCAAAATACTCTATTCATCCCGGAGCCAATAAGATGTATCATGACTTGAAGAAACTCTACTGCTGGTCGAACATGAAAGCCGACATAGCTCTATATGTCAGTAAGTGCTTGACTTGTTCCAAGGTAAAGGCCGAACACCAGAAACCCTCAGGACTTCTAGTTCAACCAGAACTCCCTGTATGGAAATGGGAGCAAATCACCAGGGACTTCATCACCAAATTACCGAGAACAGTTAGCGGCAGTGACGCTATCTGGGTAATTGTAGATCGTTTAACTAAGTCTGCTCACTTCTTGGCCATTAGCAAGGTCGATAGTATCCACAAGCTCGCTCGGCTGTATGTCAAAGAGATAGTATCTCGTCATGGAGTACCTACGTCTATCATTTCTGACCGAGATAGCCGTTTCACGTAAAACTTCTGGCAATCCTTACAGGTGGGAGACCGAGTCATGTTGACAGGACCATTCATACCTTAGAAGATATGCTTCGTGCCTGTGTCATTGATTTTGGCAAAGGTTGGGAGAAATAACTACATTTGTCCGAATTCTCCTACAACAATAGTTATCATACCAGCATTAAGGCCGCACCATTTGAGGCATTGTATGGACGAAAATGCCGTTCTCCGATCTGTTGAGTGGAAGTTGGCGAGAGCCAGCTTACCGGTCCCGAACTCATTCTAGAAACCACTGAGAAGATAGTTCAAATCCGGAATCGTTTGCAAGCCGCCCGTGATAGACAAAAGAGTTACGCCGATAGGAGACGTAAACCCTTAGAGTTTCAGGTGGGAGACCGAGTCATGTTGAAGGTTTCCCCTTGGAAAGGGGTGATACGCTTCGGCAAGCGGGGAAAACTCAACCCTCGATACATTGGTCCTTTTCCGATCGTGGAAAGAATCGGACCAGTAGCTTACCGACTTGAGCTACCTTCCGAGTTGAGCAGTGTACACGATGTCTTCCATGTTAGTAATCTTAAGAAATGTCTTTTCGAGGAAAACCTATGTTAGTGCAAATATTACGATATTTAATCTATACAGTCTCGTTTGTTTTGATTGATGACAAACATGTAACTCGTAATACATAACGTAAAATGTACAAGTTACTTGTAATCACACTTTGTCTCAACATACATTCAACACCTCTCGATAACTCAAGTCCTCATATGTTACAACACAGGTTCGTACATGTTTGTTATGTGGCATTATGATCAAACCCATTAACAAATCATTTAGAATGTTTAAAATACGTTTAGAGTCACTAAGTATTTTAATAGGTTAACCATTCTATTTCGAACCTCATTTTACATTTTGCATTCACAAGTATTTCATACAAATACTAGAGTTTACTAACACTTGACAAAATATATTTTATTTTGACAAGCACTCTTTTACAAAAGGTAACTAGACATTTTATTAACTAGTTACATAATACATTTTACATGTTTACCTTGATAAAATTTTTAATCTAAAAATGGAAATACATGTTACATCATGTCATGCATCATCTTTGAAATCCTTAAAAGATCACTTGAATATTTTGGTTAGATTGACACTCAATATATCAAATGTGATCTTAGTAAGATTTGGTAATATCTTGGAAAGATTTGAAGAAAGATTTTTTAGAATTTCTGTCAGGCACCCACGGCACCAAATTGCATAAAGGACGGAACCCTTTAAAGGGCTCCTTGGTCCGTGGACGCTCCTGTCCACTTTTTGGCTATAAATAGAAGCCCATTGTTTTCCCATTTCTTGACCACTTCAAATCACATCTTCTCCACCTTCTTGCATACATTTAGATCAATCATTAACAATGTAGTAACATACATTAAACACCCTAATGATCATGATCATAATGCTTCTAACATTCATCTTTGTTGTAAGCATACTCTTTGATCAACCAAGGAAAGCGTAGAGATCTAGCCATCCCCACTCACCACAAGTTGAAGATCTATCACAACAAGTTTAGGGAACTTGTGATCTTCATCATGAAGGCTTCCTATCAATGGAAGCTCATTTAGAAGTAGTTATTCATATCCATTAGACATTTGTGTCATGGATCATTAGTGTAAACATCATTGCATCATAACAACACTTTCACCAAACTAGATTAGATGGTTTATGTGTTTGTGCCATAAAACACAAGGTTTATTATGTTGGGCCATAAAACATATTGGAAGTGGTTGTACCCTTGTAAAAGAACTCAACATCTAGCTTAGTGTCGGAAATATTGTATAGGCGACGTTAGGTTGATTCTACCTCGAACTAGAACCCGGTATTTAGCTTTGTACCGGAAAAAGTGTAAGCGACGATTGTAAGGTTTTCTCCGCCGACAAGGGAGCTTGTTGATTTAGTGAAGTAACTCTCGAGTTGGGTACTCGGGGAGTGGAGTAGGGCGGAAAGGAGATCCGTGACCGAACCACTATAAATCCTCGTGTTCGGTTTGCACTTTCCTTTCTTTATCTCTTTACTTTTATACTTGCACTATACTATTGTTTGTGATGTGGTTTGATGTTCATGTTTGTGTGACAACTTGGTTTACCATGCTTTATATTAGTCACAAACAATAATTGGTACTTTCATATTATAACAAGCTTCATAAGCGATTTGATACTAAAGATCTAAAGTTTTTAAACGGTAACGTATTCACCCCTCCCCCTCTACGTTTCCACAATTGGTATCAGAGCCACGTAGCTCGTATTTTCAAAACAAATGGTTTTTAAAATAGAGTACGATCCATGTATCAAATTACCATTGAAGCGAAAAATAATATGAAAAATGCTTTGCTTGTTATACTTAGAAATTTTGTTGTTAAATGTAACTTTGTATACAAGCTTGAAGGTTTTCTTGAAAAATAAAATAAAAGTTTGTTGAAAGAACTAGTAAATATTGTATTATGTGCTTATAGAAAATTTACAAAGAAATATGATTTTAAAGGAGTGTTTGGGATAACTATAAATCTAGTTGAAAAATCACCTTCGTAAATGTTTAAGATAAGTTACATAAGTAGATATGTTGTTAAATATGTGTATTATATGTTTACTATGAAATCTAGTAAGTCGCACACGTTTTCTCTATGTCACATATTAGTTTTGGTGAATCTGTCTCAGAGGACCACGGTACCAAATCTTATAAAGGGCGGATCCCTTTATTTTGTTCCGTGGAATCCGTCTGTACAATATGCAATTTTTTGGGCAACTTCAAAAAATCATAACTAATTAACCGTAAGTCCGTAAGAGTCGAGCCACCTATCATTTTAAAGGGAATTGAGTCTACTTTCACTTAAAAATACTTTCATGGCCTGAGTCTAATTTTAAATAAGTAAAATAGACCAAATACTACAGTATGTCTAAAATATTAAGTTTCGCTTTAACATAAAAACTCAAATTTTTGAATCAAACAATTTAAGTTGATATTCTTAGAACTTTGATACAACTTCTTTTGAAACTAATTAATTTGGTAATATGTTTAAAGGAAACTAATCAAGCTTGGTATACATCGTCATATTTAAACGCTAAATGACGAAAAGTGTTTTTCATTTTATGCTATGCTAAATGACTACTTGTTTATGTTGTTTGCATATATGGTGATTGCTTATTTTCAAATTTTTGTTTACACTTGTTTGTTTACATAATATAAGTGTCAATCTTGCCATGTTATTTATTCACTTGCTTGACGATTTCTTGTTTATGCACAATAGGACATTTGCTAGATTTTGTGCACTAAGTTGGAAAATTGCTTTACCATCACTTATAAACTTAGATCACTTCTTTTGCATAGGTTATACTAACATCTTGCATAACTTATGAAATGTCATAACTCAATTATCAATGAGTACTAACTAAATTAGTCAAGTACTTTGAAAAATGGAGTTTTTAAGAGAGTGTTTGGTACAAGGACAAAAAAAATGTTGTATGATGTCATTTATGTGTTCTTGCTTTGTAGGATGATAAACTAGCTTAAAACATTGATGTATGCTAACCGGTTCATGCAGGGGATAGCACACGGGTGTTATCAAATTTTACCCATTTTCACTTATATGTGAAAATCGTTAGCCCTTGTTCAAAATCAATGCTCCATTATGTTTATGTATGCGTTATTGACTATTCCTAACTAGAAATAGTTAATGCCATATGTTTTGAGAAAAAATTCAGGTTTCGAAAAAATCCCCGACACCTAAAAAATGGGTCTGTAAAGATTTATGGTCTCCACGGACCAGACGGCACCATTAATTTGGTTCCGTCTGTTATGGATTTTGGTACCGCCATACCTGTACAAGCGGACCAGGCGGCACCAATTTAAGGGTTCCGGCTGTGTAAAGAAATGGTGCCGTGAATCCTACAGGTAAGTTATTGAATTTTACTAAATCCTACAATCTAATTTACCAAACTTCGTTTCTAGGATAGTTGTTAATGCATATCTTTCATACCTCACTCAGCACATCCTCAATGGATTAACTTAGGATGTTTGACATGATTTTAGACACTTCCATCTCATTAGAAACTACCATCTTTGTATGGATTAACATCAAATCCATGAATCCTTAGTTCCATAAATCGACACATTCAAGATGATCATTTTCACACCTTCACTGTTACTTTTCCTCAAGCTTAGCATTTCTTAAAGCAAAGTCAAAATGACTAAATCCTTAACCTCAAATAAGCCACTTAAGAAAACCACTAGGATTAGCATTCGATCTTGTTGCTTCATTAACTTGAGCTCTTCATCCTCAGACTCATTACCTCTCAACATCTCATCACCCATTCAAAATGTGAACTTTCTAAACTTGAGTACTCCAACTCCATCACCAAAATCACCCACCATCATCCAAAACAACTTCACTACCAAAGTCTCCAAAGCTTGTACCTATCAAACTTTGTGCAACACCACCAACATCTCCTCACCCGTTTGCGGATGACTTAGATGACTTACCGAGACTAATAAACCTGGACTCATTATTTGCAAAGATATCATACACAAGTCTAACATATGACTATAGATATTGTTTTGTATCTACATGTATTGCCTCACCTGGTTAACATGAAAATAATGTGTCATCCTTCAAGACGATAAGTATTTACATCGAGTCATAACTCACACATATGTTAAATACATATTATCAAGTCTTGTTATCCTTGAGTTCAATCTAAGCTTTATAATCTCAACAAATTAGGATTGACAACTTAAGTATTTCATCCGAAATATTCAAGTATATGCGACTTACGATTGTAGTCATTAAAAGTCATATCCGAAAAATCAACACCCAAGTATTTTAACAACACATGTTGAAACACTTATCCAAAACAAACAACCCACGGAGCCACTTATCCCTCTTTGACACCTACTATCCCTCTTCCATCTTTTGGCACCATTAACCGTATTGCTCATGAACTTCCAAGAGTATACTTTAAATCAAACGTGCCCTTTCAAGGTGAACCTATATCTCAGCTCCTAAGCTTCATAAACATAACCAAAACTTCAAGCACTTCACCCACTAGTTGTAGCAACCAATGAACCATAAGAATTAGTATCCGTATTTTTTGTGTTCAACATCTATGGACAAATATTCAACCTAAGTACTCCCATAGCACAACAAGCCCCTACATCACCACATCGTTATTTAGACACTAGAAGACCTACCACCTAGATCAACCAATCCACCATCCTTACCATCATTTGAATTCGTTGAGTGTATTGCTCAAAAAGCCCTTGTGTCCAACACTTGTACTGAATCAAATGCACGTTTGAACAAACTCAAACATCCTTTCCAACATATAAGGACTTAGATAATTCATTATGGCTAGAACCTCAACTATCAAATAAGCATGGTGCTCTTGGTAATTGTTGTCAATTTCCACTAGGTATAAATAGTACTACCTTCACAAATTATCAAAGTATTAGTAATACTTCGTCGTTAAACTTCTGCATAAATTTCGTTAAACCTCAAATCAACATTTTAACAACATATGTTAAAATGCAATCTCAAAGCCAACATCATACACCCCAAGCAACAATGACTTTTGAGGAGTATACATAAGAAACTCGAGTGAATTCCTCTTGTCATCATCTAGTGAATATAATCTTGAGACCAAGTTTATTTAGATGGGACTATCCGATTCAAACACTTTGGCTTCATATCTTCATTTAGGAAAACATGATGTTTTGAAGAACATTATGACTAAGATTCATGCGTTAAGATTTCATCTTGTTAAAAGGATATTGTATATCCTATGCATCATTCTTGCGACATAAATAGTTGTGTTACAAGAGATTTCATTACACCTCATTGGCTAAATGATCTTGAAACAAACATCTACAAGTTCTATGAACTAGCATATCCAATTCATCTTGTCATACTTGTTTTCATAAGCATGATAAATTTATCCCATGGGATAATCTCATTTGTTGAAAGATACTAATTGTATCTATTTCCTTTCAAGCGTACATCATAACCTAACCTTGCTCAAACCGTGTGCACATCCAAGGTTAAAACTACACATCTTTAGAGCATACACAAGATCTATTGAAGTTGGTAACCTCACTTAGATTATTGTTAAATAAAAATACCAAAGAGCTTTCTTGAGAACGTTCTTAGTTTAACATATTCTCTAGTCTTAGATGATCAATTCACATTTAAATTACACACTTCAACTTAACATAAAAGATGTCATCTATTAGATCATACAATTAGCTGTGTAATTTGAACAACTTTAGATTCTAAACACAAGATTAAAACACATTGTTTATCAAACACACCATTGTTAAAATTCATGTGTATAACATGACGTCTTCATCACCTTAGTTATATTGCATATTAGTTAAGTCACATTAAGCCAAGTATTGGTAAACTATCATCTTTTATGCACTTTAATATGCAAAAGTAGGAGTTCCCATCTTTCTAACATGAGAATGACTACTGGAGAACCTATTACACTAGAAACTCAATTTGACCTAACGGTTGAATTGCTTCCTGGAGAGAAGTTAGGTATGTGGAATCACCCGTAAAAATGGTCGTGTTTAGCCTTAATTGAGCACCGCTAGGAATAGTCTCATATTCATTCTCCAACTTGAAAAATCTGTATTCCTATACTTGCCTAAAGTAAGTGTTAAAACATTGATAGTTTGCCTCGCCTTAGGAATACTAATCAAACAAGTAGTATATATGACTTTTCTTTTAAAACTACTTGCATTGCACTTACATGTGTTGATTACATGTTCTTGTTTGATACGATAAGTTGATTTGACATTATCTTAGTGTTTGATAACTAGTCAAATGTGTAAACCTTAATACGGTTTTATCTTTATAATGCTTGTATTCTTGTTTCATGCTACTAAACGTTTAAACCTAAAACTTTATTTTCATGATACTTACTTTTGAATTAGTTTTAGCATGATTAACATGTTACTTATGAAATCATGATATGTCATTTTGATACGTGATAATTCTGATATGATATATTTATGTTTGAAAGCTATTAGATGGCATTCATTATATCTATGTGTAGTACGATCTAAATGATACATGCTCCAAATTGTTATGTCTTAAACATGGCTTGCATGACTCTTTCATCTTGTTTCTTTTGATTCTTGTCACACTATTTGTTTGCTACGTGTGCACATATAATATGTCAAAGTGCTTTTGGTATGACAAACTTTTAGAAGCCTTTTTATCTTACAAATTAATCACATAGATTGTTGTGTTAATTTATAAGCCAAGTATGCTTAAACGTCTAAGTCTAATGACAAAACAATCTCAAAATGAAATGTCTTGAATAAAGTTGTATTCTTGCATAATATGATTGTCTTGATGCTATCTTGTATGGCGATTTCTTGTCTACTAAAGTGCAATGTGTTTTTGCTTATATAATATGTTATCATTTGATTTCTATCATGTTAACATCTTTTGTAACTAACAAATTTGTTTTGTAGGTTGATAACAAATCATTTGTTATCTCAATTGGTTCTAACTATTATATGCTCATTTTGCATAATCTCCTTTATTGCTACGTAGATTAGTACTATGCTTTATGGGACCCCTACACTTGCATATAGTTTAAAAGCTTATAGAATTAAGTTCTAGAGGGTTGGCTTTGCATTTTTGTCTTTCAACCGACCTCTTTCCAAATCTCATTTTTGCTTCCGCTTTCAAAAAATAACCTCCATTATTATTTAGTTATAACAATACTCTAATCCTCTTCACTTCCTATTAGGAAACCACATGCCTCATCATACGATCATCTCGTATTAATCAAGAAGAGGTACGTGACTTTAAGGATGAAGTTCACTAAGCTCATCTCTTTTGTTAACCCGAATAACCTCCTAAACACTTTGTTGTCATTCCTTATTTGATACATTACACATTATGTTGGATGTCCACCAATTAAGGGGGAGAGAAATCCATTCACATAATTGTCTTTTGTCAAATTTTATGTCTCTTAGACTCTACAATACCAACACATAGGTAAACACCACTTAGCTAAAGCCGGTTCATGAAACCACAACTAGTTCAACCTTTTTCGCACCAATACCTCATCAAGTGAAAAACGGATCATGTATTTTTACAAAACGGCTTCATCTCCACATATAGGATTTTCCTTAGACTAGCACCTTACAACTTCACTATCTAGAACACCATCATAGGATCTTATCCTTTTCTCGCTTATCATGCATGTCCTTGTCAGTGCAAATGATATATTAATCAAAACAGCCATCTCCAACACGTTGGTCCATCCAACTCTCACTCATATGATGTCATTCTCATCCTCATATAGGTACTCATTATTAGTATTTTCCATATTGTCTTCACTTCTTTTCAAAAGTGATAATCATCCATGTCTGTCAAAACTGTGCTAATACTACCTTTCCCATTGTCACCTAGAATAGGTCATTTTTATAATTCGTGTCAATCAATGAACGAATTTATCTTCATCACTTTTATATCTTTTGGTATCTTTATTATAATATTCTTAGATAGAACGCATTATTGATTACTCTTGGGTTGAAGCATATGAGAACTTGCTCAAAACAATAGATTGTTAGCATCAATAAATCATTCAAATCATAACCCTTATGCATCATTGAAATGCAATGTCTATTCACATTTTTTTTCCTCTTAGCTTTGGACACTTGACATGACGAAAGGATTGCATGAGTCCATATTTTTATATTTGCTAGACATACGAGTTTCTAACTCCTTAATAGCTTCCTACCTAATCACCACCACCTTCCATCACCACTTTCACTAATCATTACCACCATGGATTAGCGAAAACTTGCTTTTGTAAATGTCAAGTCATCTACCATCACCACATGAATCCTACTAGTAAACTGACACCAACACTAGCACCACTAGTGGCACACCCGGTGGAAGACTTCATATCTTCTTTCTAGGAACTATTTTGTAGGATTTTATCATATTATATTCTCACTTTTCTTATGATTGTAATTAGAAGACTACACTTCATGAGATCTTTGATTATATCATTTTTCACATATATACATCTTATTTTTCTTTGTGAAAAATATGAAATATATTGCACTAATGTTTTTCATTGTAGGTTCATCATCATATACACTCGATTGTATATACCTTACTCATCTAAGGATGAAGTTTGCATCAATTATTTTTCTTATTTTAGGTGCTTCTTGACACCCTCGAACAAGGAGGAATATCCTTTAAGCACTCATATTGCATCGTCTATACACTTGGTTGTATATGACATATTTGTCTAAATACAAAGCCTCTATTATACTAATATTTATTTTGAAGGTTCATCTTGACGCCCTAAAGCAAGGGGAGCTTCCGTCAAGAATTTACTGAGTGCATCTTATACACACTTTGTTGTATATCACTTACTCGTCCAATGACGATTATAGTTTTGCACTAATATTTGTTTTGTAGGTTTTTAATCATACCCTGACACCTCAAACAAGGGGGAGCATGCATGTATTTAGCATCATTCTCACTTTTCAACAAGCATTTGTGCTTCGATAAAAAGTGGAGAAAATAGGCTAACATTGCTATGCATTTTTCTCTTTCATATATTTCTCATAATTTTTGTTGCATAAAACTAACCTTGATATAGGTTAAGCCTCTTTATTTGATCCATGGATCCGCTACCAAACAAGGGACGGATTGTAGTAGACGATTTAACTTCACTAGGGATGATGCAAGCTCGCCTTTTTGGGGAAAAATTAAGTTAAACTCCAAGGACAAGCCCTTTTTTGTTTCGACAAAAGGGGAAGAAGAGTGTAAACGGAGAAGGTAATGTAAAAATAGTAAGGATAAAAGTAATCTTTTACATTTTACTTTCTATTACGTTTACATATATTTGTCATCATCAAAAAGGGGGAGATTGTTAGTGCAAATATTACGATATTTAATCTATACAGTCTCGTTTGTTTTGATTGATGACAAACATGTAACTCGTAATACATAACGTAAAATGTACAAGTTACTTGTAATCACACTTTGTCTCAACATACATTCAACACCTCTTGATAACTCAAGTCCTCATATGTTACAACACAGGTTCGTACATGTTTGTTATGTGGCATTATGATCAAACCCATTAACAAATCATTTAGAATGTTTAAAATACGTTTAGAGTCACTAAGTATTTTAATATGTTAACCATTCTATTTCGAACCTCATTTTACATTTTGCATTCACAAGTATTTCATACAAATACTAGAGTTTACTAACACTTGACAAAATATATTTTATTTTGACAAGCACTCTTTTACAAAAGGTAACTAGACATTTTATTAACTAGTTACATAATACATTTTACATGTTTACCTTGATAAACTTTTTAATCTAAAAATGGAAATACATGTTACATCATGTCATGCATCATCTTTGAAATCCTTAAAAGATCACTTGAATATTTTGGTTAGATTGACACTCAATATATCAAATGTGATCTTAGTAAGATTTGGTAATATCTTGGAAAGATTTGAAGAAAGATTTTTTAGAATTTCTGTCAGGCACCCACGGCACCAAATTGCATAAAGGACGGAACCCTTTAAAGGGCTCCTTGGTCCGTGGACGCTCCTGTCCACTTTTTGGCTATAAATAGAAGCCCATTGTTTTCCCATTTCTTGACCACTTCAAATCACATCTTCTCCACCTTCTTGCATACATTTAGATCAATCATTAACAATGTAGTAACATACATTAAACACCCTAATGATCATGATCATAATGCTTCTAACATTCATCTTTGTTGTAAGCATACTCTTTGATCAACCAAGGAAAGCGCAGAGATCTAGCCATCCCCACTCACCACAAGTTGAAGATCTATCACAACAAGTTTAGGGAACTTGTGATCTTCATCATGAAGGCTTCCTATCAATGGAAGCTCATTTAGAAGTAGTTATTCATATCCATTAGACATTTGTGTCATGGATCATTAGTGTAAACATCATTGCATCATAACAACACTTTCACCAAACTAGATTAGATGGTTTATGTGTTTGTGCCATAAAACACAAGGTTTATTATGTTGGGCCATAAAACATATTGGGAGTGGTTGTACCCTTGTAAAAGAACTCGACATCTAGCTTAGTGTCAGAAATATTGTATAGGCGACGTTAGGTTGGTTCTACCTCGAACTAGAACCCGGTATTTAGCTTTGTACCGGAAAAAGTGTAAGCGACGATTGTAAGGTTTTCTCCGCCGACAAGGGAGCTTGTTGATTTAGTGAAGTAACTCTCGAGTTGGGTACTCGGGGAGTGGAGTAGGGCGGAAAGGAGATCCGTGACCGAACCACTATAAATCCTCGTGTACGGTTTGCACTTTCCTTTCTTTATCTCTTTACTTTTATACTTGCACTATACTATTGTTTGTGATGTGGTTTGATGTTCATGTTTGTGTGACAACTTGGTTTACCATGCTTTATATTAGTCACAAACAATAATTGGTACTTTCATATTATAACAAGCTTCATAAGTGATTTGATACTAAAGATCTAAAGTTTTTAAACGGTAACGTATTCACCCCCCTCTAAGTTTCCACAACCTAGTTGTCCCTATGAGATATATCCGTATAGATGAGTGTTTGAATTTCGTTGAGGAACCAATTGAGATCATGGATCGTGAGGTAAAGCGGCTGAAGCATAGCAGTATTCCAATTATCAAAGTTCGTTGTAATTTCGTCATGGACCAGAGTTCACATGGGAACGTGAGGACGTATTTCGTAAGAAGTATCATAAACTCTTCTTATCATCAAGCAACTCGAAATGAAACTCGGGACGGGTTTCTTCTGAGGCTGAGAGGCTGTGACAACTGGCAATTAGGGAGCCCTTTTAGGTAACCGCATTACGCTAAGTTAGACCGAGTAGTTGCCTTTAGGATCTATTCCGGTTAACCATGACTTGTTTTGATATCGTTATTGGTTTTTATGATTTATTTTATTATCGTCTGAGTTATAACCCGTTGCGATAGACACTATTTTATTCGGCACAATAAAATCCTATAACGAGAGATAACGTAACTTTTAAACCGTAACACGAAACATGACATGTAAATAATCAAAATTCGTGGAAACACGTAAATAAAAACAATAGAAAGACGAATGGAAGTCGTTAGACACTCGTAGGGTAAAATATGAGCTCGGGAGAGGTAAAACGGGATACTTTATAAAAAATTGCGGGAATGGCCCCTCTTGTTTACCATGGCTGGCCACCCCCCTCCCATTTTCATCTTTTATTTAGTCCTCATGTCTACCTATATATACCACTCACCCTACACACATACACACTTTACTTTCTCTCTCTAATCTCTCTCTCTCTATAACCAAAACCCTAACCTTAACCGGCCACCCTAGCCGCCGCCGCCTTTCCGCCCACACGACGGCGCGTCACCTCACACCACCACCACCATCTTAAAGATCTTCTTCTCCTCTTTCTATCCATATAGGGCACGCGCCCTAGAACCTCCGTTTGACCCTCCAAAACGTCCAAAAACCTTGCGTAAGGTTTCATCTTGTTTTTGTAGATCGGGTTTGATAAAAGTAAAAGGAGCCAAGAAACGAGTCATTTGAGTCATGGGAAGCCACGTACGAGACATATTGTCTCGTGAATGTGAGCTCCATGGTTGGGTTTTGATTAACACGGGTCTAAAACAAGTTTAAAACTAATAAAACATGTAAACTGGTGTGTTGGTATCGTGTGTTGTGTCGTGTTCATGTGTTTTTACATTTTTATCATTTTTATGTGTTCTTGGTCATAACTAGTTGATGGGTTTTGATGTTTGATGGTGTTTGGATGTTGTTTGGGAATTGAAAGAGTCATTTGGGAGTGTTTGGATGGAGATGGGATTGTGGAATGAGCCACATGGACCACTAGGGACCATGTTGGTGGCGTTGGGTATGTGAACGAGAACCTCATGGACCACGAGTCCGAGTCGGGTCGTTGTGGTAACATATTGGTTGTTGTTGTTGAAGTTTGGATGAGACGCGGGGAGCCAAAGAGCTTCTAGAGCTTGTTTGGTTCACGTGGTCTTAACCGGGACTGTGTCAAGACCATTAGGATCGTGACATTGGTTACAGGTATGTTTGGTAGTTTGTTTGGATGGCGAGATTGATATGAGATTGTTTGGAGGATTAATTAGAGTTGTGGAGTTGTTTATTTTGGACTTAATAATATATATGTCAACTTTGCGCAACGTCGGTGTTATCATGACTTTTTAGTCTCGATTGACCCCGACAACGCCGTAACATGGACTTTAGTATTTATTAGACTATATGACGTGTAAAAGCCGAGAGTCATGACTTGGACTCGTATCTCGAAATGAATAATGACTCGAAAATTATATTGAAACTTGACGTAATATATATATAAACAAGTAAATAAAACTAGAAAATATAAATAATAAATGGTTTTTATACTAAACATTCGATAACAAGACTCGCCTTGTTATACGATTGTTTATAAGGAAACTAACGTCTAAAAATAGAAATATTTTGTGATTAATGAGTTATTAAATGTTCCAAGGGCACGTTTATCGAAAAGTGCCATTTATGAGCATTTAATATTATTTATGTGTTGTGGTGGGTTACAGATGACCTAACATTAATAGCGTCAATCCACGTGGATAGCGGACTTATTAGGTTGATGAATCTAATAAGTTCCCGTTATGTACGTAGGATAACGTTATTAATGGGTGAATTATCCTTATGACTTGTTAGGATGTGACTGGTTTTTGGGATAATAAGCGACTTGAATAAATGGTTGATTTTATCGAGTTGACGAATTCGATAAAATCTAACTATTTATTTCGAGACTTATTAAACTATAAAGCTTATCGTTTAGACGTCTCATTGTGTCGTTATGAGTCGCATTGTGGTCATTTGAGTGCATCCATGGTGTCTTGTCGAGTCGATACCACACATACGATGATACCAAACGCTAGTAACTAGATGGTGAAACGAGATATTTTTGAGATAAGAAAAGGAATATATTTGGGGTAGATAATATTGAAGTTGGGAATATATATATTAAGAATAGGTTTATATTAATAGGTTGTGTCGAGTCAGTAGTTGCTGAGCCGAGTTAGCTGTTATCTGCGTTGCTTGTGATTGTTTGTACTTTGCTTGTTTGAGGTGAGTTTCATAGCCCCACTTTTATCTCTGTTTTTAACTAAATTGTGGTGAGAAATCATTCTACTCTTTTGTACCTTCTTAAACTCTTTTGATTTGCTTATGTGCTGACTAGTTTAGATAGATATGTGGTAGATGTTGCCTTAGTATAGGGTAGAAATCATTTTGGTATGACACTGTTGCCTAGCTAAGAATAGATATCTACTCCGACCTAGTCCAGGGTAGCATTTGTTCTAGGCTTTGCTACGACTGTGCTGGCTAGAGTCGCTTGGGGCCCTGCTGTGATCTTGTTTGTGTTGTTGGTATGTGATTGGTATGTTTATTATGTATCTATCTTAGTCTCGCATAACAAATAAACTCTTACAGGTCCATTATTGAATTTATATTTAAACCTATGAACTCACCAGCGTTAGTTGACCTTTTAGTTATGTTTTTTCTCAGGTAATTAAGTTGATGTTTGGAATGCTCGTTCTGTGGAGGCTTGGCAATCAGGCATGGTTGAAGGATCATATTTAAACTCTGGTAATATTATGTAGACCTATTTTAAAATCTATGTTGGGCCTTACATTTGACTATTTTGGGATGATTGTATTTGGATAATTAATTATGGGATTGGTTTTTGAACTATAATATGATCTTGTTTGCTATACTTGTGTGATGTGCCAATCCAGTAACGCCCCGAAAACTTGTTTAAGTCTTTCGATGTACCGAGAATTGGGGTGTTACAATCTACTCCATGAACAGCCTTTATCACCCTAGCCCACAAAGAACAACTATCATTTCTAAAACGCTACACCCACTTAAACATAAGAGCTCTATTCAAACCAAAAAAACTTAATACACCTAAACCTCCTTTATATTTAGAAGCCAAAACACTACTCCACTTCACCCACATCATTTTCTTTTCATTGCGGTCTATCCATTAAAAAAGTGACATCGAATAGATTTCATTTGTTTTAGAACCTGTGTAGGAACTTTAAACAAAAGACATGTAATAAATAGGCGTTGATCTCAAGACTGATTTGAGAAGCGTTAATCTTCGATAAATTGTCTTCATCTTCCATCTCGATAGGCGATATAATAATTTATTCACTATCTTTTCCCAAGAGTTAATATGCGACATCAAACCACCAACTTTGATACCAAGATAACAAAAAGGATTTTTGAACGTCAAACATCTTATCTTTCTAGCTGCTTGATTTACTTTGTCAGCATCTACTGCTATCCCCATCAATTTACTTTTTTGCATGTTAATGTGAAGACCAGAAGCATGAAGAAGCAGTCTAACACTTGCACAATAGTAGAGATATTAGAATCGCTCTATTGTCCCATAAAAATGACGTCGTCAACATAAAACAAGTGTGAATCAGTCAAAGATGATCCAATAGAAACTCCTTTAAATAAACCTTCATTAACAACTTGCTGAAATGACAAGTGAAGGCTTTCCATATACAATATAAATAAGAAAAGGTAAAGAGGGTCCATGCTTAAGACCTTTATGAAATTGAAATTCACGTGTTGGGCTCCCATTAACAAGAATCGAGCCTCTAGAAGAACTTAAACAACTTTGAATCCAACCTCGCCATTTATCCCCGAAACCAAATTTCTTCAAAACATCATCCAAATAATCCCACTGAACTGAATAATAAGCCTTTTCAAAATCAACTTTGAAAATCATAGTTTGTTTCTTTTTAGTTTTACACTACTGAATTAATTCATTTAAAATGAAAGGACCATATAGGATTTGTATATTCGTGAGGAAAGCGGATTGTACTTCATTCACAATGTCTCCCAGGACTAGACGATTCGCTAAAGTCTTTGCAATTATTTTATACAAGCTTCCAATCAAACTAATTGGCCTAAAATCTTTTACCAGTTTGGCATCTTGCATTTTCATAATCAATGCCATAAAAGATGAATTACCGCATTTATGAAACGCACCATATTGGAAAAAGTAAGACATCGCGTCCACCATGTCCTTTTCTATTAGACTCCAGTACCTTCTATAGAAACCATAAGTAAAACCATCCGGGCCCAGAGACTTCTCCAAAACACAATCCCAAACAGCCCTTTTAATTTCTTCGTTTGAGACACTTCTTTCCAAATCAACTTGTTGATCCAAGGATAGTTGAAAAGGAAAATTCATATCTAAAAGTAACCGAGGCGAACAAGGCTGGTCAAACCGATCCTTAAAGTGAGATAAGAACTCACTCTTCACCATACTAGCAGAATTAATCCAAACGCCATCTACCAAAATACCACGAACTGCAAGTTGGCTTCTTTTCTTATTTAATATTCCATGAAAATATTTGGAATTCTCATCACCTTCTATCGACCATTTGATCCTAGCTTTCTGAGCCACCTCCAACGCTTCTATTTTATCCAAATCTTGTAATGATTTCACAACTTCTATACGATTGGCAAGTAAATTGGAATCAACTTCCCCTTTATCTATTAAAGTATCAATATCAGATAAAGCACCTTTAAGGATATTTTTCTGAATTCTATAACTCTCCTTCTTAGTTTTAACCCACAAGCGAATCTTCTCTTTAACGAACTTCAACTTATTCATGAATCCACACATAGCATTAGACTCAGAATTAGGAAAATCTCTCCATATCTCTTCAAAAAAATTATCAAAACCCTCCAATTCAAACCAGTAGTGATAAAACCTAAAAGGAGTAGGACCATAATCCAAACATACTTCACGTAATAAAATATGGCGATGATCTGACAAAAAATGATCCAAAGTAATGGCAGAGATATTAGGATACGACCCCAATAAACCTTCTGAAATAAGGAAACGATCAAGCTTACTCATTTTTGTAGCCGATTTATGACACCAAGTGAAAGAGCATCCTCCTAAAGGAACTTCTACCAAGCCTCCAGTAGAAATGAAATCATTAAAAGCAGCCGCACCTTGCACGTTAAAGCATGAACCATAACGTTCTTCTTTCGATCGAGCTTCATTAAAATCGCCCATAATGATAACTTCCCCATTCCAATTACCGGTCACATGATTCAAATAGTTCCATAAAATCTTTTTCTCAGAAAGCTCTTGAGGAGCATATATCGAAATAATAAGAAAACTATTACCACTAGGAATCCAATCTCCTCTAATAGCAACAAAATAATCTGAAATCGTTGAGTTTAGCTTACGAAACATCCTCGGATCCCAGACACAAAGAATACCACCCTAGTTGCCAACCTAAGGACCGCAAACAAATTCAAAAGATAAATTACCCCAACAACTCTTGATGCTAAAACAATCAACATTTTCCATTTTTGTTTCTTGAAGCGACAAAAAATTCACCTTATTACAAATACATAACTCCTTCACCCAATCTTTTTTAGCCTTTTGGGCAAGGCCTTGAATATTCAATGACAAGAAATTCATTGAAAAAACACATTCTCTCCTCGAGTCTCAATGATCTCTTCTATATTTTTAACACATCCCTCCATCTTGTATCCCATTGTGTACCCCACTTTCACCAAATCATCTAATAGTTGTAGTATTGAACGTCCTGATTGTGGACCTTCTACTTTTTTAAAACGCCTTGAACAAACAGACACCTCTCCATCCTCCTTTGATAATGGTGACGATTTTTTCTTCTTTGTTAATGAAACTACCTCATCTTCATTACACTTTTGTTCACCTACCTTTTCCTTCCTAATAGCCTTGTCCACTGAGTTCGAATTCACTTCGGTTACCTCTCTAGGAGTGAATCCTGGTGGATACTTCAAGATACCATCAGAATGTTCAGCTCCATTAGAATTAACATGTTTCTTCTCTAGCAAATCATAAATCTGGAAAGGGTCTTCAGAATGTAAATCTTTCCCATCATCATTCTGAGTATCTTTTTTCTTGAAATCCACATGGTCCTGATCAAATATAGCTTATGGAATCCCTTCAATGTCGTTATCTCCATCTAATGACATATTTTTTTTGTAAGTCCTCATTTGACTCCTCATCCATTTTATCGTCATTAGATTCATTTTCCTCTTCATTCTCCACCATAAAATCAGGAACCCAACCAGGAACTTCTTTTGCACGAACCCAATAGACTTTACCATGAACAATAATTTTAAATGACTTGAAGATATTCTCTACCATTGTCGTTTTAATGCATACTCTTTTGTTGTTATAACAAAGTTCCTCTTTATCATCATCATACAAAAACTCCCCCCATTTAGAAGATATTTTGCAAACATGTTTTTCGTCCAAACCTTTAAAGGGAGACCCTCAATATCAACCCAAGTAACCCGACCATCAATAGTAAACGATTTTGAAGCTTACTCCAAGGTAGAGAACCAAGACCCAACAACACCATGAGATTTGAACTTCTCCAATACATAATTAGACTGAAACTCAATCAACACCCAAAACCCTCCCATATATTTAAAAGAAATGTTATCGAAACCCTCCTTAGCCAGTAGCAACTTCAAATTTGACAAAAAACCAAAATATTTCAGTTTCCCCATCAAAACTAATGAAAAATCTCGGTGAAGCATACATGAGTCATCAAGCACCAATGAAGGTTTGTTTTCATCCTCCACTCCATGGTGTTTCAAACCTTGTTTGACAGCATAAGCATAAGAATTACCATAACTATTGCTCCTAGAAGCTCTTCGAGTGTCCTCTGAATAAGCCTTCTTCTCTAGACTTTTATGATACTCGTTTCCAACATGATTCAAAGGCTTTCTATGAAATCCAACGACATTCACATGCAATCTCATACGACCCACCCACATCGTGCACAAATTGCTAACCAAACGATCCACGTCTATAGTCTTAATAAAACGAACAAAACCGAATCTATTACCTGTTTTGGAGCGTCTATTCGAGATGTATGCATCAATTACTTTCCCATATTCTTGACACACCCTCCACAGATCACGAGCAGAGAATTGTTCTGGAAAATTCGTGACAAAAATTGATGTGGAGATTTGATGTACCTGGTCCTCCTTTGATCTACGATCTCCCATTTGACAAGAATCCTAATGAATGAATCCACCAGTAACCCTGTTCTTGATCACAAATCTTCAATTGTTGACCAAATTGAAAAATTGAAATGAAATAAGCGAATAAAATAAAGTGAAGTTAGTTAGATTTTTTAAAATGCAATTTTGGAGCGGAGAAAATTAGGGGAAATTTTTTGGAATTCGTCGTATGTCGTGACTTAGTGACTTATTTGTTTTACAAATAGATTATTTGTCTATTTTTTGTATCTTAGTAACTTATTTGTAAATTAATTACATTTATTTGGTACTTTATTTAATATATTATGTATAAATAGTTTTAATATTTTTAAAACAAAACACATCGCGTCTAAAATGCATTCGCATTTGTAACACGCATCAAGTATCGGTCTTTAGGACCTTTAACGCATTGGACCGCAAAACGCAAAAGCAACCACTAACATACGTTCTTATGATTAATAAATAAATATTAATTTCTGTAATATATATTATTTTATTAATAAATATTAATTTATGGTAGTAGTTTATTTCTTGTGCTACTAAACAAAAGATTGTGTGCAAGACTTTGTATAGAAGTTGGTTAAAATGGGAATATAGTATTGCCTTTCTCTAAAATTATTAGTTATTGAATTTGGAAATGACATCCAAAGCTAAAGATTCGGTTCTAGTTTCCGGTTCTCGATCCATTTGCTCACCTTTACATACACACATGCAATTATACACACGTACGTATAGATACGTTTACATACACACATGCAATTGTACAGACGTAAGTTTAGATAGATTATGCTATATTTGGCGTAATGAGCTACGGCTAGAATTAGAACTGAGGCTTATATTATAAGCCGAAAGCTGGAGCTTATATTTTTATAATATTATCTGGCGAATCAATTGTAATTGAGACTTATTAATACAAAATCGTATAAAAATATATCAAATTAAATTCAGATATATTTCCAGCTTTTCCAGGATAATTCAATTTTTTAAAGGTATTTAGGTTATTTAACTAGCTATAAGTCCCCATATGCCCCTTTTAATGAGCTAGGGCTTATGGAGGCTTATGACTTATATAAGCATCCATAAGCCCATGTAACAAACAAGAGTTATTTTATAAGACATCTTATTTTAAAAACTCAAGCCTCCATAAGCCTCATAAAAGCACAAGGTGCAATCAGGGGCGATACCAGAAATTTTTTTAAGAAGGGGCAAAAGTTGAGAGTACATTTCGAGTCGGGTCATGTCACTAACTCGACCTTTGTTGATGTAATGTGAGCGATTTTACTTTGAATGAAAGTGAACTTGTTTTGCTAGAACCTAAACTAGTTGTTATTGTATGGACAATATTTAGGACGTACTTATTTTTCCTGATCGATGTTAATATGAATAGAAAAAGCGAAAACAAAAATTTAGATTTCAAAATATAAAATAGCACAAAAATCGAACATTAGATCATCTCTTCCAAAGAAAAGAATGTCCTAAACTGATAGACTAAGATGTAGCTATTGGTTAATGTTTTACCATTATATTCTCTTATGGGGGCAGAATAAAATTGGGCATCATGATCATCCAAAGAAAATCAACATTGATGAAAGTCTTAACATCTACTAGGAACTTTGTGGGGGCAACTGCCCACACTGCCCACATTGTAGTACCGCCCCTGGGTGCAATAACTCAAGTTATGAGTTAACATCGCGCTACGTCAGTGCCACATCAGCTTTAACATTTCAACCTTAACATAAAAAAAACACCATTTATCATAACACCGCATTTTGAGCCCCACTTATATTTTAAAACTTATAAATTACAATTTAAACCCTTTAACTAGTTTTCATTCATAACATCACCTCATAAATAATAATTCATTTACTAAAGTCTATTACAAATAAAAACATACGAAAACAAAAACATACGAAAATTTAAAAACATACAGAAATATAAAAACATACGAATTACAAATACTTATTCATCTTGTTCTTGTTCTAGTTCTTATGGTCGTTGAAGATGTTTTTGCCAAAGATGCTCCATAATGTTTTGTTGGAGTATGCGTTTTTCTGTCACGTATTTCTTTTGCCTTTCGACGCTGGACATTACATCGGTCGACCTACATTTCTTGCCTCATATGTGGTATCGGATTTACCCACATTTCGCTAAACTCACTTAGTGTAAACTTTTGATCTTTTAAAATCATGTTATGCAAAATAATGCACGAATACATGATTCTACTTATCCTGGTAACTTCCATTTGACGTGTCGGTTATTGTAGTATACCCCCAGCGTCCTTGGAGCACACCAGAAGCGCGTCAATATCCTTTCGTGCACTTTCTTGTTTCCTTTAAAAATGACCATTTTTATCCTCAGTTGTGACCGTGAATGATTTGACGAAAGTTACCCACTGTGGGTAAATTTCATCAGCTAAGTAATATCCTTTTTCATACATGGTTTCATTTACCACATATGAAACTACAAGGGCGACGCCATCAAGAATATCGTCGAATAACGAAGAGTTATCTAAAACATTAATATCGGTATTCGCCCTCCGCCACCCTAAAAAATGCATGCCAGATTATAAATCTTGTGAAGCAACAACTTCCAAGCATTATTGTTGGGTATTTTTTATCACCTCTACCATGTAGTCAATGCTACCAAGCATTTCCGGAAAACCATGATAACGCTCATGTCTTTCATAAATATTTTAAATGTCGTCATAGGTTGGTTTTCTTAAGTACTCTGGCATAAACAATTCAATAACGCACTTGTTAAAATTATCAAGACAATCACGTGAAGTATGCTCACCCATTTGCAAATATTCATCAAATGCATCGGGTGTGGTGCCGTATGTTAATTGACGTATGACGGATGTACACTTCATAATAACACTTGTGGAAGTGTGAAAACAAGTTATGTGTTAATTGAGTATTTATAGTGGTGAGAAAAAAGTTTTGAATTTTTTTTAAACAAATCTGCCCGTTTATAAACGTTGGAAGGGCCAAACTGAATTTCTTTTTAAAAATTCAAACGTTATACTAGCCGTCGGAAGGGCCAAAGTACATTTTTTTTAATGCAAGCTGCTTAATGCAACATTACCATGGTAACGCCACCTCCAATGCTCCGCTTTAACGTCACCACACAGTATGATAACGCTGCATAACACTGCTTCACATCAGCTTAACACCACTTCCGGCGTTACCTCACCTTTTGCTCTAAGTGGTCTAATAAAATGAAATATTTGAACAAAAGTCAAGGAGATGCGGATGCGTCGTCCTGTTGGTCTACTAATTTGTTACACTTCCTATTTTCTCATCTTCCCAAATTCTAATAAAAGCATAATAATTAATCTTCTTTACACTACAATAAGTTTCTAGACAAACAACGAGATATGTTGCCAATGATTATTTTATATTTAAAGGATTTTTAGTTAAAATGATGTAAAGTTGACGATTTGGTGATGCCGAAACGGTGACGGTGGTGACGGCTTGAAATATAAATGTTGAAAAAAAATCATCATTAAATAATGAGTATCATACAGTAGTATAAAGAGAAAAGCAAGGTTGTCAAGATCGGGATCTTACCCAGGATCGTTTTCGTCTTTGCAAGATTGTGATCGTAAGATCGGATCGGGATCGTAAGATCCTACTCGAATGTTAATTCTTAATAGTTTATGTAATTTTATACAAATTTACAAATTATAATATATTATAACAATAAAATACTATGAATGTTTCATATAAATATTGTATTAAATTATAATTATAAAATGTTTAAAAAGATTAAAACGTTGTTTTTTGAATTCTACAAACAAACAACCCATAAATTTGTAGTTTTTGAGTTTGTAATCTGAGAAAAGTAAGATCGAATCGGATTAGATCGTAAGATCGTATGGTAAAGATCGAGATCCTATAAGATCTTAAGCCTGCAAAGATCCTATGTAGGATTCGGATCGTTTTTACTTTGCAGTATCGTAAAATCGTAAGATCATAAAATCAGGATCGGGATCCTGACAACTATGAGAAAAAGTATTAAAAAACTAAAAAAAATCCTTTTAAGAAACCAAAGAAATTCTGGACAGTCTAATAAAGCTTTTGGTATGGTGGTATGTAAGTGACATATCAACCTAGAGATTGTGGGTTCAAATTTCGTTGAAGACATTGTGAGATAAGTAAGAGATTGTATAAAAGTTTCCGTTTTAAGAAAGAAAAAGAAAAAATTAAAAATTAACGCAGTGACGTGTATACTTGACTATGTATATTAATTTTTTTATTTATTTTTTATTTTTTTAGTAAGAATATTTACAAATTGTAGCGCTCCTTGTGGTTTCTGTTTCGTTTTATTTGCTTTCTTAAAATTTCAAGTTTATTAAATTTAAAGTGGACGCGATGTTTGATGCATGGTATATAGCTAGTGAGAGTGTATTATTTCGTTATCACTGTCATCATCATTATCATTACTCTAGTATCGTTATTGTTAATTTGTAAATGATTCTACTAAAAAAAAAAAAAAAAAAAAAAAAAAAAAAAATTACGAGTAATATTTATGGTGAAGTGAACTTACGTCCGTTGACAATTAGCTTATGTTCCATTGACAATTTCTTTTCACTCTTCGCTTGGTTTTACACATTCACCCTTTTGTGTGACTATAAATCTTCAGGCCGTATACTTTTTCCATCGATCGATATTTATGGCACACCTTATTAGAGCTAGGATCAAATAAGGAAAAAAATTAAAAATTATAAGAATAAACCACAACTGCACATTTCAAATTAATCTACAAAATTAATACATCTCCACCAAAATTCCACTCTCTTATTTACAATGTGAAGCTGAAAATCATTCTCACTTTTCGCAATTTTTTTTCTTTCTTGTGAGACCAAATCTTCAGGCCGTATACTTTTTCCATCGATCGATATTTATGGCACACCTTATTAGAGCTAGGATCAAATAAGGAAAAAAATTAAAAATTATAAGAATAAACCACAACTGCACATTTCAAATTAATCTACAAAATTAATACATCTCCACCAAAATTCCACTCTCTTATTTACAATGTGAAGCTGAAAATCATTCTCACTTTTCGCAATTTTTTTTCTTTCTTGTGAGACCTCTTCTCCACCTTAGTAAGGTTAATAGTTAATAAGAAATGGACCAAAGTCCAAAACAAAAGTTATTAAGTTCAAACAACGATAGTCAAATGCCTTTTCCTTAAGAGAGATGAGTTCACAATACAAAATACAAATATGTGATCAAATGTAGCATATATAATAAGTTTAGTGGAAGATGAATGAGATGAGGGTTGATGGAAAGGTAAAGACTAAACGTTTGCTTAATGGAACTATTCTAAAGGTATTATAAAATAATCCAACTTTCATGAAATATTGGATTATGAAGTGTATTAGGTAACATCTTAGTGCATTTTTTCAAAAAGGAACTTTCAACTAGGTTTATGCATGCAATTTTCCATTGAATATACATTTTCTTTTCCTTTGTTAGCATATTCTGTAATTGGGTGCGTGAATTGTTAAATGGGCATACATTTAAATACATTATTAGACCTTAAAACATATATAGGGCCATTAGATTTTTGGCATCTTTGTCGTTTCTCTTCCATTAGGTATCTAAAACTATTCTTAAATATAACTTCACTAATATCTCTATATACAAATAAGATAAGTCCAAATTTAAAGTTTTAGTTTGAGAGTTGGTGACTTTTTTCTCACCAAAAAGTAAAGTGACAAGAAAGAGGAATATGACCTCAAGCTTTTGTGTTCGTTTTTTTAGTAAAAGGAAAATTTAAAATTTAAAGAATTAAAGTACTACAATGTTTTTGTAGACGTATGGCCCGGAATGGGCCTAAATAACAACCTCGGGATGAAAATAAGTCCGTTGTGGACTTAAGAGATGGACTTAAACTCATGATGAACACATAAAAGGTAAAATAAAATAATGACACTTAAATTAACTTTATTGCTATCAACATTACATGGGTTATGCATTCTGAGAAAGCCAAAAGATTCGCATACATGTTTATCTTAAATTAAAGATTCACAGACATGTTTGACTTAAATTAACTGACATCTTCTTTGTTTGATGAGTAATTCAGATACCTCTAACTCATAACAATTGAATTTTACCAAAAAGGTAAATCATTTAAATCAGTTGTATTTGATACAACGGCAAAGAGGATTTGAAAATCACTTATGGCGTTACCAAAACGGCATTTTTAAGAGGGTTTAGCACAAGCATTTTCTTATAAACTTTTAAGCTTGCCAACTAGAAGAATGGGCCTTGAGATTGGATACATGGCTTATGCCCAAAGAAAAGCCCAATCCACAGAATCAGTTTAACATCGTTAATTGTGGATACACAAATAATTTAAAAGATTGATCCATGAGGTTATGCTTAATTTATATTATATTATACTTATAATTAGAGTTGTTAATCGTTTCGGTTATCGGGTTATTCGGTTTATTTGGTTATGTTAGTTCGGTTCAATTTCTTTTTAAAGTAAAATCAAAAATCGAACCGAAGAACTCAAATACTTAATTTTAATTAATTACAATATTTATTTAATTATACAGATTCTTAGTATTAATTTTTGTTTCAATCTTAAAAAATGTTACAGTATATTTATATTATTAAAAGATTTTAATGTTTTTTTATATAAGTATATAAAAAATATATACATTTTTGTGAATTCGGTTTTTGGTTTAGTTTTCATTTTGTCAAAATCATATCCAGACCGAAAATCGAATATTTAATTTGGTTCGGTTCGGTTCGGTTACAAATTTGTTTTGGTTTTTCAGTTTGATTCGATTTCGATTTTCGGTTTTTGTGATGAAACCCGAGTTCTGCACGCCCTTGCATTCTACCTAAAGTACATTTACCAGGATTGCTTTGACAGGATTATTTTACTAAAGGCACACCCAATCGGGGTAAAATAAACAGTACTAACGGTCGTTAAGTAATGACTGTTATCTTTAATATATATATATATATAGATATATATATATATATATATATATATATATATATATATACTAGTTTTCGAAGCCCGCCCAATGGGCGGGCATGACTTATAATTTTTTGTTTGTTGTTTTTTGTTAACTAAAATACATTTTTTAGAATTGTCAAACAATATTATAAAACAATTGTTTCTTTGATTTTTGTTTTTGTTTTTGTTTTTTTTTTTTTTTTTTTTTTTTTTAAAGAATTATAAATAATTGTATGGTTTGCGTGGATGGTTAATAACACAACATATATAATTTTTACAACATTATGAATTTCATGTATGTTTGTAAAGTTGTAGATAATGAAAATGTATTAAAGTGTTATTTAGCGGTTTTTTAGTTTTTAAAAACATGGGTTGTTTTTTAAATGAGATATCGATCGGCGAGGTGCTATTATCTCATATGCAGGGATCATGTTCGGTTGTAATTTTGTCTATTGCTTTGGGTGAGGAGGTGGATGTTTTAAAACTGGAGAGTGATCTTTTCCCTTTGATAACATATAAGCTAAAAGACATCTTTGCTAAAAGGCATAAACATTCTTACATAAGCTAAAAGGCATCTTTACTAACAGCATCTCCGATGCTTCAAGTCTTCAATGACTTGATGCATTTAATGCATTAAATGCATACTATACCTATAAACTAAAGCTTTTGAGAAAGACTTGGTGTATGTCAAGTCTTTGTGTAAAACTTTTCAAAAAGCTTTTAAAAAGTTATTGTTGCAATGCTAAAAACACTAGTAAAAGACTTCCTAGAATAAGAAAAAGCTTTTGCCCATTTGAAGCATTCTAGATGCTCTAATGGTATTATACAGGGTTTATCACATTATTTATTCAATAATAATGCCAAGATCTGTTTGTGGTCAACTGGTTTATCACCTATAAAAATGCATGTATGGATGGCTGAACATGTAAAAGGTTATCGATACTATTATCATTATAAATGACTTTCTTTACTTCTACAAATGTGTGAAGGTTAAATGTATTTTAATCTAGAAAGCAACATATGTTATATGTGTTTGTGAAGCAAAATTGTTACACTTCTTGTATGTTGGGTCCGAGTAGAAGAAACTTGCTGATGTAAGAGATTAATGTAATCCCCTTGTTTTCCTATAATAGCATAAAAGGACAAAAAAAAGTTAGCACATAAGTTAGAGCATTGGTTGTAAGCGACAAAAATGAAAGTAATTGAATTCATATATCCAAAATCATCATTTGCAATTGCGTACTCGTTTAAGCGACATAATACAGGTTCATGTAATCGTGTTTTACCAATTCCAAATAGCGTACGCACAAAAATGCTTGAAAATTTTAAGTAAGGTTGAGTAATTGTTTCGCTAAAAGCCTAAAACGCTCTTAAAGTCGGGCAATATATCTCTAGGTAAGTTAACATTTGAATGTTGACATAGTATTATTTTCATAACGATTTAATACAGGAAATAGTTTAATAGGAAATACCAAAAGAACATGTATAATTATATATGTAATATTATAATTAGATGTACATGACCATGGGTTGGGTGGAACTATTAAAATACTAAATCTACTTGCATAAGGCTATGAACATGGGTTGTTTGATATTGTCATAAGCATGTTACTACATATGTGTATCAAATTAATAAAGTAATTCTTGCATATAGAGGTCCAACTGCTGTAATAAGTATATATATATATGATCAATGCTATAGGTAAGGCCGAGTTCATGGAAAAGTATTGTCGATATAGAATGAGCAAATGAACAAAAGATGAGTTAACTTACATAAGCGACTTCTTATATTATGATGGATTGGGTGCCATCTTTTTCAACGAAAAAAAGGCTTTACTAAAAACTGGTGTTACCCGCACATACATGAACCGTCTGATGTATGATCAATTGGCTGTACCGATGGCGAAACTGCTGACATGATGCCAAAGGATCCTGTTACAAATCTCAGATATATTAATTCTAAGTACATTTATGTTGCCTACATTCTGATAATTTGATTAGTACATGTATGTTTTAATAAAGACCTTTATGATAGTGATAACTGAAACCAACAACCCGAATATAACTAAGAAAAGCCCAACAAAAGTAATAACGAAGTTAACTATAGCTATATGATCGAACAGATAAATTTATCTGGATTAATGATTTTCCAAAGTATATTTCGTTCTTTTGAACTAAAAGCGTCAGGCTTCCGAGCCAAAACATAAAGTACGTGCCAACAATAAGTTGGTTGACTTGTTACTTCCTGGTGATTCGTCAAAATTTCTAGTGCAATATCGATAGTATATTACTCGATTGATTAATCTAATTAAGGTAAAAGTGGGTTTGTGTATGGGTTTGAACTATACCAGCCTAATCACACGTAAGAGACTGCAACATATAATCCTTTCACGACACTACCATTGATTGTGAAACAATACTTAAGCAATATCACAGAATCTTTTAATAATGTATAGACTTATAGAGATCAGACATAGCATAAATGACTTTAAATGTGTAATAGAAACAATGAATGAATGTCATTTTTAGCACCTCTAGCAGCACAACATTTCAGTAGCCCCCTTTTTGTCATTATATATCAATTGAATTTGCTAAGCAATGTAATGAACATAAAAGTATTACTATATCTTTAATTGAGTAACTGAGCATAACTAAGCTTCACTTTCAATTTAGTATATTAGATAGTAAAATCAGAAGATACTATATGTTTTCCTCTTTAGGACATGCAATCCAAATTAAAACCATAAGTACCTGCACTTTAGCAATGTTGGAAATGGTTCGCTCCCCGTCTCCAAATTTTCATCTCAACTTGTAACTTTGCCACAATATGAGCTTCCTTTAAAATTTTATGTTGATCTTTCCATTTGTCATTGCAGGGTATCTACCAAAAATAGAGACCAATTAGCCAGAATTCATCGACTTTGGGACTATTTACACTAATTTATACACAAACACTTGGTCAACTTTCATGTTAAAGAGACAATGAATCAACGAATACAGCCTGAACGCATTATATGAAAATCAATAAGCAATCACGAACATCTCATATATAAGCCAAGCAGTTTCAAAAAGCAATACCGAACAGCCCACATATAAGCTAAGCTGTTTGAATTAAGCAAACCCAAATAGCCCCTATAAAATCAGTTAATTCAATAAGCAATTCTAAACAACTCATATAAGTTTATGTTTCAATTAAATCCCAATTGCTCATTTGAAATACCTTTTTTCCATGCTAAACGCCTCTTACTTTTGACATGGACTCTTTGTGTGCATCTTCAGTCAAACGTAAGTACATTAGAATTGAACCATATGTCCCAGACTTATTTTCACTTCAGCATCTTTTGAACCTGATTCCCTAACAGCTATTCTCTCGTATTCCAACTCAATTTGTACAAATTTGTTAAATTGGTTAAATTGGTTCTCATCTTGTGGGAGAACTTCATAAACCATCAATAATTATTGAAAACATTGCAATAAGCAAACCGTTTAAGTAAAGTTCGATACAATGTCAGTAAAAATGTTGAATCAACAACTTAGAGATGATGAATGCTCCTCTTGAATTCTTTAACTTCAACAAATTTTCCAGTACCTGGCCTCGTGGGAGCAAGCATAGATATCTCAGTAACTGCAACTACTGCAACATGAAAGCTTTCAGATATCTCAGATATCCAACCGATTAACTGCAACAAATTGTCCAGTACCTGGCCTCGTGGGAGCAAGCGTAGATATCTCAGTAACTGCAACTACTGCAACATGAAAGCTTTCAGATATCTCAGTAATGACCGATTAGTCTCAATCTACTGCAAGGTCTTTCTTCATTAGATCCTGATTTGGTGGGTCGATGTTTTGAGGTTTTTGAACTGATGGGTGATCTCAATAGATTGTTTGCTTCAGAATCAGGACTAAAGTGGTGGTTGTCTGATTGAATAGGAGACTCGTTTCCAAGCTGGAAGTTATAGTGCCTAAGTAATCAACCTTCATCTGCATATTACAATTATTGGAGCTCAGTTACATCCGTTATTCAATGATGATATATTAAAACATATGTCGAAATATGCTAGGGAGTTTATTTTGTTAAAATAACACATCACTAACTCACTGAACTTAGATATTTGCATAACTGGATCATTTCATACATAAACAAACAGAACTTCATACCTACATTTGTAGACGCAAAACTTCAGCAGCCGAAAGTGTTGCACCCCCAAGATCACCAAACCTTAGAAATTTAGCAAAGTTGAATATGTTTTGTGCTTGGGCCGTCTTTTCCCGTAGTTCCTGGCATTGCTGCTGATCAGGATCATTAATTATGGACATGAAAAATGAAGATATTTGCATAACTGGATCATTTCATACATAAATAAACAGAGGTGGTATACGAATCACCTTAGATACTGATTTTGACTATTTTGCCCGCAAGCTAACTTAACACTTAAATAAGGCTAAACTCAATCATTGAAGTTTGATTCAAAAAATTAAGTCATATTTTACTTTCCAGGAACAAAGTTAGTAGCATAAGACCAGGCATTGTTGCTCATTGCGTCTGCAAGGTGATCGAAAAGGTTTTCCAATGGTCCCTTTCCGGTTACAATGGCTTGCACGAAAAACCCAAACATCGAGAACATGGCTAGTCTTCCATTCTTAATCTCTTTAACCTTCAGCTCAGCAAAAGCTTCAGGATCATCAGCAAGCCCCAATTGATCAAAGCTCCCACCAGGATAAACGGCCCCAAGTGGCCCACCGGCTACTCTATAGCCCTCCACTGCACCCATTAGTATTACTTGTGTAGCCCAAATGGCCAAGATGCTTTGTGCATGGACCGAACTTGGGTTACCCAAATAGCCAAGTCCTCCCTCACCAAAGATATGTGCTCCAGCCTTGAACCACACCGCTTCACCAACTTGACACCATGGTAGGCTAAGAGCTCTGGGAAGACACACCCAAGAGCCCCAAGCATAGCCCATCTGCAGTGTATAACTTCAAGCTCACGGTTCTTAGAGAAGGTTTCCGGTTCAGCGGATAAACCAGCAGTGTCCCAGCCATTGTCACCTGGGAACTCACCTGTAAGGTATGAAGGAGCCTCACCAGATAATGGACCTAAGTACTTTACCCTGTCCGGACATACAATGGGCTGCTTGACGGTGCTGCTTTTACAGAAGTTTTCCTCAAGGAGACACTTCCATTAGTGGAAACCCCATATGCAAATGGAACGGGTTTCACTCTCTTTCCGGTGAAAGATGAGGAGAGAGACATTGTTGAAGAAGCCATGGGGTTTTTCTGAAAAGAATGGAAGGAGGGTCTAGTAGAACCAAAGAGTATTGGTGTTGGTTGTCTGAGTTTGGTAGTCTACCTTGTAGTATATACATGTGATTAAGATCCTTGTTAGTTTTATCTGGTGAGATAGTTGCATTGATCCCGGATCCATTGACGTCTTTCCCTTGAACGTACAACCTCCTAACTGACAGGCCCATCCCTTTGGGACATACAGCAACCACACTGATATTTCAATTTCCCATATAATGATAAGATTCTTTATAATTAAAAAAAACATGTAATATACCTTAAGTGGCTTGCCATAGAGATACCGAGCATTTTCGAACTGAATACCATGAGTTGCCTCAGTATGGGAGTTGCATCTTATGAAACTAAAGCTTTGGGATACTAAACACATGTCAATCTGTTTCCAGTTTCCACAACTTACCTAGATGCCAATCTGTACCTTTTTTTCGTTGTTGTATTGATATGATTCTTGTAATAATATTTGTTCATCGTTTACCTTAACCCTTGCAGTAGTTAATCTGATATGTGCTGGGACTGGAGGAGTAACTCCTTGATCAATCTGTCAGGATTCTACATACATATAATATTCAGAAATGTGTGAGACGTAGAAAATATTTAATTTGAAAGATATGTGATTTTCACACACTAACACAAAGATAGATGAATACCTAGATAACTATATGTGTTATTAAAAAAACTATAGTAACACTGTTTTTTCATTATATGCCAAAGTCCGTCACTAAAAATGCTCATCTCTTGACTTCTCATCGCTTAATTCAAAGTTGATGCTGAAAACTGATGTTGCACCACACATGAAACTATACTATATTTTTGCTGGACACACTGCATAAAACAATACTGATGTTGAAAACTTACACAATTTGAAACTGATACTGGAAAGTAATGTTGCTGAACGCATAGCATATATCGCATTAAACTGATGCATAAATCTTGCAAAACAAAGACAAACCATAAGCTTTCATCAATTCACCTAATATGGATCACATTATGGATTCAAAGCACATGCCTGCAATGATTAACATAACATTCATCATAAAAAGAAAACGCAAAAAAACTCATAATATGACTGAGAAGTAGCCTACATAATAAGAAAGACCCATTATTTAACTGGAGCTTCTCCTTCATTCATACCTAAAACGACAATAACCATCAGCATATTAGTACATGTTTAGCCGCAACTCATTTGTTGTTTGATCAAAAACAGATGTTTAAAATCCAAAAATAATGGAATGGTAAAGGCAATTCAGATATGCTAAAATCTTGAGTATATGTGTGATTCCAAATGTATGAATTATAAACATACATTTATGTCCAACAATTCCTTTAACCACAACGATATGAGTTCTAAACACAGCTTTATCCGTGTTGTATGGGGATGTATTGTTGCTGTCAGGGGTGTTTGGATGGCTACTTAAGGGGGTTTTTGTTGTTGTCAGGGGCTGTTTAGATGGCTATTGTAAGAGAGTGTGTGGTTGCTGACATGGTGTGTTTGGATGGATTCTGTAAGGGGGTTTAGTTGTTACTGTAAGGGTTCTAATGGGTGACTAAAATAAATAATGTCCAAACAGGCCCTAAAAGACTTTTCTGTCTGAACAGCCCCTGAAACAGGTTCTGTCCAAACAGCCCATATTTGCACACTAAACCTATTTATGTCAATCACAAAAAGAACTGGTTTTGACCCATTACGCTATCTTCAGTATTAAGCATTGTGCTTCTATCTATACTAACCTTTTTTGTATGCCAATTGGTTTACAACTGTGATAAATAAAACGGCCCACATTTCCTTTGTGTATGCATAAATTACCTGAAAACATATTACCCACAAAGTTTTTTTATGCAAATTGGTTTGGATATCCTTTGTCGAGCATATTACCCCCAAACCTTACAACGACAATGATAAAGGTGATTAAATAGGTAATATAGTTTGTAAAAAAAGTGAAATGAAAAGAAGAATGTTAAAAGGTTATATGTAGTAGCTTACCACGGGTTATGCATATATTGAAATTATTTTAATATAATGCTACTAAAATCTTTATTTTGTACCTACATTTGTAGATGCAGAACTTCAGCAGCCAAAAGTGTTGCACCCCCAAGATCACCAAACCTTAGAAATTTAGCAAAGTTGAATATGTTTTGTGCTTGGGCCGTCTTTTCCCGTAGTTCCTGGCATTGCTACTGATCAGGATCATTAATTATGGACATGAAAAATGAAGAGTTCATGTCATCATTCACATTATATGTTTTACAGCTTACTAACCATCTACGTAATCCTTGATTACTAACAGGAGCATCTAGTGATGCTCGAGAACAATAAGCAATTGCATTTTCTATAACTAATTATCATTTTAAATATGATCAAACCTATATTTTAAGTGAGACTCTTTAATAAGTTTTACACTTTGTTTTTGATGATTACTTATCACGCTAAATATGATCAAAATGCCCGTTAAAACAAATTGACCCATTCCTCTTTCTGCATAGTGGGTCTAAATACTACCTCTATTTAGGAATAGGCTGATTAATGTCTTAAAATCATACCCTTTGCTGTTTCCTTCCTTCATCTTTTTCTTGCCTTAAGATCTTGTATTCCTCAAGCATGGAAAGAAGTCGGATCTACATATAATGAATATGAAATAAAAAGAAGGCCAGAAATAACATAAGTTTTCATATTATTAGTTAAATAAATAAATAAATAGTTCATACTCCATCATAAGTGAACTCTGTGCCTCCCTCATGCTCTAAGCAACTAAGTTACATGCGGTGCTTTGAAATACATCAGTCCCCACGTGGAATTTTTATTAATCAAGCGAAATATACAACTGAGATTTTGAAAAATCATGGTATGGATAATTGTGACTCTGTTGGCACACCAATGGTAACTTCACCAAAAATTGGAGCCGATCTGTTTGTGAAACCTATCGATCCGAAGAAATATCGGAGCATGATTGGGTCTCTCATGTACCTTACTGCTAGTCGACCCGATATTCATTTTGCTGTTTGCTTATTAGCACGGTTTCAGGCAAAGCCTACCGAACTGCACCTGAAAGAGGTTAAAAGGATCTTTCGGTACCTAAAGACATCCATTCACAAGGGTCTTTGGTATCTGAAGGAATCCGGATTTGATCTAATTGCCTTTTCAGATGCGGACCACGCAGGTGACCAAGTTACAGCAAAAAGTACATCAGGAGGAGCACAATTTTTGGGTGAAAAGTTAGTAAGTTGGTCTTCAAAGAAACAAGATTGCACTGCACTTTCAACCGCTGAAGCCGAGTATGTGTCTCTATCTGCGTGTTGTGCTCAAGTTCTATGGATGAGAACACAACTCACAGATTATGGCTTTACTTTCGATAAAATACCTATGTATTGTGACTCGAAAAGTGCCATAGCCATCTCATGCAATCCTGTTCATCACTCAAAGACCAAGCATATCAGAGTACGCTATCACTTCATAAAAGAACATGTGGAAGAAGGTACTGTTGAATTATTTTTCGTGAAGACAGATTACTAACTCGCCGATATATTTACTAAAGCCCTTCCAAAAAAAAGGTTTGACGATTTAATTTGACGAATTGGAATGCGAAGCCTAACCCCTGAGGAGTTAGAACGTCTTCTCGAATCTTCTTGAAAATGATTTTTCAAAAAGCTTCGCTGTAAATACTTTTGAAAAACAAAATACAAAATTTGAAAAACCAACAAAAGCAAAATATAAAAATATAAAACTTTCAAAAAAATACAAAAACATTAGAAAATCTAAAATCCAAAAATATTCTTCTACGACATGTCTCTCGTATAATCGATATTCTGTACGTTTCTAGAAATGCCATTCAACAATGATACGGGCATGTACAGATGCTTGAGCGAGAGTTCTTTAAATGTTTTCCAAAACATGTCGTTTCTCAAAATTTCTTCAAAAATGGCTTTCGTATACTTCAGTACGAAACCCGGACAAATATGATGACTTTTGATTATTTTCAAATCAAAACTCGTGTTTCTAAAGAAAAATCAAGTGTACGCTTCAGTGCACTACATTTAAAACTGGTGAGAAATCATCATCATCTTGAGCACCGTTTCCAAGATTGTTCAAAAAGATTTTCAAAATCTTTCAAAATATTTTGTGCTCAAGATAACTCCCTCTAAAACCCTTTAATTGATTATGATTTATTAAAGGGGGAGTATAAAACAAAAATGTTCCAAATTCATGCTTAAATCAAATCCGTTTGTCTCCCCAAAAGATTCTAAAATGTTGTTTAATCCGTTGATATAAAAAATATCACGAATATGCTATTTTTGAGGGGGAGGAGACGTGATTAAAATGTGATCAAAAAGATTAATGTTCGTTGTTTGAATCTCAAAAGAGCTCGACTCAGATGCAACCATTGAATTGACGAGGAATCATGTACCATCTCGAGAAACTTTCTATGGACTTGACCAGGACGGGTAATAATTTCAAGCTAGTTCTCTAGTGATGTAAACGTGTCTCGAATCGGTCTAGTTCATTTAAAGTCGATCAATTCAAAAATTGTGAACTCTACCCTCTCTGTTCAGATTTAAATTAAAACAATATAAGCACATGTGAAGGGGGAGTGTTTCTGAAAATATAAAACTCTCGGAGTGTTTCAAACATGTTTTCAATCATAAACATTCTGAGAGATTTTTCAAGAAAAATGGTTTTATGGCAACAATAGGACAGTCATGGAGTTATAAGGTGACTAAGGATAGGCAAATTTTTCCTATGATCCGCTAGAGCCGGAGGGATCTACCCAAGGACACCACCAATTGTTAGTATTAGAAGTCCTTAGGAATGATTGAAAAAAGGAGTAATGTGAGAAAGGAGAAAGAAGGGGTTGAAGAATTAAAAAGAAAAGTAATGAAAAAAGGTGAAAAGAAATAGCCCTCCATAATCAACCTTATGGCAGAAACCGATTTCAATTCATCTGCTACTGGTTGTCACTAGATGACGCCGGTATTGAAGACAAAGACGTCATGGACCCAGTGACGCACTGCACTAAACCTCCTAGCCACTCAATTCCTCTTAAAAGGATTTGTTTCATTCTCACTGGGAACCCTACATAATCTATCGACTTTCTCTTAGAGATCGTTGGTATTGAAGAAGGAGACCCTCTCCCTAGTCTCCGCTTAGGAAACCAAAACACACTAATCAAGTCTAGAGCCACGAGATTCATCAAAAGATCTCATAGGAACACTTGACATGACATCGCTTGTTGTTCATCAATAAGGACAAAAGTGATATATTCTAGAGTCCTACGCAGATCTTAGCAATCTGCCAGAACATTTATGAGAAGATTCACATCTGTGATCTTCAATGATTGAATGGAAACTCCTGCCAGGGTCAACATCAAGCAGCCCTGACAGCAGGTCACTTCGGTAACTCCCCGTGGATTACGCTTAGTGTGTCTCAAACGGTCTACAGTCGTAGGGTGATGCTTCGGTGTACCTCAGCGACTCATCTGAACTGTAGGTGTACCTCGGTACATCGCGTTATCTCACTTGTGGGACTCCAGTTCAGGAACGGCCTTTGTAAGAATTAGAGATGTGTTTTCACACTATGCTGTTAACACCCTCGAAATTCAAACTTGATCGTGCAGATTCTCCACATGCTCATACCAACAACACATTAAAGTTCTCATCAAAATCAAAGGCAACACAAAGTTAAAGATGATTCTTCGTCTATGTCAAAGAATCTACAAAGTTTAAAGACTTGAGAACTACATCATTGGTAATTAAAAGTCAAATAGAAGTGTGAGCATGGTGGAGAAAGGCGTGGAGACACCTAACCAACGAAGTTGACAATGGCAGACAACCACATTAATTGATCACAAAGCATGAAGGAACAAAGAATTAAGACTATTATATATCTACACACAAAGTTCAAGCTCGAGAAAAGTAAAGACCTAATCAAATGGAGCATCTTTTGAATGACCACCCCTTAGGGGGAGATTGTTAGCCTTAATAGTTTTTATTAGAAGTGATGGTCATTCACATTTAGGAACTTTGTAACGTGTGTTAGATATCGCAATAGAATAGTCAACGGGCTCGTGGATTGGACTAAGCCAAATGGCTAGAAGTTATGTTAAGCTAGCCTTGTATAAGTTGTCATCCAATCCAATCCAACCCATATCCACGGCCCATTCCAAGCCCATTAGGGTAGTGTAGTAAGGAACTATAAATACCCCTCAAAGTCTCATTTGAGGGGTGTGCTTGAGTGTGTGTGTGTGTGTATTTTCCTTTGAATATACAACATCTTGTTTTCATCTTTCTCTCTACACATACACGGTTTTATAACATCAAGTCACCATCTTTCTCTTAATCTTTCTTCTTCATCTTTTACACATATAGTTTGAGTTTAGTTTGTGTGTTCATCTTGTGATAAGGTGGTATACGCGTAAGGTTGGTGTAAAACGTGGTCCTACAATCTAAACCGTAGCGTTCCTTGATTGTTGCCTTGACTTTCGTCAATTCTTCTAGTTGTCGTCTGGTCAAAGTTGGGTCGATTGGGGTATTGTAGAAGATTATGTCGGTCTCCCGTTTTGATAGCCTCAAGAGCTCAAGTTTCTCTTTTTTCATCTCCAGCTCTTTTTCCCTCAACCGTATGTACGCATCTTCTAAACCCTCCTTATTCTTACCTTTCTCTCCTTTTGACGGCTTCTTGAATTTGAAGAAAGTTTTGGCGATGGATTTTACAAATGATTCTGATGGTTCATCATCAGCACGAGAGGAGGAGGATGATTTCTTCCTTGCTTTGTCACGACCTATCGGTCGTGATTCTCTAGTCTCTTTCTCATCATCAGAATCATCAACATCTTGGACATCCAAAGGATCACGAGCTTGGGTTGAACCCGAGGTAATGGTAGAACCCTTTGTTTTCTTCCGACTATTCGTTTGGAAAGCCGGCATCTCAGTGTTCTTCCAAGCATCATGACCCTTTAAAACTTTCCAACACTCCTCCAAAGTGAAATCATGATCGTACGTCATACGGTATTCTCTAAGAGCTTTTGAAGTGTCGTCTATATCATTCTCACCACTTCCATGGTTATTCTTGATATTATCAATGATAGCGCAATAATTACCAACCCTATTACGAATCCTATTCCTCCATTTGGTAGTGATGGAGTCGTAGGTTCGGTCTTAGCCAGTTTCATTTTTAAAGTACTCTATCACTAACTCCCAAAAGCGGAAGCGGTTCAAGGCGTTTCCTCTCTCCGAGTTTTCCGACACATGAACCCAAGCTTTACAAAGCGCAATCTCTTCCGCCTTTGTCCATGCTTCAACGGTCTTCTTGCCTTTCGCCTTGCTTGCTTTGGGCTTCTTGCCTTTGTCCTTGGCCTTTGAAGCACGTCTTGATGGCTGCTTTGGTTTGATGGGGGACATTTCTTCAGCATCGTTGGTTTTTTCATCATCAGAATCTTCAACGGGAATGGAATCATGGTACGAACCGTGACCCGAACCTTGCCCCATCGAAGCATCTTGAGTTTGGTAGTTTTGTGTCGGATACTCCAGCAAAAAATCTTCCAAATTCATGTGAAGATTAGTACTTCGAAGCGGGGAATAAGGTTGATACGATTGAGGAGGATAAATGAAGTCCATGTTTGGATGATACGACGACCCACTAGGTTCTTGCCGGTAATCGGTGTAAGGACGTTGCGGTGGGACAAAAGGACGGTTAACGTAAAACGGGGTTTTGGTTTTGATTTGGTTGTGCTAGTTGTGATTGATATTCAAAACTTTGTAGACGAAAGCGAATAGGCCGGTTTTGTTGTAGTGTTATGCCGGTTACTTCGAAGTTGTTTTCCGGCGAGAAATTCAAATTCGGTTGATTTTGGGGTAGTCGGGATCGTCGGTTTTTTGATTGTGGGGTATTTTTCTTTGACATTTTGAACTTGGATGAATTAGATTGAGGTTGGAAGTGAATATAGATGACAAGTAGTTTGAGGTTAATTGTGTTTGAAGTTGGTATTTATAGAGTGGTAAAAACTTTAAAAAAAAAAAAGTTGTTTTTTTTTTTTTTTTTTTTTTTTTTATAGTTTAAAACACCTAACGGTCGGATTTTTTATTTTATTTTATTTATTTTTTTATTATTATTATTTTTTTACATTGAATGCCCTAAACGGGCAAAATGTAGTTGGGGGAGTGATTTTGAATTCGGTCGAATTTTCACCCGATATTGGGTTTTAATATGTGACGACCGATGTTATGACCGAGTGCCACAATCGAGGAGACCGATGTCAACATCGTTTGAGGTTTAATTTTTTCGGTGACCTACCGATGTTTTTTATACGATTGTGCCCGGCCTAAGGTCCATTTTTTAAATCTTTACTTGAGCAAATTGTTGTTTTTACGTTAGAAAAGTTTGTTTTCTTAAAATCAAATCTAGCCCAAGTAACTTTTTTGGGAGCTGATTTGCACACATTTGATTTTTATTTACATACTTCACTGTACAGACAACTTAAAGCATATTATAAATAATGTGCAACTGCATAATGCACTAAAGAGAGTGTTTCAATAAATTTTGAGAGTGTACAAATCATTTACCAGCTTCTTAATATATTTTGATTGGCTAATCTTTTTCCATCTAAAAATAATTGTCTTCCGACAAAAAAAACTTATTTAAAAAAAACATTAATATTACCGATTTGTCTTTCTTACTTTTTCAGCAGAATGATAGTTTTATCATTAGCTAATTAATTAAAGTTTTTTTTAAAGTTTGTTATAATAATTTCAAGTAAGGATAATTTGGTAAACCCGATCAAACTTGTCTATCTATTTATAGCAGTGAATAAATAAATTGCAACATCTTAAAAAGAAAATGTGAACTGTTATTTAGGACGAACGAAGTAACAGTTTTATATTGCACTGGGTTTATTTAGATTGTTAAATGTGAAAAAAAATGTCTTTTAGAGCACAAACCAGAAGGCGCCACATGCACACCGTAGCTCGCATTTTCCCATCATGCGTCGTTGTAACCAACCCAAATGGTCCCGGAAAACGCAACCGGACGGCACTACATGCACACCATGGCTCGTGTTTTCCCATCATTAAAGGTTTTTTTTTTTTTGTTTTTTTTTTTTTTTTTATTATTATTATTATTTTTTCAATCGTGTTTGATTTAGGTCATAAGATATATGTGGTTGTCGTGTGTAGTTTGAAGATTGAATCAAGGTTGGTGATTGCAAGTTGTTTTGTGAATTGAGTAGGCGACATATTTTAGGTTAGAGAAATATTAGGGTGAGCGTGCAAATAATTACGGATAGTGAAGTTATATAAGTGGTCTTTTGGGTACTGTTGGATATTTGTTTTGGGTTGGTCCAAAGGTAACCCAAAAAATCAAGGTTGTCAAAATCGCGATCCTGCTCGTAGGATCGTACGATCCTACGATCCTACACACAAAAAACGATCAGGATCTTAACAAGATCGTAATCCAGGTAGGATCGCAGCAGGATCGTAGGATCGCGCGTAGGATCGTAGGATCGGATCGGATCGTATAGGATCGCCGGTTATTAGTTTTTGTGTTTTTTTTTTTTTTTTTTTTTTTTTTTTTATATATATATATATATTTTTTTTGGGTATATTAACTTATTAAGTATAAGCTCATGTCTTAAAACCTAATGACTAAGAATTTTTCAAAAAAATTATTATTTTGGTGCTGTTAATTAGTTGTCTCTTGCAAGATTAATGAGTGTAAAATCATTATATTTTTATGGACTATTTAGAAATAGTTTAGATGTGTCTTTATGGGTTCATTATGAAAAACGATTTCATGCTTTGTAAAATGTCAGAAGCTTGTTTTTTAGGTAAACTATATACATACTTGACCCAATTTTGTTACATATAAAAGCATTAATATTATAATTTAATTTATTTGGTCATCAAGAAAAAAAATTCAGTAATATTATCAGAATATTCTAATTTAATTTATTTGGTCATCAAGAAAAAAAATTGTGTTGCCCTCTATTATAAATTATGTCGTTTCATTTTCAGATACAATCCTTTTATCTTTTTGCATTAATCTATATATTGTAACAAAAAAGTTACAGAATCACGTGCTAATAAATTAACATTATCTTTCTGCATAAATGTTATCATGAAAAAACTATAATAAAAAAACATTAAAACAAGAAGTAGGTGCACCGTGCACGTATGTAGTAACTTTGTGCAAGTATGTAATGCAATATATCTAATATTCTACCACTACGGTACTTGAATATATAATTTTTTCTTTTATCATCCATTTAGATTCGTTTATCGTATGAAATATTATATAGAAATATAAAACTACAACCCCTATACAAAAATATATACATTTTCATAGGATCTTACGATCCCGATCCGATCCTACGATTACGATCTTGCAAAGCCGAAAACGATCCTACGTAGGATCCCGATCCTGACAACCTTGCAAAAAATGATATTTTAGTATAAAATTGGTACTTAGAGTGCTAGGTAAGGTTACAACCAATAACACGTTATTCGTCTGCCACCTCAATGCCACATCATTCTTCTCCCAATAACACACCAATAACTAAAACACCCTCCTCAACAAAAAAACCAATAACACATATTGGGTCCCACAAAATACCCCACAAAAAATACCCATCCACTCACAAAACAAAAATAAAAAAACAAACTAACACCAATGGCACCAGCCATTCCAATGGCTAAATTCCCTTTTGGCTGGCCAATGGCACGAAGGCCGGTTTGGGTTTGGCGTGTTATTGGGTATGAAAAGGACCAATGGCGCTTGCCATATAGGACGATACCGCTTGCTCTTAGAGTGCTAGGTAAGGTTACAACCAATAACACGTTATTGGTATGTCACATCAGCGCCACATCATCTCCTCTCAATAACACACCAATAACTAAAACACCCCTCCCTCATAACACACCAATAACATGTTATTGGGTCCCACAAAATACCCCACTAAAAATACATCCTCACTCACAATACAAAAAAAATAAAAAATAAAAATAACACACAATACATTTGGCGTAAGCCATTCAAATGGCGAAAGTTCGAATGGCTTGCGAATGGCTAGTTACTCGGTAAGGTTTTGGCGCCGTTATTGGTTTCCAAAGGTGCGAATGGCGTGTGAATACATGCCTCACCGAGTGCTCTTAGGCTATTATAATAGGGACATAAGTCATGCGATTTTTTTTTTTTTTTTATTACTAGCATTTCATTTGGACTTAATTGGTGTTTTTGAGTTGAAATTATTGTGAAACCATTGACAATCCAAAAATAATATGTCGAAAATAATATGTGGGGCTTAGGGGTGTACGACAACACCAGAGTCTGGTGTTCTAGGAGAGAGAGGTGTTTTTTATGTTGTGATGAATTTCGGTGTTACAGGAAAATATGTTAACGTGGCAATACTTTTCCAATAACACCTCGAAGGCATTAGTTATACAAACTCATATACTTCGTATTATTTACATTTCGACAGTCATACCTCATACATTCTGGAAGGTCAACTAACAAAGCCATACAGTGATAACATATAGTAATAAGTTACGTCACCATCGTATAATTACGCCACATTTCTACAAGGACTGATGCCCACTAATGTGCCCTTTTGTTAAGTTTTACTTTGAAAGCACCAATGAGCTACTCAATCATCTAATTTGGATTTACTATTGACAGTTGTTCAATCAGTTATTGTTTGTGAGCTAGGTCTGTAGCGGTCCAAAACAGGATTAGACCAAACAGAGAGTCGGAGAGACGGAGGCTCGACAAAAACTGAAACTTAAGATATGAGTTCCGAAACATGTAGAACCTTAAGATATGGGTTTAAAAACATGTAGCATTTTATCTGGGTCAATTTGATCTTTATATCAGAACCGCGAACCAAACCTTTTTTTTTTTTTTCAATCCTAATATATTGCACAAACAGTCGGCTCAAGGAGACCCAAAGCAACTCTTTTACAGATTGTGTATTGAGAATCAGACAGTTTTGACCAGTTTTGCACACCCCATGGGACCATATAACCTAGGTAGGTCTCAATAAATCTCTATGGTACTGTGTAGGTTATGCCAAACGCAATAAGGCTCCTTTACTTGTGAGTCATTCATATTAAATACTGCGGATTACATGATTTATTGCAAGAGACAGTGTTATAATGAAATTAACAAAAAAGAAAGAAATAAAAGGAGGCAAACATCCCTTAGTGGCTGGTGCTATGAAAAATTTTCTAAAAATAGAATACTACACAGTTTTAGCCATTTAATTAACCATCCAATATAAATAAAAGACTAAAATACACCGTTGGTCCCTAAACTTGTAGTGGAGGATCGCGATGGGACGAAACCGGGCATAATCATCGCCACGGGTCCAAACAGTAGCGATTAAATGCCAGAATGGTCCCTTGACCACTAACACCTATGTCAACGACTCTTTTCTGTTAGTTTCACGAGGGTAATATAGTCCAATCACATTTATAACTCAACCTAGTTAATTATGAGAAACGGTTTACCATATACCATCTTGATTGTTTCCCGCCTTCTTCACACAACCCTCGCACACACTTTAACAATGGCAGACAAGGAGCTTACTTGTACGGATGTAACTGATGAGATGGTAAAATATGTGAAGGCAAAATACGGGAATACTTTGTTAAAAGAAGATGAAATGTCTGATGAAATGTTTGATGATTTATGCAGATTTGCGAAAGAAGCTCAAGTGATGAAAGGTTAGTCGGGTTTTTTTTGTATTTGTGTTATTCCCATTTTAAGGGAGGAGCATAAATTACTCCTATTTATTTGACAGAAATCCGAGCGGTTTCAGAATCTGTCAAAAAGAGGGATTATAGCAAGCTAAAGGTATCTGCCGATATGGTTGACTATGCCATGGCTACTTATGGGAATAAGTGGGATATAGGAGATGACATTGCTGATGTGATACTTGAAGACTTGTGGGAAAAATATGGGAATAAGGAGTCTCAGAAAGGTCAGACTTTAGAGTGAATGTTTACAAGCTAAGAAAGTTGTAATGGGTCAACTCTGATTATATCTGTTTTGTCTATCTTTCCAGATACTAACGTGAAGGGAAATGAAGTTGATGTCATCATTATTTCAGACACATCTGATGATGAGTGTGGGAACATGTCTTCTAAGACCACTAATTCGAAAGGTTCCACTTCCCAAGCTTCCAAGGCGTCCAAGGCTTCCGCTCCCAAAGTTGTACTTGGTCTTGTAGCGGCTGTGGGATGCTCCGGCACAAATAGGAATGAGTGGTATGTGCCTCCCCCTAAGGACCTCAAGTCTCCCCCCATGAATATCAAGCCTCCCATCAAGAAGTTCACCTGTTATTTTTAGTTGTTGATGTAATGAAGATGTATAGTTTTTGCCTGATGATGGTTACTGAAAACGATACTTGTTAACATGTATGTTTTGCTTCATGGTGTAATTAGGTGGTGGTGTAGGTATATTTTGGAAATGTTGTTTTCTTTTTGTAGTTTGCGCTTGCATATCCAGTTTAGGTGGGTGCTTGGGAAAACCCATTTTGACTTATAAGGTCAACATAAACCAAATTATTAGAGGATACGAAACCGAATTGTTAGTTTTTAAAATCTCGCTTGTTTGACTTATAAAGTCAACAGATTCAAATTGTAACCAAAATTCAATTATTATAACAAAAGAAGCACACACATATCAGTTAAAGCTACATTTAGACTGAAAGACAACATAGCATTTCTTGCTAGGAATTCACTGCGATAAATGACTAGTAGGTGATCCATTTGCTCTTTCAGTTGCAGGTGCTTCACGTGGTGTTTGGCTTGGCCGAACTCCACTTGTTATTTCAGTTGTAGGTGGTTCACTTTGTTCTTCATCACCGCCCAAGGATGCACCAACACTAGTAGGTGCAGAAACATGTAGACCCATCACATATCCACCACTATCTCCTGTGGTTGTGTTTTCCCTTGTAACACCATCTCTACCAGTATAAGATGCACCAACACTAGTAGGTGCAGAAATATGTAGACCCATCACATATCCACCACTATCTCCTGTGGTTGTGTTTTCCCTTGTAACACCATCTCTACCAGTATAAGATGTGTTTCCCCTTATCTCAAGGCACACTGGACAAACATACCACATGAAAGCTCTATAAGGTGGACGTCTTGCAAAAAAGGTCAATCCAGCCCTGTTTTCCCTTTAAAGGCAACAGTCAATGCATACCATTTGACAACCATTTTCTACATCCATGGTGATAATATGGTGGCATGATAAACAATTGCTGACTTAAGATGTGTTATATAAGTAGATGGGAGTTGTGGTTGTTGAACAAGTAGATAAGGAGTAAAGACAACATAAATTCTTACAAGCTAGTCAACTTATAAAGTCAACAAAAAAAACAAAAACATGTTGAAACATAATATTGTCGATATTACAAAATGGCTAGAAGAGTAGAAGCCTACAGCCTTAAAAAACTGCTGGAATTTGTTACTTTCAGAGCGTGAATTTTATCCAGCACATATGGATGTCTTGGATATAACTCTTCCACAGACACTCCATAGTAAGCTGCCTCATACTCTGCATCTTGAAGCCAATTTTTCCTCTCTCATTCCTCTTCAATTCTTTTGTACATTCTCTCCTCTTCCAAAAACTGCTGGAATGCTTCTTCATCCAACCTGGACTGCTCTTCATTTTCCTCCAAATTTCTGTGTTCTTCTTCTTGCTCGTAAAGAGCATCATAAAACTCTTGTTCCATAGTCTTTCTTATATCCTCTTCATCCATCCACTTCAAAAGTAATACATTTGTACATCAACTAGAATGTAAACACACTAGAACAATCGTTATACAAATGACAATTAAATGAATACCTGTTGCCTTCTGCCATCACAATGCCTTTTTCTACCTCGAACCATACTTTCCTTTGTTGGTTTTGGTACCTGATCCTTGTGACAGCTAGACTTATTATGTCCAACAGTTTGACAATTGGAGCATTTAATCTGTTTACGAGCTCTAGATTTACCCATTTTGACTCAATTTCTCTGAAAGGGTTGGGTTTATGTATTTGAATTCAAATTTGTGGTAAAATGTGAGAATAAAGTGCTTGCTATAAGTTAATGCAAGACTGGATAGGGGACTAAAACCTGTGTCCCCTACACTCTAAATCTGTTTGACCAAGGACCATAGTTCCACCAACACCCAATACAATCAAAACCATATTACAACTCTCTTAGACGAATACAACAATTAACAACATAATTAACGAATTAAAACAGTAGAACATAACATATAGATTCATTAACTTCATATTAAAACACTAGAAAATAAATATTCAGTACATATTTTTCCAAAAAAAAAGGGAAAACATAACCATAGCATTTCCTTCTCAACACTTCCTAAGATGATCAAGGAACTTGTTCCTGTCACACACCTGTGAGTGTGTCTGACAGATCATCCTCCGTATCTCCAACGCCTTCAACACATTAGCCTTTTGCCTGTTGCGAAGATCCTCGATAACCTTGTAGTTCATCACCGTAGTTCGAAAGCCTTCGATCTCAGAGATGTATTGTTGGGTTTCCTTCATACCCCGAATCAAGTCAGTCAAAGTGTTTTGGAGTCCTTTAGCAATTTTGATGTCCTTATCGTTTTCTCTCTGATAAAAGAGAGAAATCGAGTCAAACATGTAATCGGAGTTCGAAGATTTGGCGAGTTCTTCAAGTAGTGGGAAGTCAGCCATTGGGAGGTTGTTTCTTGTGATTGTTGGTATGCAAATGATATAGTGTATTAACCAATAAATAGCAAAAACAACTGGACGTTCCAAATTCAGGGACTAATTGTGAAGTTAGTAAACACAAAAAAAGTCAAGTTTGTGTGACAAAAAATACGCGGGAATTTTAAGTGCAAAAAAGGGCTGACTGGCCAAATTGAGGGACCAATTGTGACATTATAAACCTAGTACCCTGCAACTTGGCCTTTTGCCTTCCTTGATACGCATATACACAATTAATGTGTTTGGAATCACCAAAAGAACCCAACTAACAAGATCCGAAACCATAAACACTATCATAATAACCCGACCCATTTAACAAAACCCAATTAAAACGAAACCTAACATACATCCACACTCACGTACTGAAACACACATCTAGTCAAACCCATTGTTAAAAAAAACAAAAAACTAAGAATGAAGGACAGAAGCATATTCGTCTCCACGTTTAAGGATGTCAAGGAAGAAGAAGAAGGTGAGGTCCTGTTCAGAATCCACTATAATGGGGTTTTTGATTATAGCCCACTCAGGTATGAAAGAGGTTCATTAATTAATCTGTGTGCCTTTACCAGTGATAGGGACATATTTAGTTCAAGCCTTGATAATGTGTTATCAGAGATTAATGAACAAAAATGGGCGTTGTTTTTTTGTGATCCTAAACAATCCCTAGAAAATGGTTTGCATTTGATTCATACTGATGTTGATGTTCATACCTTGTTTGGAATGGCTGAAACAAATGACTCAGTTGATATCTTCATAGCCCACAAGCCCCAAAAGTTAGCACAATTTTACTTAGAAAACATCAGTTTTGAAGTTGTGGGTTGGGTAGAGCAGGATGCTAACTTTAGGATGCTTAGTCAAACACCTTTTAGGACTACAAGTCAATGGCAGGGGATCGATAAGAAAAAAATGCAGGGGAGTGGAACTAGGACACCAAGAGTGAAATGAGGGGTAGTAATCAAGGACGAAGAAGGGGTTGTAGCTAAAAAAAGGGACAAAATTAAAGGAAATGGAAAAGGAAAGATGGTTGATGAAGAGGAGGTTTTGCCCAGAAAAAAAGGGAGACAAGTTGTTCAAGAATTTAAGCGAGGTTTAGACGGGAAGGGGAAGGCCAAAATGGTTGAGTTTGCAGGGTTTGATGTTGAGAACTTGCCTGGGTTTGACTTGGAGGGGAAGGCTGAAAGGGTTGGTGGTGCTGCTGCAGATGTTTCAAGCGGTGTTAAGACACCCTTTCGGAGCAAAGAAAAGATTACAAACTGCGTCCTAGCACTCTTCGCCCAAAGGCGACCCTAGTTGATGTTTCAGTGATGAATAGCATGTCATGTGTTAAATTCTATTAACCTGTAACACTACAATTCATAACTTATATGTTTGTAATTTGTATACTTGTTTTAGCAGACAAGGTGGCAGCAGCATCATCAACTTAGGCCTAACAGTTTTGTCGGTTCAACAGTTTCTGGATATCAATCTCATCTGTGTAGATCATTTGAAGATTCAGCAGTTGAACGTTTTGAAGTTGGGCCCAAATTCATATTCTATATTTTGTAACGAATCAGTAAATTAACATGTATCAGACAATGACTCCGTAGTATCAGTTATGTTCCAGTTTAATCAAACACTGTATATAGTTGATTGTTATAAGTCAACTAGCTAAGTAGTTGATAATGTATAAATTTGTTTGTTAATCCTGGGTAAATTTATGTGAGCTATTACTTTCTTTACAAGTTGACTTTTATGAAGTCATACTTAAGTGGTGAGGACTCAGGAACACTGATATTATTTGTTCAAAGAATATCACTTTTTTGTTTTGGTGGAATAGTTCTTGGGTTAGAATTAACTAGGTTGAGTTATAAATGTGATTGGACTATATTACCCTCGTGAAACTAACAGAAAAGAGTCGTTGACATAGGTGTTAGTGGTCAAAGGACCATTCTGGCATTTAATCGCTACTGTTTGGACCCGTGGCGATGATTATGCCCGGTTTCGTTCCATCGCGATCCTTCACTATAAGTTTAGGGACCAACGGTGTATTTTAGTCTAAATAAAATAACTTCACTTATCCCCAGTCCCTAAAATCATACAAGCTTGCATGAAGCTAATAACCTCTCTTTTACTTTACTAAAACTCTGGTTTTTGGACTTTTGCTGATTAATCGATGAGGCTTAAGCCCACCGCTTGAAAAGATTGACGTGACCACATGTATTAAAATATTTTTTCTCTAAATACGTGGTGAAAGAGATGCAGCCATTCCATAAGACTTTTTTCCACGCTCATCAAGTCATTCCAATTAGTCTTTAAGACTTAATTCATTTAATGCTTGAAACATTTAGTAACCAAAGTTTGAAGTAAAGACTTGAGCTTTGTCAAGCCTTTCTATAAAAGCTTTGCAAAAAGCTTTGGTTGCAATGCCAAAAACTCACTAAAAAGACTTCCTAGAATAGTAAAAAGATTTCTACCACTTTATGCATTGTGTAAAGCTTTTACTATTTTAGGAAGTCTTTTTAGCGAGTTTTTTGCATTGCAACTAAAGTTTTTTGCAAAGCTTTTATAAAAAGACTTGGCAAAGCTCAAGTCTTTGCTCCAAACTTTGGTTACTAAATGTTTCAAGCACTAAATGCATTAAGTCTTAAAGACTAGATGCATTGTAGATGCTCAACTTGTTTCGTTGACTATTGGAGTACTTCTTTAGCAGAGAAGCCCATTAAATAAAGGCTCTAGACCAACTTAAAGTGGTTAATTTCATAAGATGATAAGATAGATAAACAAATGAAAGTTGATATGGTCAAATCTAGCTACAAAAAATAGTACTAACAGAACCACTTCGAACAATAGTTACGAGTTAAACCGTCAAAAAATGACTTGACTTTTACCAATTCCTTTTTCTTTATTAGAAGTCACAACCATTTAGTTAAAGAGCTTCTCACACAACATGAGGTACCATTAGGACACAAGACTTTGGGTTGACTTTTACCATTATAACTAATTTACATGACCAGACAACTAAAAGGAGGCACCGTCTATGTAGTTAATCTCGCCGATATCTCGCCGAAATCTCGTCGATATCTTGGATATCGCTCTTAGAAATAATCTCGGATCAAAATATCGGATTTGATATTGTCGGCGAGATTGACCGATATTTTTCCGATATTTTGAAATTGCCGATATTTACGAGATTTTGGCAGCCCATCTTAACCCAATTAACAGATACAGATCCATGCTTTAACCCAACTTATTGATATTTTGTGACTTTTGTGGAGTTGTTCACATCGAAAGAGGCATGTTTAATTCAACTTTCAAGATAAATTTGGTTCAACTTTCAAAATATCAACTTACAATATATTTAAATATATTTATATATTTTTTCTTCTGAACAGATAAATATATTTATATGAGGTACTATTATCTAAGTACATCTAAAATATGTATTTCATCTATTATTAGTATAGAACTACTAAAATGTATATAAATTAGTATATAAATCTAAACTTAATATTATTATATAAAAACCGATATCTCACCGCGATAACCGCTATTTCAAATCTCGGTCTTTGAACGATATTTGAAATTTGCCCGAGATAACTACATAGGGAACTGTAGAACCACACTAAAAATACAGAACAGCTCTAAAAACTAAAACCAGAATAAGGGAAAGAACACAAACTCGCTAAGAGCATCTACAATGCATCAAGTCATTAAAGTCTTGATGCATTTAATGCATATCATATTTAATGACTAGAGCTTTTAGCAAAAGCTTGAAGTTTATCAAGTCTTTGTAAAAAACTTTTTCAAAAAGTCTTGTATGCAATGCAAAAAACCCCTCCCAATAGCTTTTTGAAATAGTAAAAAGCTATTATCTAGTTTACCCATTGCAGATGCTCTAACAACAAGGGGGGGGGGGGGGGGGGGGGGGGAGCAAAACCAGCTCATATCAATATATTGAACAAAGAGCAGTTACTTGTTTCAAGTGTTTCACATCAAAGTTTACAAGGTAAAAACTACAAGGCAAGTTATTTCTGAAAAAAGTTCAGTGATCATTTCATTGGTCACAGGGTATCTTACCTTCCTCCTAAACATTGTAACCTTAAATCCTGAATTGGATTTTTTAGATCCATATCATTATATTTTATTGTTCTAAAAGAAGGTAAGACTGTCTTTTAAGAATGTAAGTATATGATAATAAATAAGCAGATAACAGTAATCTTGCAATAGTGATTATAGGGGTTTTGTAGTGTAGTACTATAAAAAGACAGTTAAAGAGTTAAAATCATGAAGAACTACTTAGACATTAATACACAATTAACTAAAAACGGCCAAAAATGTCAACTGTTTCTACTACTATAGATGCCGAATGGTTTAAAACTCGTCAAAAGTTAAGAGAACAACAACATTCAATGTAGTATAGTTTAAACTTCAAAGTACATGGAAAAAATACAGAAAGGAATAGTTGGGCTTTTAGGAAACAAGCATCTAATTCTCTCTCTCATTATAACTAAAAGAAGCAACAAATAGCAGTTTAATTTAGTAGCAAATAATTACAAATAGTTACTCTTGTGGTCTATCATAACAACAAAAATGCAAAGAAATCTCAATAGTGTGCAAATCCAAACCTGCACGATTTAATTGAACATTACCAGATATGTAACAAATGATAAAAAAAACAACACATACATGTCCAACATGTTGATATCAGTAAGTAGGATAGTAGTACCCGGCACCATTTGCTGGCGGAACACCGTAAGGCATCATGGGTGGTTGTCCTGGAGCCACATATCCACCACCATTGATCTTGGCCAAACTAACTTGACCTTGCATACCTTCCCTAGCATACTGTTGCCAAACCATTTGTTCTTGAACCAACAACTGCTGCTTCTTTTCTATGTCCGCCATTTGTACATAAGACGGCGGAGGTACACTTAATGACGCTGCAAATGGGTCACCCCCTACAGCTTGAACTGAACCATCAGGAGCCGGGAGTGCCAAAACAGGAGTAGCCGACTTGTTTGGCAATGCCACACTACTAGCACTGCCACCGGTTACCTGAGACGTGCTCACATGTTGCCTCACCATTCCTTGGTCATACATTCCATTAAGAAGCAAAGGGTCAAGACCACCACCCATTGTCGCCTTTTGTTTCTCAAGTTGACTTGTGGTTTCCACCAATGCAAGTTCCCAATCAGCTTTTCCAGCCTCTGCAGCTGGATTCTGCCAGGCGGAAGTTACTTCAGATTGCCCATTGGATCCAAACGCTTCCCAATTCCCATTACCGTTGTTTGCTGCTGGACCTGCAAATAACGCCAACGCAAATCTATTTCCTTGATCATCACCCGTAAACGCTTCCTCTCGTAGGTCCATTAAATCGCCTTGTGGTTTAGGTGGTGGCGGCGGCTCCTCAACCACAGGAGGTGGAGGAGGAGGAGGAGCCTCTGGTGCTGGCAAAGCCTTTATTTCATTCATATCAGGAACTGGTTCTTCCTCTTTAACCTCTTCCACAACCTCGGGTTTCTTCTCTGGGCTTTTCATAGCTTTTGCTCTATCTCTCACAAATTCTTCTAGTGTCTCTAGTAGTTTTCCAGTTATCCTCTGAACTTCAGGATAATCAGACGATCTTGCAACGCCCATATCCTTGCACCAATTATAGAAACCTACTAGCTCATCAATCTGTTTTGCAGTACTAGCATAAGCATCAAATGCCTTCACACAATCTTGATGTTCCATATCAAAGAATTTGTCAAGCAAGACAGCTAAAACCTCACATATGTCAGCATAAAGCTTAAAACTTTCTTGCACAACAGGGTATAACGAAACTAACACCAGCCTGCTGTTCCTTGCAAGACCAGTAGGTCGGCATGACAATACTCGATCCAGCAGCCTCTGTAAATGCCCCATCTTCCCAAAAATCCTCTCGGGTTGCATGTCCCTCAACGGAGTAACATCTTTCTTTTCCTGAGACGACCCACCAGGTCCGCCCCTCACGTCTTCAGAGGATCTTGTCCTCCTCATATCTCCATATCCAGGCTCATCACGTGACTCGTTGTAATCATAACCATATCCACGGTTTTGTGGCGATCTCCACCTATCTTCCCTAGATCTCTCGGAATCTCCACTACTACCACCACTTTGCTTCCGCTCATACGCGATCAAATCCAGCCTCTGGTCCAAGTAAAACCCGTAAGTCCTCACAAAAGTGGAATGATCCCATGAATTGGAATGCGCCTCATCACGAAAATCAGCCATGTTAAGCAACCTAGTTCCTTTTCTAGTAGCATACATAACCTCCTGCTGGAAAACGGAGTCACCATCATTTAACAACCGGTGTACAAGAACCAAACATTTCAAAGCAACAATCCAATCACGTGTCTTGCTCAATCTTTTCGATACGGCATGAACGCAGGCACTCACATAGCCTCGTGAGTATGATGTGAGCTGCAGGATCTCTCTAATGTGCTTCTCAGAGGCAGGATCATCGTCGTGACTGGTGGCTTTGACTATGGCAACTTCTAGCTCGGGCGCCATATTACTAGCCACTTTCGCGATCCCAATACTCGTTTGATCCTTCACTGCTCCAAGAGTCTTCCTAAAAGGTGCCATTGTTCTCGTTCTTCTTCACACAAACCCTAAAAAACAAATCAGATCAATAAAATCATTAATTATCCCATAAAATTCAGATCACGCAAACTATATACAAAATCCAACAGTATTAACAGTTTCCCATATACCTCTAGCTTTTAAAAAACATAGTTAAAGTATACATAACAATCATTAATTAGCTTCTAGTAGTAACAAAAACTAAACCCAATTCATTAAAATATAACAAAAAAGTCGCAGTCATTAATTAACGTCATAACTCACCTACATAATAACGAAACCGAATCCTAATCATTAATCACAGATGTAGCTCATTAACTAATCTAAACTAAGAGGGTGTTTAGGATGGCTTATCTTTTAGCAGAGAGGCAGTTTGAAGTGTTTGGATTACCAAAGTGCTTAAATTGGGGCAAAATGCGACGTTTTCAGTAAGCAAGTTGGGACATTGTTATTTCAAAGTGCTTATTTAAAATGAAACTAAAATTACTTTTCAGCATCATATCTAAACTAAAGCCCATTCTAAATGGAGAAGATTGAAATATTTTATAAAACAATTTTTTTAGTACAACAACAATACCCAATTCCGCAAGAATGGGGTATAGGGTAGTTAGGTTCAAGGCTATAAATAGCGTGAGGCGTGGCGTGGCGGCATGGCCAAGCCTCAAGCCTTAACATGAGGCGTGGCAGCATGGCGTTTTTAAGGCGTGAATTAAGGGGTCAAAATTTATTTATAGATTTATAGATTTATATCATATTTCATAATTATATGAGTGGTAAACATTAGTAAATCCAAGCCCAAATCCTAAATATTAGTAAATGCAAGCCCAAATCCCAAATATTAGTAAATCCCCTAAATGCTTCAACAAACACTAGTCACGCCTCAACTCATGTCACGCCTAGAGCTGACGTGACACCTTGGTGTATTTCGTAACTTTGAGGCCACGCCTCGCGCAATGACGCGCCTTTTAGAACCCTGGGTAGGATGTTGACGGTCATACCCCTACCCAAGGGTAGGAAGACTGCTTCACATGTTTGAGGGCGAGTGTCCGCAAATACAACGTGTATAAATACGTGTGTGTGTCCGCAAATATGTTCGTGGATAACGTATACATTTTAATCCAAAACACCCTCTATTCTAATCTCTCTAGCATACATAACATAACAATTAGGGCTGTAAACGAACTGAACGTTCAGTGAACATTTCATGAACCGTTTGGTAAAAAGTTCGTTTATTTATTAAATGAACGAACATGAACAATATTTTACGTTCGTTTAGTTAAATGAACGAACATGAAACAGTCGCGTCCGTTCATTTATGTTCATGAACGCGTCCGTTCATTTATCTTCATGAACGCGTCCGTTCATTTATCTTCATGAACGTTTGATTATGCGTTCGTTTATGTTCATTTATTTATTTATGTTCGTATATCATATCTTTTAATCGTATAATTTTAAAATTGGTTGGTTTGAATTAAACAATACTTATAAAATAACATATTGTGCATAATTTAATACAGTTTATGTTCATTTATGTTCGATCGTTTATGTTCGTTTAGCGTTCATTTAGTGTCTTAATGAACGAACATGAGCAAATCATTTTCTTAATAAACGAACACGAACAAGAAAATCCGTCCGTGTTCGTTTATTTGTCCGGTTAAAATTAAACGAACGAACATGAACAAGGCTTTGTTCGTGTTCGTTTTACGGCCCTAATAACAACCAATAATTAATAACAATCATAAATTAATCACCGTCATTAATAACGAAAACGAAATCCACATAACTAGTCGCAATTACATTTCATTAACTAATCTAAAACCAATCTTAACTACAATTAATTAATTACTCAATACAAGTCAGTAACTAAATTATTTACCAATCTAATAAATAAAAAAAATGATGAATCAAACAATCAACTAATTTAACTAATAACTGATCTAAGGATTATAAATTCAGATCGAAAACATTAACCACAGATTAAATGAAGCTGAATCTATACCGTTAAACGACGATCTGGAGTAGAAATGAAGTTGACTTTGATTAGATCTGAAGTTTGAGCACTACCGGAAACACGTAGTGAAGGTGTCGGTGAAAGTGTGTGTGTGTTTGTGCTGAGCTGGATATTGTAAAGAGAATAGAAGATGTGAGGAGGAGTTGAATTTGGTGATGAGATCTAGAGAGAGAAATTCGGGCGGTGTCCTGTCTCAATTTCAGATGTGTAGAGTTGTAGGTTGGCGATTTATTATTTATGTCAACGAACATATTTTCTCATTTTCAATTTTTTATTATTATTTTTTTCAACATTTTGAATTTTACGGATATGATTTTTTCTACATTTACTACTAGTAATCTTCTTACACATCCTTTTAGGGCCCGTTTGGTTTGTAGATGGGTTTAGGATTAGGATTTGGATTTGGATTAAAATTTGGGTTTAGATTTAATATAGGAAAGAGAGAATGTAAAAGTTGTTTGTTTTGTATATAGGGATAAAATTTAAAATTGCTTATTTATTAATAAAATAATAGATAGGACCTATTTACAAATTAATAAACTACCAATTTAGAATACAATATATATTATAAAAAAAGTAACTAGCATAAAACAAATGAGAAAGGACAAAAGAAAAATAATAAAAAAAATAAAATAGATAGCAAGTGGGTGTGTCAGTTGTTAAACCGGGCAAGTGACTAGGGATTTGTCTATCCCCTTATTCAAGGGTACCAACTCCAATTCTTAACCTTATGATTTGAACCAAACTAATTATTTTTACTTTGAGCCCAATCCTAAAAGCAAATACCTAAAACCAAACGGGCCCTTAGTATTATGACATTGGAAAAAACTAAAGGTTTAAATTATGTAATAAGTTAAGGGCCGTTTTATGATTATAAATAGGCTTTTAAATTTATGTTATCTAATAAATCACATTTTTGTACCATCAAATGAAGCATATTAAAATTAAATGTTCTGATGTGGCATTCAATATTTAACAATTTTGTACAACACTCAATACATCCCTTTAACATACTACAACCACGTGATAGAACCACGTGAGGTTGTAAAACTTCTTCAGTACGCTCCTTCTGCTGTTTTGGAAAGTCATTAAAATTTTCAATTATGCGTTACAATCTGAGCTCCTATTATCGGATTTAAATCATATCAATTTCATTCCAATCAAGGTAATCACACGTTTTCTTCTTCAATAAGTTTTTCAAAAATTCAAAACCATCCTACATATCATCTCCCAAAATAACGAATTGATTTGGTGTTTGCTGGCATCCTTCACAATTTGGTAATGATCTTTATTGTGAACTAATTTTGTATTAATTTAATTTTGTTTTTGTTAATTTTTAGTTTTAATAATTGATTATATGATGAAAACTCTACAGAAAAAATTGACCAGAACCCTAAAAACAAAAATTGGGGCTTTCTTTTTTGGGGTACAATATTTGAAATTTTAATTTTAGAAGATGATCAAAGTATTAAAAACCTTCTGATAATATGAACCCTAATTGTAGGACGTTTTTGATACTATAAACTGAGGATGGCGTTGGTGCTAAAGATGCACATCACAATTACTAACCTCATCGTTGAATATCAAATAAAAGAATGTCTAACTTTGTTTCTGGGTATATCAACGATTTATCACCTGTTAAAGACAACATCAAGTTACGAGTACGTATTCTTCGTACTTGGATGCAACCTATGTTTAGCAAGTTACATGTTGTTAATATGGAGATGATTGTTTTTTATGAACATGCAAGTATTTACTTCATATTTGGTCCATATTAATCTTTGTATTTGCATTTTTTAGATGAATTGCTATTTGTGATGTTCATATTGGTTTGTGTGTTGTACATAATGTCCAAATGTTTTGTTCCAGCACACAAGGATGCAAGCAACGGTCAGGATGGCGTTGGTCAATAGTTTCAAACATCAATTACAAGAGTGCAATGCTGTCATCCTTCAACGGTATAGTCTTGGGGAGATCCAACCCAAGTTCCGTATCGTAAAAAAACCTCTGCGCCTTAGCTTCCTTTCGAATACTGTAATCGAAAAGTGTTCAGTTTTACCGGTTCTCTGTTTGGGTTTGATTTTCGTCCCTATGGAACCATTACTTCTCTAAAGAATGAGTAAGTTGGCCAGTTTGGTATGTACAAACATTCTAATTATTTTTAAATTTTGGTTTTTTTACATGATGATATGTCATCCATTTAAAGGTGTCTTAAACCAATTGACACTTATTTTGTTTGAACATTATTATGCAGATGTGATAGGCCAGTTGGTTGCGTGTGAAGATCTAGATAATTATGACAAGAACGGCAAGTCTGGCAAGAAAAAACCCATCGCGATCATTGATGCTGAGTAAGTCATTATAAAGTCGTTTATATAGTTTCATTTAGATGCATCAATGAATTTATACGCATGATATGCACAGGGGCAATGAGCTGACATGTACCTTGTGGGGTAGTTTTGCTCAACAATTAGCTGACTTTTTGAATAAATGCTCGGAACATGGTAAGATCACTGTTTTCGTGCATCTGGCAATGATCAAAATCTGGGATGGTATGTTCCGCTTTATTGTTATTTATAGCCAACTCATTTCTTCTGCACTTGAGTCAATAGGTATACTTCGAAAAGCATAAAAATGTTTTATATTTGTATCTGAATACACAGGAAAAATGGCCATCCAAAATGGTTTTAGTGGAACAAGGTTGTTCCTCTTCAACGGCAAATACATTATATCCGGCTCTGAATTTCAAGATGTAGATGGTTTTAGGAAAAGGTATCTGAAAACAAAATTTTTATATGTTTTTTTCATTACTGAATCTATCAGCGGTGTCTTACTGTCTTAATAACTTTGTTATGTTAAACCATATGTAGTTTGGTTTAGCGGTTTCTTACTGTCTTAATAACTTTGTTATTTTAAACCATATGTAGTTTGGTGGTTGCTCAAAGAACCGAGGATTCTCAACAAACTGCATAACGTATCTCAACTGCTTCAAAGAATTCGACAAAAGATGATTTCGTCACCAAATTCTAGTTGAGAAACATTGCGGAAATTTTGGATGTTGAACAGGTAAATACACACTTCTACCAACTACACCATTTACATAAGCGGTTGAACAAGGAAAATCTATAAAGTCAAACACGCCCATATGCATTTTGGAAACCATATCTATAACCATTTGTATAACATCATTGTTATACATATATGCAGGGTGTTCCATCCATTATTGTCGCAACTATATGTGCTATCCAAGAGGAGGAAGGTTGGTGGTACCTCGGATGCAGGGCATGCAGAAAGAAGGTGGTCAAGTCAGCAGATATTGTTGACCTTGAATCCGATACCACACCAAAACCGGCTGGTGGTCCTAATGAATGGTGGTGCTCAAAATGCAATGCCGCTGTTACATCAAAAAAAACCCAGTGAGTTTACACTTTATGATGAATCGGATCTGGTATAATATTGGTTTTTAGTAGTTAGTTTCTCACTGCATATATACTATTGGTCAATTAGGTTCTGATTACAAGTGAGGGTTCAAGATGAAACTTGCACTGTATCAGTTTGTCTATTCAATGACGAGGTCCAGGCTATGGTTGCGTGTGAAGATCTAGATAATTATGACAAGAACGGCAAGTCTGGCAAGAAAAAACCCATCACGATCATTGATGCTGAGTAAGTCATTATAAAGTCGTTTATATAGTTTCATTTAGATGCATCAATGAATTTATACGCATGATATGCACAGGGGCAATGAGCTGACATGTACCTTGTGGGGTAGTTTTGCTCAACAATTAGCTGACTTTTTGAATAAATGCTCGGAACATGGTAAGATCACTGTTTTCGTGCATCTAGCAATGATCAAAATCTGGGATGGTATGTTCCGCTTTATTGTTATTTATAGCCAACTCATTTCTTCTGCACTTGAGTCAATAGGTATACTTCGAAAAGCATAAAAATGTTTTATATTTGTATCTGAATACACAGGAAAAATGGCCATCCAAAATGGTTTTAGTGGAACAAGGTTGTTCCTCTTCAACGGCAAATACATTATATCCGGCTCTGAATTTCAAGATGTAGATGGTTTTAGGAAAAGGTATCTGAAAACAAAATTTTTATATGTTTTTTTCATTACTGAATCTATCAGCGGTGTCTTACTGTCTTAATAACTTTGTTATGTTAAACCATATGTAGTTTGGTTTAGCGGTTTCTTACTGTCTTAATAACTTTGTTATTTTAAACCATATGTAGTTTGGTGGTTGCTCAAAGAACCGAGGATTCTCAACAAACTGCATAACGTATCTCAACTGCTTCAAAGAATTCGACAAAAGATGATTTCGTCACCAAATTCTAGTTGAGAAACATTGCGGAAATTTTGGATGTTGAACAGGTAAATACACACTTCTACCAACTACACCATTTACATAAGCGGTTGAACAAGGAAAATCTATAAAGTCAAACACGCCCATATGCATTTTGGAAACCATATCTATAACCATTTGTATAACATCATTGTTATACATATATGCAGGGTGTTCCATCCATTATTGTCGCAACTATATGTGCTATCCAAGAGGAGGAAGGTTGGTGGTACCTCGGATGCAGGGCATGCAGAAAGAAGGTGGTCAAGTCAGCAGATATTGTTGACCTTGAATCCGATACCACACCAAAACCGGCTGGTGGTCCTAATGAATGGTGGTGCTCAAAATGCAATGCCGCTGTTACATCAAAAAAAACCCAGTGAGTTTACACTTTATGATGAATCGGATCTGGTATAATATTGGTTTTTAGTAGTTAGTTTCTCACTGCATATATACTATTGGTCAATTAGGTTCTGATTACAAGTGAGGGTTCAAGATGAAACTTGCACTGTATCAGTTTGTCTATTCAATGACGAGGTCCAGGCTATGGTTGCGTGTGAAGATCTAGATAATTATGACAAGAACGGCAAGTCTGGCAAGAAAAAACCCATCACGATCATTGATGCTGAGTAAGTCATTATAAAGTCGTTTATATAGTTTCATTTAGATGCATCAATGAATTTATACGCATGATATGCACAGGGGCAATGAGCTGACATGTACCTTGTGGGGTAGTTTTGCTCAACAATTAGCTGACTTTTTGAATAAATGCTCGGAACATGGTAAGATCACTGTTTTCGTGCATCTAGCAATGATCAAAATCTGGGATGGTATGTTCCGCTTTATTGTTATTTATAGCCAACTCATTTCTTCTGCACTTGAGTCAATAGGTATACTTCGAAAAGCATAAAAATGTTTTATATTTGTATCTGAATACACAGGAAAAATGGCCATCCAAAATGGTTTTAGTGGAACAAGGTTGTTCCTCTTCAACGGCAAATACATTATATCCGGCTCTGAATTTCAAGATGTAGATGGTTTTAGGAAAAGGTATCTGAAAACAAAATTTTTATATGTTTTTTTCATTACTGAATCTATCAGCGGTGTCTTACTGTCTTAATAACTTTGTTATGTTAAACCATATGTAGTTTGGTTTAGCGGTTTCTTACTGTCTTAATAACTTTGTTATTTTAAACCATATGTAGTTTGGTGGTCGCTCAACGAACCGAGGATTCTCAACAAACTGCATAACGTATCTCAACTGCTTCAAAGAATTCAACAAAAGATGATTTCGTCACCAAATTCTAGTTGAGAAACATTGCGGAAATTTTGGATGTTGAACAGGTAAATACACACTTCTACCAACTACACCATTTACATAAGCGGTTGAACAAGGAAAATCTATATAGTCAAACACGCCCATATGCATTTTGGAAACCATATCTATAACCATTTGTATAACATCATTGTTATACATATATGCAGGGTGTTCCATCTATTATTGTCGCAACTATATGTGCTATCCAAGAGGAGGAAGGTTGGTGGTACCTCGGATGCAGGGCATGTAGAAAGAAGGTGGTCAAGTCAGCAGATATTGTTGACCTTGAATCCGATACCACACCAAAACCGGCTGGTGGTCCTAATGAATGGTGGTGCTCAAAATGCAATGCCACTGTTACATCAATCAAAACCCAGTGAGTTTACACTTTATGATGAATCGGATCTGGTATAATATTGGTTTTTAGTAGTTAGTTTCTCACTGCATATATACTATTGGTCAATTAGGTTCTGATTACAAGTGAGGGTTCTAGATGAAACTGGCACTGTATCAGTTTGTCTATTCAATGATGAGGTCCAGGCTATTCTGAATAACGTAATTGCCTATCAGTTGGTGGATAAATATGGAAAGGTATTCGTGCTTATCAACATTGGTATTTGATTAAAACACATTGAACATGCTAAATTGTACAACCATTTAATTGTTGTTATGTAGTCTGATGGTGTCTTCCCAACGGAGATTATGGACATTGTTGATAAGAAATTTGTGTTTAAGGTGTCTGTTGATGCCAAAAACAAAGAAAAGCTAATGCCTGTCTTCAATGTCTTGCGGTTGTCTGATGATCCCGATATCATAAAATCTGTTTGTGCAGCTGCTACACCCGGGAAGGTGATAACTGAAGTTTCTATGTTATACAGTTCTACGTTAACTTATTGTTTTTCTAAGTCAGTACCAAATAAAGTTTACCCATTTTATTTTTTTAATTTTATTTTTTGTTTCTCAGGCTGAAAATGAAGCCACCAGTTCAAAGGTTGTTGATGTGACGCCATTTGTAAGTATTCTTAAATATTTACTTACATTACGCAAGTAATATACATTTTGTACATTTATTTGCCATGTTGGTTGCTAAGCATTTTATGTTGGTTAACCTACCTTTTTTACTATTCATAGGATTTGGAGTCACAGACCGATGAGAACACAATGCCGGTTACTGGCCTAAAGAATGATGTTGCCAATGTCGAGCAGTCGTCTTCTGATACGACGTCTCAAGAAAAGAGGAAGGTGGAACCATTGAAGAAGACTGACTTGCTCCAAGGCGAAGAAAATAGTGCAACCAAAAGGACAAAGTTGGTTCTCGACAAGGAAATTAAAGTTGAGAAACCGTGAATGAAGTGTGCCTTTAGTTCCAAATTTTGGTACATGCTGCGTAATTGTGGATGCATTTCCACATAAACAATACATTTATGTTGTCTGATATTGGTCTTGGATTTTATTTTTCTCGTGTTTGCGATGGTGTTTGAACTATTTTTTTGTGTGGACAATGCCTTATTATGAATAACGCATCACTACTGGGTGCTTGAACAATTATTCGTTATGCTTTTAAAGTTGTTTGCAGGTTTTAACAGATATTTTATGCATATTGTACCTGTTTTCCTGCGTGCTTTTCATTTTGCAGGTAACTTTGTGTTACTTTTCCTGGAAAGCATATGGCTTCATCAAGTTTAACCACCTTCAGTCAATGTTATGATGGCAGTTTGGCAATATAGCTATATTTTTTGGAGAAAGTTTGTTTGCATAAACAACCAATGTATACTTTCACATTTCTGTAATAGTTTAGATGTTCTAATGAATACTTTATGATAACATTGGCTCTTTATTTATGACTTTTGTATCTTTTTGGAATTACGAACACAATTGTTTTCTATCATATAGTATTCACTTTTGTATATATTCTCACAACTTAAACATATTAATTCGATGATGTCAGTCATGTTAGGTTTAAGCGTACCAGCAAGTCTTCAAAACTTGCATTACAAATAGACGATTTTTGACTATTTTTTATGAACCCACTGATGACACCATTGATGATTCCAAATAAATTGATGAAGAGGATGAGCACTTGATTGAAGAAGCTATTGATCATGTACATCATTTGGATGACTTTACTGAAAATGTATCTTTGTGCATGTCCTACAAACTTGAGTTGCGAAACATCAAAAGTTTGGTCTCATTGATCAAGAAGATGATACAGATGTTGACGAGAAATTACAGCGAATGTCAATATGGCGTGTGGATTAATATCAATGATCTTTGATATTATATTTCCAAGACCGTGACCCAAAATTGACAATCTGAAACCATATTACTCTTTCAATGTAATAGTATTTTGGCTAATCATCGTGAACAATGCTTTAATGATACCATATAATATTCACTTTTATTTATATCCTGACAACATTAGCATATGAAAATTTTAATGGCAAACCGCTTAGGTTTAGGTGTGCCAGGAAGTCTTCCCAAACTTCTATTGCGAAGAAACGTTGTTGGACTATTATTGATGAACACACTAATGACACCATTGATGATTCCAAATAATTTGATCAAGAGGATTACCTAAAGATTGAACAAGCTACTGATCATGTATACTATTTGGGTGACTTTGTTGAAAAAATTACATTTCTTTATGACCTACAAAGTTCAGTTGCCAAACAACAAATGGCGTCACAAATTGATTAACATGATGATGATCATCTTGATGAGAACAATAGCAAATGTCAAGATGGCGTGTAGATTAATATCAATGATCGATAACTATTATAGTTCCAACATCGTGCCCCAACATGATTGACTATATTAGTTGTTTTTTACTCAATTTTTTCCCGTACTATCTAAACTTAAATTTTATGATTATGCAACCATTTATTGTATTAGTTGATATTGTGCTTCTAAAAAGTAAAGATGCCTTAACTGGGAATTGAGCATAAGTTGCATGATAATTTCTGCAATCTGCTAAATAAAGAATGCCACAATAATATGAAGTGGCTCAATGTGTATAAGTGGACTCAAATGAATCAAGTATAATAGAATTTGTTGCACATGTAAAGGTACACGTTACAATTATTTGTTGTGTTAGGGGTGAAGATGATCTTGCCAATTATATTAAAAAACTAAAACCTATAATGGTTATATGGATAGCAAAGCCCAATGAAGTATAACAAACACTCTAAAAAGGAACTAAGCCCAAGACTATCAATATGCTTTTAATGGGAAGTAAGCCCAGTAAACTGATGACTACAAAGGGAAGTAAGCTCTTTAAAGAATAACAAACACTCCTAAAAGGAAGTAAGCGAATTAACAGATGACTACAAATATTTCATCAACCATGAATTTGCAGTACTTTAAAGTAGTTGATTCAAACTATAAGCAATACCAACTGATTATTAACATACGAAACATGTCGATAACATATGGATAACACCTTAAACAACTTAGGATAATAGACGGCATATAGTCATTATCATGTATCTAGACATTATTAAACTTAACACATAACCAAACTAGAAAAGTCTTGAGGTTAAACATAGATTCAAAAGACACAAGTGACTGAAATCATGGAGTAATTCATTTGCATTATAATGAGATAATATATATTGTGTGATACAATTTCTAGATATAGGTTTTTAGCAATTTTTATAGTATGTTACAGGTTTTGAAATTTTATTTAACATATTAGTGAATCATCAAGGATAACATGTGTAAATACATAATAATAGACACAAAATCTCTATAAATACTCCTAATCAAAATACATCTTCCTATACCAATTTACCCATGGCATCATCAAACCCTAAAATCTTTGATGATGGAAACTCAAATACGGCAAACACAAATTCAAAGTTGCATCCTCCAACCGTTGCTGCTGTCAATCCTTCAACCCAACCAAATATTGAAGCTGGAGTGCGTGATCGCGACAGGAAAGAGCCAAATACTAAAGTTGATGATGCATTGAGATTTATTGCATCACTTTTTGAAGAAGGTGAATCTTCTCAACATAATAAAGGTATGTCATATAACTTTTATACCATATTCTAAATAAATTCATTATACATATTAACTTTAAAGTAGCCCATGTAATTTTGTTCTTCCAGATGAGTTACACGAATCCATTTTCCTTGATTGGCTTAAACTAAATGTTGGGGATCTTGAAGAACAAGCCAAGGTTCTAAATGCTGTAAGGTCGAAGGTCCTAAAAACAGAAGCTATGATTAACGAAGTACGCGCAATGGGTCATGATTTGACTGATGACTACGTTGTCGATTTAAAATTCTTCGACGAGTATTGAACTTTGTTAGGTCACTAGATTTACAACACAAGCTTAATAGAAAGATAGAGAGGCGATTGAACAATAAACCAAACAAACACACAAGATAATAATACGGTTTAGGTGTAGGAGTGAGTGAAAGAGAAATATTGAACAACCAACCTTCAAATGAAGGTTTACAAGAGTATTTATAGGAGGGAAGCTAGGGCAACACTCCTAGTTCTCATCCTTTCCTTTATGGGCTTGGGCCTAAGCTCATGGGCCTTCTACATAAGCTTAAGGCTAATAACAAACATAAAGGACATAATAAGCTACCTATTACATAATAATGACTAACACTTGAATTATAGTTTAGGAGTGATTCCAACAATCTCCCCCTCAAGTGTTGGTGATGAACGGTGAAGGCGTTGATGTAATAGTAGCACTGACGTCTTCTGACATTCTTCTTTCTTGTGAGGAGAATTGCCTTGATTCGAACAACCTCCCCAGTGTAGAGAAATTGTCTTCTTTGAACGGTTATGCTTTGACGTCATCTTTAACTTTGTTCTTTGATCATTGTTCTTTGTGATGAAAGTGATAGTATGTTGTTGTCTGCATCAAGTCTGCCTCAGGTCTGCTTCGCCGCTACAGTGTCTCCACGTCATTCTTCAACATGCTCACACGCTCGTTGACGTTGGAATTCAGTACTGATGAAGTTCTTTAAGTCTTTAACTTTGTAGATTCTTTGATTTGACGAAGAATCATTCTGACTATTATGTTGCTTTTGGATAGAACTTTCATTAGTGATGATGTTGGCGTGAGCATGAGAAGAATCTGCACGATCATCCCGCTCCGGAGCTTCCATAAGAAGAAAAACATTTCAAATGGTTAGTAATAAGCGGATTCCGGCACTTACAAGTTTGAACTTCGAGAGTGTTAACAGCATAGTGTGAAAACACAACTCTAATTCTTACAAAGGCTGTTCCTGAACTGGAGTCCCACAAGTGAGATAACGCGATGTACCGAAGTACATCTACAGTTCAGATGAGTCGCTGAGGTACACCGAAGCATCACCTCACGACTGTAGACCGTTTGAGACACACTAAGCGTAATCCACGGGGAGTTACCGAAGTGACCTGCTGTCAGGGCTGTCTGATGTTGACCCTGGCAAGAGTTTCCATTCAATCACTGAGGATCACAGATGTGAACCTCTCATAAATGTTCTCGACAGATTGCTAAGATCTGTGAAGGACTCGATATGAACAACTGATGATCTTATTTGGTGATCAACAAGTGATGAAATGTCAAGTGTTCCTAAGAGATCTTTTGATGAATCTCGTGGCTCTAGACTCAATAGTGCGTTTTGGTTTTTCCTGAGCGGAGACTAGGGAGAGGGTCTCCTTCTTCAATACCAGTGATCTCTAAGAGAAAGCCAATAGTTTACGTAGGGTTCCCTATGAGAATGAAACAAGATTTTGTAGAGAGAAACTTGAGTGGCTAAGAAGGTTTAGTGCATGCGTCACTGGGTCCATGACGACTTTTAATCTTCAATACCGGCGTCACTAAGTGACAACCAGTAGCATATGAATTGAACCCGGTGTCTGCCCTAAGTTGAATAATTTGGAGGGCTATTTCTTTTCACCCTTTTCTTTGCATTTCTTTTTAATTCTTCAACTCCTTCTTTCTCCGATTCTCATTATCTCCTTTTTATAATCATACCTAAGGACTTCTAAGTACTAACTATTTGTGATGTCCTTGGGTAGATCCCTCCGGCTCTGGCGGATCATAGGACGGTTATTCCTAACCTTAGTCACCTTATCACTCCATGACTAACCTATGTTGCCATAAAACCATTTACTTGAAAAATCTCTCACAATGTTTGTGAATGAAAAACATTTTGAACCACTGTTGAGATAAGATTTTGCATAAATACTCCCCCTCCACATGTGCTTTAGAGTTTAGACGGAAATCTGCACTGTGTGGGAAGAGCGCGCACTTTTGAATTGATCAACTCAAGATAGATAATCCCCCGCGAGACACGGTTACGTTGTATAGTTAAAGAGTTACATTGTCAGCTTTTAGGTGACAACTAGCTCTAATAACTACCTTGAAGGTGTAGACAAACCTCGAAAGGTTATCATACCCGTCAGAGTTCATGTCTACCAAGAGTTTCTCGAATGGTACTTTCTACTTGGACAAGTCCTTTGCGAGACACGTTTACATTACTAGTGAACTAGCTTGAAATTATTACCCGTCCCGGACAAGTCTTTTCGAGTTACTAATAGTTTAGTACCGTCAATTCGTTGGTTAAGTCTATTACACAAGGATTCATTTGCATTTACACAACATATTTCTTATCACATAATTTTCTCCCCTAAAAAATGGCATATAAAATGTTATTTTTGAAAAGTTGAGAATAAATATGACCATTTCGAGTGTTGCGGGAAGATGACCACTATGAACAATTTGTGAACAAAGTTTTAATTCAAATACTCCCCCTCAACTAGTGATATAAACGGTTGAGGTTTTGAAAATCATACGGGGAAGTACTTGTCCTTTTGAGCAAAACCTTGATAAATGAAAGGTTTGATAGGTTTTACTCAAAAGTAAGAAGCTTTTGCTCCTTTTATAAGGATTGTGGCACTGAAGCGTACCACAGGGTCCTTTCTTGACAATTACGGGTTGTACACTGTTATGTGTGCACAAGCCATAGACTTATATAATCACACATCCAAATTTATAATGAAAGAAGCAATTCAAGGGGTACCAGGAAGTCCAGTGATGTCGCCAGGAGTGCGAACAGGGCGTTGATAGCCGGTGATGTTAATCCTGGGTCGACCACCAACAAAGCTTTCCAATGTTCTGAACTGATCCCTTCGAAACAACCTTTCATCAATCATTCTGATGATTCTCCTCACATCCCTTCGATCCTGAGAATTCCATCGCTTAGGAGACCCAATCTTTTGTCGTATATCCTTCAACCTATAAGCCAATCCGTCCCTAACCATCTTCAAAGTGTGATCCCCAAACTTGTGAAGATCACTACACGCCATTAAGCAATTTCGTTGAAGTTCACTGCGGTAAAAGACGCCGAATGGTTTGCTGATGAGTGTATATTGTGAGACCTGGTTGATGTCGGGAAGATCAAGCTGAGGTGGAGTGAAGTTAACACGGGTTTGATATGATTCAACAGCTAGCTGGAGATCTTCTACACGTTCTTTGATGACTATGCGTCTGATGAAGATGAGCAATGACTTGATGAATTCACATTGTACTTCGGTTGAAAATTGTCGCATGCGACCCTGTACTTTGGCAAGGTACATGTCTTTAATGTCGTTGATAGACAAATTCTCAAAGTCAGCTTCAGAGAATGCATAATCCCGTTCATCTTGCCTTTTGACTACAATCTTCTTGAGAAAAGTGTAGTCCCATTTGGTCGAAAGATCAACGTGTTTGATGGAAACGATATCCTTAGTACTGAACACTGCATGTTGAGACTTCTGAACCTGGCAGCTTCTGTAGTAGATTCTTTGGCGTTCCGGCCAATGATGAATCTCGTACATTGCATCTCGGTCGTATGCTTCCACGTTGTTGGAGAACAAGTGATTAGCTCTTTCCTCGATAGCTATGCAGTTTGAGTATATGGCTGCTGGGAATGGAAGTGTCAAAGATGTAGCGTATTTCCTTGATCCATCGCCACCGTGTAGAAGAGATTCCAAGTCTTTGTTGAAGAAATATCTGAATGGGATCCTAGGTTCATCTGGTTGGCCAATTGTTGGTAGAGGTTTAGACCAGTCGGTGTAATATGGAGGGTTGTCTCGTTTGGTGAAGTCGATGTTTGCTTCTAGGTTGAGCCAATCCATGTTGTTAGACATAGCTCGAGCAATGTTTTCAAGGTGATATTCGACCTCGATGGCACTTTCTGAGCTATCTTTCCACAGTTGAAAAGCTTCATTCTTGATTCGCCTCAACTCGGATTTCGTCATCTTCTTCACATGGAACTTTTCTTGCATAATCTTAGCATGCTCCAAAGTATTACCGTCTACCAGATCTTAACCTTCTTCAGGGTAGGGAGTGGAATTGACAAGTGTAGAAAACCATTCAAACTCCTGTGTTGTATCTTCATCTAACCATGATACGACGTCAGTCATTGGCACCTTCTTCTTCTTTTGTTTTGGCCTAGATGAGGTTTCTGGTTTCTTAACTTGTTTGGGAGAGGTGGGTTGTTGTAGGGGCTCACGGACTTCTTCATCGTCACCACCCGTATACTCAAAGTGATCACCGGTTTTCTGAGTCTCGGGCGGTAACTCAGAATCCTGAGGTTTATCAGTAGAAGAACGGGGAGGAGACCTTTGTTGAGTAGGAGTCCGTTGGAGAGGAGGTAACATAGAAGATGATTCACCAGACTTCTTCTGACGTTTAGCTTCATCATTCTTATCCTGATCCTTATCTTCATTGTCTCTAGGACGTTTAGGCCTTTCTGCTTCGAATCTACATGCTTCTTTGAGTTGGTAGTTTAGCAATGCTTGAAACAGCTTTCCTTCATCAGAATTAAATGTCCCAGATCGTTTAGACATTTGTGTGACAAGCTTGGCCACCAATTCATTATCCGAGAAAACTACAGGATCAGATGGATTGATTGTGACAGTTAAAGGTGTTGATCTTATAGTTTGTGTAAGATATTGGATTTCACATACACATCAAACCATAACACAAAGTGGCGTATAAGTGGAATTCTAGAGAGAGAAAGTTAGAGGTTTAGGGAACTTAGTGAGAGAAAGTGAAAGATATTATTATGAGCTCCAACTCTCTACCTTGGGAGGTAGAGAGTATTTATAGTCTTACATAAAAAGCCACACAACGGGCTGTGGATCAGGCATACAGTGGGTAAAGACCCGTCCATCCTCCACGGTGTTACTTAACTAAATACTACTTAACATAAAATAACTATGACTACGAGCATTCTAACGATTACATATACTTGAGGTGACCGACTCTTTAATACCTGGAATTTCTAATTCCTAACAATCTCCCCCTAAGGGAGGTCACCTCAAACATATACGAAAATTACATTGAATACAAACAGATATTACATTAACAATTGTTCTTGTATTCTTGATGTAGTACTTTGCTCCGAAGCTCGTAGTCATTGATTCCACTCATTGCATGTTTGGTTAATCCAAGTGGAGGTCTTTTACTGATCCACGTGATAATAAATTTGAGCCAGCATTTGAGATCATCAGCTAATAAAAATCTCTGAGACATCCATTGTGGTGTTGGTATTATGTGATGTTGTGACTTTCGGACCGACATGCTCACATTCTGGATCATGATATCTTCTCATCAGAGTAACGGAAGCTTTCGTTGATTCATGATATTGGCAGCAGCGTAGCAGAAGCATGGAGTGAAAATATCAGAGTCATTGATGCACCAATCATGATTTCTTTTGAGATGAATGTGTTAAGTGAGCATGCGGATATGGATTGACCGCTTCATTCTGATCAGCTGCAAACGTCGGGTGTACCTGCATAAAACAGTTGGCAATAAAGCGTACGAAAAGTGTCTTTGATCACTTTCGTTGAATTGAGGTACACGGCCCACGGTTCCCCGTTGATCAATACAAGTACTGCCTGTGATCAGGTAAGATTCCGAAGAATTTCCTTGACAGGGTTTCGTAGCTGCTCTAGCTGTTCTCAAACCGGAACATTCTCAAAGAAGACAACACGGAGTGAGTGAACCAGCGAATAGAAATTCACTGATTGATGAAAAGATATTTGAAAAACAGTCGTGTATTGCTCAATAGAAATTGTTTTTGCAATACAATGAAGGTTTTAAAGAAAATCAATTATCAATCATAAAACACCTTTTGATATGAAATATCCGTACACGGTCGATTTGCTAAATAAAAGAGTTTTTAAGCACAACGACCGGTTTTTCAAAGGTATCCGTCAATCCACAACCTGAACCAGGATTGATTCAAAAAATTGAATCTCCCCATTGTTTCTGTTCAGTTGTCACATGGTTGATCTATAGATTAGATCTCACATGCCACCCACCAGGAGCTTGTTTGATGTAGGCTCCAGAAGGCTTTCCATCTTCATTGTGAATACATTGGCATATCACTCAGATGTTCTGGCAATACCACAAGGATAATGCGTAGGACTCAAGATATAATCTCTCTTTCCACATTGTGTGAAACAGAGAGTCTTCATTCAAAGTGTCCTAATGAGATTTATTGATGATCTCGTGGCTCTAGACTCAATATGTGCATATTTGGATCCTGTGCCGGAGACTAGGGAAAGGGTCTCCTTCTTCAATATCAACAATCTCTAAGAGAAGGTCGATAGATAATGTCAGTTCCCTGTGAGAATGAAACAAGTCCTTTTAAGAGGAACTTGAGTGGTTTGGAAAGTTGAAGTGCAGTGCGTCACTGGGTCCATGACGTCTTGTCTTCAATACCGATGTTACCATCAGTAGCATATGAATTGAACCCGGTTTCTGCCCTAAGGTTGAATATATGGAGGGCTATTTGTTTTCACCCTTTTCTCATTCAATTCTTTTTAATTCTTCAACCCCTTCAGTGCTTATCGAGACTTCATAGCTAGAACCTTGTTGGGTTTATTCCAGTACTAGCTCAGTCTCAGTCCGCACTCTTCCCAAATCTCATTTTTCTCCTTTTATCATCATACCTAAGAACTCTACACTAACTAGTGGATAGTCCCTGGGTAGATCCCTCCGGTTCTGGCGGATCATGGGAATACATACCTAACCTTATCATCCTTATATCACCGTACATAAAGTAAAGTTGGTCGGTCAATTTGGTATTGTTCATCTGCCATTGGAACCAATTGAAAACCATTTGAAAATCAATCCAGATACTTGTGATATATTATCAAAACATTTTGTACCTGAATTGTTTTTGATATTTTTAGAACAAGTGCTCCCCCTCAACATGTGCATCAATTGTTTGAAATCGTTTTGCACACGGAGGCAAGAGGAAGAATTTACTTCTTTGATTACCATTTTCTAAAAGATATCAACATCACTTCCCTGATCAAATCAAGTAGATAAAGCATTTCCAGGAAGGATGAGGTTTTCATAAGTTTGCTCCCCCTCAATATGTGCCTCGAGATTTAAAAAGAGTTTTGCACATACTAGAGGGAACCTGCACATTAAGATAGCTGGTCACGTTTCAAATCATGGGTTTAAGATAGATGCTCCCCCTCAACATGTGCATGGAAAATTTGAAATCGTTTGCCACATGTGGGAAGGAGAGCTTGTACATCCTTATAAAACCATTTACCGAATTATCAGTTTAATTCCAATTTAAATCACACATTCTCCCCCGATCACAATTATCAAATCATTTGAGATTTGTGATCTCTTATAGATTTAAATTGATTTTGAAAGCTTTAAGGGGAATTGTGTCTTGATTATGAAAGCGTTTTAACTGATAAGGATCGGATTTTAAGACTTTAAAACTCCATTGATAAAACATGCATGTATATCTTATTGAAAACAATTTAATGCCAAATAACTTTTTAATTTAATTGAAATAATTCTCCCCCTCAATCAATGACATAGGTTGTTGATTGAGAGATTGATATTTTGACAAATAAGTCCAGATGATTATCAAAAATAGAGTCCGAGTTATTTTTCAAAACAATTAGTTTTCATCAGATAAATGTTTATAGAATCAGAGCATGGAATTTTGAAAACATGATAAAGTATGGCTCTGTTCTTTCTTTAAAAAGCGGGTTACTGCCTGAAATGACAATAAGCCATTGTTTTACTTTCTCTCAAAAATAATTTTTGATTTTTTTTGATTTTTTGATTTTTGATTTTTTTTAAACATTCGAACAACATCTAAAGTCCCGTGTCATTCTTTGAATGACATCACAAAGACCGTAGATATTATCGAATCGAGGAAAACATGACAAAAAGACAATATTTTTGGAATTTTTCAAGATTTTACAATTTTTATGGATTTTTGAAAGTTTTTATATTTTTCTATTTGCTTTTTGAAGGTTTTGTAATTTTGTATTTTGCTTTTCGAAAAGATATTTACAAGAGATAGAGGAGCATAGACCTTTACTCCTCGTCTTCCTCCTGAAGACGTTTGAGTGTTTCTGGTTGAAGGCTTTTCAAGCCTAGTCGTGGAAGTATGAACTCAAAACGTTCTCTTGGAAGAGCTTTGGTGAAGATGTCTGCTAACTGGTATTCAGACCTCACAAAATAGAGTTCCACCACACCTTTTTCCACTTGTTCCCTGATGAAGTGATGTCGAATGTCGATATGCTTTGCTCTTGAGTGTTGAACGTTGTTGCATGAGAGAGTAATAGCACTTTTATTATCACAGTACAGAGGGATTTTGTTGAATTCAAAGCCATAGTCAGATAATTGAGATCTCATCCATAAGATTTGAGCACAACAAGATTACATGGCTATGTATTCAGCCTCTGTAGAGGAAATAGAAGTACTCATTTGCTTCTTTGAAGACCAGCTCACAAGCTCATTAGTACTTGGATCATAAAGTTCATCAAACATAGGATCAAACAATTTCTTTAAATCATCTTCAGATGGAGGTACATATGGAGTTTCTTGAGAAGAGTTTGGAACAAGGGATGAACCAATGGGACTGTTTTGAAGTGCGGGTCCTGAACTGAATTGTCCAGGAGCCATTTGACCGGTCAGCTCATCAAACGTAACGTGAATTGTTTCCATGATATTTCGGGTTCTTTTGTTGTAGATTCGGTATCCCTTTTTGTTAGATGCATACCCAACAAATACTCCAATGTCTGCTTTAGCTCTAAGTTTGCCTAAGTCTTGTCCCTCATTAGTTGGATAACACAATGCACCAAACACACGAAGGAAAGAGAGATTAGGTTTTCTGTTGTGGACAAGTTCATATGGAGTTTTTCCATGAACAGTGTGAATCAGGGAACGGTTTTGTGTGTAGCATGCAGTGGCAATAGCTTCAGCCTAGAGAAACATTGGAACCTTTGAGTAAATCAGCATTGTTCTAGCTGCTTCTACAAGAGTTCGATTTCGTCTTTCAACTACACCGTTCTGTTGAGGAGTTCGTGGAACACTTCTTTGATGGCTGATTCCAACGTTTTCATAGATTTCACTAAGTTGTTTGTTAACAAACTCAGTTCCATTGTCTGTTCGGATAATTCTGACGGTTTTGTTAAGTCGAACCTGCAGCTGTTTGATGAGTTTGATGATGATATCAGGAGTTTCATCCTTTGTCCTTAAGAACTTGACCCAAGTGAATCTAGAGTAATCATCAACCACAACTAACACATATTTCTTCCTAAAGATATTCTGCACTCTCATTGGTCTACATAAATCCATATGAATTGTATGAAGAACTTCTGTGACAGAGTTAGTAGGTTTGGGTTTATGGGCATACTTCTTGCTTTTTCCCAATTGACATGCTGAACAAAGATGATCCTTTTCATACTTGAGTCTAGGTAAACCTACAACTAAGTCCTTTCTGGTGAGATCATTGATGGTGCCGAAGTTCAAGTGATTGAGACGACAATGCCATAACAATGACTTTGTTTTAGAAGCCTTTGACAGCAAGCAAATTGGAGAAGACTTCATCATATCTTCGATAGAGATGGTGTATAGATTTGAACCACGTGAACCTCTTAAAAGTTCCTTACCATCAAGTTCTCTAACGAAGCAGGTATGTTTTCTGAAGGCTACTTCTAGATCAGAATCGCAGAATTGACCAACAGAGAACAAGTTATGACCAAGACCTTCTACATTGTAAACCCTGGAGATAACACTTTTGCCAACAACATAATCTCCATAACCCATGATTGCACCAAAATGATCATTCCCGAATCTAACTGTCCCGATGAATTTGCTCACGAAGTTCATGAGCCGCGACCGGTCGCCAGTCATATGCTTGGAACAGCCTGAGTCCAGGTACCACAGAACGATTTGAACGATTTGCAGTTGAACACAGACAGGAATGGATAACTGGATAATTGGGATCCCCATGCAAGAATGGGTTCCATTTGGTTAGTAACAATGGTTGGAACACCCACATCAGAAATAGAAGCATTCATATCAGAAATTAAGGCAATGGAATCATTATGAATAGATGCAGTACTAGTGTATGTATTAGCCCTATTCAAAGTGTGTTCACTTCTTAAGGGAATAGTTCTACCAGTAGGCATCCATTTTCTAGTGGGTATTGTTTGATTAGTCTTATGACCAACAGAAATCCAATAATAGCCTATCTTACTAAATGTTCTTCCTGTGGGTTTCCACTGTTTTCTAACTTTCTTTCGTTTTTTCCTTTATGCCTTCTTAGCATGATTTTTAGCATTAACAATATTAACTGGACAATTAACATCATTAGGCAAAACATTAACACCACATTCATGATTAGAAGCAGAATTCAAGCAGACATCAATACAAGGTTTGCAAATAGTATCAGAATTCGAATTAATTACAGTACGCCTATGGCAAATACTAGAATCAACACGATTCGTTTTATTCGGCTCAAACTTAAAGTTCCTAGATTGTTCTTCTACTCTTTTCCAGTGCACATTCTTAGCTTGCGAGGTCCTATCATTCCTTGTATTATCTTGAGACTTTCACCTGCTCCCTTTAATGTCACTGATTACTCCTGTAGAGGGAATGGGAACATTAGTTGGTTTTACTACTCTTTGCTTCACTTGTTTAGATGTGCTGGGATCTGAAATACATGCAGGCACACTAAGGTTCACTTTCTTATCACTAGAGTTACTGGGATTTGAACTTCTAGAGTCCACACAAGTGTTTGCTTTCTTAGCATTCAAAGATTTGGAATCTGAACTACTTGAAGGCACACTAAGGTTCACATTCAATACATTAGGCATCGAATGAATAACATACTTGGCACTAGGCATAGCACATGGAATCAAAGGATTAACTCTCCCACCTAATGACTTAGGACATATTGTGATCAAGCATTCTAGGATTTCTTGAGATCGTTTGGCATATAAGCATGCATGTCCAATTGCATTATCATGAGGTTTCTCTAACTTATCCTCTTCAACAATCTCACGCAGACATTCTAGGCAATCCTTAAGGGATGAGAAGTATGTTTGAATAGCAAGTTTGTTGTTCCTGAGATGAGGAGGGACATATTTCACAGACAAAGCATATTTATTACAAGAGTGAACCTTTGATACACCATTCTCCCCATTGGTCATTGGCATTTTCCCTTTTACCTGACTCTTCAGATTCTCAATTTCCTTTTGCAATGAAGCTATTTGTTCGTTATTTTTGTTACGAGTGACCTTTATTGATTCAAATAACTCATTGAAATGACGTTTAACCTTTTCATTTTCTTCTAGAAAACTTTCGTTTTCCTTTTGTAATGCATTTACTAGGTTTTGAAGATGAAACGTTTGAGAATTCTGAGAATCTAGAGGAGGAGGCATTTGGGAACCTGTCATATTGTTCGTTTGACCCTTTAATTGAGAGATTTGGGCTTTCAACTTTCTGATCGTGTTGCAATGAGCTTGAATCTGTTCATCACGTTTGTTAATTTGAAAAACTGCATCAAACTCTGGAGCATCTGAGGATGTCGTGATATTTGAAGTTTTGACATTTTCTTTAAGATGTTGATATTTTAGTTGTAAATTAAAATGCTCAGCCTCTAGTTTAGAAAAATGTTTAATCAAATTTTCGTGATCATCCAGTTCAATTTTCTCATTTAGTTTGAAGTTAGTCTTTTCAAGCTCAATGACACGATCATGGGAGACTTTCAGGGCAACAGATAATTCATGAAATTGAGAAGTGTTAATGGAACAATTTGTAGCAGTGAAAAACATATCTTGAGCAACACATTCAGTAATAAGAGTCTCATTCAATGTATGCAAGTTCTTCCTCTCAATCTCATTATATTTTAGTGCACGCTCATAATCACTAACCTCAACTATCATTGCATCAAATTCCTTTTCCATTTCTTTAATGTCTATATTCATTCCCTTTTTAAGACTTTCAAAATGGTCTTTTAGTTGTTTAAAGAAAGGCATGACTTCAGTTAGGTAACATTCTTTCGTTTGTTCAAAACCCCTTTCCCCTTCAGTAATTCCAGTGGGTGTGATTCTTTTCTTGCAAGTTTTCTCAAAATCAACAAATAGTTGAAAGATAACGTATTGACTGATTAAGGTCTTGCTTTTAGTGGCAATAGTTCTAGGAACTAGATGCATTGGTGTATTGGGAGGATACACAGTTGCTTTAGGCATTTTCCTAAGGGGAGGGTTTGTTTCAACAATATTTTCTGCTTACTGCTTATCTAAGTCCATTTTCCAGAACACTTGTTCGGGAGTCAACAATGTCTGAGGCTTAAACATGTTCAAGGAAATCCAGTTTTCCTTCTTGTAATCATGGGGTGTGATCTTTATTTTCTTCTCTTTACATTTAGGATTACCTAATTTCTTGTTCATCTTTTCCCTAGTGACTTCATCTGATTTCTTATCTTCCTTAGTGCACTCAACGCAACTAGGTTTCTGTCTAGGTTTAAGGATTTCATTTCCATCATAAAGAACCTTATGAGCATTTCTAGCCTTTTTAATGACCTCTGGATTTGGTTCCTCAACAAGGGGAATGCTATGCTTATCGCTTAAGACTCTATGCTTAGTGATCATGTGAGCAGTCTGAATGGTGTTCCCTTGTATGTACAACTTGTTTTCAAGTTTGTTTTTCAAAGTTTTCAGATTAGAAAAATCTTTCAAGAGTTTTGATTACTTTGCATTAAATTCTTGCTTAAGCATTTTCACATTTTCTTGAAGTTCTTGTTTTTGCTTAGCAGTTTTAGAAAGCTTTTCTTGCAAGGAATTTAACTCTTGTTTTAATACTTCTTCTCTAAAATTACTTTTTCTAATGATTGTACGCACTTGGTCATCCATTTCCTGCTCACGAGTGGTCAACTCAAATTTTGCACGTTGTTCATAAATAGTAACACGTTCTTTATAGGCATTTAGTTCAGAAATTACAGAATCATCAGAGGCACATGCAGTGAATTCATCAAAAACATAATCATTATTGACTGCAGAAGATGCATCACTTGGTACAACTTCACTTTCACTTTGTTTCACATATTGATCATATGGGACAACATTGATACTATCCATATTTTCAATATTTGATTCAATAGTTTCAGTTGATTGTACTTTGTCATGCATCTTTTGCACATTAGCATCATCGTATAGTTTTAATACCTCTGAGATGAGTTTGTCTTTGGATGGGCTAGCTTGTGGTGAAGATGAGACCTTGGGAGAAACCATTGGAGAAATGCTAGCCATAAAAATTGTGTGTGCAGTAGGTCCATCATCCACATCAGAGTCGTATGCATCACAATCAGCGACTTGAAAGGCATTCTGATGATTGTGATATCTCCTGAATTGGCTGCTCATCCACATCTGCATCATAGGTCTTGGCATTGCCCTCAGCGAGAAACAACAACTCCTCTTCATCCAAAGCAGCACCATTATCCTGAGCTTGTACAAGCAGCATCTTATCTCTGAAGTAATCAGTATTCTGTAGATGTTTTGGAGATGTGCAGTTCCTTGCAATGTGTCCCTCACCACCACAGTTATAACATTTGATCGGCTTAGCTTGACATTGATTACCATTCCTTCCTCGATTCTGATTACCAACATAACCTCTACCAGCTCCACCTCTTCCTTGATCATACTGTCTTTCCTGAACTGGTTGCACCACGATCCTCCCATCTCTAACAGTAGCTTGATTGTGTGGGTTAGATGCTGTTCTGAGGTTGTTGTTGGTTTGTGGGAGAGAATTCATGTTTTGACTAATCAGAAGAGCTAGTTGATTAATGATGTTTCCCACGTGTGCATCAGCATCAGCTTGTTTGAACATAGGATCAAGAATGAGTTTGTGATTACCATTACCCATGGGTATGACTTGTGAGGCTTTGGTTGTGATTCCGATGTTTGAGTAGAAGGCATTTGAGTCATTAGATGAGCTTGTCTCTCCCTGGTTGGTTTTGAACTGATTAAGAATCCTTTTTTCAAACATAGCATGTCTCTCATTCTGAAGGAGGAAGGCATAGAGTTGCTCATAGTTTGTATTCTTCAATCCTTTAGTGAGCTTCACAGAGGTGACAAACTTGTGCCATTCGGGATTCATGTTGTTCACAAATTTTGAGTTCAGCTGAATGTTAGGCATAGTCATTCTGATGTTCCTCATATCATTCACCAGCTTATGAAATCTCACATAGTATTCATAGACACTCTCATCTGGTTTCATCTTGAAGTGTTCAAATTCGTCATAGAGTTGTGATTCTCTGTCTTCCATAGTTAATTCAGAACCTGAGAGAAGCATCTTGACATTATCCCATACTGCCTTTCCTTCGGTGTTGTGATTGATCAGCTTGTAGATGTCTTTTGGAAGACCTTGAAGAACGATGTTAGAAGCCCTGATATCAGCATCGAATCTCTTTTTCTCCTTATCATCGAGCTCATCATATGTCTTTGGTCTGTCAATTCCATAAATCATTGTTCCGTCTTCAGCTGTATAAATTAAGTCTCTAGTCGTCTCAACCCGATATGGTCCTTCATCAATGGATTTGAGAATGTTGACTCCATTTTCCTTTCCAAGACAGTACAATCTGATTCGTTGAGCCCAAGAGTCGTAGTCAGTTCTGTCAAGCATGGGTGGACGAGTATCTGAACCAACTGCTTGAACATCCTCGGCAACAGTGGAAATGATTGTAGGAACGTTGGATGACATGTTTACAGATTTAAACGGGATTTTAAAACTCTATGATTAAACCGGGAAATAGATTCTTTCACGGGATTTTACTAAATCAAGAGAAAACCGTAAGAAAATCACCCAAGTCGCTAGAAAATTATGCACCAAGTCGCTATCTACTAATTCGCTATTCCACCAAGTCGCTAAAGTCCCAAGTCGCTAAACAAAAGACAAGTCGCTAAATAGCAACTCGCTAAGCCTCTAGTCGCTAGCAAAATTTTGGCAGCAATTCGCTAAGATCCAAGTCGCTAAAGAATCAAGTCGCTAAATAGCAACTCGCTACTTACCAAGTTGCTAACACCAAGTCGCTACCCGTAGTGGAGAATCCACTACTTGTACTGTTAGTCGCTAAGTCCACAAACTGCAACTCGCTACAAAAATGTAAAGCAAGTTGCTAGCAAGAAAAGTAATACGTAGGTCAAGTCGCTAGCAAGAAAACTTCACAAACATCACTTTTCAATCCAAAAACAACCCAACCAAGATGATTCAAGCTTACCAAATGAAAACCTAAACACTTGTGATGATTCTAAACAAAAAAGTACTAACAAAATCCAAGCTTTAACACAAGAAATCAACCAAATGATGCACAAACCACTAAACTTTTTCAAACTCAAAAACCACCTAAAAACCACTAGAAATCCAAAGATGTGCAAGATATGATCTAATCATGGCTCTTGATACCAATTGTAAGATATTGGATTTCACATACACATCAAACCATAACACAAAGTGGGCGTATAAGTGGAATTCTAGAGAGAGAAAGTTAGAGGTTTAGGGAACTTAGTGAGAGAAAGTGAAAGATATTATTATGAGCTCCAACTCTCTACCTTGGGAGGTAGAGAGTATTTATAGTCTTACATAAAACGCCACACAACGGGCTGTGGATCAGGCATACAGTGGGTAAAGACCCGTCCGTCCTCCACGGTGTTACTTAACTAAATACTACTTAACATAAAATAACTATGACTACAAGCATTCTAACGATTACATATACTTGAGGTGACCGACTCTTTAATACCTGGAATTTCTAATTCCTAACAGTTTGCTTGGCTATCTGCATAAGATTCGGATATAGTTGTCTGGTAAACATCTCCTTTGTGACTTTAGGAACGATATCCTGAAGGTACTTGTTAGTGTAACCTTCGATCATTTCGTTCAGTTCCTCTTGACGATGACTTCTCATGAATTCCTGGATAAACTTCCTTTCTTCTTGCATCTTGTCATTCTCGTCATGTAGATATTGTATTTGTTGATTGAGAAAGTTCAGCTTCCTGTATAACATGTCTTTCTTTCTGACTTGTTTGACAGCTTTCACAATTCTTTCATGTGTATGAGAAATCCAAGATCGAGGTGGTTTCTTCACATATTTGGATGTTGATTTGGTTGATTTCTTTGATGGTGGTTGGGAAGAGTGAGATGATGAGTCTGATGAGGAAGAGACATGAGGAGACTCGGGGTCCTTGGGCGGTTCAGAAGTTTCCTTCTGTGAACGTGTAAGACTTTCCAAAAGCAGCTTGTCATAATCAGCATCTTTATCTTTCTCAGGCTTCTCAGTTTCAGGTTTCTCAAACTCATATTCGATAGTATCCTCCACAAGCTTTTGTTGTTGCACAAGAGTGGTGGCACCAGATCCCTTATCGGGTCGATTAACCGCATCAGGATCTGGTGAAGAGTGGGCAGCACCACTTGATCCTCCGAGGCCACCCATTTGGTCTTTTGCAAATTCTTCAGCTTTTTGAAGGTGTCTGACGAATTTAACCTTCTTCCTGTATGATTTATCCAGTTGCTCTTCATCACTTTCTGAGCTTGAGCTTTGATCATACGGTACAAGCACTGGAGTCTTCCCTTTCCCTTTGCCACCCCATTCACAAGGACATTCATGCTCCTTTATACGGGGATCATCCACTTCCATCATCAATGTCCCCTCATATTGAGGACATCCCCGGAGAGCATGTGGGATGACAATCCCACTAGAGAGGAGATTCAAGCCGAACTCCACAACCTCCACCAATTCAAAGGCATGGTGGATTCTCACTTAAGTGAGACAATGCAAATGCAAAGTGCTTTGCTTGCATCCATCATGACCACTCCACACATCCCCAACACCACCAACACATCCACCATTCCACCACCACAACCTCCGCAAACTTTCTACCCACCAAGGCATGGTTGCTCCACTTGTGAGCAAACGGGTCAAACCGTGGAACGGACCCGGATTATGGTCCATGACTTCCACGAAGAAATGAGGTTCATCCTCAACCACATTCTTGAGCGTCTCAACGCTCTTTCCCATCCACCATCTCTTTAGGATGGTTTTTAGAATAGTCTTTTATTTTTGTTTTTAGGATATTTTTTTTTTCTTCTTGTACTAGAAACACATCATTGTGTTCTCTTTTCATGATCTTTACTCATGAAAAATTTTAACAAATGAATGTTGTTTATTATGTTGTTGGTGTCATTACATAGTGTTTGGAAATACTTGTGAATGCTCATTATTACTAACAATTTTTTTTTGTAGCTTTATTTTCACAATCCATGT